>CM034352.1:112340808-113018342 GCA_019925275.1 Mytilus edulis | reverse complement strand
AGTATATTTAATGACACTACCGGAGGTACTCCGTGTTAATAAAACACACGCGATTACAGCATTCATATATAGAATATAATTTGGCCTACGAAATTCTAAATATTATTTGAAAAATCTAGCATTGTGATTAAATCATTATGACATTGTGTGATTACTGCAAACAACCTATATGTATATATATATATATATATTAACAAAGTTTGAAACATCAATATTCACATTTATACAACCAAACATTTGCTTCGTTTTCTTTGTTTGCATTGTATTATAATTTATCTTCATTAGCCAAAATTTGAAAAAGATACAAAACATCATTCATACACCCCAAATTCATTTAAACGTTAAAGTTATAGTAAACCTTTCATTTTACACAAACCATATGACGTGAAACAGTAAACATATCGGCAAAAAAAAGGCTAAAAGGGAACAAAAGATAGCTTATTTTGTTGATATCAAACATGTTTTTCTGTATCTGCAATTTGCCTTGAATGTGCTGTTTAAACTACATTCTTTATTTTCCCTTAGATTTCAGAACTGATTTCACCTTTGTTACGAGTCAAAAACCAGTACGATGTCCATCTGCCAGTTATCTGCTAATACTGTAGTAGTTCTTTATAGGATAATCATGATAACGGCCGTGCATACAGAACAAGAAAGGTACATACAGGGAAAACGACCGATGTAATTATCACATTGTAGTGTACAAAACAGCACACAAATATGTAAACATTGGAAAAATATTTGTAAACATTTCTATGGTATTTCAATTAAAAATACATGTCTATTGTATTCCAATTTAAAAATAGTCATGTCTATTGTTTCAGTATTTCAATTAAAATTCAATGTTATATATTGCTTCATGTTATAAATAAAAAAATGAAATGTGAAATTTTCTAGACATAAAATAGATAAGCGAGATAGAATTACTGCAACAGTGTAAAAAGAGACAAATTTCAATGTAATATAAAGACAGGGATTCTTGTAAATACGATCAAATACGCGAACTTATCTGTTAATATTGCAGTAGTTCTTTACAAGATAAGCATGATAATGGTCGCAAATACAGAACAAATAAGTTACCAACAGGAAAAACCATCGTTTAATTTAAGAAATTCAACGTTTGTATATTGCTTCATGTTATAAATTTATAAAAAAGAGATTAAAATAGACAAACTGTTAAACATACTGCAACAGTGTAAAAGAGATAATTTTAAATGAAATATATGTTTTGAAGAATTTTATCTTGAAAAAAAGAACTTATTTAGACTTACCTCCAGATGTTCATTCTTGACAGAGAGTCTTAAAGCAGTTCGTCCAAGAGCATCAATACAGTCCACATTCAGGTTAGGATTCTCTTGTAGAATTCTCTTGACTGTAGGGATGTCACCAAACTCCGCTGCATGCAGGAATTCTTCTTCTGTATCTGCAAGCTGCCAACGTTTGTATGATTTACTCAACAGAAATAAGTTAACAAACACATCCTCTTTACCCTCTTTCATCTTACGTTATCTTCCTTTTTAAATTTAAACTTTGGAGAGTTGAAATGAAAGTGGTTGTTATTTACTGTAACATCCGACGACATAATTGCCTTAATTTGCACAGTTACTAAATCAGACAATTATTGGCGTAATTAGCAACATTATCTATATTCTATTGTCATTAATTGCTCCTAACAAGTTTTAGCTGTATATTAGATTAGAAAATAGGAAAATCGCTTCTCGTTGATGAAAGTCAAAATCACAAGTGTAGTACGGATTGGTAGGAAAAAGATTACGTAATTGTAAATTTCGACTGATAACTAAATCAGATCTAATTTTAATACACCAATAAAATTGTTCGATATCTCCAAAACATACACACAAACCTTCTGTCATTGATTTATCATATCATATCAATATTGAAATAGATTGTCAGGTTAAAAAAAATCTGTCTGTTTTGTCAACATCAGGCTTTCGTGTTAACATATGGGTGATGTATTCTCCTTTAGCCGATCTTGAATAATTAGAATGACCTATCTGATTCCCTCGGTCTGAGCTATGTAACCGTAATTATTTCCTTATTTTTAAACCGAACCACAATATTAACTGTTGAGAATGAAACATCATATTCCTCGTTGAAGGAATGATACATAAACAACAATTAATAACTCTAGTTGGATAAAATAAAACAATCAAGACCCGTGGCAGCTTTTGTTTGTATAGTCCTCTGATTAAATGATGCTTCATGAATAAGTAATATTTTTTATGGCTATTAGCACTGTAGGTCATAAACAACGGACAAGCTACTAATCGACAATTCAATTTGACATGTTTCTTCCGTAAAGCATCCCTATCACACCATTAAATATAACAGAATAATTGTAATATGATTTGCACATCTACAAATAGGTGCGTTGGAATTTTTGCCTTTGGTTGACACTTCGAAAGACCATATGCATATCGCTGATACTATTTTCGTAAACTCTGCATTTTGGTGACCCTATGACATATTACTACCCGGGAAGTAAAAGAAAGTTGATCTTAAAAAATACAACAATTGTTTGGGTTCTAAATGTAACTGATATGTAAAATAGAGCTGCTTATTTAAACATGTAAAAAACTTTTAATCAGTTTAATCGGCGCAGTTTACACATGGATAATCGCTAGAACAAATTTCCTTTTATTTTATTATTAACAAATAATTCTACTGATGTGCTATTCTTTACTTTTCTCTCTTCCTCTCGATGAAAATAAATCAACCGTGATGCTTCATTCTCACTTCCGGAACAAAGGTGGGAATGGAGGATTGTTATAAGACATTTTCAACATTAAATTTGCAATTCATTTTAATTATACAGTCCTTGCTTTTCACCTTTATGTTGTGCTGTATGTACATTAAATCATCCAATACAATCTGTTTGAATCGAAACTTTTCTAAAATTGCATATATATTTTAAAGTTTAACAAAAAATAATAACAACATAACTCCCACATAGTTCTTAGTTATACAGGAACGTCAATATATAATTAATATGCAAAACTTCTAATCCATCGACGGTAAGATTGGTTGGTTGGTGATTTTTTTTACACAGCCGCATCAGCACGAAATAAGATTTATTGCGGCGATCAACGTTAAGAATTAGAATGACAAAGTCCTTAAATGGAACTCGATTCTTAGAAAAGACAGAAAAAATATAAAGCTTAGTTTAACAATATTTTATTCAAATAAATTGAATTGGATTGGGCAACAGGCATAGCCTATGTAAGCCCTCTCCACAAAACAAGGTACAATATATTACATTCAAACAAAGCAACACATACACAAACATAAAGACAAAACAGAATTAATTTTTCAAATATACCTGACTGGAATGATATTTCAAATAGTTAACTCAGATCAAAAGTATGACTATTTTAAAATGCTTCAAATGTTAACTCAGAAAAATTATGAAAAAATAAATTATGAAAATTTTTAGTATTCTAGGTTGTATACTCCAACATTGATTTAGAGGTCTCACATTAAATTAAATGGTCTCTAGTCAGCTATCTAAAATAATAAATTTAATAACTCATTTTTAAAACAACATGTTTGATATCATGTACTTATTTTTACTAAATTATTGCACCTGAAGAAAAACGACAACGAGTAGTAACCATATTGATACATTAAAGAATTATAATAATATAAAAAGAATTTAGAATGTTAATAATAAAAGGAAAAAAAATAGATTTAAGAAATTAAAGATATACAAATTGAACATATGAATGATATAGAAATAAAGGTGCATTTATTAGCTTTTTAGCTTTAATAATATTAATTTCAATGTACTGTCGTTTCATTATACTTTTGTTTCAATTTTAATTATTTTTTAGCTGGTTCGGGTCTAAGAGCTTAATATAATATAAAATAAAATACAGACATACAAAGCTATATAAAGCTTAATAGAAAAAAAGAAGAAAGCAAAGAAAACCTCCATGCTGCCTTATTAGATACGCGGTTTTCTGAAAATTGTTGCAGATGTTCGCTTTTCTTAATTCATTTATGCAGTTTTCATAAATCTGATAAATAAATTGTTGCTAAAATTCTAAAAAACCCAACCTATTTCCAGTTGTTTTATAGTGTTAATGTAAGTATAATTGAAAAAAATTAAATTATCAATAATGTTTGTACAACAAAACAGTTCGGATGTGAAATCTACATCTTTGATGATAAGCATATAATCAAAACTGACGTATACGTATTTCATACTTGTTAGTAAACACAGACACAAAGATATTAGCCAAGCCCGTACCTGAAAAGGTAAGTTGGTACACAATATCTCTAACAAAGATAATAAAGTGGTTACCAATATTCTTTTAGGTAAGGTAGTTTTGTCATATAATCCTAGCAATTAACCATGAGAATAACCCTGATTTTGAAGTGTAAAAGTAAGGGATGTAATATGACTGCCAATGAGACCACCAAAGTTCAAATGAAGTGGATGTAAGCAATTATAGGCAACCGTGCGGCCTTAAAAAAACCTATACTATATAGTCGGCCCCGAAATGAATAATATGAAACAATTCTGAATCTTTGTTCTTTTGTAATTTCAGGTGACATGAAATGGCTGTCATAATACACTCATCCTTTCATGAAATTTTAGCTTAGTTCTTAAATACTCTGTGATCAGTGCTTGTAATGACTAAGACTTTACGGCATTTTAAAAAGAAGACGATACCAGCAGGCGTGAAAAAGATTTTGACTTTAAATAGTCATAGTGCAGAATGGAAACGAAATATGGACTACCTTGAATAAGTTAAAACATTTTAATGGTATTTTAACTTTCACCCAGAACCATCAAGTTTCCTTATCGCATAGTAGAAACGTAAGTTCAAATATTTAGCTCACAGCACTTACTGTTAGTTTGAATTTCTTTAATAATTCAACTTCTTATTACTGGTTTTAAAAATATGTGTTTTAAGTTTGTTCTGATCATCACCATCTAAACATGATAGACGTTTTTTCGTGCTTTCTCATTACTAGTATTCATTCAAAAAAAAAGCTTCGAACACATAACCTAGTTTTAATGTTAAATAAGATGGGTATTAAAATAAATTAAATCAACTTAAATGAATTTATACACAGAAAAGAACAAAAATGAGTTATTGCCAAAAGCTACCGTGATTCACTGGTTTGTTCTTCCAAGTGTTATCTTGCTTTCAATGTGTTTAGTTAAGTATGACGCATCATGTGTCATAACATATCAGACATAAACTGTTACAATTAAGTAATCATTATTCATTTTTTGTAATATTGATATACTTCATATTTAACAACAGTACTCATGCACCGTTGATATTAATATAAACAGTATACCACTAGTCCATTCGAGAGTCCATTTAACTATTTCCGGCATATGGTACTTAGGTAATTGCAGATTTAGTTTACATGTAAATGAAATACTATGTGTTACATCGGATAACTCCTGAAGTGTTCCGATTGTTAGTACGAATCTCTTAAACTAAAATAATTTTCTTTAACAACTGAAACACAAAGTGAAACAATAGACTTGAAAAGTAATTTTCCAAATATAAAAATGATATACAACTATACACAGTCATCATTGAATAATATATATAAAACATTAAAATACCTTTAATTCAATTTTTAACAATTTTCTTTTCAATGATTGTCTTCGATTTTCATGAATGCTAAATACGATATTACGATAGTCAGAGTGATGATATTATGAATTTGAACCTCGCTTTAACATGCACTTGTCTCTGAAAATAATACCTTTAACCTTGTATATAAAAGTATTTATGTATTTTCTTTTCTTCAGAAAATGTTTTGTGCCTACTTACTACATAAAAAAGCAACGTGTTAGCTGACACGGTAGCAGTGCGCAACTTAATTAGTTACCAAAGCTACCAATTTATCTTTAAAAACCCAACACACGGAAGCGGTCGTCAGCTGACCCCTGAACAAAATGTGTACTAGTTCAGCGAAAAAGGACGTCACACTGTATACCTCCCCAGGAACAAAATCTCACCAATATCTAATCAATTTATATCAATTCATAAAAACAAGGACTTCACGTCGGTGCATCGCTAAATAATACTATACATCTTAAATAACTCTAAAAGTGCCATCAACGGAAATACTTCTATGCCAAACAATGGTGGAATAAATTTCACTTAGCCGACAATTCCTGATTATTTTATATGCTCAAACCTTTGGTACATTATATGATACTTACATTATTAGTATCATTTTCGTTCTAGGGTTTTATCAATATTGAATATAAAAAAGAAGATGTCGTACGTTATTACCCAACTTCATTTTCATCGGATTGCATTTGTGTACCTAAGTCGGATTTTATGATCCATTTTTATTTTTCAGACACGAATGGAATACATTCCATTTAGTCAATTATTGATAAATATCAAAGTGGAATTTCGAATCGTCATTTAAATTGTAATTCGAATTAAATCTATGTTAAACAAAACACCAAAAACACTGACATAATTCTCTCCTATAGATCTTAAAAGCCATGAAATAGACGAAGCGTTCTTGTCATTAACTTTTTTTATGATTAATACTTTTGTCAAACCTTTTAACATTCAAATTAAAGTTCTCACTTAAGAAATAAAGTAAATTGCGTCAAAAGGAAATTCATTTCATACTAAATCTTAGAAATCTAGTTTTGACGTCTGCTAAACATGAACAGATAAAAGGAAAATATACTTTAAGTTCTTGTCACGTATAGACTTACTGAAACGTTCCTTGCTTGAATGATTTTTTTAGAAAGATTTATTTGATATAAAAACTTTACTAATGTGATGTACTAGCAGTACCAAGATGTTATCATAAAATTCTCAACACGAATTTTCACTGATAGAGTCGATGTGTATTAATCTATTAATTTGAAAGAAATATCCCGCATTTGGAATTTCAAATGATTTTTAAGATATCAAAGATTACACTGTGAATTCTTTTTAAAATTTTGTTTTAAGTGATCTAATTTATTTGTCTTTTTCATTTTCAGCCATGGCGTTGTCAGTTTATTTTAGATTTATGAGATTGACTGTCCCTTTGATATCTTTCGTCCCTCTTTTATTGATCTTTAAATATAATGGAATTTGATGCGACTGTCATACAAGTTAAAGGTTTAGCTAGCTATAAAACCAGGTTTAATCCACCATTTCTTATATAAGAAAATACATTTACCAAGTCATTTGATTAGAGACTTTTCGTTTTAGGATTTTCCTCGGAGTTCAGTATTCTTGTGATTTTACTTTTTGAAACAATTTCATTATCTTGTGTAGCCCTTTATTTACCTAAGGGTATAAATATCACCTTAAATTTGATAAGCAAATCAGCAACAAAATCCTTGAAACCAACGCATAACCTTGTTTGGTATTTTAACTATATATCATAACTTCACAGAATGCAGACAATAGACGTTTTTTCAATACACTTTCATGCAGTTAGTATTATTATGTTTTTGTATCAATTTCTAGTCTTTTTGCCTAAAATTACATTCATTAAAGCTCATATAAAGGGTTTATTTTTGAGGTTATACACCTTATAACAAAAAAAAATTAGTAATCATTAATTATAAAAAGTGGAAATGATAAAAATTGAATTAGAAATATATAACGGTAATATATATATATTTTTTTTATTATAATGGCGTCTATTATCAAGGATCGAAATCCTGGAAGTTTTTTTATGATATATTTTCTGCTGACTAGATTGTCCTTGAATAATTTGTCACCCACACCCGACGACGTTGAAGTACATGAAATAAGACCTCTCCAATATTGGCTTGAAATGATTGTCCACATAATAAATCGAAAGGCTTTACCGAAATGTGTTACCAATGACATGTAATCGAAAGCTAATCAAGAATTCGAGTTAAACATTGTCAGCTTTTATGCTGTTTTTTAAAATCAATAATAAGGTTAATTCATATTTAAAATCAATAATGAGGTTAATTCATATTTAAAAAAAATCAATAATAAGGTTAATTCATATTTAAAATCAATAATAAGGTTAATTCGTATTTAAAATCAATAAAAAGGTTAATTCATATTAACAAAGATGTTAAAAATATCTGGTGATCGCTTCACAACACAAAGGATAAGAAGCTTCATATTATGGGTAGCATATGTTATTTTTAACATAATTGTACAGAAAAAAAACTTTGTTTTATTGTTTTACATTCTTGTCATAGAAACCGAATATTGACCTCTTTCTTCTCCGTCTGACTTCTACTAAAAAGTATGTAAACCATCATGACATATATATATGTATGGTCTTGGAAAAAATATTATATCAACGAAATCGACAGAATAATCTGATTACATCATAGGTCATAACAGATAGATAAAATTGGGTTAATATCTTACAAGACAATTATGTTTCAGTTTTATTCTGGCAAAATTGATGAAAAAAATTACTGGAAATTGCTAATAATCGTTCAAAATTCTGTTCTCATATATGTTTGAAATACAAATCAAACATACTTCATTTATTTGATGTACACTGTCAGTCATTGTTAATAACGTATTAACACAGTGCACTTACTTTCCACAGGAACAAATACAATAGTGAAATGGTCATAGGTCTTTTCATTTTGGTTTTGTTTTGTGTATATGATGCAAGAAGTGACAATTCACATAATACTGTACGTACAACTGCGAAATTTATAGATTAAAAATTCATATTTTATTTTTTTTAAAGTTTTTTTTTGAAGTTTTTTGGAACATCATACATATGTGAACTGCAGAATCAGATTCACATGAGTTCTTAATTGTGTATTTTTAAAACAACAATATTAAAAACCAACCCATTTTTTTTAAAAGATCGAGTGTAAGGTTTATATCAGAGAGTTGTATATCAAAATAATTCGGGAATAGAGAGTATGAGAAAAAAGTAAAACCACAAAAATCATGTACTAACTCCAAGGAAAAATTAAAAAAAGAAAGTCCCTAATCAAATGGCAAAATCAAAAGCCCAAACACGTCAAACGAAGGTTAACAACTGTCATATTCCTAACACATTTTAGATATTTAGAGACTTGTTCAGTATACAAGAATACATGTCAAATAAATTGAAAATAAATGTAGATGATTGTGACAGTAACCAAATAACATAAGGCATCGTGGCCTTATTTTTAAAATAAATTAATTGAAGAAAAAGGTATGGCTAATATACTTGGGAAATGCTTCACTCATAGGATAAAAGTAAGAACTTTGACAAAACCTTGCAGAATTGCAATATAAAATTTGTCACTTAAATACTTGAGAAATTCCAACACCTGCCTCATATCATCTTTAATTTATACGCAGAGGGAAAAGGGAGGGGGGCGAAAGTTACCAGAGGGGCATTCAAACTCATAGATAGAAAACAAATTGACAATGTCATGGCTTAAAAAGAAAAAGACAAACAGACAAATAATACATGTAATACACAAGAAACAATCTGTCATATTGTTCATAAATTCATTGCTGTATTTTGATTTTTAAGACATCGTTTATATGGATGTAACGTGAAATGAAGCATTTAAGCAGACGACAAATAAATGAATTCTCAGTCATTGATAAAAATTGCAGTTATTGCCCTTCTTCTTCTTCTAAACAGCAACTGACTGGAACAACTTATCTCTCAATCGATCAATTGTCTTAATTTTTCTTAATGAAAACAGATTTCCATTTTCATTCAGATTTTAAAAAAATGATATAGAAATGTTGAATCAAAAGTAGAAAATCAATGACTTCGAAGTTCAAAAGATTTTTAGTTTCAAAGACATTGATTTATCTAATCAGAGAATATTATGTAAATTGAAGATTAAAGACATTCCGGTTTTATCGTAATCATAGTTTGTTAAAATGCATATGGTATACTTTTTTTTGGCTTACGATATGAATTACGCGTGCTTTACATTATGAAATATTTAATGTTTCAAAAAGAGTGGATTGAGAAGTCTCACAGAATTATACAAATAAAAGCAACAGTAGTAAACCGCTGTTCAAAAGTCATAAATCGATTGAGAGAAAACAAATCCTGGTTGCAAACTAAAACCGAGTGTAACACATCAATTATAAGAGGAAAACTACGAAACTACAGAACAATGAAGTGCAACAAATCACAAACGACAATGCAACATACATACATATCAACGAACTATTACAAACCTTGTCATACATGTAGGTTAAGTGAATGTTAAGAGTTGACAATGAGATTGTTTTTTGCATAATGAAAAGTAAGTGCCATATATTTTATAATCTCTATTGTAATACAAAGATGAAGATAAAAAAATTTGAAGAGTTCCGATGTCTAGTATATACATCATTGTAAAGGGAACAGCTGGAGCCCGCATTCGAATGCAGAATCTTCCCTCTGCGTTGAAGACACAAGACTCATAGGTGGCTTTTAGATGTTTTATGCTCTTTGGTCGGGTTGTTGATTTTTTGACACATTTTCCGTTTCCATTCTCATTTCTATTTTACAGGACTTATTAATTCATTAGTAACACAACAATTGCTATCACTGAAATGTTAAATGTCACTACAGACATGGGCTTGGCGAACGAGTTGGGAACTATACACACCATTACGGTGACCATAAGGTTCATAGGATCATCATAATCCCAAAAGGTAAAAATAAACAAACAGTTTTTTTATTAAGGTCTTTTATCATGATTTTGTGTTCATAGCAGCAACTGGACACTAAATGCAATTGAGAATAGAAATTGGGAATGTGTCAAAGAGACAACAACCCGACCAAAGAGCAGACAACATTATGATTTTTATGATTTGAACCTTAAAATATTTGCAAAATCAGGATTTTTAGCCAGATTTAACGGTGTACGTTTCAGTGAACGTTGAAATATAATAGTACGAAAAAAGTAAAACCACAAAAATACTGAACTTAGAGGAAAATGAATTCGGAAAGTCCCTAATCACATGGGAAATCAAATAACAAAACGCATCAAAAACGAATGGACAAGAACTGTCATATTCCTGACTTGGTACAGGCATTTTCAAATGTAGAAAATGGTGGATCAAACCTGGTTTACGAGCGGGCATGGTGTGATGTGAAAAATTAAAAACAACACGTTAAATAATTTCTTGCGTCCGAAAGGCTTTTCTGGATTTACCTTCATCAGGAACGCGTAAAGCCAAACATTTGAAATCCGAAGACGAATAATTACCGAAAATCGTTGAAGAGCTATATGTCAAAAATACCTAAAATAAATAGCCAAATTCATTTAAAGCCAACTTTGACTGAGGGAGTTGAAACCTTAGTTTCTTGCGCAATGTTCTTACTTGTAATTGATTCATCACAGTATATATAAATTTTATCTGAAAATTTAAACGCCCAATTGGACATAAAACTTCTAGCATAATGTTCATACTTTAGTTTAGAGTATTCTAATTAATCTGACAATAGATGTAGCGTGATTTCAAACAGAGACGATTTAATCTTTTTGTACTGACTACATTTGTTTCTGTTCCTATTATTGCAAATGTTTACAAAAATAGATCAGAATTGAAACATCTCAATCAGTCCTACATTAGACATATGCTTTATGTTATATAATGTATACGACTGTCATACAAATAAGAAAATAAGAAAATGCCTGTACCAAGTCAGGAATATGACAGTTGTATTTTATTCGTTTGATGTGTTTGAGCTTTTGATGGTGTCATTTGATTAGGGTATTTCCGTTTTGAATTTTCATCGGAGTTAAGTATTTTTGTGATTTTACTTTTTACTAATTTTATTGTATGATAAATTTTATAAAGAGTTGAAGTCAATGCAGTGTTATTTAGAAACTGGTAATTTCAGCAGAGTAGCTATGCAGCTAGGTTGTGATTGATATCGTTTATATAGAGGTTTCATCAAGGAATATGACTTGGTTTGTTTGGACTCATGTAATTGAGGTATCCAATTAAGTGTATGCAGTTATTATGTTTAAAGAAATCTTCATCTGGATCAATTATGATTGTCATTTTATCGGCATTTTAACATTTCCATATAAACGGGGGATAGGCTAGCCAAAACAAAACAGGTTCAACCCACCTTTTTTTTTCTTAAAATGTCATGTACCAAGTCTGAAAAAGATGATGACAGTTGTTATCAAACAGTTGGGTTCTTTGTTTGTTGTCATTTGTTTTTGTTGCAGTTCAGTGATTTGTTGTTCCGATGTTTTCCTCTTATCGTTGAAGTGTTTCCCTCGGTTTTAGTTTGTTATTCTATTTTTTTTTGCTTAAAAGATTGACCATTCAATAGCGGTTCACAACTGTTGCATTCATATACCGCCAAACATCAGGTGATTCATATTTTCAAAATTGCAGACAAAATAACATAATTTGTAACATTTTAAGAATTGACCAATTTTTATAAATTTCAGATTTCTTATTACTACGGTATTTACTAGGGTTGAAGTTTTCTGCGTTAGTGAAAAAAACACTTGAAGATTTCATGAATCAAAAGCGCTGTTCTGGATTAACATTATTCAGAATTTAAAACATTTGAAAACTATAATGTGTATATACATAGTAATGTTGTAAGCTATACGATTAAATAGGACTGTTATTGTTATATTATGTGTTGAAGCGACAAAAATGTACCTTTGTTACGGCAAATCTTTAAAACAATTGAGTCTTAACGGTTTTGACTTTGAACTTTCGTAAAGTTTTAAAACGCACTATCTATTTGTTCTGATGTTTGGCGGTATATGAATGCAACAGTTGTGAACCGCTATTGAATGGTCAATCTTTTAAGCAAAAAAATTGGAATAACAAACCAAAACCGAGGGAAACACTTCAACGATAAGAGGAAAACATCGGAACAACAAATCACATCATTTTGTTCTTTCTAATTCCATTGTCACTGGATACGTTTTATGTATATAGTTAGCTAAACCGTTGTCATGGAAGTATTCCGTACGACATTAAACAGAAAAAAACTGTCATATCTTATTTTGTTAAATTAGTATGGTGTTAATGTTATCTGGAACTTTTGCTGTTACGACTAATAATTTATCAAGATGTTTCAAAATATCATCAGTTAAATCAACATCATTAACATTTTATTTTGTTTCGCACTAGTCAGGTAGGTACACGTTTGGAATACATTGGTATTAGCATTTGTACTTTTCATTTCCATTGTGATTAATTAGCCCTGTACCTTCAGTTATGAATAATTCATTTTGAATATTTTGCATAACTTACATGGTAAAGTATTCTTATTTTTATTTCAACATTTGAATTTTGCTATCAAGAAATCAAAAAGAAAAAAGATATTTATTGTATATAAATATTACCTACTTGCGACCATCTTAGATTTTGTATATTATCATTTCATTGACAGTGTTGTGTTTGATTGTTATACCTTGTGTCTGATCCTATTTGTTTTCAAAGACAATCAAGCATTTTTAAAAACTCTAAAAGTCAATTTTGCTGCAAGATCACTTCTTCACTTTTAGTTAAAACATATAATGCATTCATCCCATAGCAAACAATAGGCCACAGAAATTAGTTGTATATGCACATAGCTTTCATTAATCTGTTTCTTTGAAATACTGTGGGCTTAAATCCTTAAACTGGAAATCAAACTGTTTTCTAATGAATAATTCTAGAAGGTGAGAGGCGAAAAGTATGTATTCTTCAGGAAATGGTTTAAGATTTAAGAAATTTGAAACAATAGATAATATAAAGTATAAGAATATATGAATCTTCCTTTTCCTCCTGTTTTAGAGACCCACCTTTTGCTAAGACATGTCTTTATCTCTATGACAAATATACTGTTGTGATCCCAGACATTTTTTAGTTCTTAATGATATCGCGTTTGCAAATAAATCGCATTACATAAACTGTCCCATATAGGAATAAGATATCTATCGAAACACCAAATCCAGTATTTTGATTGGTTTATTTATGAGTATGAGTACGATAATCCTGCTCGATAGTAAAGCTAGGTTCACACTGCCGATCAGATTAACTCGATGTTCCCGATTGTTCAGATTTCCACAACCAAGCGGGACAAAATTCTTGATCGGTCCTGTTTACGACTTCAACCCGACTGCTATCCGACTGTACACGACCTTAACCCGACCATTCACGACTCCTTAACGACTCCATCACGACTCAAACCTGACCACTAATTGAATGCATATTCGATAATTCCGACCAATCCACGATCTCTACACGATCTTTACTCGACTAGCTATACCAAATTTACTATACTCGATCTCAGACTGATCTCGGCCAGACTAGATCGACTTGATCGTAAAGGGGCCGTAGGGATAGTCGGGCATTGGTCGGGTATGTACTATTTCAGTATAAAAACATCTGAAACGGAGCTGCACCGGAGGAGTTATTTTAAGTGTTACCCTTGTCCGTCCTTGAGTACGTATACATACGTCCCAACAAAATTTTTATTTTGCCTCAACCAAATTTTATTAAACGCAATACCATAAAACACAGATCAAGTGCGAATTTGGGTGTTGTCACTTTTATCATTCTTAAGTAATGACTCTTTATAACGTTATATGCAAGCTGGGGCATTATCTGTGTCCAATGGACACGTTCCCCGTTTATTTGATTAGATTCATTAATTCACAGAAGGTCTGAGTAAAATTTTAAATTACAAATATCTACATGGAAATAAAGCAGTTGGATTGTTTGGTAAAGTGGTTAGGGCTCAGATAGACAGGTTAATAGCTGTTACGGAGCTTGAAGAGATCGTAGATAAAAACCAAAAAGGGGTATGTTTGGGCATACTCAAAAGTATGAGAGACTTGCAGGAGATGAACAAAGAGGACCCCAATGCATATGGTTATAAAAACTTCCTGAAAGTAGAGTAGGACGCTGATTTGTTATAGGAGTTTTACTGCTCTTTTCTTGTCACTGGATAAGTACTGATGTTAGATAGCAATATACATAAATATTACCACCCCCCTTTAAGTGGGGTGGTAATTTTAAGTTAAGCCTACTGTTTGTGTCATATATGTGCATATGTATGCAATCAGTATTTTCCATAGATCTGATACCCAGTTGTTGGATGGTTCAAGATATTTCTTTTTGGTTTATCCATGTTAACAACCTGCATTTTTTAACTAATAACATTGCAAAAAGGGGCAAAGATGTTTCATATTTTCCCAAAATGTGACCAAAAATAGCATTGCAATCCCCTTGAAGATACCTTTTTGGAAACTGTTTACATATATCTACCACGAATTCAAATAAAAACCATTTGTCGTTCGTCTCATTTTTAAAAAATAAAATTGTATAAAAAAGCGTATGAAAAAATGTTTTTGTAAACATTCGACCGTACGGTGACACATAGTTGTTAAAGTCTGTGTCATATGGTGTCCTGTGGAGAGTTGGTAATTATACCACATCTTCTTATTTTTATACTACAAACATTTCTTGATATACGGAAAATACGGACAATCACACAAAAATAGCCCGTTAAAACAGCTAAAATGTAATATAGATGTTCTTAAAAACTAACTTTGAAGGCTAAATAAGTCATCAGCTGTCTAAGAATGAATTTTAATGCACAAGTTTTTTCATATTTTGAAAACTCCTATGGGGAAAAAATGCAGAATCTACTTCCCTTCAGAAACACCTGAGATCATCCCAGGTTCTATTGTGTTTCGTGTTGCTATGTTTTTATTTTTTTTATTTTTTGTGTTATGTTCACTTCTGTTTGTCTTCTCATCGGCTTTCGTTTTTCGCTATGGCTGTGTCGGTTTGACCTTTGGGTTTAATTGATCCTTTGGTATTTTTTTTTCTCTCTTTTAAAATTATACACCTCCGGCTTGCAAATGTACAGACGCGTACTGTACATGTAGGAATTTATGTACAGCTAAAAATAAATAGTGACGATATATTTTTGCAGAAGCAAAGTTAAGAGAGTTAATCAGAGCTGCACACATTTTTAGAGAATCGTGTAGCAGTTATGTATACTCGTGTATGGCCGAGTAGAGATCGAAAAGTGGTCGAATGTGGTCGCGTAGAGATCGGGTATTATTCGAGTTGGTCTGGGATGAAAAAAATAAAGAAGTCACAGTGATCATGAAGCGATCCGGAATTGGACGAGTTAAATTTGACCACACATCGTACAGGTTGTCGTTGATCGGGAAATGATCGGATATTAGTCGAGCAAAGATCGAAATGGTCGAGTACTGATCGGTAAACTATTTGTAATCCGACCAAACTCGATCTCTATACGATCCTTTCCCGATCAATTCGATCGCTACTCGACGAAATCTCGATCTCTTCTCGAGTGACTGGCTTCTCGATCCTTACTCGAATGTTTTTGACATGTTAAAAACTCTCGGTTAGAAAGTCAGATCGATGACGACCAAGGAAGACCACCCCGAACCTTTTGTCGATTGAAACAAACCAGTCTCCCGATCGCTTAATTTGTCTTGATCGAGATTGGTCGAGTTGGTCTGATCGGCAGTGTGAACCTAGATTAATAGACTTTAAATCTAAAACTAGCATAAACTTTTAGAATTTCAAATACCTGTAAATATATTTAGTTCTTACTTTACTTTTGTTACACCTCAACACATTATGATTATTTCATTTTATTGTTTAAAACTGTCATGACTACCAATGAAAAAAGTAAAAATCACAAAACATACTGAACTCCGAGGAAAATTCAAAACGAAAGGTCCCTAATTAAAAGCCAAAATCAAACTCAAACATATCAAACACATGGATAATAACTGTAATATTCCTAACTTGGTTATATTTCTCCTATATGATATGTTCTCCTATTTGTTTGTATTGTGGTCCTGTAATGTTGTGTTGTCATTTTAATGTTATATTTATCATGGCCATTAAAGCGGGAGGTTTGGCGTGCCACAAAACCAGGTTCAACCCACCATTTTTTTCTTTTAAAAAATGTCCTGTACCAAGTCAGGAATATGGCCATTGTTATATTATAGTTCGTTTCTGTGTGTGTTACATTTTAACGTTGTGTTTCTTTTGTGTCGTTTGTTTCCTCTTATATTTGAGTGTGAATTCACATTATTATAAGACGTGTCACGGTACTTTTCTATCCCAAATTCATGTATTTAGTTTTGATGTTATATTTGTTATTCTCAGCGGATTTTGTCTAATGCTTAGTTCGTTTCTGTGTGGGTTACATTTTAATGTTGTGTCGTCGTTCTCCTCTTATATTTAATGCGTTTTCCTCGGTTTTGGTTTGTGACACGGATTTGTTTTTTTTCTATCGATTGATGAGTTTTGAACATCGGTATATTACTGTTGCCTTTATTTGGTAAAGGCATTTTCTTGGTAGAATATGGATTCATTTATCTTTTATATTTTCCACTATTTTTCAAAGTGTACATAGATGCTACAAGTATATCGTACTGGTAGTGCTCAACAAATAATAAAGAAACATACAAAAACTAAACTGAACTGCTCAAAAAGTTTGAAGACTGCAAGGCCAAAGTTTAAAAGAATCTATCTCCTATAGGATAGATCTATACAAATTAGAAATGAATACTGAAATTAAAAAAATTAAACAATCGCTAGTAGTCGTTCTCATTGTCCAAAAGTATACAGTATTTGACTTCACTTTCCTTTACAAGTATAAATCTTTTGTAGACGAAACGCGCGTATGGCGTACATACAAAATTAA
This sequence comes from Mytilus edulis, assembly GCA_019925275.1. NCBI lineage: Eukaryota > Metazoa > Mollusca > Bivalvia > Mytilida > Mytilidae > Mytilus > Mytilus edulis. Next base: position 113,000,705 of record CM034352.1, on the reverse strand, counting down.
TCCTGGTATCTATGCTGAGTTTATTTAAAACCGCTGGGTCGATGCCACTGCTGGTAGAGTTTTTATTCTCCGAGGGTATCACCAGCTAAGTATTCAGCACTTTTGTGCTGACATGAATTATCATTGATATGGTCATATTTATAAATTATTTGTTTTAGAAAACTTTTGAATTTGTGAAATACTAAGGCTTTTCTACCTCAGTAATAGATTACCTTAGCTGCATTGAGCAAACATTTTAGGATTTTTTGTTCTAAATGCTTTTCAACAAGTGCTATATTTGGCCTTTTTAACTTTTTTGGATTCGAGCGTCACTGATGAGTCTTTCGTAGACGACACGCGAGTATGGCGTAAATACAAAATGTAATCCTGTTATCTATGATGAGTGTATCCTTCTAAAAGAGAGACGAAAGAGGGTCAGTCAAACTCATAAATCGAAAATAAAATGACAACGCCATAGCTAAAAATGAAAAAGACAAACAGACAAACAATAGTACACATGACACAACATAGAAAACTAAAGAATAAGCAATATGAACCCCACCAAAAACTAGGGGTGATCTCAGGTGCTCCGGAAGGGTAAGCAGATTCTGCTGCACATGTGGCACCCGTCGTATTGCTTATGTAATAACAAATCCGGTAAATAGTCTAATTCGGAGGGTCACATTCATGAAAGGGAAGCGGATTGTAGTTACGACGTAAGGAACATATCCGATATCATTTGTGAAACGGTTATTCCATAACGGTCAACCAACTCGTGATGGCGTCCGTAAAATTTACGAAGGGATGATTTCAACTTCACCATTTGGAACTCTTGGTTTAATAGCTTCCTTGTGAGCAGCAACCCTCTATCAAGAAAATCATGATAGAAAATGCAAGCACGGGAATATCGTATCAATTGGGAAATATATACCTCGTATGCAGGTGCAGCTATTTTTAGAGCCATTATTGTTTCAATGTAAATTAGAATGAAATTCAAAACAGTGTGGCTGTGGCCATTGATTGACACATTAAATTCATCCATTGACTGGGACAATTTACGTGAACGTTCGTCTGTAACGACCACTGTTCACGACGTACCTACGATAGACATTTAAACTGTGGGTTCACCAAGGTTTCTTAACGCCTTTAATTATAAAATAATTCGAAAAATTAATCAGGAATAACCTTTATGTTTTGATTTATATAATTGATATAAATCAAAACATCGTGTTATTTCTGATTAATTTTTTCGAATTACTTTATTAAGGTGTTGAGAACCTTTGGTGACCCCATAGTTTAAATGTCTTTAAAAAGTACATAGTGAGCAGTGGTCGTTACATACACACGTTCACCTAAATTGTCTCAGTCAATGGATGAATTTAATGTGTCAATCAATGGCAACAGCCACACTGTTTTGAATTTCATTCTATATCGCTAAATAAAGAGAATGCACAAATCTGAACACTTCACGTGCTGGGTTTCAAACTACAACTGAGGGAATCACATCAAATATAAGATGAAAACAACGAAACAACAGAAACACTAAAGTGCAACAATGATATTGTTTGCTTCTACTCCTTTATTTTAAAGCTATTTTGATTTTAAAATACTACGTTTTACAGCTTAAACATTAAACGACTTACCACAACTCTTTTTAAGCTCCTATGTATGATCTTGTTGAGGGAATCATCGGCAAACATGACAATTTAAAATGAACACTTTAAAATCAGAAACAACTTATTGCAAACAATCCGTTTTTGTAAGACGTGCAGACAGATAAATATTTGTTTTGTAATTTTATTTTACAAAGTCAATATTGCTTCAGGTATCAGTAATAACGTTCGAAGTTCAATTTTATATTTCAATGTATTCCCGCGAGTGACTATTTATTTAGATTTGTTCATAATCTGAATTATTTTACGATTGAAACACTGAAAGTGTCTATAATAAAAATTTACCTGAAATTAACAATATTTTCAATGAACAAAAACAGATGTTGACGTTGGCTGGTGTCTGTTATATTTGTTTTTTGACATGAATCAGATCGTTTGCTTTCACATTTGAATTGTCTAAAATTCTGTCATGTCGGGGTCTTTTCAGTATCGCTGAATGTGTTTTGCTTTTTTGTTGAGGGCGGTTTTGTGAGCTGCAGAATTTGCCTCATAAACGTTATTTTGACTTCAATGGATAATTGTTGAATTTGAAACCATACTACATCTCCCTTTTTACTAGAATTTACATCTAGGCTTCTACTAGTGTTTTCATCTAGGCAAAATTAATTTACCACAGTTCAAAAATGTTTCCGAGAACATATCATTTCAGTTATATTTTGAAGTATGCATGCGGTCATCATTCGCTTTTCTTTTTATAAATGCAAATACATTTCATATTGAAATAAAATAATACTGAATTGTGATAAATAATTAGGTAGAAGAAGTTGAAACGTTTTATATTCGTGATATACAACTCGGCATAATTACAAATACATGTATGTTTCATTTGAAGTCGTTAACATTAGACTGACGCCATGAACCCCCTATGAAATTTGCTAACCTCCTACAGATCCATAGTGGGTAACCACGTGACGGCTCTAAACCCATTACAACGTGATATTTTACCAGCGGTGCGATTACGATGACTGGGGCCACGTTTTGTTCCATTTGGCACAGTTGATTCAGAGGTAGAGATTTATAATTCGTAATAGTTAATATTACAAAATTGCAAAATAATATAAAAACTAGATTCTTAATTCAAAAACAATGCGAAAACATTATATTTTTTCAGGCATAGTCTCAATTTTTTTCGTCAAATGAGCCCCTAACAATTAAAGAATAATGCAAATGTAACAAACAATAGCTACATATCTGATATTGTTTGGTTTTTTCATTTAACTCTTTGGGGTCTAATTTGATTCATTGATTTTAATTATACACATAAAGAACAAGAGTCTCTTGTTCTTCAAATGAGAAAAAAAAATGACTAAAAAATATCTTATCGATGTGTCTTTGTTTTGTTTCCATGGTGTAACATACGCCCATAAAAGCAAATTATATATATTTACATATATCCCACCGAGCATATATTGTACACGAAGATGTAATGAAAAATTATCATGATCTCTTTGATGACTTTGGAAGTCTTTTAGTTATTAAAATCTTCTAAAGGTAATGCGATGAGATAACGAGCCTATATAATCACAATTTGATGTCAGGTATAATATTTCCTGCGTATATCAATGAAAAATATTGATAAAATATATTAAAGTATAATACAAACCAGCAAGCATGATGTCTACCTCATATTGCATGAAAATAGTTATTTTATTGTATGTAACATTGGGAAGATGCATTTTGATGCACACAATATGTTAGAATATGTTAGAAGCAAAGGTCAAAATCTGAAACCGGTTGAAAAAAGGTAAAATAACAAAAATACCGAACTCCGAGGAAAATTCAAAACGGAAAGTCCTTAACAAAATAGCAACTCAAAATCTGATTGGGAATTTTTGGGGATATGGGTGAAAAAACTGACTTCGCAAATTATGTACCCGCTTTACCCCGCCAACCCATCAGCACTACCGTCCTATAGTCCGACTCCACAGTCCACCATACTGTTTTTCAACCGTGACAAAATAATACGGTAGTCCATTTCATAAACCCTAACAAAACAGTCAATACGTTAAAAAATCATTCATCGTCCAGTAAAATAGTTAATTCTATTTAACAGATACATACAAAAATAACAGAAGTTTTTTCTATGCGCCTCTAATTTGACATTTCTTCAATACTTCAAATCTTTTATTCTATACATGTTTATAGATATTTAAATAAACAATTTGTTGGCGTTGACTGCTTAAATACTGGGTTGATAGAAATTGTTGAAGTGAATCAAGTTGTACGCATAAATATCAGAAACATTTTTACTTATTTTTCTAGTGCTCTAAAATAGAAATAAGAAATATAGCTCTGTTTTGAATTGCTTCGCACGCAATAAATTTGTGCAACATATTCTTTTCCATTTAGCCATCGTTTTGTTGATAAGAATTCAATTTGAGTTGTCAGCCACCATCTTTGTTCTAGAATTTTAACCCTTTTAAGTTTTGCTCTTAAGTTATGTAAAAATACAAATGACAACAAAAATGTGTGTCACATTTTGCATGAAATAAGACATGTTCCCATGCTGCTGGACAGAAGCCATGATTGAAGATAAATAAATAAAAACTAATCTGCATCAAGAATATTTATAAACTTTCATTCAGACACATGTGTAATAACAAACTATTTAAAGAAAATAGTAAACATTGACTTGTTTTCCAAATTATTTCTAAAAAAAAATATGTGCGTAGGCCGAGACAGGAAGTGTCTTGGATAAATCAAACGTATAATGAACATCTCAGACAGAGAGACAAACATCCAGACAAACAAATATTGTAAACAAAAGTTAAAAAAAATGTATTTTCTTGTTTTGCTTTATTGCTATTATGTACATGCTTATAAGACTAAGGTGAGAGAACATACCGAATTTTTTGTTGTTGAAATTTTGCAATTCAATTCTATTCAATATTTTATTTAAGTCTCATCTCTCATATCTCTCATTTGCATAAAACAAGAACTTGTTTAATTGTAAGTGAATTTATACAAATTTTCTCAAATATTCGGCAGATAAAAGTATGAATGTATAGAATGCACATTTCAATCGCCAAAAGTGAACTTATTACACTTTCGGGACATCTTACTGAAGGAGGGACGAAAGATACCAGAGGGACAATCAAACTCGTAAATCGAGAATAAACTGACAACGCAATGGCTAAAAATTAAAAAGACAAACAGACAAACAATAGTCAGTGGCGGATCCAGGAATTTTCGTAAGTAGGTGTCCACTGACTGCCTAAGAGGGTCCCGCTCCAGTCACGCTTCAGTGATTCCTTATATAAGCAACATTTTTTTTCCAAAAATAGGGGCCCGGGCCCCTGCCACCCCCCTAAATCCGCCTCTGATAGCTCAAATGACACAACACAGAAAACTAAAGAATAAGTAACATGAACCCCACTGAAGTTCGTGAGTAAAGTTTTGTGAAATTATTTGTCTGTTGGTCTTTTTCCAATTGACCATGGTGTTTGAATGTTTAATTGTTTAATTGTTTGATTGTTTGATTGTTTGATTGGTTTGTTATTTATTTTTAAAATAATCATATTTAGAAATCCTGTTTTTTTTAAAGTAATTGTAATAAGTTTATTGCAAATCAGCATATAATATAATGCTATCCCGAATTCATGTATTTGGTTTTGATGTTATTCTCGTGGGATTTTGTCTGATGCTTGGTGCGTTTCTGTGTGTGTTACATTTTAGTGTTGTGTCGTTGTTCTCCTCTTATATTTAATGCGTTTCCCTCGGTTTTAGTTTGTTACCCCGATTTTGTTTTTTGTCCATGGATTTATGAGTTTTGAACAGCGGTATACTACTGTTGCCTTTATCTATAGCATCAACAACATATATAATATAGTAAGCGACATAATATAAATGCAAAATAATAACAAACAAAAAACAAAACCAACATATTAAACAAATAGTATTATATATAATCTACTTTATCAATTGTGACCGTAGTTTCCAGTTTTCATTTAACAAACAACAAAGTTTTAATACCAAAGTTCTTGAACATGTTTGAATAAGTGATAAACATTTTGACATATTAGGCCAAGAACAATAATATTTTGGCAAAAATCTTAAACGCAGATGTCTATAGGCTGGAAAAATCATTACAAAATGATATTCATTTTCAATAGCTTTCATATTGCAACATTGACATAGTCTTTCATTACGAGGCACATTATTATAACTACCAGTTTCAATGTTGAGATTAAGTGAACCACATCTAAGTTGTGTTAAGAGTTTAACATTGACATCAAGAAGTAAATATTTTTCCAAACAAAAGTCAATTTTGAACATTTTCAAAATATCCAATTTTTCACAATCCAACATACTAGAACGCCAGCTTTGTATAAACTGATCATAGAGGCGTAGTTTCAAAACATCATATGAAAAAAATACATTTTCTTGGTTACACCATAAAAAATTATAACCAAGATCATTTAACAAGGTACGAACATTTGACGCCCAGTTTGTTTTACCATTCTCAGCATCATTAACTAACATTTTATATACATCAAATACAATAGGAGGTTTCTTGGTAACAATTTTCAACCAATATTTAAGTATTCTTTGTTTTCTAATAATATGCATTGGCAAATGTCCAAGTTCACCGATAACAGCACATATAGGTGAATTTTTACCAACTTTAAGTACAAATCTACAAAATTTATTATGAACCTGTTCAATGTCCTTGGCATGATGAAACCCCCATATCTCAGAACCATAGGTTAAGATCGATCCAACAAGACTATCGAACATTTCACATTTCTGTTGAGTTGATATGTACAACATCTTAAATGAATTAAAGAGTGACGCAAGAGCTTTATTAGCTTGCTGGGATAATCTCTTTTGGGTTTGCTGAAATTTTCCGTTATAGTAAAATAAATTCCCTAGGTAAACAAAAGAGTTCACAACTTTGAGCTCGTGCTTGTCATAATACCAACTGTGATTGACTTGTTGCCATCCATTACGGAATACAATTATTTCAGTTTTATCTTTGTTCACTTCAATGTTCCATTTTGAACAATATTTTAGAAGTTTATCAAGAAGTAGCTGCAGTGCCTCTGGTGTTTTACCGAATAAAACTGTATCGTCATCAAAAAGTAGCAGATGAATCAAAATACCATTCACACTAACGAAGTCGTCGTTGTTACTTGTTTCAAGCTCCTCAGCAATGTCATTAATGAAAAAATATAAAAAGTAAAGATGATAAAGGCTCACCTTGTTTCACGCCAGAAATATTTTCAAACACTTCCGAAAAATCAGTTTTCACATGGAGGCGCACAGTTGCATATATTGACTTTATCATAGTAATTGTTTTGCTACTTATTCCAGAGTTAAAAAAGTTTATACCATAATATTCGTCTGTCTACATTATCAAACGCTTTACAGAAGTCAACAAATGCACAGAATAGTTTTTCTTTTTATTGTAAAGTATGAGAAATAATACCATGAAGCACGAAAATTGCATCAATTGTTGATTTATTCGGTCGGAATCCAAATTGGTTTGCTAATAGCTTTTCGTTCTCTTCAGCCCATGTTATAAGACGTTTGTTCAAAATATAAGTAAAAAGTTTTGAAAATATACTGGCAAGTATGACAAGTATGATTGGTCTATAATTATTTGGGTTTGACAGGACCTCTTTTTTCGGCACAGAAATAACAATAGTAATATATATATGAAACTTTTGTTTTTGTATATTTCTAAAAGTATGGCATACGATACAGTTTTGATCCCGTATTTACAGTTTGATGAAAATTTCAATATAGGCTATTGTTTGCCTGATTAAATCAACTATGTAATAAAAAATATACCTTCATGTGCTACTGTTTGAGTTAAATGAAGACGAAATTTTGTATATTTGCTCAAAATTCGGATTTGTGGCCGAATTTTTTCTTTCGAAAGAAAGACATAACTTTTTTGTTTTAAAAGATAAACACAAATTGTTTTTTGTTAAATAATTTGTAAATTCTGTATTTTATAAGTATCCTAAAAATTTATGCTTTTTTTATTCAGAAATAACTCATATTTATGAAATGGTCATAAGTTGAGAAAAAAACGTCATTTTTTGCTGTATATTTATCCAAATTAAAAAAATTGCACTATTTACAGTTTTATTAAATTTGGTCCACATAACCTCCCTGCAAAATGAATCAAAATGCCGTTTTTAAAAATAGGAGTCCATGCACTCGTTTTTAAATTAAATCAGTTTGAATGATAAAATTCAGTCGAAAAATGCATCTTTTCCCGATATGTCACAGTTTGACGTCGGGAAAATAACATTTTACGTTAGCAACATCATTTTCTCCCCTGTAACTGTAAGCGATTACTTGACATCGTACAGTTTATGAGATTGAAAAAAAATCATTTGCAACCGTGACTGATATGATATCACTACTTTGGATTAATATTATTTTCTTAATTATCATTTTTTCAAATCCTGTATCTTTTACAGAACATGTCAGGATCACTGGTATGTCCGTTTCCGACGCAGATACAACACGATGGCATTGACAGCTATGGCAGTTGACTGTATAACAATTACTTGCATGCCATTACAGTGAACATAATTTTACTGACATTTAAAGAAGACTTAGAAAATAAATTGTTTGATAAATATTTCGAATAATAATGGACAGAAATTTTTAATGTATTTCAATTTCATATGCGTAATCCGACCTTTCGTTGACAATTGAATCTTACGTTACTTGTGTTTGTGTGGTTATTTATTAGGTTTCAGTATCGTATAATTAAGGGATTCTCTTAATACTGATTTGTTGTGTAAAAGATTTAAAAGGAGATGAATGAGTTAAGAAAAGAACAAAAAGGAAAGCAATGAAAAAAATAAGATATCAAAAACCTAATTGGACTCCACCTTTTTTAAGAGTCATGTTGCCGCAAGTCAGGACAGTTGTCAAATCTTATCATCAATAATCTCTGTCCATTTGTTTGGCGTTTATAGGTTGATTTTTGTATGGATACCGTTTGACCTTTAGATGTGTTTTGAATACTGGTGAAGCAATGAAGCTGTCTCATTGAAGATTACCTTACATCCTTGTTTATTTAAGAATTGAATGCTTCTTTTTGTAAATTCATTGGGGCGTAACAGCGTTGACCGAAGTACATTTTGTATAAAGCACACGCCATCATGAATGTTACAATTCTTTTCGAAATGATATTAATTTCAGAAGGACTCGAGATTGATGTTAGCCAATCAAAATAAAATTTTTAACGAAATATACATATAATGTAATTATTCATATTATATTCATATCCATGTGTCATTGTATTCCTGTTTACATGATAATATAGCAATATGTAATATGATCTATATGTTGTTTTCAGAAAATGATATTATTAATGTTGTAGAAATCAAGAAAAATAATTGTAAATGCAAAGTCTGTGCGGTTTGCAAGCAATCGTGGCCGTAATGAAAGTGTAGTTTGCGTACCATCTTGGACCTAATTTTAATGCGGTTTGCTTGCAATGATTGACGTTATGTAAACTTATGCAGTTCGGTGCAATCATGGCCGTAATGTAAGTGTGGTTTGCGTGCAATCATGGACATAATGTAAGTGTGGTTTGCGTGCAACCATGGCCATAATGTAAATGTGGTTTGTGTGAAATCATGGACGTAATGTAAGTGTTGTATGTGTGCAATCATGGGCGGTATGTAAGTGTGGTTAACGTGCAACCATGAACGTAATGTAAGTGCGGTTTGTGGGAAACATGGAAGTAATGTAAGTGCGATTTGCTTATAATCATGGACTTGTTGTAAGTGTGGTTTGCGAGCAATTATGGAGGTCATGTTAGGGTTGTTTGCGGGAAAACATGGACGAAATGTAAGTGTGGTTTGCGTCAAATCATGAACGTAGTGTAAATGTGGTTTGCGTGCAATCATGAACGTAGTGTAAGTGTGGTGTGCGTGCAATCATGGACGTATTTGTAAGTGCTGTTAATTATGGACGTAATGTAAGTGTGGTTTGAGTGTAAGCATGGTCGTTATGTTAGTGTGGTTAGCGTGCAATCATGTTGAATGCTAAACGGTAACATTAAGAATTGAAGCGGGGAGATCTGAAAAAATACTTTTAGAGAATCGAGTATGTAAAAACAATACGCATGAAACTAATCCAGTATGAATAGCAATTTCAAAAAAAAAAAAAAAAATTATTGAGGATACAAAAAAATGACCAGTTAGTAGTAAAAACTAAACGATTGCTTTTAAATGTAGCTGTGGTTTAGTCTTTTATCGATGTATTCTTTTGTGTAGTTGTTGGTGGCTGTTTTTATCAATTTTTAAATTTTTTAAATAATGTGACTGTGTTTTTATAATTTCTGTGTGAACTGTTACTTTTCCGAGAATTTATTAAAAAAAAAAAGAACAGTAAATAAACAAAATTTAGTTTACAGTTAGATACTGCGAAATTCATAAAAAAAACCAACCCTTTAAAAACCAGTGAATCATTATAAAGCTTCCTTTGAATAGACAATCTTTGTGTATTCGTGGTAACAAAGAAATGAATTGTGTTATTAATTGACTGATTCTTATTGTTTAGTCACGTTTATCATGGGAAAAACAGAAATTACGCCACAGTCCTGAAGTATTCGACTAAACATAAATAAACAACACTAATCAAACTAGCTCACATTTTGTTAAATTCCTGTTACCGTAAAAAGTATTATTATCTTGTATTTTTGCATGTATATTACATTTTGCATGTTATATACCTGGTAATATAATTAAATAAATTGAGAAGTAATCGGACCAAATTTTGGGATCCATTTGGAAATCTTTGCACGTATGCTTTACTTTTTAAAAGTTTCGTTTCTGAAATGTTATTTCAGCTTTGTTAACTTTTTATAAATAACAGATACGCACTTTTCTTTCGGTAGCTTTGTTTAAACTGCTAATTGGTTGTTACATACACAAGTTTTACGTTTTGTAAGAGAGATCCGCACTCTAATGTTCAGAGCCCCAATCTCTTAAAGATATAAAAAATGTAAATCTTAATTCCTGAATTTTAACAAATGAAGAACAAAAACAAACCAAACAAATCACACACGTTGATTATAACAAAAATATTCAACCTTTAACAAAAGTTTAAATTGAATAAGAATTTGAATCCCTTTTTAGGATATATATCTACGCATAGCTTACTTCTTGACCAAATATTTACAGTGAAGAATCAGGAAGTTAGGATTATATATAAAAAAAAGATAAGATAAAATCAGTCTCTGGGTTTCTCTTGAAATCTGATTTCACAGAATATGAATATTGCACTTATCCCCCTATATATCAAATATAAATCATTGTCAGAAGTTCCTCTTTATCCGTATCTTTGTCTTTGTTGTCAATAATAGGTCAATATCCTGAAGACAGAAAGAAAAGAGAAGTTTATCCAACGCCCTGTAATGTTCTTTACTTATGTCTATTTTTTTTTTATATCAAACAGCCCGGGTCAAACATGCACTATTGGTCCTCTATTCATACCGAAGAGGACAAATTGCCGATGTACCATTCTTTTTATAAGATTAATAGCTATGCATATCCTACATCTATATCATATTTTACTTCAGAGAGGTAAGGTCTGATAATCATTTGAACAGTCTCCTTTTAACTCATGAAATGTTTTTTTCAATATGAATGTTGCCCTTATTCTTATTCATTTCATTCAAAACGAAAGTCAGAGGAACGTTTCGTGAGTGTCCATATTTTATATTTTTTAACTTGAACTTTATCTGATGATAGCAAGTTGGATATTGAATATAGAATTACGAATAACGTATAGTCAGCAAAATTTGAGTTCCTGAGTTGCATATGTATTTCGATATTTGTATAACGTTAAGCACACTACCTACCACGTGATAAATTTCAAATCTTCTTTTTATACCTAATTCATTAAAAACAATATTAGTTATCTTTATTTCTTCCTTCTTTATCAACAATCATTGTCATTTATTCCATTTTTCATGACAAACGATAGTAATGCGATTAAGGTAATGTGTGACTGAATCTAACGTTTGGGCTGTGTCGATATACCTTCATTAATACGTTTTAATTGTAACTAAGGGCGAAACGCATACTACAGCACGAATATTTCATTTGCATTAAATGAGACAATTACTGATTCTTTTAGTTTTCAACTTAGTGAATCATATATTTTTCTGTAGTGTTTGTTTAAATTTTTTACTCAATTGATAGACGTGTATCAATGTTGACATTTCCCGTTTTATATCCATTTTGAGATACTTAATCTGCAGATTTAATGCATCTTAAACAATGTCCTGTATAAGGGCAAACGTAACAGTTTTATCCCATATTCAAATTTTGATAAACATTAGCATAATAGGCTATTTTTCACCTGGGGTCTGTTGTTCAACTTGTCGTTAAATTAAACGAGTCGTTAAATTTTACTAATCACTGCGTTAAATTTAATCAGTCCATTATCATGTTGTTCAACTTGTCGTTAAATTTAACGAGTCGTTTAAAATTGTCAAAGTGTCGTTATATTTAATCGACCTCATTGAGGATGATTAAATTTTAATCAGTTGATTAACCTCAATCTAAGATGGCTGTCAATGTTTTGTTTCAACCACCTGTTGTAAGAAGAGAGCGACATTTTCGCGGTTTTGACCCTCTAGAAAGGGAATTTTCTGATGAGGAGCTAAGGCAGAGATATAGATTTGTCAGAGAGACCATTGGGTACCTGTCAGATTTAAATCAAATATGTAGCAAAATATATACCTTCATGTGCTACTTTTTGAGTAAAATGAGGTCGAAATTTTAGATATTTGCACAAAATTTGGATTTGTGGACGTATTTTTTCTTTAAAAAAGAGGTTTCCATGAACTCATCAGTTTGAATGATAAAAATCAGTCGAAAATGCATATATTCCCGATATGTCACAGTTTGACGTCTCGAAAATAACATTTTACGTTAACAACGTCATTACCTCCCCTGTAACTGTATTGTTTGCCCTTAAGATACGAGAAGATAGGTAAACGAAGTCTAGCGCATTGGCTGATGAGACAATTTTTATACTGCTGTCATGGGAATCTTATGCACATGTTAGGTGTAATATTGAAATGATTCATAACACTTTCTATTATGACAGAAGATTAAATATGCTTAGGCCCTGTTTATTAAAATACTCGATAAATGTTCTAAAAATAAACATCGCCAACCCGAGTATAATTGTAAATGTAATTTAGTTTTTTGAGATATTCAAGTGCATTATTTATACTGGAATGAGTTAAAAAAATAATGTTAGTCTTATCTGATTAAAATCAGGTCTCTGACTCTTCTCCGTTAGACTTGCTTATCAAGACGTGTAACATCTAAATAAGATCCAATAATATTAAGAAGTCTTATACTGCAATCAGCTATTTTACTATACAGATAAAGCTATACGTATAAACGTTAGCTTTATACGTCAATGACCTCAACTCACCTATAAGCCCCCACTACTTACAACGTCACGTCACAACCATGACAACGTGTAGTAACAATGGTCAAACTTTTATGAATTTAAACTTGTTATGTTTTCAAATTAGTAATTTATATACCATGATTTATCAAATGTTATTAATTAGAGATCATTTTCCCTGTCTTTTTCCTTAAAATGTCAATTTTGTACCGCCTGGACTACGCTCAAAGGGAAATACCCCAAAATGGTACCCCAAGAGGGAAATATTAAACATTTTTTTAACAATATTTGTTTCATATTTTTATTATTTTTTTTTATTTTTTATCGATTTCAGTATAAAAACAATATACGTATAGTGTCTTGAAATATGAAAATTATTTGTATTCGGCACGAAACGGGAAAATGCTCGGCGGAACCTCGCATTTCCCCCGTTTCTAAGCCTCATACAAATAAATTTCATATTTCAAGACACTATACATATATTGTCTAAATATACAGACTTGCTCTTACTATATCATTTATCAGAATATTTACCTAACAAAATCAAGGAAATCAAAATTCCAAGTCAACTGGTACACCCCCCCCCCCCCCCCCCAAATTTGTTTTTCACATGTTTGAATTCATCTCTTTTTAAATGAACGTACAGAGATGTGGTATGACAGCCTATGACACAACAAATCCACCAAAATTCAAAATTGAATGCATGCCAGTAATTCAAGGCAACCGTACGGTCTTCAACAATGAGAAAAAAAGCATACCGCATAGTTGGCCATTCAATACACCGACATGCATGAAAAATGACAATTTATTCAACGTAGAAAACTAACAGGCTACTTTCTTACAAACCAAATTATCAATTGTTAAAAAAAAAAAAAAACCCAAAAAACGAAAAACAATTATGACAGCCAACGACAATCACTTAACTACAGTCCCCTGACTTAGGACAGACATATAAAAAATCTGCATGGTGGGGTTAAACATGCATGAAGGCACTAACCCTCCTATGAACTAAATCTATCTTCCAGACTAAAAATAAAACAAATATGAAATATGCTTTCAATCATTTGAGCTTGACTTTTAAACTGGAGCCTTTCAAATTATTTTTTTATGTAAACCTTTTTAATATTTCAGGATTTTTGTTCCATTTTTCTTACAAAATAAATACATACAGGCATAAACTTATAGATTTTAAGAGAAATATATACATACAATATCAATGTAAGAAATGTTATATACTCACATGATGATTTTCCAGTGAAGAATTGGACATGAAACTGAGCCTAGTAGAACCACCACGCTTCTTCCACATTCGTCTTCTGCTACCCGACAAATTATGCAATTTAATATTAGACACAACTTGAAGCTTGCTTAGTTTGTTAGTTTTGGACACACTTTGCTTATTTACCTTAGACATCCTTAATTAGTTAATCACGAAAAAATTAAAATTTTAAATCCAAAAGTTCGTATATCAAAACTTGTATCATGTTCCTTCGCTCGGTTTTCCACTGAGAAGACTATATTCATATATTCACATACCTCCATATAATATCACTAAATGTTTCATAGTTTACATTTTAATTTCCACACAAATTTCTTAATGTGATGTTTTCTATTTAATGTACTTGTGCAAATTTTTGTGGCATTTTAAAAAGCTAGCAGCAAATTAAAGACCGCACAAAACAAAATAGTTGTTGATCAGTTCAAAAGTTCCACGTAGTGATCAATTTTCTGCTAAAGGTCACTTATTAATTCATATATTTGTATATAACATGCTGATAATGAATAATAAAACGTAATCTTTTTTTGTCTTTTATGTCGTTAATGATTTTTCTTTACTGCCAATACTTGATTAAACAGGTGCGAGGAAATATAGTACATCCAGCGTGTGATGTTTTAGAAACTCGCCAATAAAGACACAAAGGTTGACAAAGATCAGTTTACAATAATGTAAGACCAATTAATAAACGCCACAGAAAATATTTTATCGATCTCCTCATTAACGCATTATTTACCTTTTAATTATATCAATATTTCATATTTCTCCTTATCAAATACATCGCATTTCAGTTGGAATAATTCAGTTTATGAATAATTAAATTTTTTAATATGTATATGTTATCAAATCGCTATCTACAGGGATATAGTGTCGAAGTAAATGAATTACTTCAGTATTTCATTTTTATCATACATTTGTATTTATTACCGATTCAAGACTACGCTCGGTTTTAGAGACTTTTCTGTTATATCCCTCCGACATGAAATTATTAACAACTACAACTTCAAAAATGTTTTTGTTTTTTGACTCAAATATGTCTAAAGAATACTTGTGACACTGATGACTGTTTTTCTTACTACTCAAAAATCCTATTAAACCGTTCAGTTTGGAAAATTTAACAGTACTATCTGCAACTTGTAGTAAATACACCTTATCGTTATTTCCCCGCCATTACTGAACATTACACAGATTCCCGTAAACTTTTAACATCATAATACAAAATATCTGACGCCACAATGGAAAAGTGATTGTTGTATGACGTCAATAGTTCAAGCGGGACAGATTCTCGGGTCAGCTGGGAATAGCGATAATGATTTGTATCTCCATTTTGTTTTGTCTTCGAGAATGGAATTGTACGGGAGTAAATGAAGTTCATCATTTATTTTTTTTGGAAGAATATTTGAAAGATATTTTATATTAATGTCTATAATCATGTTTTCTCTATTATTTGTATTTTTTGACAGAACGTCCGTTTAAACCTTACATATTTGTTTTTCGTTCATTCTTTGTACATAAATGAGTCCGTTTTTCTCGTTTGAATTGTTTTACATTTGTCCTTTAGGGGCCTTTTATAGCTGACTGTGCAATATGGGCTTTGCTCACTGTTGAAGGTCGTACGGTGACCTATAGTTGTTTATTTCTGTGGCATTTGATCACTTGTTGAGAGTTGTCTCATTGGCAATAATACCACATCTTCTTTTTTTCTTTATATCAACCGTAGTTACAAATATATAACTTGAAGAAAAAATGGGGTGACATACTTTTTTTTAACTTTTTTAAGAAAATAGAAAAAACTCCATTCTTTTATAAAATTAATAATAAAGAGTTATCTTCCCTTATATCTCTAATTAAATATTTTGTAATTGCAATAAACAGTTACTGTTTACAAATAAGCTGTTTTTATGACAATATGTAATCTGAATAGGAACTAAAGTCACGAAGTTCATGGGATTCTTTACTAATACTTTATTGAATAACACATTATGATTATGATTATGTTTTGGTACTGACAGGGGGATACCACAGATACAGCACTCCATTGGACCCCAGAAGGTAAGAGAAAGAGAGGAAGATCCAACATGTCATGGAGAAGAACATAAAGGCATGTAAACATCAACATAAATGTTACACACTACAGCAAACTGCCAACGATAGCCAACAGTGTCAAATCTTCGTTGCTGTCCTACACACCAATGGCATACAAGGGAGTTGGTAATGACACGAAAAAAAAACGATACTGTTTTATTTAATATATCTACAAAAAAATGAACTTAGTACTGTATTTTCAGAGTGCACATCTCTGAGTCTTTGTTTGGTTCTTTTTAGTTTTATCAGCTCTTCAACGTTTGTATTTGGTTTGGGATAAAATAACCTCTAGTATTAATGAAAAGTCAGTACTTGTTGAAATGTGTACATCAGTCCGTAATTTATCGTTCTTAATTGGATACAGCTATACTTAAACTTAACCCCACGAAAAGTACATGTGATTACATTGTATAACTATTTCATATGGATCAGTTAAGAGTGGTTGATTTCATAAACAACTTTACATTTGTTCCCAAACAACATTTCAAAGAGTTGTCGAATACGTTGCATTAAGTTCCGGATTTCAACATTAGATACCATTTTCTTCTTACACATTGAATTTTGAAATCTCTATGAGAATAAGGCATTTCTTGTCTTAGACAATATCATATGGTAATAATTATAAATTTCTAGTAACTGTTTACAAAACTTTGAGTTTTTATAAACTAAGGCTTTTCTACCTCGGGAATGGTTTACCTTAGCTGTATTTGGCAAAACGTTTCGGAATTTTTGGTCCTGAATGCTCTTCAACTTCGAAATTCATTTGGAATTTTAAACATTTGTTTTTATTATAGCGTCACTGATGAGTCTTTTGTAGATGAGACGCGTCTGGTGTTAATACAAAATTTCAATCCTGGTATCTATGATGAATTAGTTTATATCAAAAAGTAAAACCACACAAATACTGAACAACGAGGAAAATCCCTAATTAAATGGCAAAATCAAAAGCTCTAGCACATCAAACAAATTGACAACAACTGTCATACTCTTGACTTGGCCACAGCTAGCAAAACCTCTCACTCGTATGACAGTCACAAAAACATCCATTTATTGGCAACGATATGTGAATTAAACAAAGACACAATAGGTAAAAATGTAAAAAAAAACCAGGGGCATATCAGTCAACATTGTGTTATTATCTCAATCACTATAAAACAAATGTATGAACAAACATTTACCATGCCACTATAACACAATGATTGGATGTAAAAGTGCAGAGCCACGTCATATGTAAGAAAGAAACCTAAACAGGCTTATATACAAGTGATAATGTCAAAAAAGAAAGACAAGAATACAGAAATCATCATAGAACAATAACACATGACGAGATCCACGTCATATATGACAAAGAAACACAAAAAGGCATATAGACAAAGTCACTGAACTAGTATACATATTTGTTTGGGGGTCAGCTGAAGGACGCCTCCGGGTGCGGGAGTTTCTCGCTGCATTGAAGACCCATTTATGGCTTTCGGGTATTGTCTTCTCTATGGTCGGGTTGTTGTCTCTTTGACAAATTCCCATTTCCATTCTCAATTTTATTTTTGTTTATTTTTATTTACAATGGAGAGCTATCAGAAACAGCAAATTTACCTGTGTGTAATGTGAGTAATCTATAAGATTTTTAAATCTTTTCATTACATTAATTTGTTGTTTAGCTAAATACTTTTGACATCAGAAATTATTTTTATGAAAAATTAGTTGAACCACCGATAGTTCACTTTCAATTCACCATACTTTGCATTGGCAATCCCAAATTTGTCCGGTATGGAACAGTCTACGATTGACAAAGGGAAGTAATTTAGTTTAAAGTGTGTAATAACAGAATCAAATCGGTAATTGGCAAATGGACTATTAAGATATGACATGTTATAATCTTTTTTACAATACTTCCGCTGTTCTCTGCATACTATTTGTATTTTAGTTGATATCACTTTGGTAACTGCAAATACCTATAAGTATGTAACATATTTCATTGTTTTAAATTCTACTCTAACATTTTACTGTTGTAGCAATAAACTTTATTAATAATATTAAAACATATAACATCCGTTCTTACATATGTCTATGTTTTTCAAGTTCTGTAGAAAAAAAGCAAAATTAATATTAAAAATGAGACTATTATATCGACAGTGTTTGAAACTAATTCGCGAAAGATAATACAGCCAGATCACTTATATTGAAAGAGCAATTATTTGAAATGTTTCCCGTTTAATAATTGAAAACTTAAAACTAGGTATACCAAATTTCATTACTAAATATAGTTATTAAATTCAGTAATATCCGAATAAATATGAAACCAGCTTATTCAAAAGTACAGTTTCATTTAAAAAAAAAGTTGTAAATAAGCGAGTACTCAGAATTCCGTACGTTTTTTTTTCAAATTAGGAGGGAATCGGAATGAGGGAATATATAACGTTTTTATGCAGGTGCCGGTTTTGATAATTTGATCAACACTTACTAGTATTTGTAAGTGGAATATTGTTTGTCCTTTCGTAGTTTTGTTTTAGGCTATATTTTGTCTTTTTTCGACTGGTGCTATTTGTTCCCTCCTTTAAAATTTCAGAGATTTTTTTCTCTCCCTATGGATTTCATGCTATTCCCTTAGTTTTTGTTTGTTTTGATTGATTTTCTTACCAGAATTATGATATTTAAAAATAGGTAAATTACTGTTGCCCATATAAGTTGGACATTCAAACTCATTCGTCGAAATAAATTGGCAAAGAAATACACCACTAATTCATGGCCCTATTGCTTTCTATGTTAAATTCCTCAATTTCAAGTAGTCACGGCTCTTTTGTTTTAAGTTCAAATAAAGTGACAATCTTTGCATATCAAAGCTTCATTTTATGGTTTCTTGTACTAAAATAATCAACATACCATTAATGGCATATAAGAAAGAACTGGTTCCCGGAACATCAGATGTACAAAAACAGGTACTTGAGATTTGACAAACAGCCAAAATGTACCCTCTTTCTAAAATTTGGTGCAGTTTTTTTAAATATTCAAAATCATAAGTAAAAAAGTGTTGTACCAAGTCAGGAATATGACAGGTGCTGTCCGTTCGTTTTATCTTTTGATTTTGCCATTTGTTTAGGGACTTTCCGTTTTGAATTTTCCTCAGAGTTCAATACTTTTATGATTTTTCTTTCTATAATGATCACCAGTCATTCAGCTTTCATTTGATACCAAAAATACATAAATAATCTACATATTTTGAAAGTTACACTCATGTGTAGGAACTATTTTGTGTTAAGTATGTACTACCTCTACCGGGGATGAACTAGTGGTGTTACACCCAACGCCATGACTCAAAAAGACAAAAAAAGACAGACAAAAAATAATGCACAACAAATGACATAAAAAACTAAAGACTGAGAACCCCCCCCCCTTTTCCTCCCAAAATAAACTAAACTTGGGGTGTTTTCTGCTGCTCCGGAAAGATAAGCAGATCCTGCTCAACACGTGGCCCCCGTCATATTGCTTATATTAACTTGCACCGACAAAGCGTCAATCATATTCGGTAAGAAACGATACAAATGCCAGGTCGCGGGTTCGATCTCATATTTGGTAAAGAGGCTTTTCAATTTATGTTTGTCTCTTCTCGTCTTTGGCTTATCATTTAAAAGTCGGAGCAATGGCGATCGGCTAAAATTCAAAATATTGTGTTTAATTAGAGTATTAGTTGTTTCTTTGGTCTGCCTCCTTAATACCAAACATTGACGTTCACATCATTTATTTTCAGTACAATAATACAAAAGAGAAAAATCCATAATTAGTCACTTCTTTATGGTTAAAAGATGTTGCCTGAATGAAATAACGGCATACCCAATATTCATTATGATATTTTATTCGCAATTTTCAAGATAAAGAATTAACTATTTTATGCGGCATACTATGTCAAACAGTTAATGGATTGAGTAAAATTTAGAAATATATCTGAATCCGTTATTTGTATTAAGTATGAATATATTTTTCATCTATTTTATGGTTTGATGTAGGTTATCTGATGTTAATAGATTATCATACGATACTGCTTTGTTAGGTATATTTGATTAGAATCCGTTATGTTATACGAGATTTTGATCACGACAAAGATTTTATTACAAAGAATATACAATTACTTAGCCAAGGTATAAGATCAATAAAACAGCAATGATTTACATGGGTTGAAAACTGGAAAAATCGTCGTCATTTCTCATTATCATGATACTTTAGTAATTTATGAATCATGACTTCCCAAAAGACATAAGCAGAGATAATGAAAATCAATATATAATTACAATATAGATATTAATATCTACTGTTTTGAAGAATTTGACTAGATTAAAAGTTTATCCTTTAAAATATTACGCTGAATTACAGATAACATTAGAATAACGTATATTAATAAGAGAATCTAAAAAAAACTCATCATAGATACCAGGACTAAATTTTATATATACGCCAGACGCGCGTTTCGTCTACAAAAGACTCATCAGTGACGCTCGAATCCAAATAAGTTAAAAAAAAAAGCCAAATACAGTACGAAGTTGAAGAGCATTAAGATCCAAAATTCCTAAAAGTGTTGCTAAATACAGCTAAGGTAATCTATGTCTGTGGTAGAAAAGACTTAGTATTTCAAAAAATTAAAATTTTTGTAAACAGTTAATTTATAAATATAACAATATAAATGATAATTCATGTGCATGTATCGCTCACTTAGTTTCTATGCATAAAAATAACTCAAGAGTATCATGGTTTTCACAGCAATAATCAAAGCTGTGCCATCACACATTTGTCTAAAAAAGAAAAAAAGCCACAATCACACCTATTTCAATTACATTTCATCTCCGTGAGTTTGATAGAGTAATGTTTAAACCTCCTCCTTATTTTTAAATTTAGTAACAAAGACTTATATAAAAATATTAAATGTTTTAGGAAAGATACATTATTTCTCATTACCTTACATAAGCTTTTGTTTAACCGAACTGTATCAAGCGTGTTTGTGTGCTTAGAAGTGAAACTCTATAGTTTAGAATAATAGACCCATAATCTTTTATTGAACCGAACTGTATCGAAACGTGTTTGAGTGTCTAGAAGTGAAACTCTATAGTTTAGAATAATAGACCCATAATCTTTTGTTAAACCGAACTGTATCAAGAGTGTTTGTGTGCTTAGAAGTGAAAATCCATAGTTTTAAAAAATGGACCCAATGAGTTAAGGATTATGTACCCTTCTGTAGATTCAATGCTAAATATATGGAAATTTTATAGAAAATCCAAAGCCTTTATCCTTGTACTATCATATTTGGCACTTTGATGACTGATATATATAGGATTATTGCATGCAGTGCTAGCATTGATTTCCTTAAAACAAGTTTTTTTAATGTAGTTATTGGTTAAAACAAATAAAAATGTGGACCAAATCAAGTACACCATTTAGGGTGCGCTCGACTTTAGTAACTCTGCACGAGGTATTTTGAAATTTACAGGTTGGTAAGAACTTTTTGTAAAAAATAAACACTAGCACATCATAGAAAAGCAAGTGAGTAATCTTTTTTTCAAATTTTATAACAAAACTCTCTGTATTAAAGGCTGTGAATTTTCTATAAAAATCTTGGTTTATTTGCCACAAAGTACTTTTTTTCTAATAAATGCAATGACACAGTAAATAATAATGCTTTGCATAAAGTTTCCCCCTAGTATATGTACAAAATGGCCTGTCTCAATTATTCATCATATCTGTAGTTTTGATACAACCTGTAGTTTTGATACAATTGATGTTTGAAAAATTCGTACAAAAATGGCTACAGAAGGGGTCATAAACCTTAAAGAACTTTACCGGATTTTTAAGGAAAATCGACACATGAGGTTTTGATAGCAACTGACCCTTGGCAGGGTTTTAATGATTTTGCTATTGATCATTTTGTCGAATTAGATATTTTGTTTGCGAAACTTAGGGTCAAGTTTATGAGACGTACCGTAGGTAATCAAATATTAATTCATTGATGGAATCATAGTCATATGTTTATTATTAATACAAATGTCTCATAGTATCCGACTCATTAATGGTTTTATAGAATGATCAAGGGCGACAAACGGTTAAGGTCATCAACTATGATTCCGTTAAGGTGAATCATTTACACAAAGTCAAAAGGTAAGATGAAAATGAATGAGAAGCATGTCATTTTTTCAAATCCAAATTGAAATTAGCTCATTAAAGAACACCTTAATTACTTTGCTTTTTGCCAAAACTCCTTTATTATAAATAATTACAAGATTTTCAGTTTTTTTCTAATCAGTCTTTTTTATCATTTTTGTTGTTGTTATGATGGTTATTATGCCTGTTGCCAGTTAGGTCTAACAAAATGTTGTTCAAGGGGATAATAATAGGTACCAGAACTATAATTAAATACGCAAGACACGCGTTTCGTCTACATAAGACTTACTAGTGACGCTCAGATCAAAATAGTTATGAAGCGAAACAAGTACGAAGTTGAAGAGCATTGAGGGCCCAAAATAAATTATGTATCTTTCTCCAGAAGTTGATTAAAAAACTATAAAAAAACACTTGTCCAAATTAAACTATCTAGATGACTTATGTAACCGAATGTTGTGTATTTAAAGTCAATGTCAGTCACTTGACAAAGACATTGCAATTATTAAGAGTCAATTTACATCTATTGACTCAAGTATTGAAAAAAGTAAAATCACAAAAATACTGAACTCCGAAGAAAATTCAAAACGGCAAAATCATTTGATTAAACACACCAAACGAATGGACAACTGCCATATTCCCGACTTGGTACAGGCATTTTCAAAGTAGAAAATGGTGAAATGAACCTGGTCTTATAGCGCTGAACCTCTCACTTGTACGACATTCTGTCTATGATCCGTTTTCCTTCGAAGTAGCCGACGGACGACGACAATTAATAGCAATTCTGAAAGACTTCATAAGAAACACCATTCTGTCAAGGGACGATGGGACGATAAACTTTACATCGATCATAGGCAGTACTACCCTTACCCCTAGATAAGAAAACCGCTATTGGCAAAGAAGCTAAGGGTTCAGTACAGGAGGACAACCATGATGGGTCAAGAAGCTAGGGATTCAGTACAGGAGGACAACCTTGATGGACCAAGAAGCTAGGGGTTCAGTACAGGAGGACAACCATGATGGACCAAGAAGCTAGGGGTTCAGTACAGGAGGACACCCATGATGGGCCAAGAAGCTAGGGGTTCAGTACAGGAGGACACCCATGATTGGTGAAGAAGCTAGGGGTTCAGTACAGGAGGACAACCATGATGGTCAAAGAAGCTAGGGGTTCAGTACAGGAGGACAACCATGATGGAACAAGAAGCTAGGGGTTCAGTACAGGAGGACAACCATGATGGGCAAAGAAGCTAGGGATTCAGTACAAGAGGACACCCATGATGGGCAAAGAAGCCAGGGATTCAGTACAGGAGGACAAACATGATGGACCAAGAAGCTAGGGGTTCAGTACAGGAGGACAACCATGACACCAAGAAGCTAGGGGTTCAGTACAGGAGGACACCCATTATGGGCAAAGTAGCTAGGGGCTCAGTACACGAAGAACAACCATACAATGTGAATGACTTGAAATGTTGTTTATTAAACATTTGTGGTATTAAATCTAAACTGCCCAGAGTTTGTTGATCTTATAAACAAAAATGACATTCTTGTTTTTTGAAGAAACTAAACTATATGAATTTGATATCGTTGATCACCTTGTAATTATGTTTGTCAAACTAGAAACAGAAAAAAAAAATTCCAAAAAGCATCAGGTGGTATAGCAGTTATTTAATATTACATTTCATTAAACTGTTTGTTAATTTGTTTATTAGATGCAGATTTTAAAATTGCTTTTTAATCTAAAGACACATATTTTATTCGGTCGAATATATATATACCACCTGAAAATACTAAAGTACTCAAATTTTAAAGCGTTTGACAAAATTGAAAATGAATTGATGTTATTTTGGAATAAAGAAAACTTGAATATGGTTTAATATTGTATAATACAAAAACTAGTATCATACTATATGATTATATTATACCAAGGGTTGAAGTCATAAATTTTTGCTCAGTGCTCGGAGCACAAAAATCATGCTCGAAACATGAAATCCAGCATTTTGATTGGTTGATTTGGAGTATGAGTATGAAAAACTGACTCGAAAAATGTATGACTTCAAGGCCAGATGACAATATTATAAGTATTTTGAATTTTGATGGAGGTAATGAAATTTTGAAATAATTATTTGATTATCAAAAACTTCTAAGAAAAAATAACATTTCTTTGTATCGAGCAAGTGTCTGTGTCTGTTAATCAAAACATATGGTAACAGACTTTTGAATCTAGGCAAAAAAATAATATCTTTACTGTTGATTTGAGGGTTGGTGATGATGAAGGTGTTAGAGCAAGAACAGGCAAAGATATTCGTGTTGTTATATTTAATTAAATCTCCTTTGTTGAAAAAAAACTTGCTATATAGATATAGGAAGATGTGGTATGAGTGCCAATGAGACATTCTATAAAATATCAATTGGAACGACTTAACTCAATCAAAAGACGAAGTGACACGAATATAGCTGAATTTGAACCGTTATTTTCTGATTGCAACAGTGCGCTTTGTTTTGTATTTTAAGTTTTACTGTTCACAAATACTCGAGGCAAACTGGACGATTTAAATGATACCGATCAAACATTTTCAATTAGGATTGTAGTTTAGAATCTGTAAATTTGCGAATGTATAAATAAGTATAAAAAATATTTGTAAAAGTCACTACATTAATTGCTTGATAAACGAATAAGGTATAGACAATTCACTTGGAAACTCAACATATACCCTCACGACACTTACCAAAGAGGAAATCCTGGATAATCATAGGTCTGTTCTTTGTTCCTTTGGTATTTCAACCAAAGATGAAGAATTGGATCTTCCATCACTGTATTGGATACCTAAACTACATAAGTGTCCTTACAAACAACGGTATATTGCTGGGTCGTCCAAGTGCTCCACGAAACCTCTTTCTAAATTATTAACATCTATTTTATCAGCAATCAAAGACGGGCTTCAAAGTTATTGTGAAACTGCCTATTCTAGAGGTGACGTGAATCAGATGTGGATACTTAAAAATTCCAAAGATATTTTTGAGTACATACAATCTAACTCTCTTTCATCTTGTAACAGTATTAAAACATTTGACTTTTCTACTCTTTACACAAGTATTCCACATTCCAAACTAAAAGACAAATTGAAAGAGTTGGTATTACTTTGCTTCATAAAAAAGAATGGCCAACGTAGATACAAGTATCTTGTCTTAGGGAGGGATAAATCATACTTTGTAAAAAATCACTCTGATTCAAACAAAAAATTCTCTGAAACCGATATTATCAAGATGCTTGATTTCTTAATTGACAACATATTTGTAACGTTCGGAGGACGTGTTTTTCAACAGACTGTCGGCATCCCAATGGGAACAAACTGTGCCCCTCTACTTGCCGACTTGTTTCTTTATTATTATGAGGCTGACTTCATGCAGGAACTTCTTAGGAAGAAATATAAGAAGTTAGCAATATCCTTTAACTCTACTTTCCGCTATATAGATGACGTTCTTTCACTAAACAATTCAAAATTTGGTGACTATGTGGAACGCATCTATCCCATCGAATTGGAGATAAAGGATACCACAGATACAGTTGAGTCGGCTTCATATCTTGACTTACATCTAGAAATTGACAATGAGGGTCGGTTGAAAATAAAACTTTACGACAAAAGAGATGATTTCAGCTTTCCAATTGTTAACTTTCCATTTCTAAGTAGCAACATTCCAGCAGCACCTGCATACGGGGTATATATCTCCCAATTGATACGATATTCCCGTGCTTGCATTTCCTATCATGATTTTCTTGATAAAGGGTTACCACTCACATGGAAGCTATTAAACCAAGAGTTCCAACTGTTGAAGTTGAAATCATTCCTTCGTAAATTTTACGGACGCCATCACGAGTTGGTTGACCGTTATGGAATAACCGTTTCACAAATGATATCGGATATGTTCCTTATGTCGTAACTACAATCCCCTTCCCTTTCATGAATGTGACCTACCGAATTAGACTATTTACCGGATTTGTAATCACATAAGCAACACGACGGGTGCCACATGTGGAGCAGGATCTGCTGACCCTTCCGGCGCACCTGAGATCAACCCTAGTTTTTGGTGCGGTTCGTGTTGTTTATTCTTCAGTTTTCTATGTTGTGTCATGTGTACTATAGTTTTTCTTTTTCATTTTTAGCCATGGCGTTGTCAGTTTGTTTTAGATTTATGAGTTTGACTGTCCCTTTGGTATCTTTCGTCCCTCTTTTATCTGTTTTCGAAAAACTAAGGATTTTCTTATCCCCGGAATAGATTACCTTAGCCGTATTTGGCACAACTTTTTTGAATTTCAGGTCCTCAATGCTGTTCAACTTTGTACTTGTTTGGCTTTATAACTAATTTGATCTGAGCGTCACTGATGAGTCTTACGTAGACGAAACGCGCGTCTGGCGTATTAAATTATAATCCTGGTACTTTTGATACCTATTAACTTCTTATGAAGTACGTCAGAGTGATATTGATATTATTATTGATAATTTCAAAATTTTCATAATGCCGCTACAGAAACTTTCAGCAAAGTTAAAAAGAGAAAAAAGTTTGAAAAACACGATGATTACAAACCCATTATTAAGTAATGTGCAATAAACATAACGGGTTTCCATTAAGCACCGAAGGGGTATAGGTTCTTTTTTAAAAGTGCCGAAAATAGGAGATCGATGATCCAATAT
Source organism: Mytilus edulis (assembly GCA_019925275.1). Classification (NCBI taxonomy): domain Eukaryota; kingdom Metazoa; phylum Mollusca; class Bivalvia; order Mytilida; family Mytilidae; genus Mytilus; species Mytilus edulis. The sequence goes on along the minus strand of CM034352.1, from coordinate 112,973,457 downwards.
AGCAACAAAAAAAAAACCCAACAAAACGCCCATTAAACATTTCCGATAAAGATAGCAGTCGATATTCGAAACTGTTCGAAAAGTGAGACAATCTTTTTGGAATATTTTAAATACTTTTTGGCAATTCGAAAACAGATAATATAAATGATATTTATATTGAATTTATGATAAACATTTAAGGGAGTTAAACAAGAACGATGAGGCAAAATAAAATTTTAATGGTATTATAAACGAAGAAGAGATAAAACTCGCTATAAGAAATTTGAAATAAATCAAGTGTTTATGATGGTGTTCTAAAGATAACTTTTAACACTTTTATGCCTGTATCTGTAAAATTATTAACCTTGATATTTGATACTGGAGTAATAGCAGAAAAATGGGATGCTGGGATATTAGTTCCAATATTAAAAATAAGGTCGGATCCACATTTTATCAGGGGTATTACCTTGAAATCTTGTTTTATGCAAATTATTTTCGGCTATCCTAAATAATAGACTTGGTAAACTATAGATTGTATCTCCAAAATTATAGAAACAGTGGATTCATATTCATCACTTAGGGCTCTGTTTAAATACAATGGACTTTTTCAAACAGCTAGAAAAACAACCTCTACATGATCTGGCTCAAAATACACTTTAATTTAGTCTTAGATTCTTAGATGCATGATTTCTTTTTATTAGTGGTTAGTGGCTTTGGACTAGCTGTCAGTAATTGCAGGTACTTGCAGATCACTAATTAGTGTTCTTTTGTTGTTATGAGATACAAGTACCCGGGTAAGTTCACTCTGTGTGTTTGATAGATGTATTTCTATTTGTATCTATCTGATGAGTTAAAGCCTTTTTCAACTGATTTTTATAGTTCGTTCTTATGTTGTACTGTTACACCACTTTTCCAGGTTAGGGTGAGGGTTTGGGATGACGCAAACATGTTTAACCTGGCCACATTCTGTATGTATATGCCTGTCTTAAGTCAGGAGCATGCAATTAAGAGGTTGTCGTTTGTTTATGTGTTACATATTTGTTTTTCGTTTCTTTTTTGTACATAAATTAGGCCGTTAGTTTTCTCGTTCAAATTGTTTACATTTTTCATTTCGAGGCCTTTTATAGCTAACTTTGCGGTATGGGCTTTGCTCATTGTTAAATGACGTACGGTGACCTATAGTTGTTAACTTTTGCGTCATTTGGTCTCGCCTGGAGAGTTGTGTTATTGGCAATCACACCACATCTCTTTTTTTTTATATTTATGCCTTATTCTATAAAATACAAAAAATCGACAAACACGAACACCTAATTAACCGAGAATCAACATAACAAATTCCGGAAAAGTAATTTATTTCTGCTCTAACATCAGCATCCTGAACATTAGCATCCTTCAATGTAACCTACTTAATTGTTTTGTAGGCTTGTCGAAGTGATTTTTCATTTTATCTTTACTTTGGACCATGTTCTTTCTCTAAAGGTTTTTGGCTTTATTTCGTCTCTTTTTAAATATTTTTAAAAAGGACCTAATTTGAAAGATTTTTTTGTCAAATAAGTATCCTGTCGGGTACAATAAATTGCGATGAAAGTCATTCAAAAGTATAAGATAACCATTTTTTTGTTACTAATCAAGGATAACAAAATTTAATTACATTACATTTTTTAATTAGTAAAAAAAACCAATCGCGAGGTTATCTACAACTACCAAAGGAAATTGGTACTTTAATAACAAATAAAAATCAACATTTATGAATGCACGTGCTTCCTATGTCTACATCACAATAATGAACATGGAAAAACACAAAATGTATGATAGAACTTAAAGTTAAGCTATGAATAAAGACAAGTGTACCGCTGTTCGATAGTCATAAATCGATTGAGAGAAAACAAATCCGGGTTACAAACTAAAACTACGGTAAACACATCAACTATTAGAGGAAAACAGCGAAGCAACAGAAACACTTAAGTGCAACAAAAAACCAGACCGACAATGCAACACACACAGAAACGAACTATTAGTAGCATATTTATCAGACGATATCGGGATATAGTTATTTAGTCGGATCTTAACATGTACTTGTTATTTGTTTACAAACCGGTATTGATATAAATAAACAAACACATGTCGAAATGTTCAGGACTTAATTAAATCTGTATTTGGGTAAGATGATGCAAGCATTTGTAATGCGTTTTACACTTTGAGAAGCAAATAATCTTTAACTACTTTATTAAAATATTATGAAAACGTTAATCATGAGCTATGAAAGTCAATGTGCCTCGAGCATTTTCTGAGTATGTTTTAAAAGATTTCAAAGAAATATTTTTACAGTGGGTTAGCTTTTATTAGTCTTCACTATCCTATAGATTAACAACTTTTGGTAATATTTATAATTTAGAATCTTCATTGAAGGTGGAGCACGAATGCTCAGTTAATTAATTATATTGATGTGCCATTTGTATGCAAGAGTGAAATTCCTTAGTAGTATGTGCGATTTAAAAAAAAGTTATGCGAGTATTGTCTCCGTTTAACAGGTTTATTATTTTAAAATTAAGTATAGGTTTCTGGTTTAATTTTGAATAATTATAAAATGTATCAATTCAATATATTTCAGTTTTTGTTATTGGTGTATCAAAGACATTGATGTACGAATATAATTTCATAAATTTGAAACGTTTAAAATGATAACATACCAATATAAAGAACCGTTCATCATTTTTTTAAAAAGACTATGAATGAATGAAAGCCGAATTATTTATCTCCCCTTCATGATAGATTGATTGGGAAATTAACCGGATTATCTTATATCAATCACAGAGAGGGACTAGCAAGCAATTTTTAATTGTAGCTTATCTAACGTTAAAACATTTTCCCACTAAAAACGAATGTTACTTTATACAAATATAAGGACTTTGTTAGTTAAATCTACTAATTTTATTAGATATTATGAATTTTTATTACAATAGATTAACATGCTACTATTAGATAACAACTGCCATTTTCCTGACTTGGTACAGGACATTTTAAGAAAAAAATGAATTCGGGTTTTACTGCTAGCCAAACCTTGGGCTTTTATGGCATTGTTAAATATAACACTAAAATAATAACATTAAAGGACAGGACTACAGTATAAAACTGGGTTTAATTCACCATTTACTACATAAGAAATGCCTTCACAGAAACATAACATCTCTTATCCAATCGTTTGATCTTTTGTAGCTTTTGACATTGTCATTTGATTACTTTAGGGACTTTTTGCATTTTCTATGGGGTTCGGTATTTTTGTTATTTTACTTTTAAACAACTACAAGAAGTATTCAAATCATAAAACAAATTCTTTAAAACTTTTAAGACCTATTTGTACCAGATTTTCCATTAAAATACCGTTATCGCCTATACAAGTTTGCTTTCCTGGAATTTTTAAGGTGATATTAAGTGATTTGAGATTCAATGTTCAATAACATTTGCAACTCGTAATGAGTTAGTAATCATCGTATTATTAGTGTTCAAACTATTCTTTCAAACCCGCCATACAATATCTTAACCGTAACAATCATGTTTTCGACCGACAATAAAAGAAAAATGTTATGTAAATTTAAGATAGGCTGATATCTCTTATAGCAAACTTATATAATGTTTATAAACATCGTTTACATTTTTATTCCGGAACCACATGATTAAATTTTTAGAATTGTTCAAAGATTCTTTCTTTGGCATGTACTATAAACTTTTTCATCTAAATGCATTTTGGTGTTTAACTTTGCATGCTATCGAGTTTTGTCATATCAACACATCTGAACACATTTATATTCACTTCTGCATCTATACTACTAATCAGACTGTAATGAAACTTTCTAAAACTTTTCGCCTTAAAATACTATTATTTCTCTTTATCGTAAAGGGTGGTGGTGGTGGTGGTGGTGGGGGGGGGGGGGGGGTTCAGGGGAGTAGTCACTAAGCAATTTATGATGATTACTTTATCTGGGTATTTTTTTTTAAAATCTGCATTTCCTCATAAACCACAATTTAAAAAAAAACTTTCTTAGAAAATTAGCCATGTTAAAAAAGAGGGCCGAAAAATACCAGAGGGACAGTCAAACTCATAGATTGAAAATAAAAAAAGACAAACAGATAGATAATAGTACAGGAGACACAACATAGAAAACTAAAGACTTAGCAACACGAACCCCACCAAAAACTGGGGGTGATCTCAGTTGCTCCGGAAGGGTAAGCAGATCCCGTCGTGTTGCTCATGTTATTACAAATCCGGTAAATAGTCTAATTCGGTAGGTCATATTCGTGAAAAATCAATATTCATCTTTCATTTTAATGTTTGACCAATCATATATTTGGGAGTTCCTTAACCTAATTATAGACTTTGTTATTTCTGTATATGTTTTGTGAGCTTTGATCGAAGTACCTATTGTTTTTTTTTAAAAGGTCTTTATTCCAAAATCAATATAGCTTATAGGTATATTCCTTTCTGTAATCAACAAATTGATTTATATCTATTCGAGTACTTTTTTATAAGCTAATGTCATGTAATATGAAATAATGTTCGTGGATCAATAAAAATGGATTATATTTTACAGTATTATCACAATAATAATAAGGATGTGTAAATATTTATATATGAAAGATTTTATTTATTTAAAGTCAATTTAGATATTTAAACAATGCTTCATGGACAATATTATGTTTGATACAACCTCGTTGACCGTAAATGGATAACAAAAGTATTACAGAAATATATATAAAAAAATACAGTGTTTTATTTCGGAATGTAACCAATAATCATGATAGAAGTTTTTTAAATACAAACATGCTTATCACCTTTTCCAAAGGAAAGACAGTTGGTTACAAAATGGTCGGCATTAAAAAGAAATTCACAATATCTAAAAATATATATATTGATGTCAAACATTTTTATGAAGTAAAAGCAAATTTTGAAATTGTCAAGTAACCCAAAAAATTGTTATTTTATAGCAATTTTATTGGATATAAGAAATTGACCATAATCAAAATCTTATGCCTATGATTTGTAAGGGAACTATTAAAGTTGCTTTATAATAATATATAGGTGAGCCGAGGTCACTTCACAATTACAAGTCTCTTACTTCCTAATTTGGTTGAAAACGAAAAAGAACTGTCTTATTATTTTAGTTATTAAAATTTCCGTCATCACCAATATTGTCATTAATATAACATTTATAAATGTTTAGCAATGTCAAGGAAGATAACTCTTGTTAGAAACGTCTTATAATTATTCCATACTATTACCTGGTTTTACCGTCGTACGTCATAGTGAGTACACAGGAATTAACATTTTTAACATAGCGCTCTCGTCTCAATTATATAGCATTTTGACGTAAAATCTCGGATAGTCATTTCGAATTCGGATCAGCAATTTGGTCACTATATGTAATTGAACATGCTGGAGCAGTTTACATATGACTTAGAATCTTTAAAACTTAGAGAGGAGAAACGATATGTGTAAAACCTATACAGATGTACATCATATTGCATTGAATAACATGTGCACAAGAGGCAAAACTATAAAATTAGATTTTTTTTTATGCAAGAGCAGATGTTATGAAACAAACTTTTCTCTTAACGTTGTTTGAATTTTTTTAAGAGACGCTTCCCGTCTCTTATGTTGATCAGCGCGCACTGGAAATTGTAAGTGAAGTGAACGAGGTTTTTAGCTGCATGCTAAAAAAAAAGAACAGACGAACAAAATATATTTACGTCCCCTTTCTGTTCGACTTTCCCTCACGTACAATGTATTGTGTTCTAATAAGGAGAATGTTTTCATAATACCCTCTAAGAGACGACTTTTTATATAGGGCATTTGCCAACTCCATGTGCCTAGGAAATTACATTATTAAAGGTTTAGAAATAAGATCCAGATGAATACAAAATATATGAAATGATATTTCATTGTTATAAGATTTACTATAAGACAAATGTTGTGTTAGGCTTTGATCCTGTCCATAACGTTATAGAATGGTATTAGTTTTCTGTTTTGCTTTTTCCAATCATATTGTGTATAATAGTAATGTAAAATGATGCCCTTTATGGGATCTTGATTAGATTAATAAAACTCTTATCTTATCTTATCTTATCTTATAGGATTTCCATGTTGGATTTTTGAAAGTGATCATAATTTTAATCTTAAGTCAATTATTTGACAGAGAACTAATTAAGGTTACTATAGAAATAATAAAGAAGTCAATCCATGACATTTTGTGGAATATTTGTAATGAATAAGAATTGCTTTTCATTGATTTTTGAGCAGTAACGAGTCTAAATGTATTTACGTTAACAAGTCATTCCTATACATACATCTCTTATATCATTGAGGCATCGTCGCCTGGTATCAACTGCATTAAAAGAGGGATGAAATATACCAGAGAGACAGTCAAACTCATAGATTGAAAATAAACTGACAACGCCATTGTGAAAAATGAAAAGACAAACAGACAAATAATAGTACAGAAGACAAAACATAGAAAACTAAAGAACTAAAGACCAAATAACACGAACCCCACTAAAAAATGGGGTGATGTCAGGTGCTCCGGATGGTAAGCAGATACTGTTCCACATTGAAGATACCTATGATGCTTCCTTTTTTGCTTTTGATATAGGCAGACAAGAGATATCCACAAACATTTTAAATGCCTATGGGCCAAAAGGCATAGCCCCTTGGTGTCAGTTGCCTTTAGGAACCCATAATACTTTCCTATTTGCTATAGACATATAATGAGTCATAGACATGCTTAACTTTTGCTTTCTTATTGGCTAGTTATTATATGTTAAATTGATCCAAATTATTTAGTACTATACATATGTTTTTTTTGTTTAGCTAAATCAACCACACTTGCATTTTGGACCTTTTGGATTATAGCTCTTCATCTTTTATATAAGCTTTCAAATAATTTGGCCACGAGCATCACTGAAGAGACATGTATTGTCGAAACGCGCATCTGGCGCAGGAAAATTGGTACCGTTAATGGTATTGCATTAAAATGCATGAGACATTCAAAAAAATATTATAGATTTTTTATCTAGATATCCTTTACGAACTTGAATAGTTCTCAATAAATTTGTTTTAATCTCATTGTTTGTATTGTATTATAAAATTATTGATGTTGTAAAGTTTATGCCCTTTGGGGCCTATACATGTAATTGGAAATACAATATCTTCTTCTTATTCTTCTTCATAACAAACTATGAAATCCGAAGTTTGATTGAAAAAGTATGTGGCGATAAATCAAGAAAATTAAGTTGAAGTCATCTTACAATACTTAACCTTCCATATTTGATTAAAATGGAAAGAGAACCGTCTTTTGTTTTAATGTTCGAAACTGCTGTCATTACTTACAAGGAGAAATTCCATTCACTCTTATATGTATTATTGAAAAAAAATAATAACACTAATTTCCATTTATTCAAGCAACTGTCTCTTAACGTTCTTTATAAGGAATACTAATGTGTGCGAATACAGTATAGAATCATAAAGTAAACTCATAACTTAATATAAACTGTCCATAATCCAACGTTTCCTCTAAAAAATGTGTCGATATTCTTTTAACAGTAAAATTTATGAATTGAATAATAAATCATGATATATAACATATAACTGACTTCCGTAAATAAAGGCAACAGTAGTATACCGCTGTTCAAAACTCAAAAATACATGGACAAAAAACAAAATCGGGGTAACAAACTAAAACCGAGGGAAACGCATTAAATATAAGAGAACAACAACGACACAACACTAAAATGTAACACACACAGAAACGGACCAAGCATCAGACAAAATCCCACGAGAATAACAAATATAACCCGTAACTGATACAAACTGTCATTGCATGTAACATGGAATTACCTATGCTACTTAGAGTACGAAACCAATTTCCAGGTTCAAAGACACTGGTAAATCTTGTGTACTATGCTGAGAAATATATAATGATGGCGGTTAAATACGACCTTGACTGGCTATACAGCCCTAGCACAGTCGGCTACTTTGGGAAATATACGAACCAAAAACAAGTTTTATATAAGAGTGTATAGGCAGCCTGAATCACTCACCAGGCAAAGTTATCTCCATACAGCATGATGCAAATTTTTTATTATTCCTCTGCCCCATGTGGTTGCAATTGGCAAAGCATTTTACGGTGCACCTGAGATCACCCCTTGCTTTTGGTGGGGTTCGTGTTGCTTATTCTTTAGTTTTCTATGTTGTGTCATGTGTACTATTGTTTGTCTGTTTGTATTTTTCATTTTTAGCCATGGCGTTGTCAGTTTATTTTCGATTTAAGAGTTTGACTGTCAATCTGTTATCTTTCGTCCCTCTTTTAATAGATGAGGTTAAAATTATGATTTTCTATTTGTTTAAAAAAATATGTATAGATTGGTTGTTTGATAGTTGGGGTTTAACTTTACTTTTAACAATGTTGGCTCTTTTTGTGGGAGTCAGTTTTTTAGTGGAGGATGTTTTTGTTTTGTTGAGATTCTTCAATGCTTAATGCAGCAATTAATCAAAATTTAGTTTCAGAGATTAATGAACACTAATAAATCCTTATAAAGAATGCCTCTGCAATCGTTCTTCTCATGAAAAAATAATTTTTAGATTGACGGCTTGATTGTTTAACGTCACTTTTAACACTTTTGGCTATATTTTGGCAGTCAATTTTTCATGAATGGAGAAATCTCGAGTATCCGGAGAGCACCATTGGCCTACGTCAGAAAAATTGACAATACTAATCAATTTATATAGGAGTCGCCATTGCAAAGAGTGGGATTCGAAACTACAATTTCAGTGTAGACAGGATGGTGATATATTAGATGAACTACTTTGGCCCACTCGCCTCGGACCTAAAGATCTTTAGAAGAGGTCTCATATGAAAGCTTTGTCAAGTTTTATTACTAGTCAGGTCAATTATTTTTTGAAAGTTGTCTTTGAAAAGACAAATAACTATTTATCATCATTTCATGTAGTTTAACACTTTAATACACCTTAACGTAATGGTCAGCTTTGTTGCTAGGGAGCACTTAAGAAAGTTCAATATAACATATTAAAAATCGAAATAGAAATATTTCTTGAAAGGGCGGACTTTTTGAATTTGAAAGTTGAAAATGAATAGCCACACATAACATTACAAAATTAAATTATGCACTTTAAGATCCAAAAGTAAAGTGTGTTGTCACGGATGTTTGGAAGATAAATTTTCACGTAGAGGACAAATGAAATGCTTAATTTTTAATATGAATATGTTAATGAAATTCTATTACTGTTGCCGGAATGCAGGTACCCTGTTTTGCATGATTTTAGATTGGTATTTATACTTTGATATTTTCAGTTGACGAAAAGATATAATTTATTCTTCTCCACAGACATTTATTTATCAGCTGGTATTTCATTTCAGTGTTTTAAAAGCTTAGTTTGTTTTTGGTTTGGGAACTTTTGATATCTAAAAATTGTTTTATAGCACCTCTGACGTAAAAAAATAATCAAAATGCACGAATGATGCATCGATTTACTTCCGTATCTTTTCAGTCCATATCATTGATGAAATAACAAAAACATTAAAGTGCTAGATTTAAAAGGGAACAACTAACAATTAAAAAAGTGTCACGAGCTATTTCGGAATAAGATTTTGTGTTCTGAATTAAAGAACTGTATGTATTCCTACAAATTAGTTTTTACAATTATTTTTATATATCCACCTATAAAAAGTTACTAAGTTTAAATCATCCTTTTAAAAAGACAAATAACTTTTATTTAAATAAAGAATACAACATAGTGTCTGTCATACCTAGATCAGAATACAACGCAATCTCATAAGTGTGGTCATCCATCTTCAATGCAATTACTTTAATAACAAAAGTATCAACTATGAAACCTTGTAAAGGAAAATCTAAGCAACCAGATAGGTGGTGGATTTGTAATTTATACTTGAGAAAAAAAAATGTACCATGAAAATTATGCTGATGGCGAACATCTTTTAAACGATGTTAACAAACATGATCCTTCTAATCATGAATTGGAAAACTGTGAAAACGTTTAAAGAAAATGTGCCGCCTACATTTATATTTTGTCAAAAGGTTAAGTTTTATTTTGAAACAATATTGAATAAGTTTTTCATCAATGTAATCTTATAATTATTCTATTAATAGATGTTTTTATTTTATGTCATCCCACTAGACTATCCAAGGGCAGCATATATCTATATTTTGATAGATGCTTAAATTTTCTCAAATTATAAACTGTTTTCAAAACGTGTAGAATGCACACTGTCACTAAACTATATATGCCTGATTGTGGTCATTTTGTCATCTAATTATTAAAAACTATGGTTTCTTAAAAAAACTGTGTTGCTCACCTTGGTAGATTTGCATCTTCAACAAAGGACTCTCTCCAACATTATAAACGATTATAGAATTATGACAAAATAAAACTGAGAATAAAAATTGGGCGTCAAGAGACAACGACTCGACGAAAGAGTAGACAACAAACAAAGGCCTCTCTCCAACAATATAGACGATAATGGAATTCTGACAAAATAAAATTGAGAATGAAAATTGGGAGTCAAGAGACAACAACTCGACCAAAGAGCAGGCGACAAACGAAGGCCTACAATGGGACTTGAAAAACCGAATTACTCCCTCAAAGAGTCATCGGATGATTCCATCCATATAGTCTCGATTGTAGTGCTTGACTTGCTGATCATTTTTGCATAATATAAAAAATATCTATCTTTAATAATAGTATAAACGATGTAAAGCAAAAACGCAAAAAAAATCATGAAAGACCAATAACTCTAATAAAGCCATGACTGATGATTTCGACCCTGCAGTCCTATTTGTTGAACTTGTCTTGTATATCATTTCCGCATGTTTTTAGTTTTTCTCTATCTATAAAATTTTTCAAGATAAAAGGCAATCAAAAAAGATAAAATGTGTCATTTAGGGGCAATAACTCCAATAAAAAGTCGTTTGGCAGTTTTGACATATATGGACAATTAGTAGAGCTCAACATTCTGAAATTTTGTTTCAATGTCAATTTTTTTCTATTTACAAAAAAATTCAAAATATTACCAAAAAACTGGCATTTTACCCTTTAGTTCTATTTTCAGCCATGGGGGTCATGTTGGTTACTTGCCCGGGTCATCGGACATACTTTATAAACTAGATATCTTGTTTTTTGGTATTTTTGTAAAAGATAACTGACTACGAACACAGATGACGACGGACGCCAAGTGATGAGAGAAGCTGAATTTGGGCCATTTGACCAGGTGAGCTATTATGAAAACATCTATGTCCTTCAATATACATTCTTATCTCTTATAATGATGTGTTTCCCTCAGTTTTAGTTTGTAACCCGGATTTGTTTTTTTTTCTCAATTGATTTATGTATTTCGAACAGTGGTATAGGGAAAACGGTAGTATTTAATTTTCCCAGCATTAGGTTGGCCTTTTGTGTACCCAAGGCAGGTGAAGGAAGTCAAATTACGAGCGCTGTGATTGGATGTAAGGGTACAATATATTTTTTATTTATCTATGAATAACTGCAGTGTGTATATTTACAATATAAATTTTAAAACCTATTGAAATATTTTCTTGAAAATTATTCGAAAAGACTTGCAAAATTTCATAAATTTGGTGCAAAATGACGGTGGGCATGGATAACATAAACAAGCTCCGTTGGAAGTTGGTCATGATACTATTTGGCTTTAATTTTTAAAACAGAGTAATAAAGTACTAACACAACATATAACTGTTTTATCCAGGTTTTTATCTTAAAAAGTGGTAAATTTAGAAAATGTTAACATTGTCGCCTTTGGCAGAATAAATAGTACCGTTTTCCCTATACTTCTGTTGCCTGTATTTACCTCAAGATATTCCTATAACTCAATCAAATACCGTATTTTCTGTCTTGAATCAAGACATATACGTGTTTTTCAACAGACTGTCGGCATTCCAATTGGAACAAATTGTGCCCCTCTACTTGCCGACTTGTTTCTTTATTACAATGAGGCTGAATTCATGCAGGAACTTCTTAGAAAGAAAGATAAGAAGTTAGCGATATCCTTTAACTCTACTTTCCGCTATATAGATGATGTTCTTTCACTAAATAATTCAAAATTTGGTGACTATGTGTAACGCATCTATCCCATCGAACTAGAGATAAAAGATACTACAGATACAGTTAAGTCAGCCTCATATCTTGACTTACATCTAGAAATTGGCAACGAGGGTCGGTTGAAAACAAAACTTTACGACAAAAGAGAAGATGTCAGCTTTCCAATTGTGAACTTCCATTTCTAAGTAGCAACATTCCATCAGCATCTGCATACGGGGTATATATCTCCCAATTGATACGATATTCCCGTGCTTGCATTTCCTATCCTGATTTTCTTGATAGAGGGTTGCTGCCCACAAGGAAGCTATTTAACCAAGAGTTCCAAATGGTGACGTTGAAATCATCCCTTCGTAAATTTTACGGACGCCATCACAAGTTGGTTGGCCGTTATGGAATGACTGTTTCACAAATGATATCGGAAATGTTCCTTACGTCGTAACTACAATCCCCTTCCCTTTCATGAATGTGACCTACCGAAATAGACTATTTACCGAATTTGTTATCACATAAGCAACACGACGGGTGCCACATGTGGATCAGGATCTGCTTACCCTTCCGGAGCACCTGAGATCACCCCTAGTTTTTGGTGGGGTTGGTGTTGTTTATACTTTAGTTTTCTATGTTGTGTCATGTGTACTATTGTTTGTCTGCTTGTCTTTTTCATTTTTAGCCATGGCGTTGTCGGTTTATTTTCGATTTATGAGTTTGACTGTCCCTTTGGTATATTTTCCCCCTCTCTTACATTAAAATCCCAATATTAATCTTTGATAAACATTTAAACTGTCAATTTTCAAGCTTTTGTTTGCTGCAGCATGATAGCAATATATAGATAGGGAAAAAATAAAAATTCATTCTCATAAATTTTACAATACCCTTATGTTTGCTTTCTCAAAAATTTGATTACAGTTTCTTTCATATATGTTCATAGATGTGTCATCAGTTCCTTCCGTTTAATTGATATCTAAGAGCGAAAATGGCAAGATATATTCTTTTCCTGTAACCATGCTGACAATCTGCAGTTAATTGATATAAATTATTTAAAAAAAGTGGAAAAGATGTCCCATATTTTCCCTCAAATTTGACCAAAAGTAGAATTTCCATCTCTTGGAGTGATACTTTTTTTGAAACTGTTTACATGTACCTTTAAGAGATCAATAAAAATCTTTTATAAAAATAAGATAATTGTCAAGGAGACAACTGCCAACACAAAACTAAATAACATAAAAATCAACAACTATAGGTCACCTCTAGATTCCTAGACCTAAATTTAGTTACAATCTAGGCGATGTTTCATTTTTCAGTAAATCCATATTTTAGGCCAATTCAGGATGTAAATGTCAATGATTTCGATATTATCAAATTTAGTTTGATATCAATTTCTTACATGTACTTTATCAATTAAAACACGTTTTATCGTGAAACATTTGACTATATAATCGGGGCAAAATATACCCCCCCCCAAACTTACTTTTCTACATAGCAGAACACAAAGTTAATGAACTCCGTTTTAAACACCTGGAAAATATATAAGAAGTTAGACTAAACTATCAGTATTTGTAATGATATGTTTATTGCTAAAACCTGATTTTTAAATTCATGATTCTAGGGAAGCAACTATATTAATCATCATTATTTCAAACGGTTAATAATATTCTTTGACAGAAGACTGCTAGCGTAATTGGGGACTAAAAAAGTAGATATAATTTTTCAAGACGTTGGAATTTCTTATTGTTAGGGCCGTAGGTCATTCATGATAAGATATCAAATCTTATTGCTTGTTTTGAGAATGTGCTTCCATTGAGACCAAATGACACAGTAATTAACAACTTTCTAGTAAAATAAAAGATGTATATATTTTTTTCCGTTGAAAAAAAACAGCCTCTAAATAATTAGCATTACACATCATGTAAGCAAACAGTGGACACTGTGATTGAAACTCGCGAGTGCTAATTTTGAAACCGATGAACTCTAAACCTTTAGGAGCGGAAATGTTTAAGGAGAATCGCTATTATTATGATTAAGTCGTCAGCTATCTTGAACAACTACCTTTGCAATTCACCCACCCTGACCGTTAGTAGCAAAATCATTCTATATTTCTCTGATGTTTTGATATGCACGCGTCTGCAATGAGCCTTCAGATTTAAATGAACGAAATATTTTCTTTTATTGAAAACATTCACCAAGTCAGGAATATGACAGTTGTTACACTTTCGTTTGATATGTTTAAGCTTTTGAATTCCTCATTTGCTTAGGAACTTCCCGTTTATTATTTTCCTCGAAGTTCGGTGTTTTTGTTATTTTACTTTTTACAACATATATACTTTTACTAGAAATTGGTTTAAAATTGTACAAAATTTTATTACAAATATAGAAATGCAATGTGGTATTTGATTGCCCTTGCAGAAAATTGGTTTGAGTGGTTATCACAATTAATATAAATTTTTGCTTCTGATATTTTAGTGGATTTCCTCTGAATTGGAAAAAATACTATTATATTCTGTTTCTTTTGATTTTCTTGAAATATTACATAAATGTTCTTCATTCGGAATTGTTTCATTATGTTCAGAACTTTTATGAATGGAACTTTCTCGGAAGTGCATATGCCAATATCCGATTGTAAGAAGGATCATTATTTTATTAGCACTATAAGTAATACTGCACTTTGAATGTCAGTAATTAAAAAAATATTCTTCACAATTCATAATGATAAATAAAAATATAATTGCTTAAGTATCATCATGACAAATTTTTCCATACACAATTTTACGCATAAAGTAAAGAAATAAAATGAAAAGGAACAATATATAGTTAAATACAAAATTATATGATAAATTTATTAAAGTTAGCAAGATAATTTGTTTTTCATTGTGAGACTTAAATAAATTTTTAAGTGCGTACTACTGACATTTGTAAAAGCCATCGGGTATTCATTGACTCACATCAAAATAACATAATGGATTGACGTTTCTTTGAGATTAATCCAATTTTAACCCGTTTTATTCATAAAAGGTAAAATAACTGTAGCTACAAAACTAGTCGTTTCTACCTTTTTCGTATCAGGTTAGAAAGTACTTACACGTTTTATTACCGACTGGCCATTATAATTCTCCACAACACCAGCCATACTCATTATACTCTTTTAAGTTCTGAAAGTAAACAAAATAAACCATTTTTAACAGACAATCATCAAAAAGTGCTATATATTTAGTGAATAAACATAAATTCATTTTTATCACTTATTTCATTTAGAGATTTCCTCCTTTTTTTTTATGTCAAGACACAAGTCGCTGATAAAAAACCTGAATACACATCTTCCGCAAACAATTTAATGATCACAATGTTTTGTATTCTCATGCAAATGAGTTGCTATTAGTTGACATGTGTTGCTATAGTAATAACTCTTCCCAGTCACGTGGTATGGCAAAAATGTTTAACAAAAATACCAAGGTCCAAAGCAAAAATGGGAGGTCCTTAGAAATGACAAAGTCAAACGTTATCAATCAACGGAACAATTGAAAAACAAAAAATCGTGCTCTCTGTGTTTTTGTAAGATGAACTTCTATTTATATCAGTCTGATGAGTAAAACTTCAACTGATTTTTATAGTTTTTTTCTTTTATCCGACTATTACACCACTGTCCCAGTTTAGGGAGAGAATAAGCGACTTCACACTAAGTTAAACCCGCTACTTTCTGTCCAAATTCAGGAACCTGTATTTCAGTGTTTGTCATGTGTTGCTGTGTAAAGTATTTGGTCTTTTTATAACTTATTTTGTACATAAATTTTGCAGTTAGTTTTTTAGTTTGAACTTTTCATTTTGAGGCCTTTTATAGCTGACAATGTGGTATGTGGTATGTACGGTTATATATAATTAATGTCATGGTCATTACGTTTCTTTTACACAGTTGTCTTATTGGCAATCAGAAGACAATTGATTGGTAGAATGTCTATAAATACAACATTAGAAGACAATTGATTGGTAGAATGTCTATAAATACAACATTAGAAGACAATTGATTGGTAGAATGTCTACAAATACAACATTAAAAGACAATTGATTGGTAGAATGTCTACAAATACAACATTTGGGTTACATTCTCTAAAGTACCTTCATGATAAAAAAAATATTACCGTTGTCATCTTAAATATCATTAATGTCTTTTATGTACCATACTTTGTAAAAAATAATCTTACTGTCAACTAAATGGGATGTTGACACATGGAAACTAATCTCAATTCCTTACACATCACTTTGAAGTCGTATTTCTAAATTTTAAGAATTGACAACATATTAAGCAGACCTTCTCTCAACGGAACTATTTTTAATGTCAAATTCATTATATGTTGTTTCAAAGACAAGCAATTGTTGCAGTGTGTGTAATTAAGTGACAGACCATCATCAATATATCTTAACACGACACTGAATAACTTGATTTTTTGGTTTGTCAGTAGGCGTACACAATTGAAATTGAATGAATTCATTATGGTTCGATGTATTGTTGAAAGTACAAAACAGATTCTTGATAAAGTAAGAGCTTTAGCAAACAAGAAATTTGTATCTCTAATTCCAACCATGTTTGTATAGGAAATTTTTATGGTCGATCTTTCAAGTGAGCAAATGAAAGTAACATACTGATACGGTCTTATCCTGTCTGAGACATTAAATAAGGCGGTTCGACTTTGGAGTACATTTCATCGTACAATGTAGCACCCCCCCCCCTCCCCCCCCCCCCAAAAAAAAAGACGTTATCTTGTCGAATAATAAAACAATTTTGCTCACAATTCAATGCAAAAATTTAAGGAATATACAACTTTTGTTTTACACTCGTAATTTAAAAAATATATTCTTGAACAACTACTTATCTATTTGCGTTCTAATGTTTTGTAAGATATTTTGATTATAAACTCCTATCATGAGTCTAGTTGATCGAATTCTAGTTTCATACCAACATTTAATAAGGCTTGTTTTATTTTATACAGAATGGTTCACCATAAATCATAATGTTTCTATAAGTTGCGTTTTCTCTCATGATTATTTGGATAGAGAGTTGATGATAAGAAGGAAGTTATTAACAAAGTGTTTTTAGTGGTAAAGTTTAAGTGATTATTCAAAACTTATTAAGACGCAATCACCAGATGGTTAACCGTTTTTGAATATCTGTTCAAAACCACATCCACCTCCCTTTTTAATTCGAATGTGTCGTCACAGAGTAAATGGTAACATCCACAAAACGACTGTGCCCTATGTTTAGCAAGATTTGCCTACCCTTCCATGGAATCTGAGATCACTGCCGGTTTTTCTGAGGTTTCCGTGTTTATTCGTTTGAAATTTCTTTGTATTTTTGTCATTTTCGGTTTCTTTCAACTATTTCGTAGTCAATTTGTCTGCGACTACTAAGTATAAATATTCAATTAGTATCTCCGGCGTCTCTATGAATTAAAGAAATAAGACACGGCTTCCTCCGCCTCATTTTTAGACTTATATCTCGAATTTGACTTACACAGTCATCTCAGTACCAGAATCTATGACAAACGAGACGATTTTAACTTAGAAATTATAAATGTCCCCCACCTTAGTAGCAATATACCAACTTCACCTGCATATAGGATAAATATTTCCCAACTAATTCGATATTCAAGAGCTTGCAGCTCCTACTCAGAATTTTTAAAACGTCATCAGTGTCTGAGTAGAAAGTTGATGAACCAGGGGTATGTCAAAGAACGTCTCATCCTTTTTCTATAAAAGTTCATCGGAAGGTACCAAAACCTTGTTGATAAATATTCCGTATCAACTTCACAAATAATACATGATGGTCTTGATGTATAGATTCTGCATACTGATGTTGTTTATCATCTTAACAACGTGTCATATTGTTTTTTCATTTGTCTTTGTTCTATTATAAATATTACTTTTACTGTTGGATTGTTTTATGTGATATCAATTTAATGTGGCTCGGTACTTAAACATCCCGTCAATGTGTTTGTATTATCTTTCATTTTTTGCTGTTATGATTTGTATATGCGATTTTTTGTGTTTCTTTGGTTCTTATAATGTGACTCTGTACTTTAAAAGATCCCGTCAGTATGATATTGTTCTATTATATGTCATTATGATATATTTCTATTATGAATCAGAAAATACGTTGAACCACAAACGTCAAAATTATTCAATCGCGTAGTGGAATGAACTATTTGTGAATTCTTTTTTAACCCTGTATGCAAACATTGCACATGTGAAATTTTTAAATTGTTTGTATATGTTCCAGACCATATGAGTATTTGGACCGTACGCGTACGGTCCGGACCGTATACGTATACTCGTACGGTCCGATCATACGCGTACGAGCGGACCGTATGAGTATACGTGTATGGTCCAGTACGAGCTAGCCATACATGTCATCATATGGGTTAAATTTAAACAAACATTTATATAACAATTTTTTTTTTAGTTTTACAAAATGTTATTATTATATTACAATTAGATGAATTAAATGAACAAACGAACAATTGAAATTAAATAGTTTTTTAATTGTATATATCTGAATCCTTTAAATTTTGGGACTCTCGCCAAAGGTGACGCTTGCTTCCACAAGTAACGTTATATTTTTTACATTTAAATGTTTGCAGTTTATGCATCTTCCTTTGCATTTGCATTTTTTTGTTAAGTTGCTAAATATTCTCTCAAATTATATTTACTTCCGATATCTTCAATTTCAGTGATCTTATTCAATTAATGTTAACTATTACTGATCGACATGCTTTATACTAGAGATTAACAAATTTAATTAGCGTGAATTTGTTAAATACATGTAGTTAACATATAAAGTTTTTGAGAAAATGAATAAACTATTTCATTTATGGGGGAAACGTAATTTAACTTTAATCGGGAAACTTCTTATTATAAAAACATTAGTTTTACCACTTTTTACATTTTTGGCAAGTGCATGTACAGTTCCGGAGAAATTCAGAAAAGAAATAGAAAGTAAATGTTATAAATACATCTGGGATGGTAAACCAGATAAGGTTAAAAGAAATACCATGATAAAGTCAAACGAAGAAGGGGGGTTACAAATGATCGACATACAAAGTTATTTTATGTCTCTAAAAGCATCTTGGGTAAGTAAACTCATTAGTAATGATATTTCAAACTAGAAGTTGATTCAATTAAAATATCTCAGCGTGGTTGGTATTAATTGGTTAATTTTTAAGATGAATTTTGAAAAGACGAAAATTCTGGAATATCAAACATATCCCTGAATTTTATAGAGAAGTATTTAAATGTTGGGTAATATCAGGCGGTGGACAAACAAAAAAACCTACCAACTTCACAGAAGTAAGGAAACAGGTAATTTGGGGGAACAAATAGATTAATTTTAAAAATAAAACTATTATTTTTGAAAATTGGATTAAGAGTAACTTGATATTTGTCAATGATATTATAGACGACACTGGTAATATATCTCAACATTTTATTCTGGATAAATTAGAATGCAAGATTAATTGGATTGCAGAAATAAATATTTAAAAAAAAGCCATTCCAAAAGACTGGCTTCAGATGTTACAGTCTGAAAGTTCTATTAAAAGTATTATAAATATTCCTAGACAGAAACTAATCTGGAAAGGTAATTACATTGAGGCTTCAAATTTTTCAACAAATATATTATATAAGTCAATTTGTAAAGATAAAACTGAACCATCAATTGGTGTTAGCAAATGGATGCGTATTTTACAAATTAATGAGAACCTTAGTATCAACCAACTATATGTTTTCATGTTTCATTATTTAGAAGAAAATAAGTTAAAAATATATAGATTGAAACTTTTACAATTCATATTACCAACACAACAATTATTGTTTAATTGGAAACAGACGAATGACAATCTATGTAATGTATGTAACGAAGGAGAAGATTATAACCACTTTTTTTTTTTTTATTTCTTGTCGATTTTTAGAAAATTTTTGGAAAAGTATTCATGAGTTAATGATAAAATCAAATTTAAATTTTAGAGTATCATTAAAGCAATTAGTCTTTGGATATAAAATTTTTGACGAAAATTATTTTGGTCTGAATTATTTCCTAACAATCTAAGGTTTTTCCATATACAAATCATATTATGTATCTAATCAGAAATTGACAAAGGTAAATGATTATCAAATTTTTGTTCGAGAATACATAAAAAGATACAACGAAAACAGAACAATGAAACTTAATCCCTTACTAAAGTCACTAAAAAGAAGTTTAGACGATTGATAGAATAAAACATAATGTATCAAAATGTTGAATAATTGTATTTCAAGAAATTTATACATATTATTATAATATATACATATATACCAGCAGCTGATTTCTAACCTGGGCAATCGGTGGAATATTACAGGATGCATCAAGAAAATCCTGGTTTCTTGGTGTAACAATGTAACAAGCATATTTGATGAATAAATATATAATGTTGTTAAAAAAAGAAAAAAAAAGAAAAAAAATATAAAGTTTTTATTTCAATTACAATTGCACTTTTTTATATCAATTTGAAAGTTACGTTATGTTGATCTGTTATATGCATTTGTATTTAATAAACTTAATCGACTTCTTTATATTAGTCCGACCGAACGCGTACGGTCCGACCGTATGAGTATTTTTAAAAAAGTACGCATACGGTCCATGCAGACCGTACGCGTACGGTCCAAATACTCATACGGTCTGGAACATGTGTACATTGAATGACAAATGTATGTGACGTATACAATTTTCTGACGTCATAAACGCGAATCAATGAATGTGTTTGTAGATAGATGTGTTTTGTTTTCTATTAAATTGTTCCTTTTAAAATTGTTACACGATGATGACTGCTGTACCCATATTTTGACTATTATATTTATTATGTCTGTTTCGTTCACGCATCATTGTAAATATAACGGAGTTTGATGAGACTGTCATCAAAGTGAGAGGTTTAGCGCTTTAAAACCAGGTTTAATCGACCATTTTCTACATTTGAAAATGCCTGTTCCAAGTCAGGAATATGACAGTTTTTGTCCATTCGTTTTTGATGTGTTTTGTCATTTGATTTTGCCATTTGATTATGAACTTTCCGATTGGATTCTCCTCTGAGTTCAGTATTTTTGTGATTTTACTTTTTACTTTACCCACGCACCAATGAAAAATATAAAATTAATTTTTGCTGTTGTTTTTTTTTTTATTATTATCTACCGTCTATTATCTACAGTCCATCCTTCTTCATTCCAATTAAACGTGTCCTTTGATCTTAATTCAACTCTCGTCTGTCGTACAAAATTTTAATCCTACCTAGTATATATGATGATTTTATCTTATATCATCAATCATTTGGAAATCGTGATGACTTCTTTATAAAAATGGCATTGTTTCTGAAACTACAAAATATTGCTTTACTTTTTTCTATTTGAACCTAGTAAAAAAATAAATGACACGAATTCAATTTGTCATATACCATTAAACTACACGAACATATTATAAAAGCAAATAAAAGGTTGCACTTGATAATATTAGCTTCATATGATCAATTGAAAAGTAAAATGCAGTTCTTTTAGCAAGTTTGAAGATTAGATAAAGAAGGCTTTCGTTTTATTTGCATAGAATTATACAATTAGGAGTCATGTATGTACGCTTTTAAAAAACTAAAGGTCGACGCGTTTTTTGGAAAAAGTTTGAACTGAAGGATATCGTAAACCAATATTAAATGGTTTACGCATTCTTGAGACATTCAAAACTTGGTAACATGTTAAAAAAGATCCCATACATTGTGCAACACTCAAAGAACATAAGCAAAGCTGTTTAAAGAAGAATTTAATATAAAAAAAAGAAGATATAGTATGATTGCCAGTGAGACAACTCTTCACAAGAGACCAAAAAACACGGAAATTAATAGATATAGGTCACCGTACGGCCTACAGCAATGATCAAAGCCCATACCGCATAGTCAGTGATAAAAGGCCCTGAAACAATCACAAATGTAAAACAATTCAAACGACAAAAAAAAAATGAACGAAAAACAAAGGAGTAGGGGGATTGATGCCCGGTTTTGGCCCACGAAAATAAGAGGTTTGATTTCAAATTTGCACATATTATTTGAAAATGCATTGAGTCAGGAAATATTAATTAAAAACATCATTTTTTTTATGTGATGATGTCACAGTTACGTCATAATATGTACCGTTTTCATGAAAATGATGAGAAATACAAAACTTGTGCAGTTTTACATCGTTATTTCCATTGTCGAAACATTGTGCACAGCCAAGAAACAACAAAATAATTTTAGAGAAGCCTAATTATAGCTGTTGACATAATCTTACCAAATATAAAGATGTTTCTGTTGTGCGCACATACTTTGCCAATCTATTACATGCATTAAATTTGACGAAAAACAAGGAAAATCAAGAATTTTTTCAATTATATACATATTTCACCATGGTTTGTTACCATGGTAACCTCTATAAACGTGAAAATTGTTTTTATTTTCTGAATACCTGGTACCTTAGTCTAATAATGGCAAATTTAAGTATATGTATCATTACTTTAAAATTCGAGGTAATATTTGAGCCAAATAAGAACCTTATTGCCCCTACTCCTTTGTATCACAGCAACTAATGACAACCACTGAATTACAGGCTCCTCATTTGGGACAGGCGCATACATAGAAAATGTGACTGGGTTAAACAAATACAGTTCAGTGCATCTTTCTTACCATAATTGGAAGATAGCTAACACCACAAAACTGGTTTAGATGTAAATAAAGGACAACTGGAGTATTTCAATTAAAAAGCATTTCTGAAATTGTATGATTCAGGTAAAACCATTGGAGAAGCCAATGAACAATTGTCAGATACTTTTATTTATTCAATGTGAAATGAGTAGGTGATTTAAAGATAATGTTTAGAAATTACAAAATCTTTGAAAGTAACTTTTTTTAAGTTGAAGGAATAGCGAAAGAGTGACAACAACCAAGATTCATAAAATCATTTTGGGCACATATGTTCAAAAAAGATTGAAAAGCATTGAATCTTACAGATTATTACAATTTGTTGAAACAAATCGCAGACATGTGGAAGGTTCTTATCCGATGTTCTCTCTTGCAAATTATTTAATGCATTTTCCTTACGCTGAACAATTTAGGATGTTTTAATATCTTTCAAGGCTTTGAAACGTCCAACTTTCATAGGCCGTAATAAGTATTAAAACAATTCTGTAGATAAAAGTTGTTTTTATTCAAAATTAAAATGTCTTTTGAGATGAATTGAATTTTTCATATAACGATAACTTTACCTTTTAATTTCTTTATTGTCTCCATCAATCTATTATATTTTGTTTTTCTGCATATATCTGTTTGCACTGTTAATGTTGACAATTTAATGACTATTTTTCTGTCCGTGTTCTACGGAAAAAAATTCCAACTTATTGCGTTTCTATTCAACGGATATCGGCTAATATCAAAGAAAAGCATAAAAGCAATAAAAGAATAAAGACTGTAGGACATTATAACTAAACCTTTAACAAGCAACAAGTAAGTCTGAAATGTATAACCATGTCAGTATTATTTGTAATCACGCGAAGCTTAACATTTTGATTCTGACAATGGGCATGTTGTGCATATTACTATCATTACGTTGTTTTGATGTATGTTTTTTCAGATCTATAGTTTTGATACAGACAAATCATTAAGAAACAATTGGCTCAACAGAAAGATTTGGACAGGGAGTTTTATTTGTAATCACGCGAAGGTTGACATTTTGATTCTGACAATGGGCATGTTGTGCATATAACTATCATTACGTTGTTTTGATGTATGTTCTTTCAGATCTATAATTTTGATACAGACAAATCATTAAGAAACAATTGGCTCAACAGAAAGATTTGGACAGGGAGTTTTATTTGTAATCACGCGAAGGTTGACATTTTGATTCTGACAATGGGCATGTTGTGCATATAACTATCATTACGTTGTTTTGATGTATGTTCTTTCAGATCTATAATTTTGATACAGACAAATCATGAAGAAACAATTGGCTCAACAGAAAGATTTGGACAGGGAGTATCGTTTTTGAATGTATGCACTAGTTCTATTAATTAATATCAACTCTATATTAACGTCAAGTCTCATCACATTCTAAAGAAACCCTTTCGCATATTAATTAAAATTTGAAATGATAGAGATAAAAAGCTACGAAACATTTATTAGCATTTCGCTAAAATAGACAAAAGGGGTGTTTTGTGAGGAGGTTAACTGTTTTAACCTTTTTTTAACTAGTTTGGTTGGTTTTTTTTTTGGGGGGGGGGGGGGGTATTTTGTTGTTCTTTTGTTCTTTTGTCTTCTGTGAAGATTAATAATGCATTTGTTTTAATGAAGTACAACAATTTTTATGACAGTTACTAAACTGTTAGAAAGTTAAATTTTAGACAGACTTATGTCCAAGGTAAATTCAAAAATGGAAGTTCAACTGTTAAAACACAAATGCTCGACATATTAACCGACAAAACAACTAAAAAAAAAAACAACTGTCAAATTCTTTGACAGTCAAAGGAAACCAATTTTTCACATATTCCTAATAAAAAAAATGTACGAGAAAAAGAAGCTATTGGCCGTGTATTAATTTTTGTCAGCTTTGAATTATGATTAGGATGCCAACAAAAACACGAAAAAGTAAACTGAGGATATCAAAACTCTTATAAATATTTAAATGACTGTTGAAAGTCCCGTTATTAAGAATTTTTATAATCAAAATATGTGTGCAAAGTAGTAATTTGCATTAAAACAATTCTGTAGATAAAAGTTGTTTTTATTCAAATTTAAAATGTCTTTTCAGATGAATTGGATTTTTCATATAACGATAACTTTACCTTTTAATTTCTTTATTGTCTCCATCAATCTATTATATTTTGTATTTCTGCATATTTCTGTTTGCACTGTTAATGTTGACAATTTTTAAAATAACTATATTTCTGTCCGTGTTCTACGGAAAAAAATCCAACTTATTGCGTTTCTATTTAACGGATATCGGCTAATATCAAAGAAAAGCATAAAAGCAATAAAAGAATAAAAACTGTAAGACATTATAACTAAACCCTTAACAAGCAACAAGTAAGTCTGAAATGTATAAACATGTCAGTATCATTTGTAATCACGCGAAGGTTAACATTCTTACAATGGGCATGTTGTGCATATTACTATCATTACGTTGTTTTGATGTATGTTTTTTCAGATCTATAATTTTGATACAGACAAATCATTAAGAAACAATTGGCTCAACAGAAAGATTTGGACAGGGAGTTTTATTTGTAATCACGCGAAGGTTGACATTTTGATTCTGACAATGGGCATGTTGTGCATATAACTATCATTACGTTGTTTTGATGTATGTTCTTTCAGATCTATAATTTTGATACAGACAAATCATTAAGAAAACAATTGGCTCAACAGAAAGATTTGGACAGGGAGTTTTATTTGTAATCACGCGAAGGTTGACATTTTGATTCTGACAATGGGCATGTTGTGCATATTACTATCATTTAGTTGTTTTGATGTATGTTCTTTCAGATCTATAATTTTGATACAGACAAATCATTAAGAATCAATTGGCTCAACAGAAAGATTTGGACAGGGAGTTTTATTTGTAATCACGCGAAGGTTGACATTTTGATTCTGACAATGGACATGTTGTGCATATTACTATCATTACGTTGTTTTGATGTATGTTCTTTCAGATCTATAATTTTGATACAGACAAATCATTAAGAAACAATTGGCTCAACAGAAAGATTTGGACAGGGAGTTTTATTTGTAATCACGCGAAGGTTGACATTTTGATTCTGACAATGGGCATGTTGTGCATATAACTATCATTACGTTGTTTTGATGTATGTTCTTTCAGATCTATAATTTTGATACAGACAAATCATGAAGAAACAATTGGCTCAACAGAAAGATTTGGACAGGGAGTATCGTTTTTGAATGTATGCACAAGTTCTATTTCTAGTTAATATCAACTCTATATTAACGTCAAGTCTCATCACATTCTAAAGAAACCCATTCGCATATTAATTAAAATTTGAAATGATAGAGATAAAGAGCTACGAAACATATATTAGCATTTCGCTAAAATAGACAAAAGGGGTGTTTTGTGAGGAGGTTAACTGTTTTAACCTTTTTTTTAACTAGTTTGTTTGTCTTTTTTTTGGGGGGGGGGGGGGGGGGGGGGGTTATTTTGTTGTTCTTTTGTCTTCTGTGAAAATTAATAATGCATTTGTTTTAATGTAGTACAACAATTTTTATGACAGTTACTAAAGAAAAGAGGGACGAAAGATACCAAAGGGACAGTCAAACTGTTAGAAAGTTAAATTTTAGACAGACTTATGTCCAAGGTAAATTCAAAAAGGGAAGTTCAACTGTTAAAACACAAATGCTCGACATATTAACCGACAAAACAACTAAAAAAAAACAACTGTCAAATTCTTTGACAGTTAAACCAATTTTTTTGACATATTCCTAATAAAAAAAATGTACGAGAAAAAGAAGCTATTGGCCGTGTATTAATTTCTGTCAGCTTTGAATTATGATTAGAATGCCAACAAAAACACGAAAAAGTAAACTGAGGATATCAAAACTCTTATAAATATTCAAATGACTGTTGATAGTCCCGTTATTAAGAATTTTTATAATCAAAATATGTGTGTAGAGTAGTAATTTGAGCAACTCATAGTTACTGTAACTTGTAATAAGTTATTATTAGTTATCAAAGGTACCAAGCTTAACTTTAATACGTCAAACGCGCATTTCGTCTACTTAAGACTCATCAGTAACGCTCAGATAAAAATAGTAAAAGCCAAAAACACTTACAAAGTTGTTGAAAAGCATTGAGGACCTTAACTTCCAAAAAGGTTGTCCAAATATGGATAAGGTAATATATGTCTGGAATAAATAAGTCCTATGTATTTTGAAAATTCATATTCTTTAAATTAATAAAAAGGACCATAAATTGATATTCATGTCAACACGGAAGTTCTGACTACTGGGCTGGTGATATCCTTGGGGACGAAACGCCCACCAGCAGTGCCATCGACCCAGTGAGGTAAATAGTTATCAAAAGTACCAGGATTATAATTTAATACTCTAAACGTGTATAAGTATTAAATCGAACTGAATTTGGCGTAACACTTATGATATAAGATCTGAAGGAAACATTCGCGTTAAGCTAGCTCGAAACATCAAAACAAATGATCAAAATTGAACTGAAACTTTCTTTTACCAATCATAACAAATGCGTACAATTTAAAGCAAATCTATATAATGAAGCTGAAGCTGATGGGTGACATGTCAAAACTGTCTTAAATCTAACCCCGAATCTTCGGAACGCCAGAAAGAAAACATGTTTAAAAAATTGAAATGGAGTTTTTTACAACAATCCTAATGATATGTTAAAATATCATAAAAATTAGTGATAGCAAACATTGGCCTTGTCTAAGACGGTCGGGTTTGAGTTTTTGTTTGGTGTATTTCTATTTTTAACCATTTGATGAGTTAGAAGCCTTTATAACTGATTTTTATAGTTTGTTCTTATGTTGAAATTTTACACAACAGTTTAGCGGAAGGGTTTGCGCCTTCAAGCTAGCATAACCCTACCACCTTATGTTTCTGAATGTCAAAAGTCAGGTACCTGTTATTCAGTAGTTGTCGTTTGTTGCTTCTACATTTGGAAATGCCTATAACAAGTCAGGAATATGACAGTTGTTGTTCATTCGTTTGATGTTTTTTTGTCATTTGATTTTGCCATGTGATTAGAGACTTTCCGATTGTATTTTTCTCGGAGTTCAGTATTTTTGTGATTTTACTTTTTCCGTTACATATTTTTCGTTCATTATTTGTTACATAAATAATGCCATTAGTTTTCTCGTTTGAATTTTTTCACATTTGTCATTTCGTGGTCTATTACAGCTGACTATGCAGTATGGGTCTTACTTATTGTTGAAGTACTCACGGTGACCTATAGTTGTTAATCTATGTGTCATTTGTTCTATTTTAAAGAGTTGTCTCATTGGCAATAATATCACATCTTTTTTCTATGGTTAAAACAAATCCTGACATTAGAAGCATTCGCCTAGTATGTAAATATATTAACAGTTACTGTGATGTATATGTCATCTTAAGTGTTTATTTCATAAAACTTGAATATCAGAAAATAAGAATTTATACAATTACAGTTTATACTCACTTTGCATTATTTTATTATATAAAGTGTTAATAATATCAAAACTAATATAGCTTATGTTTATTTGGAAATATATGCATTCCGGATTCATCGTCATAATTTGATATAAACATGGAAAAGAAAATGATTTTTGACATTTGTCCGTATCCAGCATCCTAACTACGAGATTTGTCGATAGAGTTCGGTCATCGAGCAGCACAAGTTTGAGTTAAAAAACCGCGACGGAAGAAGGTAAACAAAAGTAGACTGTAATAGAAAAAGTAATAAATATTTCTTAAAAAATAAATTGGTGAAATCTTTACAATTAATTGCCAATATTATAGTCAGAAAGAGAATTGTGAATAAAAGCAGGAGAACGATGAATGTGATAATTCAAGTCGAAGTATGGGCCCGTAACAACTTGTTTACGACTTTCATATATTTTGGAAATGAGCATCACTCATGGGACATGAATAGTTGAAGTGTGCATATGATGCAGTATAATTTGGACCGTTAATGTTATCTACAAATTGAACGGTGCATGTCGAGAGTTAGGAGTGTTCAACTTATTATTGTGTAGAAAAATCTTAGTAAAACAACAACCAATGCACTAATTCAAAACAGCCACATTACTAATGGGTTTTATAAATTTTGGATCACACGATTCTGAAATTATCTTGTGTATTTCAATTGATTCTGAATACGATAGATAAAATAATAAACTCACGGGGATGATTTTTATTACAATTTTAATTCATTGAAACACGATTGACAACTTTTTGTATTGTTATGAGTTTTTCTTATACTTATTTGTAAAAACGATCTATGTCCTTCACTGATTAAATCGTATTTTTATTGTGATACCTATAATCACAATATCTTGTTTGAAATCAAGAAACATGTTGAAATAATTTGTACTAATGAGATTCAACTTATGACTGATTGTAGCAGTGTTTATCATTATACACATGCTTTTAGGAACTAAATTCATTAACAAAATATACCTTTGTGAGATCCATATATCAAATGTAATCTATTATAATCCATCTGTATTTGAAAGATAAAGTTCAACAACTTTATCTGATAGTTCGTTAAGGAATCGTTAACATTTGAACAGACTGCAGTAATTCGTCTTGTTAAAGTAGATATGATGTTACTGGTTTTATAATTTTTCCCATTGTAAAACTCAACATTTAAGATCGGTTTACAAAACTTTAGAATTTTTGAAATAGAAAGGCTTTTCTACCTCAGGAATAGATAACCTTAGATGTATTTTGCAAATTTTTTAGAAATTTTGGTCATTGATTCTCTTCAACTTCGTACTTTATTTGGCCTTTTTAACTTTTTTTTATTCGAGCGCCACTGATGAGTCTTTCATTGACGAAACGCGCGTCTGGCGTAAATACAAAATTTAATCCTGGTATCTATGATGAGTTTATTCTAGACAAACACTGGTGTTTTTGTTTGCAAGAAACACTACATTGACTGCCTGATTAAGGAACTCGGGATAAAGAATATACTTGGAAATCCTACATATACACTACGTACGCTTACAAAACAGGAGATCCTGGAAAACCACAGTTCTAATTTCCTTTGGTGTTAATCAACAGGATGAAGACCAGGATCTTCCATCCTTATATTGGATTCTTAAGCTTCACAAGTATCCTTATAAGGAAAGGTATATTGCAGGTTCTTCAAAGTGTTCACCTTAACCCTTTTCTAAAGTTCTTATGGTATCAATATCAGTTTATAATGTAATGACATACATAGAATTGTCTTATGACTTGTTGTTACATGCATCTTTATTTCATTTATATGTTGTTTTAATATTATAATTGTCTGTATTTTGATCACGACTTTATTGTGCTCTTTCCAATAAAATATTGAATTGAATACTGCCATTCTCACTCGTCAGCGTATGTTTCTATAACAAAAAGGGCACTAGACGTTTTAAATATCTAGTTTTGGGCAGGAATTCAACTGCTTTTTAAAAAAAATCATACAGAGTAAATAAAAAAAATACACTGAAGAGGATATCACTGCCATGCTGGAATTTTTAATTGACAACCTTTTTGTTGAATTCAGGGTTTGGTCTTGCAACAGAATATTGAAATCCCAATGGGTACCAATTGTGCTCCTCTACTTGCAGATTTGTTTTTGTATTCCTATGAAGTAGAATTTATCCAAGGGCTTGTACAGAAAGGAGAAAAGAAATAAGCCCAGTCTTTTAATTTCACCTTTCGGTATATTGATGATGTACTGCTTCTAAATAATAATAGATTCAGTGATCACTTACATTTAATATATCCAAGTGAACTTGAAATTAAAAAAACTACCGACACAGATAAATCTGCTTCATATTTAGACTTTTTTCTCGAAATGACTACTGATGATAGGTTAAATACCAAAATTTATGACAAATGCGATGATTTTAATTTTCCTATAGTCAACTTCCCATTTCTGTGTAGCAACATCCCAGCGACACCAGCATATGGAGTATATGTGTCTTAATTAATACGTTACTCTAGAGCTAGCGCAAAGTACGTTGATTTTTGTCAGAAATCATATCTGATATTCTTCCTCAGTCATAATAACCTTCCATCATTACCGAACTGAACAAAGATTTTACATGACGGGTGCCGTATACGGTGTAGGAAATGCTTACCCTTCCAGAGCACCGGATTTCACTCCCGGTTTTTAGTGGAGTTCGTGTTGTCTCTTATTCATTACTTATAACTGTTGATGTAAATATCCTTTAGTTTTGTGAGTCTTTGTTTACTCCTTGGTTTGATTGTTATTGTCTTTAAGACATGTATAATTTTGCAATGTAATATTGCAAAGACAAGATGTAACAATATGCAATTTGTACAGGTCAAAAACAGATGACATTTCTCTCCTTTTCTTTCATTACATTTCAAATTGCAATTTTAACCTTATTCATATGCATTTCTGCTAATACATAGCCACATCTTTGAAATTCACATGAAACGAATTTCTTATATTTATCTTTCAAAATCAATCAATGAACGATCAAATCACAAAGCTTTGATTGTAGTAAATCTTGACATAGTGATAATATTTCGATTATTAAATTTCAATCAAGTCAAAACTATCAGTAGTTGCAATTTATTTATCTCACTCGATACAGTAAGAGAATCTTTATTCATAAACTGTTGTTGTTATCTGGTCTTTTGAAAAATGATTTTTATTGGATGGTTATAAACGACACATCAATTAATATATTCATAAACCAAAGAAATATAATTTCTGTTAATGTTTTTTGTTCTTATTATTGATGAAAGGTTTTAATTAACATTTCATATTGGCAAGCAAGAGGCTAAGAGCACGGACATAATAATGATTAAAGCAAAATACTACCAAAAAGTAACAAATACATACATATTACGCAAGTTTTAGCAAAATGTTTTACCACATACACCGAAACAAACGTTATTTGCTTTTCGGTAAATTTTAAATTAGACATTTTATTCCATCAAGTTAAAGAACAAATATTGTTGAAAAAGACTTTTTTGGAATACAGCTTTGATAAGGAATTAGCATTTTACAGTATTTAAGATTTCTAGTATCAGTTTTTCTCTTTTGATTGTTAATATTATTAAATTTAGTTTCTGCATTATAAATCGAGCTTTTTCTTTTGATAATATATAAATCTAAAAAAATATACATCGGTACAAAAAGTTTGAAAAAAATATCTCAAAAATACCTTCTAATGTAAATTTCTTAGAAGCGATAATTTCAAAACCAAGCCGATAATTCATATCAGAGGCCTCCCGTGCAATAAAAACCATAACAGTGCCTCTCGTGCAAGTTACATCCAGTATTTTCGGAAGCGTCTGTTCACCTTCCATTGTTGGGTCAGGTATTTTTTTTTATTATGATGTAAATATTTTACTGGAACTTTTGTGATGTCCAGTAATGGCGGACGAATAGCGATAAGGTGTATTGGATTCAGTGGTAACACTGTTTGTACAGATTCAGCTGTTATTGAAAAAGATCAAATGATATAGATTTTCAAAATGATGACAGTTTAGTACTTGCTGATATGAATCTACCGGAAGTTTCAAATGCCATTGACAATTATGAATATTCTCATAGAACAACATGTAGAAACATTGATCATAAAACTGTAAATACCTCTATGCTTCCAGCTTTCAAATTTTCAAAATGCCTCTATAGGAAATGGTATCATAAATATATATGGAGGAAGTTAAACAGTTGTCGGAAGTATAAGATAAAGAGATTGATATATGGCCTCATCCATCTCGGCCCGAATATCATCCCTTGACCCATATCAGCACCTCGACCACGTCTCGGGATAATGTGGGGGTCTCGGAATGATTCCCGGATCAATATGGAAAAGGTCATGTATTAATCTCGATCTAATGCCCGTATGCATTATTATGAAGTGAAAAATAAATTCAAAATAATACGAGAAAAAATTCAAAACGGAAAGTCCCTTATCAAATGGCAAAATGAAAAGCTCAAACACATTAAACAAATGGATCACAACTGTCATATTCCTGACTTGGTACAGGCATTTTAAATGAGATGAACACATCACCATGGAGAGATACATGGTTAAATGAGAGGAGATACCATAGCGTCAACGAAACCCATTTATCGAATACCATAGAGAGATAAATGATTTAACAAGGAGAGATATCATAGCGCCGTAGAACATCATTTGAAAATATAAACGACAGCACATTGGAGATGTTAATTGTTATACAAGTCAAATAGAAAACTTTGAGACGAATACAACAGACATCACCACGAGTAGGTAATGTGTTATATGAGGATAGATACCAAAGCGCCATAAAAACAACTTGACGAATATAACAGACAGCACCACTGGTAGGTAATGTGTTATAGGAGGGGAGATACCAAAACGCCATAAAAACAACTTGACGTATATAACAGAAAGCACCACGGAGAAGTTAATTGTCGAAGGAGGGAAGATATCAAAGCGACACAGAAAACCAATAGACGAATAAAACAGACAGTTTCATCGCCACAACGAATGACGTCAAAAAGACGGCACACAAAACATTATACAGAAAGCTCATGATTAAGCAACACGTACCCTACCATAACCTGTGGTTGAACTTTTGTGTTACGAAATGTAAGCAGTTATTTGCTAAAATGTTTCTACTTAGATTGTTTCAATATTTGGTTTATCTCTTTGACGTGGCATACATACCCGTCATTGTGTTATTGTTTTATGGTAAATTTTTATATTCATGTCTTACGTGATCTGAATTTGTTTTTTGTCTTTAGGCCTTTTTGTATTTTCTTTGTTGATAATTTTTTTTGATTAAGATATTAACATAATGTTGATTACTGACCCCTGTATTTGATATTTTGACCTATAATAAATTCTTTCCACTTTTCGTGGAAAGACCTTTTGTTTTTCTTCTGATTATTTTTTCTTCTTCTGCCGTCTGAGATGCTTTTTTGTTTTACAACATATCGAAAGGATTTTTTGACCAATGATGTGGTACAGTGATGAGGATTTCAAAACTCACTCTGTGTAATCGAACACCTGTTGGTATAGGAGTTATTTCCCCGCGTCCCCTTTGTCTTGTTATCTTTATTTCTCTGAAACCGTAGAAGATTTAACAAACTGTTCACTATGAACTCACACATTTTAAGTCATAGAGGCGTAACGTCTTTTCATATGAATTCCCTGGTCCATTTGAAGGAAATTGAGGTCAAAGTCAAAGGTCAAGGTCATGTTCTGAATTTTGAATTTTTGATTGTTATCGCTATTCAAAAGAAACAGTAATAGTTAGTATGATGTGTTTGCCAAATCTATACTATTAAACGAGAAGACCTCATTTTGTGAGTCGCTTCTCTTCCTCCCACAATAAATTAATCATCATGCCTCTGTGTCCTATCGGTACCATGCATAGTCGCATTTGTCATCCATTCCTATGACTATTCAGTTTGGGTTATTTTGGAGAAAAACGAAAATAAATGCGTCCGAATATTGTTTCCGTTATCAAACCGACTTTTATGTCAAACATGACTTCTGGTTTTATCATTGAGAACCAATCGTATGATATATAACAAAAATGAAAAATATATTAGCCAATCAAAGCGTTGTCCATATCGTGGTTTTTATATCGTAATAATCACAACTATTATACCTCGGTTTTAACTTGCACAAAATTTTAATACGTTCTCCGACGGGAAAGGACAATTAATTTCGCGTTTATCTGCATGTATACTGTGATTAATATACTCCTATAATATATAGAGACTCTATATGTTAAAGCAGTGAGTTTCCGTCATCAAACCGACTTTTAGGTCAAACATGACTATCGGTTTAAACATTGAGAACCTCGTATGATAGATAACAAGAATGAAAAACAAATAGGCCAATCAGAGCGTTGTCCAGATCGTGGTTTTTAGATCCATTATACCTCGGTTTTAACTTACACATAATTTTCATAAGTGACTCGGACGGAGACAGTATAATTACTTTCGGGTTTATCTGCATGTATACTATGATAAATACATTACTATAATATATAGAGACTCTCTATATGATATAGCAGTGATCGCCATGGAGAAGAAACTTTGAATGGATAAATTAAATACACTTTAATATTTATAATATAGATACTTATG
Source organism: Mytilus edulis (assembly GCA_019925275.1). Classification (NCBI taxonomy): domain Eukaryota; kingdom Metazoa; phylum Mollusca; class Bivalvia; order Mytilida; family Mytilidae; genus Mytilus; species Mytilus edulis. The sequence goes on along the minus strand of CM034352.1, from coordinate 112,938,467 downwards.
TTCAAAGTATACAGAAACGCGAAAATAATGGAATATAACGGAAAACAAAATAATAACGGACTTTGAAAAAAGAGAGGGCTTAAAAATATTGTCCTGTCTCCATGTACCTATATGACTTTTAATATCATTTCTTAAATTCTCAAGACATAAAATCTTCAGTTTACAAAAAATCTTCCTAAAATAGTTTATTTTCAACCAAGCTTAAAATGCCCGCAATTTCGCTTTTAAGTCAAACAGGACTTCCGGTTTCAAACCTGCATATACATTTCATAAGAGTACTCGGGGACAAGACAATACTTATTGCGTTGATAGAGTCTCTTCAAATAATATAGCAGCGATCGTCTAGGAGAAGAAGTTTATAGGTAATAGCAAATCCACTTTATTTGTAGTATACGTATGTTAATAGTATCAGAAACGCAAAAAATAATGGAATTTAACAGGAAAAATGACGGACTTTGGAAACAAGGAAGAGGCCTAAACTGTTTCCAAATACCTATGAATTTTGATACTTTTCTGAAAGTCTCCAGATATGAAATCTTTTGCTGAAATTTTCCAGACACAAAATCTCACTAGCTCAAAATGCCCGTGATTTCGCGGGTGTGTTCTAGTAACTGTTTAAAATAAGGCGCAACTGCAACCCATTTAAGTTGAAGTGTTTTGGACAACTCTTATAGGAGTTTTCTCCCCTTATGTATTTGAAATAAGTTTTTCTCCTTAACCATATAAGTGATTGACCTAGGTTCTTTCGATTTTAGATCACTGACATATGAACTTGATATTGAGATCAAGATCAAAGATCAATTTGACGTTCTAGGTGTTGACCTCTGCTAAAAAAATTCCCACTGATTCATTATAAAACTATTAAGTCTTCTGCATTTGGTTGTAGAAATTTCATCATTTATCAGGTCAACCGGAAATGACCGTATTTTAACCGGAAGTAGCCTATTTCAGACTAATCCTATGAAAAAGTTCTTATAAATCTTATTTTTTTCATATCAGTTCGAAGTAACAAATAACATCAACCAGCAGTGAAATTTACCCACACCGTTTTTTTTAAATTTCATTCTTATTATCGAGACCTTCAATTGTTCTCTGAAGACTTGGTTTTTAATTTCTGTTTGCTTTGTTGAAAAACTGATGTCAATATAATTAAATGTCTCTAACAATGTTTAGCTAAGTATAAAACCAGGTTCAATCAACAGTTTTCCGATTGAGAACATTCCTGTAAGAAGTTAGGAATATGACAGTTGTTATCAATTTGTTGATGTGTTTGTGCTTTTGATTTGCCATTTAAGGATGTTTGCTGCTCAGTTTCATAATAAATAACTTTCCATACAACTAGTATATATTGATGGGGGATTAATTGAGGAAGCAAAAAAGCAAAAATATAGGGGTCAATTGTTTTCGAGATATTAGTCATTGAATTTTGGCGGGAAAATGTTCTCTCTTGATTTTTCATAGCTTATCATTGAACAGTTAATGTTCTCAAAAACTATCAAAAAATAAATACGATTTTATAAGACTTTTACAAATGGCCTATGATTATACATGTAAAGATTTATAAAAAGAAAAATTGGGGTCCATGGGCGATTTTTTTTAAGGCATTCAAATGGATAAAACCAGAGGATTTCGAAAATCTGACAAAAATCCAAAACATGACAAGCGAACATCCTTGATAACAGACTTTCAGCCTTGATCGGAGATTGATATTTATTATTTTACTTTTCAAATTACCGAATGTCTACTGCGTATGCATGAGTATGTGTGCATGGACATGTGCATGTTATATCATGTATGTTATGTATATCATCGGAAAGCTTAAGGTTTTTCATAACGAATAATGTTAAACTTTGATTTCTTAGCAGTAGAAGGTATAGCATAACAAACAGTTGTTGATAGCTTACTTTGGTATCAATCATTTATCATCCAGAGGAATATATGAAACAGAAGATGCTAAATTTCATCATGTCAATAAATGAGGTAATCATAGATACCAGGATTGAAATTATGTATGCCTTTTGCGCGTTTTGTCAATAAAATTCCGTAAAAATTTCACTAAATTCTGTCAAGAGGTTCAGAAGTAGTTTCGGTTACTAATCTGAAACAGTAGGACAAACAAACGGATGGACCCAACTATCACTATATAAATCCCGCTTTCAAAAATTGGGTAAAACAACATGAATGTGTGCTTTCGATATAATTCGGAGTTTAGTATGACGTCCATTATCACTGAACTAGTAAACATATTTGTTTATGGGCCAGCTGAAGGACGCCTCGGTGTGCGGAAGTTTCTCGCTACATTGAAGATCCATTAGTGGCCTTCGGCTGTTGTCTACTCTATGGTCGGGTTTTTTTCGCTTTGATTCATTCTCAATTTTATCATTTAGAGGTATCTTATATTAACATAAGAAATACGTAACTGATTCCGTGATATACTTAACGGGTCTATATGAAATATTTCTGTAGCTCGTTTGAATCTTATTGTTTAAAAATTTTTTGTATGCTTACATGTACATAATGTTGTATACCAAACTGACAATATTAATTACTTAAGGCTTCTGCAAGTTTCAATTTAAATTTTGTTTGTTTTAAATCTGAGTCGTTAGAAAACTTCTTTTTTTGCATGGATTGGCAATTTTGTTATTAACATGTAAAGGTTATTGCTTATTATGCCATAACTTTTTTTACTTTCAATTTGAATTCAAAGTATCTTTCAAACAGATGCTTGCAACAATAAAAATGTCATGTTATATGTCAGTTTAATTTTTTAAAACGTTTTTTTTTTATCCAATATATGTAGTTTTACAACTAGAATTTCCCTATATTATTTTTTTTTCGAATTATTAAAATATCGGCCAAATTTTAAAACTATAGAAAAAATGTTAACCTAACCTGTTCCCCAAAAGGCGTGCTTGTTTGATTTTTTTTTACATGAGAGAGATCATCAAAATTTGTACAGTATTTTAGGACATTCACTTCAATTACTCTACTTGACAATCGGTCAAAAATAAGCTAATTAACACATCATACATGAAATAAGTTCATCTCCACTGAATTCACATGACCAAGATGCAGTTCAATGCAACATGGGTCACTTTAAAAATAAATAAAATATCATTATTTTATAAATTATGTATCAAATTTTATATATTGTACAAATAGATATAACTTACGTGTAAATGTTTGCTATGTTGGTGCCACACCTGTCTGTTAGTTTACCTGTGTAGATCATCACTTTTGTTCCGTCATCGATTATTGCCTGGAAAATGAAATTTCTATGCAATATATCACTTCGTCTTATTACAAAAAAAAAATATTTGCTGAAATCAGCAGAGTATCACACATCTCCTAATCATTTTATTGTCCGCTTAAATGTGTTAATAGGATTAACTAGAACGAAATACATCATATCATTGTTTGGAATAATACAACAGTTCATTTTATTATACTTATCATGATATTTGGAGACACTGTCTCAAGAATGATTTGTTTATTTATTAATTTAAAGTAATGAATACGTTGATTGTATTCTCATGTCTGTCGTGTCGATACCCTAGGATATAAGAAGAAATATAAAAGTATTCATTTGCATTTAGGTAAATAAGGATCATGTGTTTTGCTTTAAAGAACAGTAATCAAAGATCCATCAGCCTTCAGCGGTGCGTGTGAGGCTGTTTAATATTTGCATTCACTTCCTTAATGACAACGAAGTAGTTAAATAGTTCATCGGAAATCTTTTAAGAACAATGCATAAATTATACCCCTCCCCCTCTTTTTTTTTTTTTTTAACATGTAAACATTAAAGCAAGGTCTCCTATGCATACTTTATGAAGGCCAGACAGAGAAAATTGTATTCATTTACCCACGTTTGATTTTAAATAGATGTGAAATTATTCAAACTCTTCTATTCAACATTTTTGTCCTAGACCATAACTAACGTAAATCTTATTTTTTTTGGTGATAAATAATAAGATCATTGCATCAGTCGAATTTCATTTTGATATTTTCAATTTCTATCCTCCTCTTCTTTGTAAAAGGGATTTGTTTGTAGCATTTTTTACCCGACGTTGTAAAATCGAAAATGGCAATTCTCTCTCATCTTAATCTTGATCTGAGCGTCACTGATAAGTCTTATGTCGACGATACGTGCCTCTGACGTATTAAATTATAATCCTGGTACTTTGATAACTAATTAAGTCTCAACTAGTATGAAAGTTTTGCACAATTTCCTTCAAAGTGGAAGTTTACAACTTTAAATTATCATTTTCATTTGCTTTTCGCCGACAAATGAGACTGTAAAAATCAGGGCCCTTTTAGTTGTTTCCCTGGGCAACTTAGGGTTGATGTAACAGGTAATTATTAATAAAGTATATGAAATTTGAAAAAAAAATAATTTTTTGTTATAACAGTGTGGAGGAGACACTTATTTGGCGCATTTAAGTCTCCAATTGACTTGGTCGGATTGATTATTTTGGTGAATTTTCTAAATCCAGGGACCATAATTACGCACAAAATCATCAGAGAGGAACAGATTTCGAAACTTGATTTGTAATTTGTGATACATGTTATACAACTACATACTGGTCATTAAATCCATATCTTTAAACAAAACAAAAACAAAGATGCCGGTGATATAAAGTTACTGAAAAGAGTGCGACATATTTTTTGTATACATTTAATGACAGATTGTAAACTGAATTTTGACAAAATGGAAATTTAAGTCAGATCGCGGACGATCATAAATGAGGAGATTGTTTTGAAACATGGGATACTTTCTTTTAATAGAAATTCATGTTTTTTATTTTCCTTATAGACAACATTTATAGAAAATGCATGCGAAAAATTTTGAGTTCTAAATCTAAATAATTGATGGCAAATCTTGTGGATCGGTATCTAGTATCTTAAATAGCAAGAATAATCCTCTTACAATTGACGTCATTATCTTTAGATATATGATAGGTGGTCGCATAAGGCAATTTTGAGTTTTCGCATTTCAGTTTATATAGGGCGAAAACGCAAAAACACAAAAGCAAAAAAACTTTACCTTGCGTTTTCGGTCTTACATTTTACTGTCCACTTCTGTCAGACATCACGAAAATTTTGCACGAGATGTTGTTGTCGAATCTGTTTTTTATACTTTTTGAAAATTTCAACTGAGATAACGTTTCTTCTTTTCTCTGTAATCAATTCACATTAACTGATTTTTTTTAAATTCACAAAAGCCTCCAGCTAAAACAAATTTGTAGTTATTGAATCTTCAGAATCAAACAATACTAGAATCCTCTGGTAATCCCAATTAGGAGATTTGCCGATTAGTAAAATCAGTAAATGTATGTCCAGTGCACTACTTCCTATACAAAATTAGATCTATAATAGTCAACGCATATTGCTCCAATGAGGAGAGTTGAAAGATATTACATAAAAATTAGCAAGTCATAATGTTTTTAGGATAATACTTACAAAAGTCTTTATTATTTCCTATCCTTTAAACTATAAAATTAAAAATGACATAAAGACTATAACATTTATTTGTAAAAAAAAGAATTTTAAGCTTTATTGGTGATTACGAGCATTCTTTTGAACTCCTTGCGTTGAAATTTCTGGTGGTAATCTTTTGTATCAAAATTACGTAATGTAATAACTTTTTCTGTCATGTTAATGTTATATTTAACATTTCCATAAAAGCGAGATATTTGGCATGCCACAAAACCAGGTTCAACCCACCATTTTTTTCTTAAAATATCTTGTTACAAGTCAGGAAAATGGACATTGTTATATTATAGTCGTTTCTGTGTGTGTTACATTTAAATATTGTGTTTCTGTTGTGTTCTGCTCTTATATTTGATGCGTTAACCTCAGTTTGTAGATTGTAACCCGGATTTGTTTTTTTCTCTATCTATTTATGAGTTTCGAACAGCGGTATACTACTGTTGCCTTTATCTTTCACTTTTTTCCTTTTTTCCCTTGTTGACGCTCCGTTCACTCTTTTTTATGGAGAGTAAAACAGTATAAAAAAATATACCGGTCACCAAGGTTAATTCGAACAGGAGGAAGTCCATATCTCCATCGAATAGACTTGGGCATGGCATTGTCAGATTGTTTTTAACAATGAGTTTAAGGTGGTACCTAACACTACAGGGAGATAACTCTGTAAAATCAGCTGAACGTTTTAATAACGTTGCGTTGTTAAGGGAATATTAAGCTTCTCAATGATCAAAATTAGTGTTTGTCAAACTGCTATGTAACCAGTGTAATTTTTCTGATAAAATGATTGGTTCAAATGTTTTGAAATTCGTATATTTTTGTCAAAGGGTCAAAGTAAATACTTTGTCAAAATTTTATGAAAATCAAACGAGCCAATTTAATTTTAGTGAAGGTGTTGGGTACCACCTTAAATATCATTATATAAATATAATAAAGGAGTAGGTCCAGTAAGACCCCTTTTTGGCCCCAAAATATATCAGTTTTACAAAATTGATAAATTATAAACTTTTAGTTATTTATTGAACAGTAGAATGCTTCTGCTACATAAATATGGTCTGTTTTTGACAATACAATGAACATATATCGGGTACTAACACCATTAAGTCATGCTAAATTACTGAAATGTTCACAATTCTAGCATTTTAGTTAAATTTTAGACGGTTTTCGTGTAAAACGAAATTGGCCGCATTCATGTTCATCCTTAATATTGAAATGGAAGTTGTATTTGATGATAATACATAACATATATAAAGGTTGAGGATGAACACGGATGCGGCCACTTTCATTTTTGACAAAAACCATCTTAAAAGTGACATTTTTCAGCATATTTAATAGATTTTTCATATTTGAGCTTGAATCGGAGCGTTTTTAATGACTAAATTAGTTAAAATCTATACATAAATTATTAGAATCAAATAAAATAGACACTTAAGTGTTTAAAAAGTGGTCAACATCTTTCGTCAGATGAACATGAAATTTGAGGCCAAAATCGGTCCTTACCGGACCTACTCCTTTAATAAAATCTATACTATTTTTTCTTACAGAAATGAACTTTTAATATTCCGAACGTTATAACATGTAAATTTGATACGTTTTTTTTTTTTTTTTTTTTACATTTTCATCTGTTTATATTTCAAGGCCTAAGTGCTTGTCTATAATAAAACGGATTTATCCTACTAGATAATAGACTTAATAAATAAATATAAGTATAATCTACCTGTGTTTATCTGAGTTACCTGTGACGGTATGCGCAAATTCAATCAAATGTTGCGCACAAACTTAATGATGTTTGCAAGCAGTTGATACTGCTAAGAGGAAGTATGAGTTCAAGTAGAGATTTAAGAAAAAAACAGGCATTCCCTTTTGAAAAAAAGTAATATAACAATAATAGAAAACTCCAAGAAAATTCAAAATGAAAAATCTATTATCAAATTGCAAATTCAAAAGCTCAAACACATCAAACAAATATGATAACGACTTTCATATTCTTGACTTGGTACAGGCATTTTCTTATACAGAAAATGGAAGACATTTCCTTCAATTCATTTGTTTTGCTTGAGTATTGATCGAAAAACTCAGAAATTATATAATATTTTACCGTACGTCATGCAATAAAGGACAAATTACAAAGTATTTAAGACAACTCAATATGAAAAGCCTGTGTAATTTCGTGTAGTGTTACACCACGGCTCTTTCTTTGAATTTCAAACGAATACAAGTTTTGTAATCAGACATATGTCGTTTGTCGATAATTCTCTTAGAACAATCTTGTAAAGTAGGCTGATTCGTGAAATTGTTATTATAACTAGCTGAATGGAAAAAAAATAATAATAGGACGCAATAATCTTCAAAGATTGCAATATCATTCTGGTTAATTTGTAACCATATTCATTTGGTTTACTAGGAATCAGAAAATTAGAATCATTCAAACAACCTTTTATATTAAATGAAAATCATTTTTTTCAAAAATGAGTTTTGTTATCACTTGGCGTACGTCGTCGTACCTCGTCATTTACATGTAAAAAAATCTTCATCTTTGGAACTGCGGATTCAAATTAAACCAAACTTGGCCACAATCATCATCATTATGATCTGACAAGGCAGATGTGTTTGCAATCTGTCAGATTACTCTTAATATAAATTAGTGCCTTTCAATGACAAATATTACTTCCATTTTGATTTTTTGCCTTAAAGGAAGAAAGGATAGAGAGAAAATTTTTAAAGCAAAAATAATCTGCATGGTAAGTTCTACTTATAAATGAACATGGATGAAATTGTCTAACGACATCTTATGGGAGTTATTGCCCTTTTATGACAACATTTACTGTTTTCTTTTGTGTTTTTGATTAATACCTGAAAATAAATAATATATCTATATCAAAAAATTACACTCGCGGTTTATGAAAAGTCATCGAATCTAGAAGTGCAGTGCAATTGAATACCTATCAGCATAAAATGTTATAAACTTATGTATAAATACTATGTGCGTCTCTGTGATATTGGTGAACGGTCTGGTGGTCCACATGAAATCATCAAGGCGACTTTTGAAGTGGACAAACCTCTAACAATAGAGAAAATTCATGGTCTTATATCAATAATATATGAGTTATCAAAAAAATATTAGAATTCCCTTAATCTAGTATTAATTTCAAATAGAAACATAAAGATTTCTACAAGAACTAAATTATATTTGAACTATATAAAATAAAAGATGGAAACTGTGATAAATTTCAAACTTGTAGTAAAATTAATACTAAATTTAAACAACAAGAATATTTAAACTTGTGTTACTGAATATTATAGAAAAAACTCACTGAATTAGGATAAGTGCACTCATCAGTAATAGAAATAGGTAGGTATGGAAGACAAATAATACCCTCGAATGAGACGTTTTGTAAATTTTAAACAGGACAAATTGAAAATGAGATACATTTTTTGATTGAGTGTCCTCTGAGATCTTAATATAATTTAATTTTGAATATAACGCGTCCTCTGATTGGCTGACGTTATCTTGTTTATCAGCTCATAGACATAATTTGATTATGTGATCGTGACGTCATCAACGTTTTTTTTATGATTTACTCCCGCTTAAAATGGAATTGGCAATAAAATTATAAGAAATATATAAGAATATTTTTTCTGCCTATTCGAAATAACATTAAGATTAAAAAATAGAAAACAACACGTTTAATAATTTAATGCGTCCGAAACGCTTTTCTGGATTTACCTTCATCAGGAGCGGTCAAAGCCAATCATTTGAAATCCGAAGATGTATAAGTACCGAAAATCGTTGAAGAGCTATATGTCAAAATTACCTAAAATAAATAGCCAAATTCATCTAAAGCCAACTTTGCCTGAGGGAGTTTTAAGTGGTGCACACTTTAGAATAACGCACTACGTAGATTTTTCAGTGTGCACCACATTTATGATGTTATTTCTTCATAGACAGAAAAAATATTGCAGTCATTCCTTAAATAAAATCAATTATATAAATTCAAATAATTTGGATGAAAATTTTATCAAACTTTGAATCCTATGTCTGAAAAAGAGCTAAAATCTAATTGTATGTATATAGAATAAGCTCTTGATTTGAGAGACCAACATACTGTTTCATCGGATAATAATCCTTTATAATAGTTTGTGCATATACACATTTATGTTATATAGGACAATGACAAAACATAACGTTATGTAAATATATAGTCATTTAAGATGTCTTATGAAAGCTAAACATATTTTGTTGATTATAGATTTTTACGAGTAATGAAGGTTCACTGTATTATAGTATTTCCGATTAATTCATTAAGACACTTGAATCACGAAATATGATTATTAGGTACATTTAAACGTAAAGCTTAAGATAATTAACCTTCGTGACAAATAAAAGCTTTGTGAAACGAAATATAATGGTACTAGTCAATAAAGCAATTGAGTAAAAAGTTGCTTATTCAGGCTTTTACAATGTCACTCCAGGTAATTATTTGCGGCATGTCGGAAATACCCAGTTATCTATAATTCCTAAAGTATAATTTTTGTTATGTTGATTATAAATGGTGACAATTTCGAGCATCACTGATGAGTCTTTTGTAGACGAAACGCGCGTCTGGCGTATATACAAAATTTAGTCCTGGTATCTATGATGAGTTTATTTATATGGTAGCCAGTGTGATGCGCACAGGATACATATTAATTGAGAGACCACCATACTGTTTCACTGTAAGAATATTTGTAATAACAACAGATTTAAAAAAAATTGTAAAAAAACAAACTAAAATAGGCATTTTTTAAAATGACGAATGCAGAATATCCGTCATGTAATAGAAATACTATTTTTTTTGGGACACAAAGTAAAATGAATAAAATTAGCAAGCAAATTAAAAAACAAATAAATTATAAAGGTTGTGTATACCAGAAGCCCAATTTGTTCACAGATGTCTTTCCATTGACGCGCGATTAAACATATCTTCTTTTTCTTATATTCAGTGAGATTATATATATGTGTAAAGCTGTATATCGCTTGCAGTCACTAAAACATTTTGAATAAAATTGAGAATGGAAATGGGGAATGTGTCAAAGAGACAACAACCCGACCAAATAAAAAACAACAGCAGAGGGTCACCAACAGGTCTTCAATGTAGCGAGAAATTCCCGCACCCGGAGGCGTCCTTCAGCTGTCCCCTAAACAAATATATACTAGTCCAGTGATAATGAACGCCATACTAATTTCCAAATTGTACACAAGAAACTAAAATTAAAATAATACAAGACTAACAAAGGCCAGAGGCTCCTGACTAGGGACAGGCGCAAAAATGAGGCGGGGTTAAACATGTTTGTGAGATCTTAACCCTCCCCCTATACCTCTAACCAATGTTGAAAAGTAAACGCATAACAATACGCACATTAAAATTCAGTTCAAGAGAAGTCCGAGTCTGATGTCAGAAGATGTAACCAAAGAAAATAAACAAAATGACAATAATACATAAATAACAACAGACTACTAGCAGTTAACTGACATGCCAGCTCCAGACTTCAATTAAACTGACTGAAAGATTATGATTTCATCATATGAACATCAGGCACAATTCTTCCCGTTAGGGGTTTAGTATCATACCATCATAACATATATGAGAAGAACATAACCCGTGTCATGCCAACAACTGTTTTTAGAATAAATGTGTTTAGTTCCGATGCAAAGACCTTATCAGTGACTCAATATTTACGCCAAAATATGCAATCTTTAATGACTTGACAACAGTATCGTAATTATATCCCTTCTTAATAAGTCTATTCAAAGGTTTTGTAAGTTTCTGAGGTGAATACTGACACCTTTGTGCTTTATAAAGAATATTTCCATAAAAAATTGGATGTGAAATACCTGAACGTATAAGAAGTCTGCATGTTGAGCTATATTTACGAATGATGTCTTTATACCGATGATAAAATTTAGTAAATGTTTTGACTAGTTTGTGATATCGAAAACCCTGGTGTAATAATTTTTCAGTAATACATAAATTTCTCTCGTTAAAATCTAAAACATTGTTACATACACGAGCGAATCGTACAAGTTGAGATACATAAACACCGTAAGATGGTGACAAGGGAACGTCACCATCTAAAAACGGATAATTAACGATAGGAAATGAAAAATCATCCCTTTTATCATAAATTTTAGTATTCAGCTTTCCATTAGTGATATAGATATCAAGATCGAGAAAAGGGCAGTGGTCATTGTTAGTATTAGCTTTATTTAAAGTAAGTTCAACAGGATAAATTTCATTAATATACATACTGAAGTCGTCATTATTGAGAGCCAAAATATCATCCAAATATCTAAAAGTATTATTAAATTTGTTTATCAGATGTTGTTTCGATGGGTCTTTGCTTATTTTTGTCATAAATTGTAACTCATAACAATACAAAAACAGGTCCGCAATAAGTGATGCACAGTTAGTCCCCATTGGAATTCCGATAATCTGACGATATATGGAATCCCCAAAGCGAACAAAAATGTTATCTAGTAAAAATTCAAGGGCATATATAGTATCAAAGCATGTCCAATTAACATAGTTTTTTTGTTTATTGCTACTAAAAAATGACCTAAAAGAGTTTGAACATATATATTCACATTCTGATTTTTTGAATGCCCATTTAATTCATTTTATTAGGTGTGTGAATTTTTTCTTAATGAGAATGTGAGGCAATGTGGTATACAGGGTAGAAAAATCAAAACTTTGAACAGATTCAAAATCACCAATATAAGCATGCAATTTATCAAGTACTTCCAACGAGTTCTTGACACTCCAAAAGTAATTTATTCCACTATTTTCGAAGGCCTTATTTGAACATGTTATTATCAGGTTTTTAATTGTACCAAGTGTGCTGGTAAGAATAATAGACAATTTAGTAGTTGAACAGTGGCTTGAAGACGAAATAAATCTATATTTGTAAGGGGTTTTGTGTAGCTTCGGAAGCCAATACATAGTTGGGACTTTCATTGTATTTGGCTCTGCTTGTAAAGCGGTGGCTAAAAGTTTATGTTTGTTACAGATTTCGTTTTCTGAAAATGGAGTCAGTTGGAATGTTAGTGAATTGGTGATTTCCTTTTTCAGAACCTCAATGTAAAATTTTACGTCAAACAATAATAATATTATTAGCAGCTTTATCGGCCGGGACAAAAAAAATACCTTGGCTAGTTCTTTTAGTTTATGTTTGATACGAGAAATAGGTTTATTGTGGTTATTGTTAATAGTAAAATGTTCTTTAAAATGTTGAATACGTATATCGACTATCTTCATAACTGAATTAAAAAAAGAGTCCAAAGATTTTTTGTCAGCTTTTTCCCGTTATATCCATTTCACACAGTAAGTATGGAGTGAGTCGTGGATGATATTACGACACTCATTCCAATTAATAATTGACGGGGGACGATATTTAGGACCTTTACTGAGGAATGATTTTAACTCTCGGTCTTGAACGATGTTAAGATCTCCTGTTCTAACATGGGAAATGGGTCCATAAATATATTCGGAATTACTGCAATTACATGAAGTAGGTGTATTTTCACTGATATTAACATCTTTACACAATTGACTATAATTAAACACAAATTTCCGGGTAGATTTCTTGTAAATATAACAAATAAAAGGTAGCTCAGTATTGTCAAAATATCCAGGAATTTGTTCTTTAACAGAATGGTCGTTAAATATATCGGCAATATTTACAAAATCAAAGCCTTTATTGACATACTTAATTTTAATAAAATGTTTTTTATGATCTTCAGGGCGATCAATTTTGGGAAATAATTTAGAATAACAATATGCCATAATAATTTGAACAATTTCATACTTAGGACTGCTATATGAAATTGTGTTGCAATCCTCCAAAATTTTATTTAACTTATTAACCGATAACGAACAGAGTTTTGTTAACAGATAATGTCTGCCGTTGTTTTTTTAAATATAAGTTAGGTCTGAATACATTTATCTGAGACTACCAATGACCTGTGTATGGTGTATCAAATTATAAACCTATTACCTTTTGGAAGCTATTATTCGTGTGTTTCTCTGTCCTATATGTTCTCCCATTTATTTGTATTGTAGCCCTATCATGTAATGTTGTCATTTTAAAGTTATATTCAAGATTGCCATAAACGCGGGAGGTTTTGCAAGCCACAAAACGAGGTTACCAAGTCAGGAAAATGTCCATTGTTATATTATAGTTCGTGTCTGTGTGTGTTACATTCTAGTGTTGTGTTTCTGTTGTGTCGTCGTTCTCCTCTGATATTTGATGTGTTTTCTTCAGTGTAAGATTGTTACTCGGTATCGTTTTTTTCTCAATAAATTTATGAATTTCGAACAGAGGTATACTACTGTTGCCTTTATTAACCACAAATTTCCCCTAAAACGAAATGAAAATGAAACAAAAATAATGATATATACTAAACAAAATAATGTTTCGCAAGCATTAAGCAAATTATAGACTTTATAAGAACATGTTATCAATATGTTATACTTATGAATTTCGTTTTGTTATTTCAGCAAAAGGCACATTTATGTTAGTAGATCTAGCACCATGTTAAGTGATATCCATTTGACGTGACTCTGTACCTATACATGCCGTCATTGTGTTATTGTTCTATGATCATTTTAGTAATCTTGTCTTTCATTTTTGCTTAGGTGCTTTGTCTATATGCTTTTTTTGTGTGTATTTGTTTGATACATATGCTTTACTCTGTACTTACATGTATACACCCCGCCATTGTATGTTATTGTGCTATTGTAAATTTTTGTATTCTTGTCTTTCATTTTTGCTAATGTGCTTTGTCTATATTACTTTTTGTATTTCTTTGTTATATATTTGTTTGTTTTTATAGAGATTAAAATCTTAACACAATGTCGTCTGCTGTACCCCTAATTTTGATATTTTTACCTATTATGTCTCTGTGATTTGTTTACATCTCGTTGTCAATATAATTAAATTTGATGCGACTGTCATACAATTGAGAGGTTTAGCTAGCTATAAAACCATTTAATTCCACCATTTCCTACATAAGAAAACGGCTGTATAAAGTTAGGAATATTACAGTTGATATCCTTTCGTTTGATATGTTTGAACTTTTAATTTTGCCATTTCATTAAGGAATTTCCGTTTTAAATTTTCCTCCGAGTTTTTTTTTTTTTGGATTTTACCTTTTTTAAGAAAATACACACAACATCTCAGAAATTGAGAGGCTATATATACTAAAGGGACAATCAAACGCATAAGTAGAAATAACTGTATATAATACAAGTCAGTGTGGTGTAGGCAGATATCCATTGAGAATTATTTCATTGAAGATTCGTATAATGAAACAATGAGTATTTTAAATGATGTTGACTAACATAGTAAGTTTCAGTTAAATGTGTAAACAACTATTCTGCATTCAAAATTTCACTACGCTAGTATTCTTGATTGTATATTCTTTCCTGATTTCAGTATTACTAAGCTGTGGATAGCAGTACCTGACCTTGGATACCTAATGAAGTATCTAATCAATAATAATAAGACAGGTCGGGTGAATCATTGTCACGATCTCGTATTGAATGCTTATCAGAAAGAAGAGTTGTTTTATATCCTTTAAATGATTGATACTGAACTATAAGTCGATGACATATGTATTCATTCAAACGACTTTTTGTTTCGTAATTTTAATCATGTTCGGAACATCACATCACAATCTTGACGATTTAGAGAAAAAAAAGGATTACATTTATACAAGCAGAATATTGTTGTTTTCAATGTACAATAAGTGTGCTTGCCAATAAATGAACTAAAATATTGTTTAACGGATTCATTTTTTTCTAGGTGAATTGTGTCTTTCTAAAAAAAGTAATAAAGGCACAGAAAATACAACGTTCATATACAAACTTATTTTGAAGACTAACACGAAGCACTCGAGTATTTGTAACGAAGCTTGATTGAAAGGCACTTCAAACACAAGGCTATTAGATGCGTGCAAGTCTTTGTCAGACATAATACACGTGTCAACATACGGGTAATCTGTGATAATCACTGTTAAACATGAATATTCTAATGGGAACAGAGCGATCTATGTAAGTATCAGGAACGGCGACCCAATTAGTTGCCCCGTTTCAAAACGCATTTAAATTCATAGTAAATAAATGGGATCCTGTTCAATTAATAATGTTGATAGCCACCTTGGGACTTCTGGTTCATGTTGGGCACTTGTTTTGAAGTGTCTAAGTACAATCTCAGTGGACCCAATTAATTGCCTCATTAAAACGCATTGAAAATCATAGTAAATAAATGAGGTCCTATTCAATTATTAATTTTGATAGCCACAAGTGTCTAAGTACAATCTCAGTGCCTCATGACCGGCATTCCGTTGCAAAATTTTGTGTTGAATGACAGGGTCAGTCTGTCTACCTCCGGGGAAGAATACAGGCTAGAATTTAGGCAATATATTAAAATCAATCAAAATTTTTACAGAAATTAAAACTTGAAAGCCTTCCTTTTCACAGGTCGAGAACTCTAGATTTCATGAAGTCAGAATAAATTTGCATAGTTATTTCCAAAACACAAGGCCAATATTGGAAAAATTTACCAATCGACTCAATGAACTTCAGTGCATTATGGGCTACTAAGAGTTTACTATCACTTGATAACACGTGGAATTAGTGGAAAAAACTGTCAACTAATATAGTGTCTGGGACTCTCAAAATAAATGTTTTTGTTCTGCGAATATGTTTATTGTAAAATATATAACATAATCTTCAATTTGCATGCTCAGATTGAAAAAAATATTGCTTACGGGCTTCACTATTCGACTTTCTTTTTCGCCTTGTAAAAGTAGTTGAACAGGTTTAATCCGTTGTTATGTATTGTACCTGTGCAATAACTCCACGGCGTGAAACAGTGAAATTTCAGAAGTGGCTACTGTCCAGTATAAAAAAAAGTATAGCTCTTTTAAACCTGTATAATGTCATTCCAAAAACATTTATGTCTCGAAAAAACCGAAAACTGGTACTGAAATACTTCTATCTGTACTGGATGTGTAGACTTTATTACATAACATGAACTGTTCTAATAGAATGAAATTCAAAACAGTGTGGCTGTGGCCATTGATTGACACATTAAATTCATCCATTGACTGGGACAATTTACGTGAACGTTTGTCTGTAACGACCACTGTTCACGACGTACCTACGATAGACATTTAAACTGTGGGGTCACCAAAGGTTTCTTAACGCCTTTAATTATAAAATAGTTCAAAAAAATAATCAGGAATAACCTTTATGTTTTGATTTATATAATTGATATTTATCAAAACATCGTGTTATTTCTGATTAGTTTTTCGAATTACTTTATTAAGGTGTTGAGAACCTTTGGTGACCCTATAGTTTAGTGTCTTTAAAAAGTACATAGTGAGCAGTAGTTGTTACATACAAACGTTCACTAAATTGTCCCAGTCAATGGATAAATTTAATGTGTCAATCAATGGCCACAGCCACACTGTTTTGAATTTCATTCTATTATCCGTAAATATAACTCAGAGGTATTTCTATCGTTCGGCTGCTGTCCTATTGACGTATGTGCAATATCTCCAATTATTGAAATCCTCTGGATCATAGTAGGTGCCATGTTACCTAATAAGTTTTTCTAAAACGTGCTTTGTATATAGTAATAAGAAGATGAGACATGAGTGCAAAATGAGACATATTTCCATCCAAGACACAATCTAGTTAAGTAAGCAAGCATAGGTTCAATGCTGAAAAATAAGCTATAAAGGGACCAAAAAAATACTTGTGTAAAACAATCCAAACAACAACAAACACAACGGCCTAATCTTATATACAAAAGGAGAAGAAATTTATCAAATAAATAAAATAAATATAATAGGTTTAGATCCCACGCTGCAATTTTCACAAAACATATCAAAGTTTCCACCTTGTCGCACATAAACATGGATAACATCATTAAGGATTTTATTAAGGTTGGCAAATGTCCGAGTCCGTTAAAAAATAAAAAAATAAATCCAATATCTCCATTAAAAGAAAAAACTTTGCAAAGACGAAAACAAAATGAAACTACAGTTGCTTGCTTCACTTCCTTAAGAACAAAGGGAACAGTTTGAAAGTCCCAAAATACTGAAATCTGTCAAAAGTAAATATCTATAGATTTTGTTAACACTGTCATGTATGTAAATATTTCATAATGGAAAACCGAATTTTCTGAAAGTTGTTTGTAAAGAAGGAAGTAAGGAAATGGGGTATGATTGAATGAATTGGATGTAAGAAATGAAAGGCATTCGTAATGCGTTCCACAATGAGAAAAACCCATACCGTATAATCGGCTATAAATGGCCCCGATTGATGATTATACGTTGTTGTGTCTTTAAGACAAATGAATAAACACATTATTTCCCTCGATTTAAATTACTTTTTTAATCATAAAAGAAGGTACAATGTCATAAAATAAATTTTGTGACCCCAGTCAGATATTTGACAATCTCTAAGTCTTCGACTTTTTTACGAACACAAAATTCAAGGATCACCCATTTTTCTTTAACTATCCATACGAAAGATGCTTCCCTCATGAATATTAGCATCGTCTGTTATCGACGGCTAACTTTACACTCCGTGTCATTATCAAACATATTAATTGCCATATATCGGGTATTTCAAACACTTGTTTCTTCGCAAAGACACAACTCTTCGTTTATCTGAGCATGGAACGAATACTTTATATCACGAACTATAAATGTGGATACAAAAAACGAAAAACTAAGCAAAATTGTTAATCCCGCGTTGCATGAAAAAAGTTGTTGTATTTCAGTAAATAACACGTGTATACATAATTTGAGTCACACGTAAATAAACAATTACATGTGCGATAACATAAGTATGCTAATTTATGCATTTGCATATGAGGTAGTGTTCCCGACCTGTTTCAAATAAATTCACATTCAGTTACATAACTAGTGTGATAATAACACTACACCATTGAAATAAAACTTAATATTTTCTTTAAGAACTACATTCATGGGTACCGTTCTGGACTGGTTGCCGTAACTGGGATCTTATTCCATCTGTCTAAGATGATTAATATGATGACTATTGCCTTCGCGAAACTCATTTTACAAATGAAAATGAGAAATATATCAGATCTTACTTGGAATATGAGTGTTTCTTCTCATATTTCTCTTCAAACTCTATGAATTAACAGCTATATAATATAAATACGCAATCATTTCCTAATAACCTATTGCTTGAATTTAGGGATGATTTTATAAAACAATTTGATATTTTAATGGAAACACAAATATTCAATAAACATTATATGAAAAAGAGACTGAAGCATAACAGAATACAAAATTTAATCATTTGAAAATGGCATAAAATATGCCTCTAATCTGTGTAAACTAGAAGAATTGCATGCAAAAAATTCTGATTTTTGTGTCACGTCACGAAACCTTTTCTTTGTCGAAAATTTAAAGTCAGAGGAGAAAAAACCATACTGCCTTGGCAGGTTTTACATTAAAAAATCCCCTTTATCAATTTTTTGACAAAAATTCTGGAAATGTTTTAAATATTTCACGGATTATGGATCACTGATTGACCATTTGATTTTCCCATTTGATAAGGGGACTTTCCTTTTTTGAATTTTACTAGTTCAGTATTTATTATAATAGTTGTCATTACAAATTTGCCAAAATATAATGAGCTACGACATTTATTAAAGAAATGGAGTCGTATTTCATTATTATATTTCGGTCTGAAGCAAAATGAATGCAAATAGATACAAATATTAGATCAAACCAGTTTAAATAATGGGCGGTACATAGAAGATAATATCAAATTGATTTATGGTTGTTTTACATTTGATTTGATTTTTATGTAAAAAAAAAAAAAAAAAGGAAAAATCAATATACAGATAGTAAAAACTTGTCAGTGTCAAATTGTAAACAACTGTGAAAGTCTATGTTGTGAGGAAAACTGCATGGTTTTGCTGTGATGAATAAAAGCATTAGACATGTTTTTTTTAAATTTGTGACTGACAATTTATGTATATTCATAATTGCGTAAACATTTAATAGTATTTTTTCACGCTAACTTCTCATGAGTGCACATGATATATATTTCTGTATGAGACTTTTTACAATCGCGGTTCAAGTCGAAAGCCAAACATCTCAGGAAGCTTCGATGGTTAAAAAATAATCTGAACTATACAAGGAAACGCATGACAGAACACAAAAATAACTTCTGTTAGATTATTAACGTCAAAATTGACCGAAAATAATTAATTCGAACCAAAAAGGCGTTGTGTGCAATACATTTATGTAGTCATATATTAAATTATATATTGAAAGCACGAACAGGATTTCGTATTCCTAAAAATGTAACATTTTATAATTTCATCTACATTATATTATTTTGATGAGCTATCACAATCGACTCGATTTCTTTGCATTGAGTCATTTTTGAGCGTCATGTAATCGCATTTTTTTTAAATAATACAAAATTGTGTGCCTTGTATTTTTTACTAACCCTTCTTTGGAACCAAATCTGCATTCTGGCCATGTTTTTTATTTAATGGGTCTCAGTTGTTTAATTTCTATGCAGATTTTTGGTGACTCTCTCTTTGTCGTGTTTTAGTTTTTGACCATGGTATTGACTGTTTTGTTTCGAGTCTAACATTGGTAAAAGGCGAACTTTAATCTCATTCAGTCCTCGAAGTGTTACAACAAAATAAAATTAATATGGAAGAGAGGTTTGGTTTGCTTATCGTTAATCAAAACAATTTCTGTGAAATCTTTGTAAAGTAATTAATTGTAATCGGATTCGTAATGATTTCTTATTACAGCAATCATAGTATATTAAAATATATATATATATTTGCTATATGAACAATTGATAAAGTGACCGTACTGACTGAATGACAAAGAAAGGTTTTGCAAACAGGAACTGCACTTGTTGTTCCTCTTTTATTTCTTAGAAAAATATATAGGGAAGTTTCCGCAGGGTTCCGTATTTTTGTGATTTTACTTTTATACATATGGTCAAAGTCTTTAAAAATCAGAATTGATATTGATTCGCAATAGACATGAGAAAGAGACATACTTGGAATAAAGCAGTATTATTTGGCATCCTCATCTTTTTAGAATTTTAGGATCTTACTGTATTATTTGACGTCCTTATTATTCCAAAAGAAAGTTATATTATTGGCATCCTCATATATTAAAAATTTCAGGAACTTACTGAATTATTTGACATCCCAACTTTTCCGGCAATAAGCTGTATCATTTGTCGACATGATGACTTCAATACTTTTAAGATCTAGCAGTATCATATGGCGGCTTAATTTATTCATAATGAAGATTCTTTCAAAAGAAGCTGTATTATTTGACTTCCTCATTCTTCCAGAGGGAAACTGTAATATTTGGCGTTCACATACTTTCAGAATCTAGCTGTATATGTTGCTGTTTTCATTCATATACGATATAGCTTTTTAATTTTGCGTCCTCATATTTTCATTCATTTACGATCAAACTGTATTAATTGGCGTTCTCATACTTTCAAGATCTAGATGTATTATCTATTGTCCTTATTCTTCCGGAAAGAAGCTAATTTATTAACATAGCTAAGTAGTGGAGTTCTAAGCCTTTTTTGTTTTGTAATTAGAAATTTCAAGTCTATTAATCTAGTTATATTTTTGTAGATTGAAGCAATAACGTGATGATTTGAGTTCAAGACAAATGCAAAGGAATAAAATTAAATTCAAAACATAGAAACGAATTTTTTATTACAAATATTAGTCTAAATAAAATCAAACGCACTAAAAATACAAAAAAAATCTTATACAAAAGGATATAATATGATATGTGTTATAAATAACAGCCTAATATTAAAAAAAAGATTGTATTTTTTTTTTCAGAAACATCTAAAAGAAATTCCTGTAAACGACTTTAACTGCTGTGTAAAAAAATATTTCTGATTTCTTTCTTTTACTGGATTTCATAAGAAATAACAACAATTGTTGTGAACGATCACTGTTATAAAAAATCCCTACGAAAATAGATACATAACAACCTCACAGTTTACTTTTTATCTCAATTAATTGGACAACCTGTTCAACATGTAAAAAATGTAGATACTATGGAATAAAAGAGGAATGAATTATCGAAACCCTGAGAACATTACACGAAAAACAAATTAGGGAACAAGAAAGTTGTACACAAATAGTAAATATGATGTACACAAACACCTAGCAATGCACTTACACCAATGCTTAGAACATAAATCGAACACATCAACGACGTTAATTCCGTATTGTTGCGAGTATAAAAGGTAATATTGAAGAGGCATTTAGAAAGAAGTTAGTAAATAAGTATTGATACATATATAGTTTTCTTGTTAATCCATAATTAAATGTTTAAAATATAAAAAAACCACATTAAAGATATATACATTTTATACATGTAATTCATTGATTGATATACTTTACATTCCTATAAGAAAAACCTTACCGAATTTATTCTGGTCTTTATCCTACAGTCTTTATATATTATAAAGATTAGCTATTACTTATTTCTTTGAAAACTGATAACTGAAGGATAGTTTTTGATTGACAAGTATTTTCAAAACAGTTATCTTTCATTTGATTATAAATGGATGCTTAAATATAATGTATATAAATGTGAATTACTGATTGAAATGTCGATAACAACATTTTGTAAAAATGTGTTACACATTTATGAGGCCCCTCATGGGGGGGGGGGTCCTAGTAATCACATAATCACCATTTTTTTGCCAATATAATCACATAATCATTAAATATTTGCTTATCTTTAGTAATCAAATAATCATAAACTAAAAATACAGTCCTAGGTAATCAAATAATCATGAAATATTTGGCTTAATAATCAAATAATCATTAAAAAAACGGCCAAGTAATCACATAATCAAAAACCCCATGAGGGCCCTCATTTATTTTTGCATTATTTTTTTAACTTTCAAAATCAATACGAGGTCCATTTGTAATTTAAAAAGCAAAAACTTTATACTTTTTTTTATCAACCGATATAAAAGATTAATGCTGGAACCCAAAAGGTTTCGTCTCATTATTTTCATCAGATTCCTAATTTGTTATTTTGACATTGCGGGGCATTTTTTATGAAAAAGTTTATAAAGAATATCAGTCATAAGAATTTTTTTTTAGTCTTTTGTTTTCTACTTTCTTTTATTCCATCAAATCTTTTTCTTTTGATTCTTGGTTTTGATATAAGTTATTCAAAAATAATCCAAAGCAACGTTTACATACTTTACAAATATAATTCTATACAAAGATACACATACATAAGTGTATAAAAAAATATTCAATTTCGAGTCCATGAATGACATTGACAATAAATATAATCTAAAAGTAAGCAAGACTTGAACCTGCAATCAAAATCATAAAAAGGAAGTAAGACACGCTGATGCCACTGGCTGTTCCTGTCCTTTTGTCTGTGCTGAGCGAATACGATGTCATGCTTTGTTTTTCTGAAATAAATTGAGCGATATAATCAGAAAATGAACCATTGCTATATTTCGATCCCGTTTCTCATAAAACAATTTGATTTTTTTGTCGGTTTTAAATGATTTAATTTTGTAGTCTTCTCTGTAATTCTACTGGTCATGATACTTGTATAAAGAAGAGGTCAGAATAACTTAAACGATCATAGGCAATGTTTTGTCAATAGGCAGGTGATGTGTCCTTCAGCAAACAGCCGTTGAAGACATACTGTTTTAAGTATTCGTTAAATTATAATTTGAAACAAGACTTATGACTTGTGATAACTGTCAGTCATTATCAGTGACTTAATTTACAAAAATACATACAGCACTGCAGACATTGGAAAAGGGACAATTTCTTGTATTTATTTTGGGTTATTCAGCAAAACTATGGTCAACCGTAATCAACCATTAAGTTGTCAGGTAGTAAACATAATGATACATGAATGAACCAAATATCAGAACCAATATCCGGAAGAATTAAGAAAAAACAGTCTCACTACTATTTAATTTCCAAAAGATAGAATGAGAAATTCAAGCGATAACATTAACGGTACCAAGAAAGCAAGGAATGACAGAAATACTCTATTCTAATGGCACATCGTTTGTAACTTTCATTTTGTTTGGATAACGTCACCAATTCTAATGGCATCAATTCACAATTGATGCTATGACAATTTCGCTCAAGCGCAGAGGACATATGACAGATTTGAAATGTATGATTTAACGTTGTTTTCTGTTAGTTATATTAGAATGGAGATAACAATATTGCATGTTAAGCTCCGACGGCATCAAGTAGTTTGATGGTCGCAAATACCCGCTTACTGGATCAGCTAACGCCAGTATACCTAATTTGTGACCATCAAATCAGCAATTGATGCCATTAGAGCTCAAAATAAAATATTCTCCTAAATACTATGTTCCCCGACCATGTAGTAGTGGGGTTATATAAATAGTACTAACCTGGCTGATAGTAAAACTGTCCTGTTACAAAACTAGGTTTTGTTTCGAGAACAATGTAGTCCCACATTGCCTTTACATCTAAACAAGTTTTCGATTTTGAAAGCTGAAACCATAAATAAACATAGATCATATTGAACATAAAATGGGAAGATAATTATCATAAAATAATGGGAAGATAATTATCATAAAATAATGGGAAGATAATTATCATAAAATAATGGGAAGATAATTATCATAAAATAATGGGAAGATACTTATCATAAAATAATGGGAAGATAATTATCATAAAATAATGGGAAGATAATTATCATAAAATAATGGGAAGATAATTATCATAAAATAATGGGAAGATAATTATCATAAAAAATGGGAAGATAATTATCATAAAATAATGGGAAGATAATTATCATAAAATAATGGGAAGATAATTATCATAAAATAATGGGAAGATAATTATCATAAAATAATGGGAAGATAATTATCATAAAATAATGGGAAGATAATTATCATAAAATAATGGGAAGATAATTATCATAAAATAATGGGAAGATAATTATCATAAAATAATGGGAAGATAATTATCATAAAATATCTGTATATTTGTAGGACTCTGAACCGCGATGGTTACGCTGACGTGCGATGGTTTGACGCTGAAGTACGTTTTGATTACCCTGAAGTACGATGCTGGTTTTGTGGCGCTATCTTGTTGGTAGATATGATAGTGCGATGGGGATAACGCGATGGTATACACAAATTACATTTTCAAAGCTTGTTCATGTCATGTATGTTAATTTGAATGTAAGAAGCAGTTTTCGGATTTTTAAAGATTTTAGTAGAAGCTTGTAAACTTCAAAAACTATAGACGCGAAACTTAAGATTGATAAATAGGGGAAAGTAAACCTTCTGTAGAGAACTTTTTTTCGAAATATAAAAACGGTTCCTTTTTACGTACAAGGCGGCGTGACATTATCCTACTACATACGGGTTCGCATACAGACACTCTGTATAATAATATTACGATAATCCAGATACTTATGAGAGGAACCAAGTAAAGATAAAATGTTAATGCAGAATTCTGTTCACATGCAGACGATCAAAGAGGACGATCTCTCATTTAGTATGACACTGTTATTTAGAACAGTCAGACAAAATGAATGTAAATTCATATACCTGTACTAGATATTAAAAACATATACATGTACTTCTCATAACAATTACACATCTGTAGATTTTAACCTAGACATCATTGCATCAAATAGACCATTGCACATCGGCGTAGACCATCGCACCTCCGAGTCCTACATATTTATAACAAAATTGAGGTCCTTCCAATAGGAAAGCAACCTTGCAATAACAAATCGTAATAAATTACAAAAGTTAGTGTTCTTTGGATTATGCATACCCCTATGTTATTCATCTACCAATAAATCAATCAAGTATTAAGAACATTACGAATTGGTTTTATAAAGACAACCAAATGTCTTGCCTTCAACATTAGTATCTTTGCAGAACAAATTCATAAATATTTGACAATGTGTCTTTAACATTTGACCCCAACCCCTTAAAAATGGCAACCAAAGACAAAACCAATGAGGTCATAGATTCGTTGTATACAGATATTGATAAATTTCTCCCAAAGTATTAACTAAACATTTACTTTTGTTTCACATCTCTGTGATAAAAAAATGCCGATATTATCACAATGATGTTGAACATTTGGTAACCATAATACATCTTCTTACCGTGATACATCTCCCCACCAGAAACCAAAATGACTTAGAAGTTAATACTAATTAGTCTACGTACGGCCTTCAACAATGTCCCCCAAAATTTCCGTAAAGTTGTACAATGCACACTGACTAACAAATGTAAAACAATTCGTACGAAAAATGTACTGCTTCATTTTAATGTACAAACAATGCAGAAAACATGTTTACTGCATTGCAACAAACGGCTTTCACTTGAAACTGGTACATAGAGAATACGGCTAGGTTTAACATTATTGCGGGGTTGAGAACTAGCCTGATCTTGGCACAGCTGTGAAACACAACCAATTCAGTTAAACGAGGCTTCTCGTTATCTCAACACAAGACATACAAAAAGAACAACATATTAAGCTTATTTTTGTAAACCTAAATATGCAGTACAGTGTTTACCTACACTTTATTAGAGAATGGAAATGGATAATGTGTCAAAGAGACAACGACCCAACTAAAGAGTAGAAAATAGACCAAGGCAACGAATGGTCCTTCAACACAGCAAGAAAATCTAGGACCAAGAGGTGGACTTAAGCTGGCCCCTAAAATTGTGTACTTGTTAAATGGTAATGGACCTCATACTAATACTCCGAAATATAAATAAAAAACACAAACTATAAGGCCAGAGGCTCCTGACTTGGGATATGAGAAAAAAATGCGGTGGGTTTAAACATGTTTTTTTAGATCCCAAACCTCCCCTTATATTTAGCCAATGTAGAAAAAGCAACACAATTATAATTGAAAGAAAAGAATCCAATATGATAAGTTGTACAATAAGTTTATTTTCGAAGCTGAATATCATTAACTACATAATGTGCTACTGACCAAATACGATATATACGGGGTCAGTAAATTCCATATGGGGCGACACCG
This sequence comes from Mytilus edulis, assembly GCA_019925275.1. Classification (NCBI taxonomy): domain Eukaryota; kingdom Metazoa; phylum Mollusca; class Bivalvia; order Mytilida; family Mytilidae; genus Mytilus; species Mytilus edulis. Next base: position 112,911,838 of record CM034352.1, on the reverse strand, counting down.
AGACTTTATCACTCATAAAGAAATCAAATCAAGTTTATTATCAGTTGAATTTGCATGATCTGTGTACATGCAGTTCATGTTTGTTCAAATGTCAAATTATGTCAATATTACCAAGGCATCATCCGAATAAGGTACCCTAGCTCAACAACAAAACAGTAAAACATGGGCACTTGTAGCCTTGAACTGTTGATAAAACAACTGCACATAGAAATACTTAATTCAGCTTAAATAACATTTCAGAGTTAGTTTTTCGGAAAGTACAATGTTAGAAGAAAACAACTCTTGAAAGATTTTGGTCAGCAGAACATGTTGTTTAGAGGAGGAAATATAAAAAAAAACTGTATGAGATAACAGTGGCCATTTTGCCATGTAGAAATATGCATCATGCACCTTATCTAATTAGACAACATACATTTTAAGTCTTTCTTATATATAAAGATATAGTTTGTACCTGATTGAAATAGAAACTTAAAGTTTTGCCACTAAATTCTACACGTTGTACTCTTTGGTCTTTCTGTAGTGCTTCCATATTAGTACAGTGGTAGCCAGTTGGTAAGTCAACATACATCATCCCCATTCCATTATCTCCAAAACCATCATACCTACAAAAATGTTAAAATACTAGTACATGTCAGGGCGGATCCAGCCATTTTGAAACCCCAAGATCCATCCACCTGGATCCGACATCGCATGTACAAGATAAGGTACAGTAACAATATCAATATCAATAAAAACGTTTTTTAAAGGAATATCCTTAACAAATTTTATTTTAAAAAAATGACGTCACATTCTTTGTCATAACTCTTGTTCATCAACTTTCTGCTCAACCACTAGTGACCTTTTAAAACGTCTGAGTCGTATATGTATGCATTTAAATACCGAATGAGTTTGCAAATGTATATCCCATATGCAGGATGGTTTCTGGTTCGATAAAACAGAAATATAAGAAAGTTTCCCTCTAACGATAGTCTTATTTAAGAATATGCAACATTTACGATCTACGGCTTATTTGGAGTACATTGTCAATTTCCAAACAAGACTTTTTGTATTGGGGGATGGTAAAAACACTCAATATTAAAGAATGCGTTAATAAAAATCTTCACTAATTAACGGATTTTTAACATTTATTTTCTGCATTAGAATTCATGAAAACAAATTATTTTCAAATCTGGCTATACATCTATTTGCAATTGTTTAACAAAGATTGCATAGTTTTCAAATTATTGCTAAATTGATAAAATTAAATTACATGCTTTCTTCTCTCAACGACAATATATCAATCGATCAAAAGTAGGCATTAAAAAAAAAACCCGAGGAAAATGAAAACAAAACAACAGTAGGAGTGCTTCTCAGTGATAGGATTTTCCAAATAAGGAGAAATAGTTAATTGGGCACTATAACAACCATAAACAAATGTTTTATAAAGAAGACAGTGTTTAGCGCATCTATATATACAAAATACATCATAGTCACATGATAACGCGAAGATAAACAATGATAACAGAACACACATCATTTATGGCAAAATAAATGCATATAAAGTACATTTTAGTATGCAGGGTAGAATATTTCCTTGAAATTTACTGTAAATCTAAAATTTACTTAATGTATGGTCCTGGAACTTGATAAGGATTCTGATCAATATAATCCTTTCAGTTCAAAGTCAATTAAAATATGTGATAAAAATATAAACATTAGAAACTATAAATTGGTAAGTGTCAATGAACATACCATACGCATGCTTCAATCATTATATTATTATAGTCGATGGTGTAACTGGTTGCCTGGACATGGAGATCTGGGAAATTACCAGCAACATTTATGTTGTATTCCCAGTTAACCTGGCAAAAAAAGAGAAAAAAACTATAACATGGAGATCTGGGAAATTACCAGCAACATTTATATTGTATTCCCAGTTAACCTGGCAAAAAAAGAAAAAGACAATATAACATGGAGATCTGCGAAACTACCAGCAACATTTATATTGTACTTCCAGTTAACCTTTGCAACAAAAGAGAGAGAAATTATAACATGTATTTCTGACTATGGAGATCTGGGAAATTACCAGCAACATTTATGTTAAATTTCCTAGTTGACTCCGTTTTTAAAAAAGAGAAATAATTTATACATGTATTCCGTACTATTTCTTGAGATGAATATCTGAAAACAGGATACAAATTAAATTTTAACTATTTCAATATTATTGAAAGAATTGTGATTGCAAAGCGTTATTTATACACATCTTCTATTCAATTTAAAAAAACATGTTTTTCAAATAAGGAGAGTCAAAGAATTTATAATTATGCATCTTAAAAAAATTGAAACATTAAGTTTTTCCAATTTGAAAGAAAATGATTGTCATATTGAAATTTTTAGGTAGTAGTTTTTATTGAATTGATGAAATTGATTTCTAGGGATAATTGCTATGAAATTAAACGTATGCATACAATCAACTTATTCTTCTAGTATTAATATGTATAGCTTTCAACAGTTGTTAGGTAGTAAACATAATACAGGTCTCCTGAAACGATGCGTCTTGCTTACATCCGATTTAGATCTAAAGGTTCTTGCTTTCAAAACCTAACATTTAAAAAAAACCAGCCCTTGATAAATTTAAAATGATTGATCCAATGAAAGAAAATTGGGAAACATATAAATAGTTTCTAGTTATGACTTTCAGTTTCAATATATAGATTACTACCATGAGTTGAGGCAATTTAATTAGAACTGTAAAACCCAAAACGACTAAATCATAACTTTTTTTTAATAACTTACAGCAGCAACAATATTACCAGCACCTTGAACCTCGATTGTGATGCCATTCGATGCGATGTTATCAACATTCAGCTAGAAATAATAAAACAGAACATTTTTAACTCATTTGAAATTAGAAAACTCTTTATTTCAGGTCATGATGTTCATTCTTTGGTTTACTATGTTGTGTTCATGCTGTTAATGTCAACTTATGTTCTATCTCCCGGTCGGTGTTTTGTTTTCTGTTATTTGAGTTTTGCAATGGTGTTGTCAGTATATTTTCGACATGTTAGTTTGAAAATTTTGTTTGTATTATTAACCTCTCTTTTAAAGACCATTCACGATATACATGTAGAAACGCGGATAAAAACACGAGAGTGGTGATCTAGTCAACCTAGAATGTTACAGAAAAATAATTCTTTAAAATCTCGTATCATTCGGATCTCTTTTCCAATTATCAAAGCAGGCTGATATAACATAACTAGACAAACATTAACATTTATCAAAAATATATGCATGCATGATTTATTGTGAATCTACCACAAAAGACGATAATATAAGATACACAAAACAAATTCGCCTGTGTGAAAAGTCCCCATCGTCGGCGTGTAAATCTTGAATACAATTGTGTGAATAGTAAAGAATTGTCGGAATCGAGCTTTAACTTTTGTTGCTGTATTTAAACTCATCATAGATACCAGGTTGAAATTTTATAATTACGCCAGACGTGCGTTTCGTCTTCAAAAGATTTATCAGTGACGCCCGAATAAAAAATGCTATGAAGCCAAACAAAGTACGAAGTTGAAGAGCATTGAAGACCAAAAATTCCTAAAGGTTTTGCCAAAACAGCTAAGGTTATCTATTCTCAGGTAGAAAAGCCTTAGTAATTCAAAAATTCAATGTTTTTTTACAGTAAAATTTATGATTATGAACATATCAACGATAAGTCAAGTCTCAAGTTCTGTAATTCTTTTGAAAACAAAGTGTTATGCGTTTTTTAGAAATCAGAATACTATATTTTAATAGTTTAACGGAAAAGTTGAAATGAGCAACAAAATATTAAAGACAAAATCGCTAAAGGTATCCGGTAGTCAAGTAACCTACGACTGTCCGTGTAAAAGTGTATTTCAAGCAATTTGAGTACAAGTACAATCAGTTAAAAAAAATAAAGTGCTTGTTAGCATTGAAGAGTAAAGACTGCTTTAATTGATCGTATTGTATTGTCTTATATATTGATTCAACTAAAAATTCTGGACAATGGAAGATAACTCATTGATATTTTTAGAACAGATATGGGATCCTGCACCTTGCCAAAATTATGTAATTTTAGGAAAAATTGTGACATGAATATTTGAGTGTTTATTTCAGTGATTAATTACCGCAATTATTTATGGATAGGATGTATAGAAATTTATGATCAATGCACTATATTTGTTTTGTATCTCAAAAGTAGTGATAAATCTTTGAAGATTTAGATAATGTGTCAGTAACATAGGGTTTTGATTGCATTTCGTGTAATCTTTTCCACAAAAAAATTCAGAAGAAAGAACTAAAATTGCTGTAAGTTTGAATTTTTCTTGGAATAACCGAATGAATATTACCTGCCTAAGATGCCTACGTTTGCAGGGTTATTTTATACAGGAAAAGTATAATGTTAAAATTGAGTCGGATATCTTCAATATTTCAATTCTAATTAAACATGTAATAAAACATTACTTGATTGTAAATCAATTTAAAACTGGATGTTTATGTTATCCTCATCTTATCAGATTAAATGTATACAACAATTGTTTGATCTACCATGCTTTTTGACTGTAGAAGTATCGCATTGTCATTATCAATTGTGAATGTAACATCCTGCTGGCCCAATGATTTGAAGGTAACTGTTGCAGCTTTTTGTCCACTGGATAATTTTTCAGCATAGCTTGATAAGGCTTGAAGGCCCATTACTGTGTCCTGTAATTTGCAAAACAAAATTAATTTAAAGTTAATATACAACTGCTACTTATTTTATTATCGTCATGCATTCTTCAAATGTTTTTTATACTATAATTTCAAGCTTAATGTGATTCAAGTACATGGGCGTTCTTTACGTTATCTAATTCTCAAAATTTGGCAATGGAATATTAAAGTATTCCTAAATACCGTATATCTGTTTTTGTTTTGTCTTGTGTTAATAATCGCTGTGTTCACGGCAGTTAAAGAAACGAGAAAAATTTGACCCGCCTAAATTTCCATGCATATTTCAAAATTTACCATTGTTGGAAAGTTTCAAATATTTAACTCCGCTATTTCGATTTTTATACATTCTTACCTGAGTCGATAAATATCCACCTTTTCCATTAATCTGTGAAATCATCCATTTAGCAATTGGTCTTCCACTTGTCATATCCCCTTTGATCACGTGTGTCAACAAAACATATGCAGCTGTTTCTATTGCTGATGGTTTAACATCATAAGTGCTGTACATCTTTTGATTTCCAACTTCTTTCTTTCTCAAGTCACACCAACATCGTAAATCACCTTTGGTTGATTAAACAACATTTTTTTTATTAAGTATTTCTACAAACCCTTAAGTTTACATAATGATAAAAAAAATTATTGAAATGTCTCTTTTTAGTCTTATATAAATAAATAATTTTTTTAATTGAAAGGTCATTTTAAAGTTTGGACATGAAAAAAAGGATTTGGGAAAGGTTTTTTTTTTCATTCTAACATTATAATTTATACAATGTAATTCCGTCTAAACTGTTTGGACTTTTATAAAAACGTCGTTTACATAAAAATCAAAGCATATGTTCATCTAAATGGAAATTTAACGAAAAAAGAGAAAATGGATATCTATCAACATTAAAAATTATTCATGTTAAAATATAGTACACGAAAGGGAAACGAAATATTTGTTACCATCATCTGAAATTGTTGAAACATCATTAAGATCAACCAAAACGTTGGATAGCTGCTCCTGGCTGTCACCAAGAGCAAAACAATATGCAAGAACTGCTCTTTGGAAAGCCGTCAGACCTGGCGTATTCTTGTAGAAGTTCTCCAAATATTGTAAAGTCAAACTTGCATCGAAGTTATTTGGAATCTAAACAGAAAGAACATGTATTTGTGTTAATATAAGTAAGGATTATTCGCTATTCCGAAAACCACATTAATCAAAGAGCGTGATGGCACTTAAGGAATTCAAATTAAGAAACATCAATAAACCTTAAATAAACACAAATATGATCACCTTGGCAACCCATGTAATTGTTATAAACTTATAAAAGAATGTCCCACGGCTATTAACTCTAAATCGCTATGCATTGGTTAACAGTTTTCAAGATTTCTTCATCTCGAATTGTTCATGTGGTTAATTTATAAAAGTCTTTTACAAAATCAAAACTAAATTTACGAAAATACTTGGAACATGCATTTTTCAAAGCCACTGGCTGTACAAAACTCCTCAAGAGCCTTCCCAAACAAACAATAAATATCATAGTAAAAGCTTTGTAAATTTTGAAATAATTGAATAAAAAAAAATGGAAAACAACACGTTTAATAATTTATTGCGTCCGAAGCGCTTTTCTGGATTAACCTTCATCAGAAACGCTCAAAGCCAAACAAAAGATGCATAAGTACCGAAAATCGTTGAAGAGCTATATGTCAAAAATATCTAAAATAAATAGCCAAATCCATCTAAAGCCAACTTTGCCTGAGGGAGTTGAAACCTTAGTTTCATAATAATTTCAAAATTTATAAACGGACAATTTTAGTAAAGCTTGTTAAATCATGTCAGTACCGAAGCACTGACTACTGAGCTGATGATACCCTCGGGGACTGATAGTCCACAAGCAGAGGTATCGACCCAGTGATGTAAAAATTGGAAATCAACACGTTTAATAATGTATTGCGTCCGAAGCGTTTAACTGGATTAACCTTCATCAGGAACGCTCAAAGCGAAACATTTGAAATCCGAAGATGCATAAGTACTGAAAATCGTTGAAGAGCTATATGTCAAAAATATCTAAAATAAATAGCCAAGTTCATCTAAAGCCAACTTTGCATGAGGGAGTTGCTCAAATTACGTATTTTAAGATTACTTTATATATAAATAAATATTTCTTTTTTTCTTCAAAGATTGAAATTCTTCTAAATATAGTAGTACGACTTGCTCTCACGAGACATCTTTTTATTTATTTTCAAAAATACTTGAATAAACCAATCAGTTTTTCAAAAAATAGTTTTGACTCAAGCCATAAGGTACCAAGCTTTTAATTTGATACGCCAAATGCGCGTTTCATCTACATAAGACTCATCAGTGACGCTCAGATGAAAAAAAGTTATAAAGCCTAACAAGCATATAGATAAAGAGCATTGACGACCCAAAATTCCAAAAACTGGTGCCAAACACGGATAATCAAACAGTTCATAATAGGTATCTGCCATCGAGGAAATATTAACAAACACTTTGTATCTATAATTCTATTTCTATGTCTAACTGCTTAGCTTTTCTCTGTATTAATCAGAGTTCCTGCAATAAATTGGTAAAAGTGTTCATTCAGGGTAAATGACTTCTTCTATGTGTCGATTAACGTTTTTGGTCAAATTGGCTTATTCGTACATATATTTTAAGCTGGGTTATGTTTACTTCTTAAAGTTATAATCTACATTTTACTATTAACAATAACCACAATAAACCAATTTCTCGTATCAAACATAAACTAAAAGAACTAGCCAAGAAATTTGTTTTTGTCCCGGCCGATAAAGCTGCTAATAATATTACTATTTTTTGACGTAAATTTTACATTGAGGTTCTGAAAAAAGAAATCACCAATTCACCAACATTCCAACTGACTCCATTTTCAGAAAACGACATCTGTAACAAACATAAACTTTTAGCTACCGCTTTACAAGCAGAGCCAAATACAATGAAAGTCCCTACTATGCACTGGCTTCCGAAGCTACACAAAACACCTTACAAATATAGATTTATTTCGTCTTCAAGCCATTGCACCACTACTAAATTGTCTATTCTTCTTACCAGCATACTTGGTACAATTAAAAACCTGATAATAAATTGTTCAAATAAGGCTTTCGAAAATAGTGGAATTAATTACTTTTGGAGTGTTAAGAACTTGTTGGAAGTACTTGATAAATTGCATGCTTATATTGGTGATTTTGAATCTGTTCAAAGTTTTGATTTTTCTACCCTGTATACCACATTGCCTCACATTCTCATTAAGAAAAAAATCACACACCTAATGAAATGGGCATTTAAAAAGTCAGAATGTGAATATATATGTTCAAACTCTTTTAGGTCATTTTTTAGTAGCAATAAACACAATAACTATGTCAATTGGACATGATTTGATACTATATATGCCCTTGAATTTTTACTAGATAACATTTTTGTTCGCTTTGGGGATTCCGTATATCGTCAGATTATCGGAATTCCAATGGGGACTATATGTGCACCACTTATTGCGGACCTGTTTTTGTATTGCTATGAGTTACAATTTATTACAAAAATAAATATAGACCCATCGAAACAACATCTGATAAACAAATTTAATAATACTTGTAGATATTTGGATGATATTTTGGCTCTCAATAATGACGACTTTTAGAAATTTTTCCTTTTGAACTTACTTTAAATAAAGCTAATACTAACAATGACCACTTCCCTTTCCTCGATCTTGATATCTATATCACTAACGGAAAGCTGAACACTAAAATTTATGATAAAAGAGATGATTTTTCATTTCCTATCGTTAATTATCCATTTTTAGATGGTGACGTTCCCTTGCCACCATCTTACGGTGTTTATATATCTCAACTTGTACGATTCGCTCGTGTATGTAACAATGTTTTAGATTTTAACGAGAGAAATTTATGAATAACAGTAAAATTATTACACTAGGGTTTTCGATATCACAAACTAGTCAAAAACATTTACTAAATTTTATCATCGGTATAGGGACATCATTCGTAAATATAGTTCAACATGCAGACTTCTCATACGTTCAGGTATTTCACATCCAATTTTTTATGGAAATATTCTTTATAAAGAACAAAGGTGTCAGTATTCACCTAAAAAACTAACAAAACCTTTGAATAGACTTATTAAGAAGGGATATAGTTACGATACTGTTGTCAGGTCATTAAAGATTGCATATTTTGGCGTTAATATTGATTCACTTATAGGGTCTTTGCATCGGAACTAAACACATTTTTTCAAAAACCAGTTGTTGGCATGACACGGGTTATGTTCTTCTCATATATGTTATGATGGTATGATACTAAACCCCTAACGGGAAGGATTGTGCCTGATGTTCATATGATGAAATCATAATCTTTCAGTCAGTTTAATTGAAGTCTGGAGCTGGCATGTCAGTTAACTGCTAGTAGTCTGTTGTTATTTATGATTATTGTCATTTTGTTTATTTTCTTTGGTTACATCTTCTGACATCAGACTCGGACTTCTCTTGAACTTAATTTTAATGTGCGTATTGTTATGCGTTTACTTTTCTACATTGGCTAGAGTATAGGCGAGGGTTGAGATCTCACAAACATGTTTAACCCCGCCGCATTTTTGCGCCTGTCCCAAGTCAGGAGCCTCTGGCCTTTGTTAGTTTTGTATTATTTTAATTTTAGTTTCTTGTGTACAATTTGGAAATTAGTATGGCGTTCATTATCACTGAACTAGTATTATGTTTGTTTAGGGGCCAGCTGAAGGACGCCTCCGGGTGCGGGAATTCTCGCTACATTGAAGACCTGTTGGTGACCTTCTGCTGTTGTTTTTTTCTATGGTCGGGTTGTTGTCTCTTTGGCACATTCCCCATTTCCATTTTCAATTTTATATCTATAATCATTTAAAAGATAATAATCAAGAACTGCAAACTTATTTGCCCCATTTTCTCCTTTGTTAAATTTACCAAACATTTACACATATTTTGTCTGAATAAGATGACAGTCATTTCATGTACTGAACAAACTAAGATACCTGTAATTGTATTTAAGAGTAAGGTGAATCCTGGAATTTGGGAATTATCAAAAAGAAACTTCTGATCTGAGATCTGCATAATGTACCCTGCTCTTTGAAATTTCATGCAATTTTTAATAATTAATGCCAAAAGTGTTTTACAATTATTACAAGTCATTCAGCTTTCATTTGATAACAAAAACTCCCAAAATATTCCAAAAGAATCGTTTTCATAGCAGTGTGGACAAGAACATTTCTTTACACGCTCAGGTTATCAATTCAATGGATCATAATTCTTATATGATTTGCATATCTATAAATACTTGAATTGGATTGGTCAATTAGAATTTTTCTCTAAGTTTACACTTCGATAAACCATGTTCCCGAAACTACTTTTGTAATCGATTCATGCGCGATACACAAGCTTGCAGTGATCCCAGGATTTTCAGCAATTTGAGATTTAAAAACAATTGCATAACAGTTGTGACTATTCTAGTGCATATATAACAACAACAAAAAAGAGAAATAAATTTAATTCACTAAGCTTCGAAAGTGTATAAAAATAAAATTTAATAAAATTCCGCGAAATTTCATGAAGGATTTGGCGAATTTACGTCATGGCAAAACACGACGTCATACGAATAGAAATTTTCAAGGGAAAGATTATTTCGTTACGTGTACGCTTCAAATTCAAATAACATTTAATTAAAATGAAGTTTTTGAGGTAGGTGCTATTTTATTTAAGATTCCGTTGTATTTATCTGACATTTATAGTTTTTAGAAAGTCAAGATGGCGGCGTACTCCTTAGTTACGACTTGCCATTGTGCTTTTGATGGTAATATATATAGTAGCCATCATAAAAAAAATGTTTATTAAATATCACAAATGTTTGGCTGAAGAATTATAAGGATTAAACACATTTTTTCTAGAGGTTATTGATGTGTAAACCGGGGCTCTTACTCACAAACTCAACATAAAAGTCCTTCACACATTTTTTCTAGAGGTTATTGATGTGTAAACCGGGGCTCTTACTCACAAACTCAACATAAAAGTCCTTCGGACTTTTATTCAGTTTGTGAGTTAATCGCCCCGGTTTACACATCAATAACCTCTAGAAAAAATGTGTTTAATCCTATAATATTAGGCGAATGTCCCTCTTTACGCTGCATTATCACATATAGACATTTGAACGGTGGGGTCGCAAAAGGTTCTAAACGTATAATGCGTTCAACTAGCAGAAGACTTTACCTTGTGTGTTGATTTCAAAGTTGAATACTTATACATTCTTTTTTTCTTCTCATGCATATGCATGAACTTTACTCTTCTATTTTTAAATTTCCACTGGAATGCCTCGGAAAGACTGAGTGAGCGTAAAATCATTGTTATCGATACCCGACGAAAAAAAAAAATTGAAGGCAAATAATTCAATATTCTTATCAAAATAAGTATTGCGGTTGTCAACACTGTTACGGGAGTACATCTATTTTGAAAGTATCACCCACGCATAGGAACTATTTCGTCTTAAATATGTACTGTCTGGTATGTAATTTATGACTGGGCCCGAATTATTCTTGTGACATCATATACAATAGCGGCCATGATAGTTGATGGTTGAAATCCCGGGATAGGATTTTACAGAACATATAATTAAGGAATGACTGTAATATTTTTTCTGTTTATGAAGAAATAACATAAAAAATGTGGTGCACACTGAATAACGCGCGTAGCAGGTTATTTAACAGTGTGCACCACATTTTTTTTAATGTTATTTCGAATAGACAGAAAAAATATTAGTCATTTCTTATAATTTAATTCTAAATTCCATTTTAAACCGGAATAAACCATGAAATAACGTTGATGACGTTACGGTCACATGACTAAATTGCGTCTATGATGATAAACAAAACGACGTCTGCCAATCAGAAGATGCGTTACATTCAAAATTAAATTATTCTTGTATAACTTACCGCATTTCCTGCATTTTGAGTTTCTTTAAATGCTATATATACATATGCTGTGAGCATGGGTCCTCCACTGGTACCAGTCTTAAATAATAATAAAAAATGATACATTAAAAAGTAGCATAATTCAACAAAATCCGTTTTCTGTAAATAAGAAAAACATTCATTTTGCTGTACCCTTCAATTATTCTTCTGATTTTTTAACCCTATATGCTAACATTGCCTATGAAAAAAAATTAAAATTGTTTGTATGCACATTGAACGACAAATCTATGTGACGTATAAAATTTTCTGACGTCAGACACACAAATCAATGAATGTGTTTGTAGATTGATGTTTTTGTGTTCTGTTAAATTGTTCCTTTAAAATTGTTATACGATGATGACTGATGTACCCATATTTTGACTATTTTATTTATTGTGTCTGTTTAGTTAACGCATCAATGTATATATAACGGAATTTGATGAGACTGTCATCAAAGTGAGAGGGTTAGCGCTATAAAACCAGGTTTAATCCACCATTTTCTACATTTGAAAATGTCTGTACCAAGTCAGGAAAATGACAGTTCTTGTCCATTCGTTTTTGATGCGTTTTGTTATTTGATTTTGCCATATGATTATGGACTTTCCGAATTGATTTTCCTCTAAGTTCAGTATTTTTGTGATTTTACTTTTTACTGTTAAATAAAGTTCTTTTATTGATCATTTTGATAAATCATATTTCTGCATACGAGGACCCAATTAACCTTGAACTAACAAGCACAATCTCGTAATAAGCATTTTGAAAGATGTATCGGCAAATCAAAAAGATAAAGAAGAATCAGGTCAAAAAAGTTTTTAGAACTAGCAGTTCACCTCCGTTAGTACTATCGTTAGTAGACGAATTTTAAACTGAACGGCCATTTGGTAAACAAAATAGCTGTTAGAAAACTGCACAAAATTTGTTTAAGATTTCTGTGTTCCAGTTAATTTTCAGACTTATTATGTTTAAATAAAGGCAACAGTAGTATACCGCTGTTCAAAACTCGTAAATCTATGTACAAAAAACAAAATTGGGGTAACAAACTAAAACTGAGGGAAACGCATTAAATATAAGAAGAGAACAACGACACAACATTAATATGTAACATACACAGAAACGGACTAAGCATTAGACAAAATCCGATGAGAATAACAAATATAACATCAAAACCAAATACCTGAATTTGGGATAGAAAAGTACCTTGACACGTCTTATAGTAATATGAATTCACACTCAAATATAACAGAAAACAAACGACACAACGGAAACACAACGTTAAAATGTTACACACACAGAAACAACTATAATATAACAATGGCCATTTTCCTGACTTGGTACAGGACATTTTTAAAGATAAAAATGGTGTGTTGAACCTGGTTGTGTGGCATGCCAAACCTCGCACTTTAATGGCAATGTTAAATATAACATTGAAATGACAACTTAATATTACAGGACTACAATACAAATAAATAGAAGAACGTATTAGACATAGAAACACATGATTAAAAGATAACAAAAGGCATCAGAAATCATTAAAAATTGTTCTTTTACCAGTACACACCAACATCATACTGAAGAGCTACTAAACAGTACTTAATTGACAGCAAGCAAATCGACCGAAAAGTAATGCTTTTACCGCAGTGAATAAGTCCTTTAATCAGTCATCCTATCGTTTTGGTCCAATTAGTATTTTGTTATAGTTCTTGTTTTGCTAACCATTTATGCTGTTTAGAACTTCTACATATAATTCATTGCTTTTGAGATAAAAGGCCAAAACAAGAAAATATATATCAATATAATCTATTTATGACAATATCATAACTTATAACGGGGGTTATCTACGGGTTTTGGTCATTAGGCATTTTTGTAGATTTTATTTTGTTGATAAGTTTCAACTTGCGACATTTCATTTAAAAACCAGACAACATCGTCAATTAACAGTTCCTTGAAAATGAAAAAGAATAGTGCAGTTGTATCTATGATGAGTTTATTTAAAATGAGACTTTGATAATGTTTACAACCACGGCATAAATCAAGTGATGGCAATAGCTTAAAATTGCCCATAGTGGGAATTCAAGTGTCAGATATGGAAACATATTGACATAATGTTGGAAAACGAACAAGGCAATTATTGGTGTTCTTCACAAATTATACATTGTATCCATCATTTTCATTTTAAGTCATGACGACCATGTTAGGTAACTGGCTGGAATACAAAAAAAACAAAACCTGCATACTGTATACCTTAAAGATAATTCAGTGTAAGTTTATCGAGAGAATTGTAGTATACTGATGTTCAAATATCGTAAATATGTGTCAATATTGAGGGAAAGATGCAGATATAAAGCATATCTTCGTATTGCTGTAGTATTCTTAATCACAAGTTCATCAGGATTTACAAATAACTCAACTTTAATGGGTAAGTGTCGGTTACAAGTAGTCTCGTATTTTCAATGAGGAAGATCTTTAAAAAAAGTTCACGATGGCGACGGCGACTGCGACGGACGTCAGGTGATAGTAATATCTGACATGCCTTAGAGTACCCGGTCTATTAAAGAGTCAGTGCAAACAAAAATGATTATGATTATGATTATCACAAGCCGTATGCTATTACCATCATATCCTTGTGAATTACATTTCCAGGTTCATTAAAGGATCCGTCTCTATTAGACTGCGACATAATAGCATCTTTAGCTTCTAGTAACACTTTGTCATCAATGAAAATGAACTTGCTGGCCTGTGCAAAGGACTTCATAACAAAAGCAGTCAACCTGAAATCAAATTTATATAATTTTGTAATTAAAGATTAATATAAAAAAGAAGATGTGGTATGATTGCCAATGATAAAACTGTCCACAAGAGACCAAAAAGACACATACATTAACAAATATAGGTCACCGTACGGCCTTCAACAATGAGCAAAGCCCATACCGCATAGTCAGCTATAAAAGGCCCCGATATGACAATGTAAAACAATTCAAACGAGAAAACTAACGGCCTTATTTGTATAAGAAAAATTAACGAAAAACAAATATGTAACTCATAAACAAACGATAACCACTGAATTACAGGCTCCTGACTTGGGACAGGCACATACTTAAATAATGTGGCGGGGTTAAACAAGTTAGCAGGATCCAAACCCTCCTCCTAACCTGGGACAGTGGTATAGCAGTACAACACAAGAACGAACTATAAAAATCAGTCGAAAAAGGCTTAACTCATCAGATGGACAAAAATACAAGTAGACATGGCCGGGTACTTATGGTAGCAATACACAGTTAGGAAAAAAACTTAAAATTGACACTCATAATTTTTAAACACCCTCTTTCCCCTCCTGTCTAACAAAGAAGGCTTTATATGTGTGTTATACATGTATATACTTATAGAAAGAGAATCTTCCATAGATTTGATTTCTAATTGTCATAAGGGTGAAATATAATTCCTCTTGGGTGTAACCTTGGCAACAATCTGCATTTCTTAGATACAAAATATAGCAAAAAAGGAGGGTGAACATGTCACAAAAGTCTCCAAAATTTGGTCTAAAGGAAAATTTCAATCAATTACAGTAATACCTTTCCTGAATCCATAGGTTTATATATATCAAGTGGTCCCAAAAAAATCATATGCTTATCTGCTCGTTTTTCCATAAAATTGAATTGAAAAGATCGAGCGCAAAATCTTTGTTGATAAACACTACAATAATGTATGGACCTATGAACGGTACGGATAGGAAAATACGGACTGTCAATCATATAAATGGCCTATAAAACATGTTAAAAACAATCTTAATGTCCATATAAACCCACTAAAAAGGCTATATTATTCTTCAATTATCTAAAAATCAATTCTATTGTACAAAAACTTTCATATTTAAAAAATTCACAGGGGCCATAATGCGAAACTAAACTTCTAACTGTGTATTGCTACCTATACATCCCGACAACAAAAAGACAGTAGGAACAGATCTGAGAGTACTCACAGTTATCTGACAGCTACTTCAAAGCCACTAACAACTAATAAAAAAATCATGCATCTAAGACTAAACTATCAATCCGTACACATACAACATCCAATGGATTTAGTGTAAAGACGTCATAAACGGTTAGAGAAAAACCATGACCTTGTGCAATGCCAAGTTACAAGTATCGACAGATTGTAGATACATTGTCTCGAAATATTAATGTTATTTGTACAAAGCTTAGAAACAGGCAGAAAGCGAGGCTGTGTCCCAGGTTAGGGGGAGGGTTGGGATCAACCTGTAATTCAGTGGTTGTCGTTTGTTTATGTGTTACATATTTGTTTTTCGTTCATTTTTTTTTTACATAAATAAGGCCGTTAGTTTTCTCGTTTGAATTGTTTTACATTGTGTTATCGGGGCCTTTTATAGCTGACTATGCGGTATGGGCTTTGCTCATTGTTGAAGGCCGTACGGTGACCTATAGTTGTTAATGTCTGTGTCATTTTGGTCTTTTGTGGATAGTTGTCTCATTGGCAATCATACCACATCTTCTTTTTTATAGTAATATTTAATCTGCTTTTAATTTACTGATAACAAAATCAATATTTATATCAATAAAAAAAATATTCAATGATTAACCACGTTATGAATACAAATGTGATCTTTCTTCTCAGAGGATGCAAACAGATGATGTTAACGACAATATATCGTTCAAACAAAAGCATCACACATTTAGCAGCTTTGTAGTAATGTTTAGCGTAACCGGAACTGAATTTAAGAGCGCACCATTTGATGTTAAAATGACATGTGATGTATATATATTCTATCGATGGAAGAGAGACTCAAGTGAGATAAAAGGACCGTGAAATAACAGTGGATGAATCTATCAAGTTTTAGATTTTAAAATATAACTGTATATACAGTTTGAATACTTTTAAATAAGTGTGGTGGCGGTGTATATGTCGTGTACATTTTATTATTTTGTACAGGTTATTACTTGTACAAAAACTTTGTATGAATAATTACATGTATGATGCCATCATACAAGTAATTACCTGTACACATATAATTGTACCAGTAATTACTTATACAATTTTTGTTGAGAAAAAGATAATAACTTGTACAACACAATAGCTTTGAGTTGTATGTGCTTCTACTTTTGCTTTAAACAAAATGTTTCATTGAAAAACACCTTTCTTTACTGTTTTCTCGTATTTATTTATTTGTTTGTTTATGATCATGAGATAGTATCCAGAAGTAAATCTTGTAATAATTAAATTCCTGTTTTTCCGTATTTTACTTAAGAATTGAATGCTGCTTTTTGTAAATTTATTGGGGTGTAAAAGCGTTGACCGAAGTACATTTTGTATGAAGCGCGGAAGTGCTTCATACTAAAAATGTGCGCACGGTCAACGCTTTTACAACCCTATAAAGTTACAAAAAGAAGCATTCAATACTTATAATTACATTTTTTTTTAGCTAGAATCATGAAAACACGATTTTTATCAAGTTTTCATTTAATTCACCTGTGCACTTTATTGTGGGACCACGTGTTATAATGAATGAAAAGTTTTATTGAGTAATACAATTGCTTAAGGAATAACACGTGATGTTCAGTTAGCCAATCAGAAAAGTATCATAATGAAACATACATCTAATGTAATTATTTGTAAATGGACTTAGTTTTTCTGCCGGGACACATTACATTGCTCTGTGGTTAAAGTTTTAAAAAAATTAATTACTTTCTTAAACTGTCGTGGATTTCTACCAAAAATGGACAGAAGCTTGTTTATGATATTAAGATAGTATCCATAAGTAAATTTTTTACATTTTTCCGTATTTTACTTATAAAGGGACTTACATTCATTCTGTGGTTAATTTTTTTTTTAAACTTTCTTAAACTATCCTAGATTTTTACCAAACTTGGACAGAAGCTACTTGCAATCAAAAGATAGTATCGAAAGGAATATTTTTATTGTTTTTTTTTACTCATTTTTGCTGAGCCTGCCATTGACATAAAAAGTGGGCGAGACACTGGGTTCCGTAGAACCCTTACAATTTTTTTCTTATCATAGAGAGTATGTATTTCTGAAATCTATATTAAGTTTGTTTTTCTTTTCTTTTTTTTCAAACGTGTATTCTGTACTTAGTGGGTATTTATTTTTGTTGTTGTATGGGATATACAGGTACCCAGCCATGTCCACTCTGTGTAGTATTTCTGATTGTATCCATCGGATGAGTTAAGTCTCTTTCAACTGATTTTCATAGTTCGTTCCCTATGTTGTAATGTTACACCACTGTCCCAGGTTAGGGGAGGGTTGGGATCCTGCTAACATGTTTAACCCGGGCCAAATTATGTATGTGCCGGTACCAAGCTTGTCATTCAATGGTTGTCGCTTGTCGATGTGTTAGAATTTTTTTCATTCATTTTTGTACATGAATAAGGCCGTTAGTTTTCTCGTTTGAATTGTTTTACATTTGCCATTTCAGGGCCTTTTTAAGCTGACTTTGCGGAATGGGCTTTGTTCATTGTTAAAGACCGTGTGGTGACCAATAGTTCTTAATTTCTATCACGGTCATTTGGGTTCTTGAGGAGAGTTGTCTCATTGGCAATTAGATCTCATCTTCTTTTTTATATTAGTATTATAACTCAGACATACGACGGAACGCAGAGTAACAACATAACCTAGCATGAAACATTGAGCAAATTAAGCTGAACAGTTTGTTGCTACTTAAATACTGACTACTAGTGCAAAGTGACAGAGTCGTTAAAAGCAAAAATAAAATAAAACCCTTCCGCAATTCATTTCGAAAATAAATCATGAAAAAAAGTTGCAAATGTAATATCATATATTGGAATTATAGATTTAACCTAATAGATCAAAGTAGAAGCACATACAACTCAAAGATATTTTGTTGTACAAGTTATTAACTTTTTCTCATCAAAAATTGTACAAGTAATTACTGGTACAATTATATTTGTACAGGTAATTACTTGTATGATAGCATCATACAAGTGATTACTCATACAAAGTTTTTGTACAAGTAATAACCTGTACAAAATAATAAAATGTACACGACATATATAAGTGTATAAAGAAGATGTTTTTAATCCAGTGATATATAATAGTGAATAATCAATAATAAGGGATACTACACTTCAAGAGGATTTCCCAACTGAAGTGGTTCATCTGATAAAGGTGGAAAATACAGAATAGGTAACAGGTAACAGAAGCATTCTAATGTTTCCATAAAGTATGTTCTAAATTGTAGTACTTTCAATGAAGAATAGTAAAGTCGGTTAATTTTATTGTGGTGCTTCATGCATTAATATGGTAAGACATTAGGCTGCAATATTCCGTATCCAAATCGTTAGAAATCCCTTTTCAAGTAGAATGGGTTTTTTTATTTACATACTCACCTCCTTTCAAATTTGAACATGAGAAAATGTTATGAGTTAAACATTTTTTCCACGTTCAACACCGTTTACCGTTGAGACGACAATAACTGTCATTTTAGGAAAGAATTATGACTGATATATAAGATATGATACTTTTTGTTCAACTTGAGTGACAGAGGAACAATTCTAATAGGACCTGACATTTGCCTATAAAATATTCAGAATATAAATAGTCTTTCTTACACGTCTAGACATTTCATATTTATGGTGAAAGGTTATACAATAAACATTTGACTTTGGTGGCATAATTTGAAGAATACTAACCATGTTGAAAAAGAATCGTCAGACACTCCAAATGCACTAAAACCTCCGTTTGGATGCTTGTAGTTAAGTTCTCGCTGGTACCCTGTTATACAGAATAGAATGTATTCTAATATACTAATACTGCTTGTTAGCAAGGCAATAAAAAGAAAACACATCAAAAATTTTGAAATTGTAAGAAACTAAGGTTTCAACTCCATTAGGCATTATTGACCTTAGCTGAATTTTAATATCTTGTATGTCCTTATTTGTTATATAGCTCTTCAACTGTTTAGGTTATAATACATTCTTGGCGTTCAAATATCGACTTTGAGCATGTCTGACGAAGATAAATCCATAAAAGCGTGATAGAATAGTTAACTAGTACCATAGCTGTATTTGGAAAAACCCATCGAAAATTTTGGTCCTCAATGCGCTTCAATTTCGTAGTATTTTAATTTGGCCTTTTTAACCTTTTTTAAAACGAGCGTCACTGATGAGACGAAAAGCGCGTCTGACGCAAATACTAAATTTACATCTTGGTATCTATGATGAGTTTATGTTTAAGACGCATGAAATTTGTAACATAACTTAACAATTGGCAAGAATATGCTTACTAAAGTTTCAGTCATTAAATGCTATAATCACAGAACAAGTCTTATTCATTTGCCTAATTATAATCGACATGCCAGTAATGATATAAACAAGATACAAGTACAAAATAATAACAACACAAGGCATGTTTAGAGACACACATGAAAGAAAATACACAGTAAATATTTCATACTGTCACGCTTGAAAAGGGATTACTTTTCCTGATAACAGTAAAAAAAAAGACCTTTTAGCATTTTTTTTATTCTCAAAACAGCTAGGCTTTTAATCTGTTAACACATTGAATACAATTGTCATTATTTTTATTAAGGCATCAGGTCTTTTGGGGAAATTTTCCTAACATGGAAAACTCGAGTTTTATACTATCTTTTTTCTTTGACCATCAATATATTCTCATCATACATTACTTTAGATTATTAATGTTCTAAGAGTTGCAAGGCGAATATCTCAACTCTGTTGATTCCATGTACATTTTAGTTAGCAGCTAATAATTTAATAATCCTAAATCGTTTTTGAAATGAATGTGACCATGTTTTAAGCTTTCTATCTCGTCAACATTTTCTCCAAAAAAATATTGTCTACAGATTTTGATACGTCATAAGCCTATTTCAATATGCTGAATTACCTAGAATTCAAGGAATCGAATATGACATTTCATAACAGCCCAATGCGCATGTCTCGTAAAACTCTCTCATGTTGAGCACCTACGAGTTCTTAATGAAATTTACCTTGTTGCATGTTCTTCTCAGCTTTCTGCTCGATTTCCGGTTTCACATTGTTTACAGCTTCCATGTAATACATAGCATATATATTTGGAACTAATGAAATCATGTTTTGTTCTCCACATCCAAATGGTGCCCTTATCATGGAGTCAAGATTTTGTAGAGATTGTCCAAATATATCACCTTAAAAAAAACACCAAAACAAACATAAGGTATCCTTCTGCCAAAAAAGATAAACATAAAGTAATGAAAGAACAGATTTCCAATGTTTCATGTGTACCACATATTTCACATATGAAGGACAACTTTTTTTCGTCATAAGATTTTATCAATATATTAAGGCAAGTATCGTACACTCGAGAGCGCTAACTCGAAAATTGAATACAATAACAAATTTGGAAAGCCTCGATAATAAAAATTTCAAATAGGTGTACAAAATCTGTCTTAAGCTATTAAGGCTAAGGTGGGGGTAACCTGAGTGTCTGAATGATTTTTAATTTTCTAGAATTTAAGCTTACACATATATTAAACGATATTCATTGTCAGCAAAGGATCACTGACTGCTAAGCTAGTGATACCCTAGGGGATGAAATGTATACCAACAGGGCACGTGTAATCGACCTTGTGGTCATGATAAATTATCAAAGATAGCAAACATAATTTAGACCGTTGGAAGGGGGTTATCTAATTGAAGTTAACATCCATCCTATAAATATATATATTTAAATTATCATAAAATAGGGGCGAAAGATACCAGAGGCACATAAATTATCTCGTATCAAGGGGGAAAATTGTATAAACTAACCTGTAACAGAAACCGTTATTTTCCTAGAGTCAGGAACAAAATCAGAAGGAAACTCTGGATTAACTAATAATGTCTGCAAGGTACTCTGTGCTTCAAACAGCTGCTGCACTCCACCATATTTTGTCTTTCCTTCAGGCTAAATTAATGAAAAATTAATTGCACAAACACAATAACAAGGTCAAATCCTTGATTCAATATCTTGTTGAAATTTATCAAGAACGAAATCGAAGGCATCAACATCAGAATCTATCTTCTTTGATAGTCCAAATGCTGTTCTCTTACAACAAATAAACATATATACAAGAACATATGTGAACCCTATCAATTCCATTAATGTTTTTCAATAATTTCAATCAATGTATTGCATTAAAAAACATAAATATGAGTTAAAGAATTACAGACCAGGAATCTGCTTAATAAAAATTTCAGCTAAATCTGGGCTGAGTCTCTGATCTGCGTCACTAAGATGGCCATACACCATGGAATGATAGCAATTGCTTAAAAAATGTCTCATTTCTTCCGTAAACATTGTCATAATAAACTGACGAGCTACCACGCCGAAATGATATGACTACAAATAATCGTACTAGGTATGAACTTATATTTAAGGTTTTAATGCAAACACGTGTATGAAAAGAATAAAAAGATGGAAGGAAGGACGAACAAAACCATCACCATAGCCTCTGCGGCAAGAAAGGCAGTGGAAATACACAAATAATAGGTATATGTCATTGTAACAACACATACAAAATGTTTCAGTTTCCTCATTTTTTCTTTTTCAAGAATTTGTTAAATGAAACTTACATCGACCGATATAATTTTCTCTACAATATCGGTGACATCCGTAACTTGTGTTCCACTTGTCGCCTGAACTCGTATCATTATATTGCCTATAGTAGTGGGTTTGATAAACACGTTTATACCTTTAGACAGTCCAGCAGGTACCTAAAATTATAAACTTTTTTCTTAAATAAACTGTTATAACAGAGATATGTCTCGCTTTTGGTAAATTCGGGAATGCAAATGTTTAAATTAAAATAGCAACACTTTAACATGCAAGTTTGGCAAATATTTAAAGTCAATAGACCATGACTGAGGGGGCGTGTCCAAATAATATCCATGGAAATGAAATATGACAATGCTTATTTAGCTGCATACCAATTATAATTTATATACCACTGGTGGTTCCCCATAAACCGACCTAATCACAAACTAAGACATCAAAACTAAGCAAAAGTTCCCAATTCAATAAACCATGACTGAGAGGGTAGGGCCAAATAATCTCCATAGAAATGAGATATGCCAATGCTTATACAACTGCATACTAATTATCATTAACCTACCACTATTGGTACCCATTACCTGACCTCATCACAATTTAATACATGAAATCTAAGCAAAATTTGAAAGTCAATAGCCCATAACTGAGGGGGCGGGGCCAAATAATCTCCATGGTAATGAAATGTGCCAATACTAATACAACTGTATACCAAATATCTTTAACTAACTACTAGTGGTTCACCATAAACTAGACTTAATCACAAACTAATATATTGTTGAAGCCGCCGCCGCCGCCGCAGTTTTCCGAAATTGACACCGATTGATGAATTATATCGTGACGATAATCCTATTAAACTGTAATTAACTTTTTTCAGTTTCTCCATAAAATGCTATCATGATACCTTCCTAAAAATATAAAATTAAACATAAACTTTTAAAAAACATGCAGCGATGAAATCAGTCTCGTATTTCCTCTTTTTGAAATATGTCAACTTGATATACATTATACCTGGACAGTGTCTGTAAAGTCAGAATTTGAAGACTGTGTCGTGTTGCTCGAATCTCGAAATATCATGTAGTCCTGTGACTGCTTCAGTGTTACACGTACCTAGAATGACAACAAAAGGAGTTTTCGTTTAATATTTTAAAAGCTGTTACTCTGACCACAAATTAGAAGCAAAGTAACAGTCAATTAAAAACAAAAACCTATTTTAAAAGTTAACCTATCATATGTTATATATTAACAATTTTCATTCTTAGAAATTATCAAATTTAACAATGATTAAATGACAAACACTATTAAAAGCTCTACAGTATGTTACTATCTATAAAGCCAGAATATGAAACACTTGTTAAAACATGATACTTGTGTTAATGATCTAATGCTAAATAAATATTTTTAATCATAAGAAACGTGATATTTTTATGCTTGCAATTCAGAAATTGATTTTAGTATAGTTCAGACGATTGGCTTTCACTTCTCAATTGTCTGACATTTAGTCCCCCTGTAACCTTCTAAAGATTGTAAACCAGTATGAGATCTGACTGTTGAAGGCCTTACAGTAAAATATAGTAAATGTCCAGAAAAGAAATTGCCTCATTCTATTCTGGAATAGGCATAATAACTGACGCAGTATTGATGCATAAATCTTGGTTTTCATTGAGTATATATCAGTATATGAGAGACATCTAAAAGAGGTTATTGTTTGAGGAAGAATAAAGCATTACAGTTATCTTTCTTGGCCTACTAGAAAATGACTGGTGTAAAAAAATCAGACAGGAAAACGAACGATACAATCTATAAAATAAACGAGAAACTAGAAACATTCATGAACTACTAGTACATTAACTACTAAACTGCATAAGGCATACATGTCATTTAAGTTTGTTCGTTTTGTTTAAGTGTGTTTTCGTTCAGAAACTGATACATACTAAATAAATAAATTATGAAATAGGTAAAGAAAATGATCTTGCATGTGGTCAAGAAGGCAAGTTATCGAAATAACGGTATCCTAATGTTTAACATATTCACCTTTTATGTCCGATTGTTTTGGTCACAAAATATTGTCAGTATAATTTAATTCTACGCAAATTTCATACCATTGCGAGTTTAAGCTAGCTATAAAACTGGGTTTTATCTACCATTTTCTAAATAAGAAAATGCACGTACCACGTCAGGAATGTAACAGTTGTTTTATAGTTAGATGTGATTGAGTTTTGACTTTGCCATTCGATAAGGAATTTGTCGTATTAAATTTTCTTTGGAGTTCGGAATTTTTGTTATATTTTACTTTTTGCTTAGTTTCTAAATGCACATAATGTGATAAAAAAATTACAAATACAAATGTTATGCATACAATTTTTTTTAGAGGACACGAAATTTATTTCTGAAAGGAAGTGCATAAGGAGATACAGAAGGGTTGTCAATTTGACAAACTATCTAACATAGTCATATGAATTCAGTTTAATCAATTACATGTTAGATAAAATTAGTGATAAAGAAATTTACTTTCATACTTTTTGACATTGTGTCTTAAGAAACAATACAAACTTTGAGCACAAACATACAATGTTTTTCTAGATATCATCTAGTCCTAAACTTCATATATATACTCAAAAGGAAATTCTGGTTATTCAGATTAATTTCCATCCACTGATCATAGCAATGTACATATCATTTATTGCACTTACGTTCTTTTGAGCCATAAAATAGTTAAACACAACAAGTTTAACTTCGATTTTGTCTTCACGAACCGCTAATGCAGGCAACGAAACAACCACAAAAAACTGTTTAAATCCTTCGACCTGTTGAAAGTAAAAAGACATTTCAATACTATGAAACAAAACTTAAAAACCAACTTCAATATGTCAACATACAAAAAGAACTAGAGGCTCTCAAGAGCCTGTGTCGCTCACCTGTATTTACTGATGCTTTGTAAATCATTTAAAATAAGGTTAAAACCATAATTAATAGTAATAGATATTAGATATTATAATAATATGTTAGATAACAAAAACTGCAACATTTCCGTAAAACTCAGGGGCAGCAACCCAACAACGGGTTGTCAAATTCGTCTGAAAATGTCAGGGCAGATAAATCTAAATCTGATAAACATTTGTGCCACCTGTCAGATTTGCTCTAAATGCTTAAGTTTCAGAGATATAAACCAAAAACTCATTTACCCATATGCTTTTATTTTTAACTATGTCGGCCATGATGGTGAAAGGCGGGGTCAACGGACACATTTTCTAAACCATAAACATTTATAATGATTATGGCCAAGTATGACTAAATTTTATAAATAGTTGCAGAGAAGAAGATTTTTGCAAAAATTTACGAAAAATGTTAAAAATTTACAATAAAGGGCAAAAACTCCTTAAGGGGTCGACTGACAATTTTGGCCGACTTATTTGTTGATCTTACTTTGCTGAACATTATTGCTGTTTACAGTTTATCTCTATCTATAATAATATTCAAGATAGTAACAAAACCGCAAAATTTCCTTAAAATTACCAATTCAGGGGCAGCAACCCAACAACAGATTGTCAGATTTGTCTGAAAATTTCAGGGAAGATAACATTTGACCAGATAATCAGTTTCACCCATCTCAGATTTACTCTAAATGCTTTGGTTTCAGAGATATAAGCGAAAACCTAAATTTAACCCTATTTTTTTATTTTTAGCCATGGCGGCCATCTTCGCCAGTTGGCGGGGTCATCGGACACGTTTTTTTTATACAAGATACCCTTATGATTATTGTGGCCAAGTTTGGTTAAATTTGGTCCAGCGGTTTTAGAGAATATGTTTTTGCAAAACCTAACGACGCCGAACGCCGATCGCCAAGTGATGAGAAAAGCTCACTTGGCCCTTCGGGCCATGTATGCTAATAAAAAATTTGCTACACCGCACAAAACTACCATTGACCACTTTAAGTTTGCAATTTACTAATTTGAACAGTTGGCTGTGGAGATATACAAGACACGGATAGCGCAAATGTGCATTACAAGAGGGGCGAAAGATGACAGAGGGACAGTCAAACTTATAGATCGAAAATAAACTGACAACGCCATGGCTAAAAGACAAACAGACAAATAATAAATAGTATACACGACACAACATAGAAAACTAACTACTAAGCAACTCGAACCACACCAAAAACTAGGAAGGTCTCGTCTTTTCATAGAATTAAAAAAAAAAGCCAATCTAATGGACAGCATCTCTTTTCATTAATTCAAAGTTGCGGGATCATGAACTAATGGAAAGGGTCTTAAAATGGTCGATAAACTGAAATGTACTTTTTAAAATGACGTAACTAAGCATTAATTCAACCTCGCTTACAATTCAAGAGAAAAGTTTTGGCCAAATGTTCGTTGACATATCTTTGTTTGCTGCAAAAGATAATAAACTGTTGATACATAGATAGGTCTCGTCTTTTAGAAGATTTCATGTCAGATAGGCGAACGGGAGAAGATTATTAGTATGCCCATCAGTGATAAGCAATCAGACGACACACATATTAACTTGAAGAAAAAAACCAAACCAAAATTATGAAAGCCAATGCTAACATATTATATTACAGAGGAATATAAACAGAAGTTTCAATGGATTTATCTTCAACCACATTACATAAGATGTAATGAACTTTTAATTGCATACCCTTTCTGTACAAATTAAACTTTCAATTTCTTCTTACCTGAACATTTTTTGCAATGCCTAGACCATTTGTAGGACTTATCGCAAACCCACGAGTTGTCCATGCTGTTATTGTGTCCGGTAACGTAAACATATTTTCGTATTTACCATCAGACCTGTATAATACCAACCGTACTCATTACAATTTGAAAATTAGTTAAATACATTTAAATATGATGTATTTAAAAAATACAAAAGCTACTCAGCATTTAAGTCTTAATTTTTCTGTTTTTTGTACTGTTGTTTGTCTGTTTGTCTTTTTTTAAAGCTTTGAAGTTGTCTGTTTATTTTCGACCTATTTTACAAATAAGAATGTCATATTAACATTTAAATAAATGCAAAATAAAATACTGCAAAATTATAGATTGTGTTTTCATTGATGGGTATATACAGAGAATTAGAACTTCAATATAAAACAATAATACAATAAACAGTAGCATAAATTAATAAATAAAAGTGTACAAAATCCAAGTTCAAATATGGCTGCAAAGTTCGCTTTATTCAGAACTATAAAATAATTAGTTTTTACTTTATGATTTATTCCATTCATTATGCTGATCAATTCTTGTTCGGAAGAAAGTACTACACACAAAAAAAGGGAATACATGTACAAAAACTGGGGAATACATGTACAGAAACTATCAATAACAAAGATAAAATAAAGCATGCACATTTGTCATTTTTAATTTCAAGACAAAGGAATAGCATGCATGGTGATTCGCTTAATTGATTTTACATCTAACCGTAAATATTTGTAACACAGCACTGCAAAATGATATACATAAAATCCAGAATCAAGGTAATACTTAAATATGACTCAATAAACAATACCTACATGAAGACAATGCACGATTGTATTCATCTAATGTGAATGTCTAATATCTGACGACAATGACAACAACAGCTGACTATTACTTTCAGTAAAAATTCACCTCTTAACCACAATGATCTACACAAACCAATTCAAAATGAGGCTTGTCGTGTGGCAAATAAAGGGTATGGTTACTCCTAACCGCATACACGCTTATAACAGGACAATTGACAATCAGGTTTTCTCATGTTGATTGTTCCATCACACGGGTACAAAAAACAGGAATAACATAAGAACTTTTCTATATTTACCCAGTCGAATCATCTATCCATATCCATGTTTCAGGAAAACTTTTTCGAACCTGATTGTTTGGTTCCATGCTTCCAGCTTCATTTACCTTGTCTCCTTTGAACATGACGTTACCTCGGTCCATTTCAATTTGTACCATTCCTTGCCCTGCTTGTAACAATAATGTTCGTACAGTGCAACAGTTTAAATGAAGCATACATATCTTATAGGGGAGTATTATATTGACAGAAAGGCTTCAATTATGTCCAAAATACAGTCTACACTAATTTTAAACTATAAAAAGTTCAAAACGTCTATGTAAATCTAAAATTGACCAACTAGACGGAAACTTTCAAATCTATCACCAGCCTTCAACATAAATTTTGAAACACAACCCCAACAAAACCTTATAAAGATATGACACTAGACGACTTCAAACTGGGTTTGGACTACGGCAGGCACTATTTTAAATTGATCACAACCCCTCCCCTCTTTAGATCTGTTATCTGTTATCTCGCTAAACAATAACGTTGTTGTATTTTTCTCTCTATAAAATGCACTTTTGAATCCAATGGTATTATTGGTTTTCTTCTGATTATTATTTTTTTTTCCGCCTAATTTTTTTCCTTCGCTGTTTTTTTGTTTCGCAAGATGTCGCTTAGATTTTTGGAATATGATATCGAACAGTTTATACGCTTTTGAAACTGACCCTGCTTAACCGAACACTTTCTCATATAAGAGGTATCTCCCCAAACACTGTTTTCCTTGTTATCGCTTAATGTTCGCAACCGTATAAGAAACCAACAAATTTATTTTACCAAATTGCTCGTTATATCCTCAGGATGATTTGATCAATTTTGACCGAAGCTATCCGGAGACTCCATATGAAAGTTATTTCCCCTTTTTTATTTGATATAAGTGAAATGTATTTCTAACTGAAAAACCATAAGTGATAGGGGCCTTGGGTCTTTTGATTTGAGGTCCTTGGTTCAAAAAAATGAAAATGAGGTCAAGGTCATAGGTCAAGGTCATATTCTAAATTTTGATTTTGGCTTATTTTCACTCATTTTCTTTAACCTTATAAGATATAGACAAATTATTTCTACTAAATTGTTAGTTACGACATGTCGTAACATCTAAATTTTGGTTGAGAGGGTACGTAGACAATAAATGGGAGTTTTCGCCCCTCTTATATTTTGAATTATGCGTACAGTGATAAAATTCATTAACCATACATATTAAAGACCTATGATCTTTTGATCCGAGGTCCTTGGTTTATGACCTTGAAATAGAGGTCAAGGTCATTGGTTGATTAGACGTTCTAGATTTTGACCTTTGCTTTGAATTCATATTTATACATTATAAAGCAATAGGAACTGACATTATCTTGTTTTCCTATCAAAATATATTGTTAGTGGTGGAAAGACCTTCAATTGTTCTCTGAACAATTGGTTTTTAATTTTTTTATTTTTTTTCTTCTGCCGTCTGAGATGCTTTTTTGTCTTACAACATATCAAAGGGATTTCTGGACAATGATGTTGTACAGTAATGGGGGTTTCAAAACTCACCCTGTGTGACCGAACACTTATTCTTGTAGGAGTTATCTCCCTGCATCCCCTTTTTCTTGTTATCGCTAAATCTCTAAAACCGTAAAAGATTTTAGCAAACTGTTTTCACCAAATTGTTTGTCTACTCTTAAGAATGATTTGGTTAATTATGACTTGAGTGATCGGAAGACATCTTATGGGAGTTATTTCCCTTTGAAAATTTAAGATAGGCGATTTTTTTGATAAATTCAGGCGATTTGTTGGATAAATTCATACGTTATAAGTCGTAGAGGCCTACAGTCTTTTGATATGAAGTCCTTTGTCCATTTAAAGGAAATTGAGGTCAAGGTCAAAGGACAAGGTCCTGTTATAAATTTTGAATTTTGCTTGTCATCGTTATTCAAAAGGAACTGTTACAGTTAATGATATGATGTGTTTGCCAAATTACTGTTTACAATAAGGCGCAACTTGAACCTATTTCAGTCGAAGTGTTTTGGTAAACCCTTATAGGAGTTTTCTCCCCTTTTGTATTTGAAATCAGTATTTCTCCACAACCATACAAGTGATTGACCTCGGGCCTTCCGATTTGAGATCACTAACCTATGACCTTGAAATTGAGGTCAAGGTCAAAGGTCAATGTCATGTTATAAATTTTGAATTTTGCTTGTCATCGTTATTCAAAAGAAACTGTTACAGTTAATGATATGATGTGTTTGCCAAATTACTGTTTACAATAAGGCGCAACTTGAACCTATTTCAGTCGAAGTGTTTTGGTAAACCCTTATAGGAGTTTTCTCCCCTTTTGTATTTGAAATCAGTATTTCTCCACAACCATACAAGTGATTGACCTCGGGCCTTCCGATTTGAGATCACTAACCTATGACCTTGAAATTGAGGTCAAGGTCAAAGGTCAAGGTCATGTTTTAAATTTTGAATTTTGCTTGTCATCGCTATTTAAAAGAAACTGTTACAGTTAATGATATGATGTGTTTGCCAAATTACTGTTTACAATAAGGCGCAACTTCAACATATTTCAGTCGAAGCGTTTTGGTAAACCCTTATAGTTTTCTCCCCTTTTGTATTTCAGTATCAGTATCAGTATGTCTCCACAACCATACAAGTGATTGACCTTGGGTCTTTTAATTTGAGATCACTGACCTATGATCTCAAAATTGAGGTCAAGGTCAAAGGTCGATTTGACGTTCTAAATTTTGACCTTTGCTAAAAATTCTTTCTGGTTCATAATAAAACAATCAAGTCTTCAGTATAAACCTATTAATCTTATATTTTTTTTATCAGTTTGATTTACCACATTACATCAACACGGAGTAACATTTTCTCACATCTTTTTTTAAATTTCATTCTTATTATCGAGGTGGAAAGACCTTCAATTGTTCTCTGAAGAATTGGTTTTTAGTTATTTAGTTTCAGTTATATGACGAAGAACAGATAAGAAGTAATACGAGGCAAGAGAAGCTTATAGAATCGTGTACTTCTCACTTTAGATCTTTTAATAGTGTACAAACAAAAACACGAAAAATGCATCAACGGATCAATAAAGTCAGTTTCAGTTGGATCAACAAGTATGATCGTAATAAAACTGCAGACATACATGAAGATAGGTCTTTCTTTTTTTACAAGAAAACCTCAACTTGGTGAACTGCTCCAGTACTGCATGTAAATGATGTAAGATATTTCTCAATTTATGTAAACAGAATACTAAGCAACTGTTTATATTAGATCAGAGCAATAGAAATAGAGAGACCAAATAATCATCTTAAAACAAGAATTCTGAACGTTCTACTAATACTACATCCATAACATACTTGTTCAATTTTGATTTTAATCATATATTCTGATGTAATGTATCCAATCAAACACAAATGTTAACTTAGACGCTGTGCATTGCATTTCAAGCATCAATCCTTGGGAATCCATCAGCATGGCCAACATCATATTGAAAGTTGTCAAAAAAACTACAGCAAAACTTGTCAGTAAAAAAATTGAAAAACTACTTAACCAAATCCAATACAAGCTACGGTCAAGTATAGATAGTTCTTCATAAACATATTTTGTGGCATCTAAAAAATGAATAAAATTAAGAATGGAAATGTGGAATATGTCAAAGAGACAATAACTCTACCATAGAGCAAATATCAGCCGAAGACCACACATCCTTTAATCTTTTGAACAAATAATGAATCAATCAGCATATTTCAGTATTACAGATAGATGGAAGCAAAATATTATGGTTTTAACTTCATAAATACATTTCGTGGCATCTAAGATTTAAATAATATTTTGACAAAAATAAGAATAATTACAGCATGACCGAAAGATAAAACATTTTGTAGCATTTACGATTGGAGCAGTCTTTTGAAAAACTAGAGGCTCTCAAGAGCCTGTATCGCTCACCTGTTACTGTATTTACTGATGTCGGCCATCTTGGGTGGTAGGCGGGATCATTAGACACTTTTTTTTTAAAAAGATACCTTAGTAATGATTGTGGCCAAGTTTGGTTAAATTTGGCCCATAGTTATAGAAAAGAAGATTTTTGTCCAAGTAACAAAAATAACGAAAAGTTGTTCAATATTGACTATAAAGGGCAATAACTCCTTAAGGGGTCCTCTAATAATTTTGATCATGTTGACTTATTTGTAGATCTTACTTTGCTGAACATTATTGCTGTTTACAGTTTATCTCTATCTATAATAGTATTCAAGATAATAACCAAAAACTGCAAAATTTCCTTAAAATTACCAATTTTAGGGCAGCAACCCAACAACGGTTGTCAGATTCATCTGAAATTTGAGAGGGGATAGATCTTATTCTGATGGACATTTAAATCTTGAAAGATTTGCCCTAAATGTCTTAGTTTCAAAGATATAAAGCACAAGAGTGCACACGCTGAAATGTCTCGCCTTCTATACTAATCATTGATATTATGTTGATAGTCCTAAGTATAAAGCTAAGCTTTATTTCAACTGTCACATAAACTTAACATTAACCAAGATAATTAAACAAAGACCAATGAACCTTGAAAAAGAGGTCCAGGTCAGATGAACCATGCCAGGCAGACAGGTACAGCTAACAATGCTTCTATACAACATATATAGTTGACACATTACTTATAGTTTAAGAAAAATAGACCAAAACACAAAAACTTAACACTGTGCAATGAACCGTGAAAATGAGGTCACGGTTAAATAAAACCTGCTCGACTGACATAAAGATCATAAAATATTTCCATACACCAAATATAGTTGACCTATGGCATATAGCATTAGATAAAAAGACCAAAACTCAAAAACTTAACTTTGACCACTGAACCATGAAAATGAGGTCAAGGTCACATGACATCTGCCCGCTAGACATGTACACTTAACAATCATTCCATACAACAAATATAGTAGACCTATTGCATATGGTATGAGAAAAACTGACCAAAACACAAAAATTTAACTATAACCACTGAACCATGAAAATGAGGTCAAGGTCAGATGACACCTGCCAGTTGGACATGTACACCTTACAGTCCTTCCATACACGGAATATACTAGCCCTATTGCTTATAGTATCTGAGATATGGACTTGACCACCAAAACTTAACCTTGTTCACTGATTCATGAAATGAGGTCGAGGTCAAGTGAAAACTGCCTGACACACACGAGGACCTTGCAAGGTACGCACACATCAAATATAGTTATCCTATTACTTATAATAAGAGAGATTTCAACATTACAAAAAATTAAACTTTTTTTTCAAGTGGTCACTGAACCATGAAAATGAGGTCAAGGACATTGGACATGTGACTGACGGAAACTTCGTAACATGAAGCATCTATATACAAAGTATGAAGCATCCAGGTCTTCCACCTTCTAAAATATAAAGCTTTTAAGAAGTGAGCTAACGCCGCCGCCGCCGCCGGATCACTATCCCTATGTCGAGCTTTCTGCAACAAAAGTTGCAGGCTCGACAAAAAACTGCATTTTACCACTATGTTCTATTTTTAGCCATGTCGGCCATTTTGTTTGGTAGGCGGGGTCATCGGACACATTTTTTTAACTATATACCACAATGATAATTGTGGCCAAGTTTGGTGAAATTTGGCCCAGTAGTTTCAGAGAAGAAGATTTTTGTACAAGTTGCAAAAAATGACGAAAAGTTGTTAAAAATTGACTATAAATGGCAATAACTCCTTAAGGGGTTGACCGACAATTTTGGTCATGTTGACTTATTTGTAGGTCTTACTTTGCTGAACATTATTGCTGTTTACAGTTTATCTCTATCTATTATAGTATTCAAGATAATAACCAAAAACTGCAAACTGTCCTTAAAATAACAAATTCAGGGGCAGCAACCCAACAACAGGTTGTCCGATTCATCTGAAAATTTCAGGGCAGATAGATCTTGACCTGATCAACAATTTTACCCCAGTCATATTTGCTCTAAATGCTTTGGTTTCAAAGATATAAGCCAAAATATACATTTTACCCCTGTGTTCTATTTTTAGCCATGGCGGCCATCTTGATTGGATGGCCAGGTCATCGGACACATTTTTTAAACTAGATACCCCAAGGATGATTGTGGTCAAGTTTGGTTAAATTTGGCCCAGTAGTTTCAGAGGAGAAGATTTTTGTAAAAGTTTACGGACGACGGACGACGGACGCAGGACTACGGACGCCAAGTGATGAGAAAAGCTCACTTGACCTTTCAGGTCAGGTGAGCTAAAAAGGGGACCATTACAGCATTACCGATAAAGGATAGCAAAACATAATGCTTTAAACTACATAAATACATTTTGAGACATCGAAGATTCTAACAATAATTTGACCAAATTATGAACCTTTATAGTATGACCGATAAAGGGCAGCAAACATAATGCTTAAAACTTTATGAATACATTTTGAAGCAACTAGGATTGAGGGATCTTTTGAACAAATTATGAACTATTACAGCAAAACCAAACTAGAGGCTCTAAAGAGCCTGTGTCGCTCACCTTGGTCTATGTGCATATTACACAAAGGACACAAATGGATTCATGACAAAATTGTATTTTGGTGATGGTGATGTGTTTGAATTTCTTACTTTACTGAACGATTTTGCTTCTTACAATTATATCTATAATGAACTTTGCCCATTAGTAACAGAGAACTATATTTGGTAAAAATATACATAAATTTACCAAATTAATGAAAATTGTTAAAAATTGACTATAAAGGGCAATACCTCCTTAAGGGGTCAATTGACCATTTAGGTCATGTTGACTTATTTGTAGATCTTACTTTGCTGAACATTATTGCTGTTTACAGTTTATCGCTATCTATAATAGTATTCAAGATAACCAAAAACGGCAAAATTTCTTTAAAAATTACCAATTGGATGGCAGCAACCCAACAACCAGTTGTCCAATTCATCTGAAAAATTCAGGGCAGATAGATATTGACTTGATTAACAAATTAATTTCTTGTCAGATTTGCCCTAGATGCTTTGGTTTCATAGTTATAAGCCAAAAACTGCATTTTACCCCTATGTTCTATTTTTAGCCGTGGCGGCCATCTTGGTTGAATGGCCAGGTCATCGGACACATTTTTCAAACTAGATACCCCAAAGATGATTGTGGCCTAGTAGTTTCAGTGGAGATTTTGTAAAAGATTACTTAGATTTATGAAAAATGGTTAAAGATTGACTATAAAGGGCAATAACTCCTAAACGGGTCAACTGAACATTTTGGTCATGTTGACTTATTTGTAGATCTTACTTTGCTGAACATTATTGCTGTTTACAGTTTATCTATCTATAATAATATTCAAGATAATAACCAAAAACAGCAAAATTTCCTCAAAATTACCAATTCAGGGGCAGCAACCCAACAACCGATTGACCGATTCATCTGAAAATTTCAGGGCAGATAGATCTTGACCTGATAAACATTTTTACCCAATGTCAGATTTGCTCTAAATGCTTTGGTTTTTGAGTTATAAGCCAAAAACTGCATTTTACCCCTATGTTCTATTTTAAGCCCTGGCGGCCATCTTGGTTGATTGACCGGGTCACGCCACACATTTTTTAAACTAGATACCCGAATGATGATTGTGGCCAAGTTTGGTTTGATTTGGCCCAGTAGTTTCAGACAAAAAGATTTTTTGTAAAAGCTAACGCCGGACGACGACGGACGACGGACGACGGACGCCGGACGCAAAGTGATGAGAAAAGCTCACTTGGCCCTTTGGGCCAGGTGACCTAAAAAAGATCACAAAACATAAAATCACAAAAATACCGAACGACGAGGGAAAATCAAAACAGAAAGTCCCGATTCAAATGGCAAAATCCAAAGCTCAAACACATTAAACGAATAGCTAACAGCTGTCCGATTTCCGACTTGCATAAAGCTTTCAGCTTGAATGTATTTAATCCAGTGCAACATCTGACACTGAATCAATTGCTTTTAACCAGTTTTGGGAACATTTTTTTCCTTGCAATTTATTTCTCTTTTTTTCCATGGCTTTAATATTATATTGCATTGAAAATTCGAAAATACAATTTAACAGTCATAGATCACATTTGCAGCCAGATTTAAACTTGAATTTTATATTCTGTTGCTTTGGCTCACCCTGTTACGTCATTCAACCAGATCCAAGATTCTGGAAAATTTTTACGAACTTTGTCAAATGAATCTGATTCTACCGGTATGTTTCCTACTTTATCGTTTCTTTGAACAGCATCAAGTGCACCACCAGGCATGGCAAACATGATCTCACCATAATCTATATATACATATACATGGCATATTAATATGTGACATATTGCAGCCAATCGGAATACTTGTACGTCAAATTAAACAGAATGTATCTGAAATTCCTATAATTGATATTTTTATAATTGTTTGTCTCATTTCTTTTTAATCGCTATTTTATAAGTTTGTTATGGAAATACAATACACTAAATATCAAATACTTCATATCTAACATGGATGTAGTAAGCTATATTACATTTCTATAAAATAGTTATAGATAAAGGCTTTAAAGAAACAAGAAATGCAAATAACAAATAGTTCAAATAAAGTTAATACATTTTTTAATTTGTAAATTATTATTTCTTTAACATATAAATCATAATCAATTTCTGATAAAAGGCCTTTCAAGATAAAAGCTGATTTTCAGGTATTAATCCAATTCTCTTTTAAATAATTACTACATGAACATAATGAAGGTAGCCTACTCTAATTCTTATCTCAGCGGAAAATTTGATATCATATTTAAATGATCATATTATAATTTAAAGTTTGCAAAAAGACAAGCATGATATATGGTACTTAAATTGGCATACGCTAGTATTTACAAGACGAGTATACAGTGCATGAAACATGTTAGTGAAAAACTCCAATTGTACGAAAAGAGCAAAGCAATGGGATAATATATATTCCTTCCTGCTAACCATAGCAATAAAAATAAATCATTAAAGAAAACCAGGCTCATAACTAACAGTAGGATGGTAAAAGATATGTTTGTGTTTTTTATAAATATTCAAAGTTCTGAAAGAAATCATTAAGAATATCCAAATGTGAAGAACTTATCCGGATATCCTGTACAAGACGTAACATCTTTAAAATGATGGTACTATTAGTTACATGGTGTGCTAGTGACCTAATACGGTATATATGGGGTCAGTAAATTCCATATCGGGTGAGAGTCAAGCTCGAATCCCTATATGGAATTTACTGACCCCATATATACAGTATTACGTCATTAACGTGTAAAATTGAGACTTGTGATCTATCAAAATGAGCAAACCAGTCTTCAATAATGTTAGCATTAAGAAACTAATTCCATTGATCCTACAAGAATAGCCAACGATAACAACTTGTTAGGTTAAATGTGTTTAATGAATTTATTACAATCTTAATCATCAATTTCTTCGTCTTTTGAAACCTTTCAGATTTTTCTCAGTTCCGTTTTATTTTTATAAAGGGACGTAACACCACTACTAACCGTGTATGAATTAAGCACCGCCTCCCTACTACATAATATGGAATATAGAGGGACGTAACTCCACTACTAACCGTGTATGAAATAAGCCCCGCCTCCCAGGTTTAATCCACCATTTTCTACATTTGAAAATGCCTGTACCAAGTCAGGAATATGACAGTTCTTGTCCATTCGTTTTTGATGCGTTTTGTTATTTGATTTTGCCATGTGATTATGGACTTTCCCAATTGATCTTCCTCTAAGTTCAGTATTTTTGTGATTTTACTTTCTACTAACCTAATATCAAATATACACAGTCTTCACGCGGACACTTTTAACCAATCACACTCCTATAAATGTATAGGAGGTAAGATAAAAGACTGTACACACGAACATGTCTCGCCTCTTTTACCTATTATAATTGAAATTTAATATTGCAAATTTAAGATCAATGCCGCAATATATGTACTTCAATTATCAATTTCAACGAGGTCAAGTTTGATAGCATCTGTCTGTGGTGTCATTTTTCACTCAATTACTTAACACAACAAATAAATAACATTAACTTACAGTGTCTGTAGGTTTTTACCGAAGTTCTATAAACTTGTATGCGGGACATTGGCACCTAACAATCATTGAAAACACTCATATAGTTTTTTTTTATAGTATCTGAGAAAGTAACATAATCAGCTTCATCAACATATAAGATTTCATCAACTACTCAATTTACGCAAAAAAGAAACATAATCATGAAAACTTGAAAAAAAAATATCATGGTCAGGTGACCAATAATTGAATGATTGTTGGTTGCTTAACGTCCAATGGGAAATGTTCCATGCATGTTTAGAACGAGAAAAAAAATATTAAGAGTCCGATGACAATTCAAAACGAAACGTCCCTAATCAAATGGCAAAATCAAATAATAAAACACATCAAACGAATGGACAACAACTGTTATATCTTTCTGTATTATTTTGATGCATTAATGCTTCTAATATGAAAATGCCAAAAAATACTTCTTGTTGTTCATTTGAAAAAAGGAGGTATTTTCCTGGAAAAATCTGGTTCGACAACAACTACCATGCGAAATGCTATGACCTTTTGATGCTAGTTGATCCGATGATGAACTTTAGTAGAGCTTTTCCGATCACTCAAGCCAGTACAATATAAATATGTTACATGGATATTAACTATTTATGAAAATTATAAGTACTTCTACATAATACAAACCAGGAAACATATAATGAAATACGCAGTGACTTTTTTTTTATGGTAATTGCAACATAAATAAGTGGGCGTATCGTCACATCCTACTTATAACCGAAATATATGGATTAAAAAAAATCAACATTCGTCCACATAAACATATCTTGGCCTATGAATGGAATCTTTAAAGTTCTACAGAAAGGTATTCCCTTGTGATAATTGTGACCTCTTTTTTTATTTCAATCTCAAAAATCTTGTATAGCATATATCTAAACAGTTCAAATGGTATGAAACACGTCAATAGTTTACTTTTGCAGCCATTTTTGAACTTGGATTGTGTAACATGTACTCTTATCTCACCCTGTTACTTCATTCAACCAGATCCAGCTTTCAGGAAAGTTTTTACGAACATTGTTTGATGATTCTGATTCTGTTGGTATTTTTTCTGCTAAGCCATCATTTACCTTGTTTCCAATAATAGGTCTGCCAGCAGCTTCTTGAACCACCATGTCATACATAATAGCTATGTAAATGTAAAGGGCGTGAAGATTCGTGAATTATCAATAATTAACCAGTGTATGTCACTTTTTGTTGCTGTTTAATCACATAGTTTCTATCTAATATGTCATATAAAATAACACATTAAAACTACCAAATTGCATTCATCAATCAAAAATTTTGATCGCTGAAATGGTTGATAAAGCAGAAGGTAAAACTAACAAAGTTGTTATATTGAACATAAAAATCCAAATAATAAATATTCCAAGAAAAATAAGAATGCACACGTTCGTGTATAAAAAATATATTCTCTCGTGATTTAAAGTATCGAAAACAGGAAGTAAGTGTCTGGAAAAAAAACACCCAAAAAACCTCAAACATTTCAACCACTTCCTACTTGTTGAATAAATTTGTATTAATAATGGTACGCGTTATAGGAGAAAGATGCAGTGAAATTTTGAAATTGCATTCAATATTTATTGAAATATTAACGTATCGCAAACAGCAATTATCTGTCTCACAGATAAAAAAAAAGCTTCTGACCAAACGTGAAGTCCCTCTGTTAAGTAGTACATGGGCAAATTTAGACAAATATCTTTGTAAGACGAAATGATTTGCGAACGGAAAAGGTGACTGCAATATAGCCATCTTGTGCAAGAAAATTGATACCGTTAATGTTATTACTATCACTGGGTCGATGCCTCTGCTGGTGGACTATAAGTCCCCGAGGGTATCACCAGCCCAGTAGCCAGTACTTCGGTACTGGCATGAAAATACGGATTTTTTTTTGTGTTATTAAAACTTGCTGTTACAAAATGATAGAAATTATTATAAATTAAGGAATGTATCTCCCTCATGCAAAGCTCTGATTCCTTTCACGGATTTGGCTATACTTTTTGGACCTTTTGGATTATAGCTCTTCATCTTTTTTATATAAGCTTTGGATTTCAAATATTTTGGCCACGAGCATCACTGAAGAGACATGTATTGTCGAAATGCGCATCTGGTGCAAGAAAATTGATACCGTTAATTTTATTACTATCACTGGGTCGATGCCTCTGCTGGTGGACTATAAGTCCCCGAGGGTATCACCAGCCCAGTAGCCAGTACTTCGGTACTGGCATGAAAATACGTTTTTTTTTTTTGTTATTAAAATTTGCTGTTACAAAATGATAGAAATTATTATAAATTAAGGAATGTATCTCCCTCATGCAAAGCTCTGATTCCTTTCACGGATTTGGCTATACTTTTTGGACCTTTTGGAGTAAAGCTCTTCATCTTTTATATAAGCTTTGGATTTCAAATATTTTGGCCACGAGCATCACTGAAGAGACATGTGTTGTCGAAATGCGCATCTGGTGCAAGAAAATTGATACCGTTAATTTTATTATAGTCTAGGACTGTTATTAAAATGTTTAGCATTATGCCTTCAACATAAACCAGATGCTCCGCACGGCTCAGCTTTATACGAACCCTGAACAGTTGGGGCAAGTATGGACACAACATTTAAGCTTGATACAGGATTGTGATTAAATAGTTGACACAACATAGGTTTCTGACACAGAATGAATGTGGTGTAAGAACTTATACTTAAAAACTTAAATTAAACATTTACCTATTATTTTCCACTATCCAAAATCTAAATACATGGTTATATTCAGCATATCATAGAACCCCAAGAATTCAATTTTTGATGAAATCAAATAATGTTCAATTTTAAACCCTTTAGACCTCAATGTGGACCAATTTGATAACAGGGCCCAAATATTAAAAATCTAAATACATGGTTATATTCGGTATATAAAAGGACCCCAAGAATTCAATTTCTGTTAAAATCGAGCTAAGTTTAATTTTGGACCCTTTGGACCTTTAGGTAGACCAATTTGAAAACAGGACCAAAAATTAAGAATCTGAATACACGGTTAGATTTGGCATATCAAAGAACCCCAATAATTCATTTTTTGATGAAATCAAAGAAAATTTAATTTTGGACCCTTTTGACCCCTAATTCGTTCGGACCAAAACTCCCAAAATCAATCCCAACCTTCCTTTTGTGGTCATTAACCTTGTGTTAAAATTTCATAGATTTCTATTAACTTATACTAAAGTTATTGTGCAAAAACCAAGAAAAATGCTTATTTGGGACCTGTTTTTGGCCCCCAATTCCTAAACTGTTGGGACTAAAACTCCTAAAATCAATCCCAACCTAACTTTTGTGGTCATAGACCTAATGTTAAAATTTCATAGATTTCTGTTTACTTATACTAAAGTTAGAGTGCGAAAACTAAATGTCTTCGGACGACGACGACGACGACGCCAACGTGATACCAATATACAACCAATATAAAAATATATTTAATTCTTTCAATAGAAATTTTTGAATGCATGTTTCATTTAACCACGACTAAAATATCTTACAAAATGAACTAAACTACATGAATCTTTTTAATTGTAAACTGTAAATATCAAAATTAGTTGAAAACTAGCTCTCTAAGTTAATCTACATGAATACAACGGATATATAGAATAGGCAAAACCTAAACAAGCTTATTATAAGATAATGTAAAGCTACTTTTGTAATTAGTGTAAACAAAAGACGAGTATACAGAGTATGGTGTGTGAGTGCAACTATCCCAGTTCATAGAGAGGGAGAATTGAGGTGGGACACTCCCGCTTAAAATATTCCATCAAACTGCAAAACGTGTCTCTTTTATTTGTAAATGATTTAAATATAAAGTACAATAAAATGCTTCCCTGATCGTAGCCTTATGCAACCGCAGAGGTCGAACTGTTCGAGCCTCGACCTCTAGGTTTGCATCAGGCTATCTGTTTACACCACTGAGTCGATGCCACTGCTGGTTGACGTTTCGTCCCAGAGGGTATCACCAGCCCAGTAGTCAGCACTTCGGTGTTGACATGAATATCAATTATGTGATCATTTTTTATAAATTTTCTGTAACAAAACTTTGAACTTTTTGAAAAACTAAGGATTTTCTTATCCAAGGAATAGATTTCCTTAGCCGTATTTGGCACAACTTTTTGGAATTTTGGGTCTTCAATGCTTTTCAGCTTTGTACTTGTTTGGCTTTGCAACTTTTTTGATCTGAGCGTCACTGATGAGTCTTATGTAGACGAAACGCGCGTCTGGCGTAATAAATTATAATCCTGGTACCTTCGATAACTATTGGACACAATTATGATCAGTTTTTTGACGTGATATTGGTTTCTGACACAAAATAAATGTGTTCAGAGGTCTTTTAAATCTATTGCACAATTCTTGAAACTTTTCAAAAACATGAAATTTGAAATATTTTGAAAAAAATATGAACTCCTTACAACATTGGAAAAATACCCCCTCCCCAACTTTTTTAATCCCCTTTGGACCAATTACCCCCTTACCTAAATCCAAGTATTTCCGTTGTAGTATGGATCCTTGTAGTACAATTTCAAATGATTTAAATATAAAGTACAATAGGTCGAGCCTCGAACTGTTCGACCTCTGCGGTTGCATAAGGCTACGATCAGGGAAGCATTTTAT
The DNA here is from genome assembly GCA_019925275.1 of Mytilus edulis. Lineage (NCBI taxonomy): Eukaryota > Metazoa > Mollusca > Bivalvia > Mytilida > Mytilidae > Mytilus > Mytilus edulis. Next base: position 112,869,006 of record CM034352.1, on the reverse strand, counting down.
TGTACTTTATATTTAAATCATTTACAAATAAAAGAGACACGTTTTGCAGTTTGATTGGAATATTTTAAGCGGGAGTGTCCCACCTCAATTCTCCCTCTCTGTGAACTGGGATAGTTACACTCACACACCATACTCTGTATACTCGTCTTTTGTTTACACTTTTGTGACCTACCGAATTAGACTATTTACCGGATTTGTAATCACATAAGCAACACGACGGGTGCCACATGTGGAGCAGGATCTGCTTACCCTTCCGGAGCACCTGAGATCACCCCTAGTTTTTGGTGGGGTTCGTGTTGTTTATTTTTTAGTTTTCTATGTTGTGTCGTGTGTACTATTGTTTTTCTGTTTGTCTTTTTCATTTTTAGCCATGGCGTTGTCAGTTTGTTTTAGATTTACGAGTTTGACTGTCCCTTTGGTATCTTTCGTCCCTCTTTCAAACAGATCCATACAACAAGATTGCTCTGAGGGATACGATTGCCATTGTTTTCATTGACACATGTATACATGTAGCTGGATAATATTATTTTCAAAACTAATTCAACTGCACATGTAAAATGTACGTATTCTGAAGTTACAAAATAGCCAATCCCGGATACAAGTGTATGAACAATGTACCATTGTGTTTTATTTTTTGTACTATCAAGTTCAAGTTTACTTTCGACAGCAGTCACAGCAGAGACTCAGAGTTAGAGAAGGTATTTCACTTCGTATCTTATCACCATTTTTCCTACGATAATTCTAGGAGGAACCCCATTCCTAACTCTTTTAAAAGTATTTAATTTCCTTTGGGTTAGTGGTCATAACTCCTTTCCGCACACATTCCTCGGTTAAAATTGCGATCGGATTTAATATGACACGACGTTTATCGACAGAACGATTTAATTTTCTCGACATTTTTGTTTTCAGAATTTACGGAGGTCACTTCCGGAAGGGAGACAACTCGAAATGATAATATGGAAGACTCCATTTCGCCGTAAGGGGTGTTGCGATGTGGTCTACATTTATTTTAATTTAAATGATGCATATGATTTAAAATTATGAAACAACAATAACCCTCAGTAGCAGACAAACATAGATACGATCCCATGATTTTTAAATCAATCAATTGAGTGGGGAATCCAGAGCAACCATTCAATCTAAAACCCCTTGAAGTCAAGAATACTATACGCATGCGCATAATTACCTAAACAAACAATAGAGCAAGAACATATATTAAATGTTAATTAGACGACCTAGATGGTTCTCTATTTCTTTATGGAAGAACGTATCAAATATCAGTTTCATAACGGTGACATATAAGAGAAACTCCACTTCAGTTCTTATATGACGAAAATAGATTTATCGGAATTCAGAGAACCTTCGCATTTTTATCAAAACTGGGGAATTCCCTCTGACGTGTTTCTAAATTCATAAAAACACTAAATATAAATACTGCTTAATTATGATTTTCCGTGTTGTTAAAACACGCATATAAGTCAAGAGAAATATCAAAAATGAAGATTATGAAAAGAACATTATAGTAAAGTTGTTTAAGTTCAATCCCTTTGTTTGTTTTTACCTTGTAATGCAAGACAATCATAAAAATCTGAGATGTTCCATAATGTTTACAATAAAACGATTGACGTGAGGGCAATGCCCCGAACAACTCGTATAAGTATACAGATTGCTTGAAAGCAATCGCATCCCAAAAACAAGTTATTTCTGGAAACAAGAAAAATGCAAAGTTGTTTGTGGTATTAAACATTGAAGTACAATTTCAGAGCAATCGAATACTTATACACAAGTAATTATTCCGAAACTAGAAAAATGCTTGTTTTGGACCCCTTTTTCCTAAACGGTTGGGACCATCATCCATAAAATCAATCCCGACCTTCCTTATGTGGTATTGAACCTCCTCAGAATAGATATCAGTTCACTTTAACTAAAGTTATTGTCCGGAAACCAAATTTGTCTTCGGACGACGACAGCATACCATTATACGATCCTAAAAAGATTTTTTGCAGTCGTATAAAAAGGCGATAAACATATACTAAACTTAAATCTAAACCTGACTGTATTAAAAAGCTACAGCCTTTGAGTACACGCTGAAATATCGCGCATGTTTTAAATATTATGATTGGAATGTTGAATGGAGTTCAGATAAACAAAATCGAACTACATGTGCAGGTAACGGGTATTACGGAAACTGAACACTTAAAGGATTTATCTAAATACGGTTAATGGCAGATGAACGCGGTCAGACAAACATAAATATAAGGTGTAGCATGATTGCCATTGAGACAACTATCAATCCAAGTCACAATTAGTAAAAAGTATTATAACTATTATAGGTTAGAATACGGCTTTTAACACGGAGCATTGGCTCAGAGCGAACAGAAAGCTATAAAGGGCCTCAAAAATCACCAGTGTTAAACCATTCAAAAAGGAAAACCAACGGTCTAACCTATATAAAAACTTGAGAATTGAGAAACACTTATAAACCGCAGCAACAAACTACAACGTTTGCAACACTATCATTTCGTATCTTGGTATCTATGATGAGTTTATCTATAACAACAGATAGCTGACATTTATTTTATAGCATCTTGAGAAAAAAGTTTTTTTACCAAATTGTACGCTGAACAAGAACCATGCAGATCATTATCTGCTGAACCCTGTCACATGGACCTATTTACTTTATCGTTCATCTAAACTTTTTAAATGTGGACAAAAAGACATGTCAACGAACTTTATATCAGTATATTTCGATTACTTTAGATTTTTTTTATTTTGTGTGGTGAGGAAGTGTTAAAAAAATGACTATTAAAAAAATGACTATTTATAAAGTCTGCAATGGTCTCTTTAAACACATTATACATATAAATGCCATAAAATCTTGCATAATTGACAAAGGTATGTAAAGGTAAACCACGATGTCTAGATAGCTTGCTGTAAAACTGTCAACATGACCAGTAATACAAGTATATGTTTGGCTTAATGTAAATACTAAATGGAACAAAATGTGTTTCAATTATACTAGTAGGTAAGATTTCATATTTTAATATGTTTTCCTTTGTTCTTTGAGTCAGACAATATGTCCTACATGTTATAGGTAAAATATAAAATCACAAAAATACTGAACTCCGAGGAAAATTCAAATAGCAAAATCATATGTACGAACCAATCTATGATACTGTAGATTCAATATGATTCGTTGGTTACCAATTTTCGTGGTTTATGACAGTTGTCTATTCGTTTGATGTGTTTTATCATTTGATTTTGCCATTTGATTAGGGACTTTCCGTTTTAATGAGGCATAATATCAATAATAGGAATTACAATATAATATTGGACAGTAAATCTGACAAATAACCAGTTACCGACTTTTCCAGAAACATACGCAAAATTTTATGGGAAAAAATAAGCTTGGGTTAACAGGTAAATTATTAATAGAGAACGCACTTATCAATACCTTCAAATTATATGATTTACAAACAAGAAAAGACATCTTGCTTTAGAAGGGTATTTTTAAAGGCAAAATATCAATATGGTATATGATCAAACAGGTGCTTATCAACATTTGAGTCTTTGAAGACAGTTGAGTTGCAGCATGTGTGTTCATAGATCTTTTCAAATTCTTTGCTAAATCTGATTTGCAGCAATGACATTTCAGTCTTAACCCAATCAAAGAGGATGTTTACGCCTTCTCTTTCACAGCGCCATACCTAGCTCAACCTCCGACCTGCACGACAGTGGCACAAAATTCCACCACACCGACAACGATGTGCGAACAAAACAGACATAAAAGGTAACAATGTCAAAAAGGGCACAGCAGCCAAACCTTGCGCGATAATCTCAAACACTATATCAAACATACAAATATGTAACAAAGAAACACAAAAAGGCATATCGACAAAGCACCCTAGCAAAAATGAAAGACAAGAATACTAAAATTGACTATAGCACAATAACAAATTGACTATAGCACAATAACACAACAATTGGATGTAAAAGTAAAGAGTCAGATCATATGTAACGAAGAAACACAAAAATGGCATACAGCAAAGAACATTTGCAAATATGAGAGACAAGAATACAAAAATTTACTAAAGCAGACTAACACAATGACGGGATGTATGAGTACAGAACCACGTCATATGTAACAAGGAAACACAAAAGGCATATAGACAATGCACTTAAGCAAAATTTAATGACAAGAATACAAAATGTGTTACCATAAAACTATAACACAATGCACAATCACATATATTTGGAATAATTTGACAAAGTTAAAAATGCTAAAACAGACGACGAATGATCATTACATTTGCAGCCAAATTTAACTTAGTTTTGAAACTGTTTGCTAATCATACCCTGCAACATCATTCAACCAGATCCAAGATTCTGGAAACAAATTACGAACTTTATTCGATAAATCTGATTGGATTTGTTCTCCTTGGACTTTATTTGGCATATCAGCGGCTGCATCATCATATTGAATAAATAAAGGATTCCCACCTACAGATGATTACAAGACTTATAAAAATGTTATATAGTTGCATACTATTATGACAGATATAAATCTCCTTTCATGCCTTGAAGTCATTAAGTTTTTCGGTCAGTTTTTTGTACTCATACTTCAAAATCAACCAAACAAAATGCTGGATTTCATGCTTGGAGCATGATTTTTGTGCTCCGACTGAACAAAGTTGAATGACTTAAACCCCTGGTCTTGCAGTTTTAACATCTGACCGAGTCCGTTCCGATATTAAGGTGAAATTCTTAGAAAATAGTTCTTCAGATAGAGTGAAGTATAGTATCACACTGGACATCCTTTCTTTTGACATTATCTGTTACAGTTTATATATGATAAGCCAATAATACGATTTTCTCATTTGGGCAGTTAACTCTATAAGTAAGATCAACCTAAATTCCGAAAATGTATTCAAAAGAGAATATATAATACAGTACTGTTTGACCCTGGATTTAACTAACCAAAAATATTTAAATATTTCAAATAATATTTGCTCTTATAACTTGTCATTACAAGAATATGTTACAGTTTGGAATAAAAATATTCGCTCTTAAAAATATTCTTTGTAAGGTTGTTTGTTGTATTCAATTTTTTTTTAAAGTATTTCAACTCTGTTGAAGGTGTTCATATTCCAAAATGTTCTAGGATCTTACCCAATGAAAAAACAAAAGTATGTCAAAAGAAAAATTTAGTTCATCACAGTGAGTATTTTTTAGAAATGTTTTTTTTTTCTAGAATCAAATCATTAATTTTAATATACAAAACAGGCCAATTTGTAATTAAAATTCAAACCAATGACTATTAGTAACAAGCTTTTCTTAATACCGTTAATTGTATTAGATGTGGACAGCAGTAAAGTATATACATTAAGTCTTAAGCTTCTGTGAAAGAGATACACATATATAGCCCCTAGTCAATGATTAGTATGATCTGAGCCATATGAAAGCCACTAATGTGTCGGAGATGAAAAATAATAAAAAGCTCTTGTGACAATAAAAGATGATTAATAAAGCCTGATTAAAACATCTTACCATCATTGGTTTCAGCTACATGTGCATCTGTCATATATACTATACCGACAGTCTAAAAACAGAGGAAAAAAATATACATAACAATTACAAGGTTATGATTCAAATACCATTAAAAAAAAAACTTATTTCATGTGTATGTCAAGTGTGATGCATGTGAAGGAAGTTTTTTTCTTCTCAAATTACGATGGTTTTTTTTGAACAAATAATTTATTTTTAAGTCTTCTCGAATAATTTTAAGATCTTTTGTCAATGATAAATATTTTCTATCTACGACATAATAGAACTATTGACTGTTGATGATATAATAAACTGCTTTGTGGCCACAGACGAATTATCTATCAATGCTTTATGTAGTACCACTTACTCATTCCAAAACGACGATCGCCACATGTAAAACAAGATTTGAGCATTTGAAATCTCCACTTTTTTTGTAGTTTATTGTTTATTATTGGTCATTTTCTGTTTTTGATCATTTTCACTGAACTAGTACACAATTTTATTTAGGGTCAGATGAGGATTTCCTGCGTGTGCGGAAGTTTTCTCGTTGCGTTGAAGACCCGTGTGTGGCCTTCGACTGTTGTCTGCTCTTTGGCCTTTTTGACATATCCTCCATTTCCATTCTAATTTTGGTCTTTTTATCTTTTAAATATTGATCAATTTCGATAGGCCGTTTGTTTCGTTCTTCCATTTCACGATTTATTTGAATTCCTGTTGTCCTTTCGCATTGAAAGTGTACATGTTGTAATTTTGGTCATTTTTATACATGATGATTAAATCCTATCATACGATTGCCTCTCACAGCATTTGTTTTAATTCACGATGATAACTTTTTATTCAAGTTTCAGTATACAAAATCCGTTTGAACGGAGTTTTTCGGTTATAGCCCTATCTAACAAAATATAAGTTCTTGTATTTCAAGATGAATAATGTTGGATATGGTGTAAAAGCATGCGAGAAAGTTACTTTAACTGCATTTCTATTTAAGCGTTATCATTTACACTAAAAATAGAGATATGGGTGAAAGTGAGGTGGTTTGACAAATCATATAAGTCGTGTTTAACTAAACAAATGATTGTTAAAGGATTTTTTTTGGTCGACTAATATGCGTTATTTCCCCTTTTAACAGACTATGGATACCGGCCTTTCTTAATTGAACTTTGTTGGAAACTGAAAATACTTTTGCATTTAATGAATACGAATACGTTAATATAAAAAAAAAGTAGCATCTCATTGTTTATCATTGATACCTTATGATAATAGTCGATATACCAGGTTCAATCCAACATTTTTTACATTTGAAAATGCCTGTAACAAGTCAGGAATATGACAGTTGTTGTTCATTCGTTTGATGTGTTTTATAATTTGATTTGGCCATTTGATAAGGGACTTTCCGTTTTGGATTTTCCTCAGAGTGCAGTATTTCTGTGATTATACTTTTTTTTTAATTTGCAAATGAGCAAAAAAGGAGGCTTTGTGTTGGAAAAATTGAAATTTTTATGACACTATAGATTACAACTTGTTAAAATTTTCAACATGTACTATTGAAATTACCTCTAAAATTTCATTCGCTGATATACCCTGATAAAAGTTCTCAATAGCAAATCTTTTCCTCCGAAACATAATTGGACCAGGATAAGGGTCACTTCCATCTCTTTCCTCTCTAGTATCAAACTCCATTATACCTGCCTTGACCTAAACAAAAAAGGCATTGTACTGATATTGACCAATGTTCTGTTTATAGTTCCAGTTTATATGTTATAATTGTTAACTATTTAGTTTAGTAGTTTAGATATCATAGTTTAGTCTATATAGTCTTTAGTTCTATTTGTACGTATCTTTGTATTTACAGTGACTTGGTGGGTTTAGATTAAAGTTGTACATATAACACTTCAGTCATTTATAGCCAGTTAACAGTGGTAGCAGAGCTCACAGCATCCGGCGAGATGGCGACGGCTCTGAGTTATAAGAACCCACCAAGCTTGACAAAGGAGAAGTCATATCAGCAATGGAAGAATGAAGTGAAGATGTGGCAATTGGTTACAGAATTGGACATAAAGAAGAGAGGCCTAGCACTTGCGCTGTCGTTACAAGGGAAGCCAAGAGAAGTAGCGTTAGAAATAACACCAGAGGATTTGAATGTTGATGAAGGAGTTGACAAATTGATAATAGAATTAGATAAATTGTTTGAAAAGGACAAGACAGATCAAGCTTATGCAGCATATACAGCTTTTGATAAGTATCACAGGGAATCATCGATTAAAATGTGTGACCATATAATTGAGTTTGAACAGAAGTATAACAAATGCAAGAAATATGACATGCCACTTCCTGATGCAATATTAGCATTTAAACTCTTAGATAATGCAGGACTTGGTGAAAGTGATCGACATTTAGCTTTAACTGCATGTTCTGATTTAAAGTTTGAAACCATGAAGGCAGCCTTTAATAGGATATTTGCATCAAAATCACAGAGTGATAATGATATAGTTACTGTTAAAGAAGAATCTGCATTTGTAGGAGAACAACGTTTTGATAGAGGGCGTAGTTCAAGGAGATTTGGTGCTCGCAATCGCATGAATAGATCATTTGATCAAAGAAATACTCAATCCAGACTTAACCCAACTATAAATGGAAGCATATCTCGTTGTAGATGTTGTGATTCAAAATATCACTGGTTCAGGGATTGTCCACATAAAACTTATGATGTTAAACTTACAGAGGAACAAACAGACACATCTGAAACTGTAAACATAACTCTAATTACAACTTCTCAACAAAACATTACACCTCAAGAAATTTTTGTAGCCGAGGCATTTAATGCTGCAGTTGTAGATACAGCATGTACCAAAACAGTTTGCGGGACAAAATGGTTACATCAGTTTTTAGACACTTTCGACTCTGCTAATGAAGAAATAAAATGCAAGGAAAGTAATACACCTTTCAAATTTGGTGACGGTAAAACAATACATTCTTATCAGTCCGTGAAGTTACCTGCCACAATTGGGTTTTTAAAATGTTACATAGAAACAGAAGTAGTTGACTGTGAAATACCTCTATTACTGAGCAAAGATTCTTTGAAAAGAGCACAAACACTTCTTGATCTCCATAATGATAAAGTGACAATGTTTGGAAAACCAGTTGATGTTCATTTCACCTCAAATGGTCATTATTGCATAAACATCAAAGACAGAAGAACTGGGCAGACCGATTCTGTAGTGAGTGAGGAGGAAATCCTGAAGGTAGATTCTGGATTCTCTAAGAAAAGAAAGAGGGATATTATATCAAAACTGCATAAGCAATTTGGTCATGCCTCATCTGAAAAGTTGTTATCTCTATTGAAAAGTGCAGGCTCAGTTGACTCAGATACTAAGGCAATAGTGAATGATGTTTGCTCAAAGTGCATTCATTGTCTGTTTCAAGTACCAACGTCCAAAACCAAAGCCAATAGTGGGCTTTTCACATGCAAATGATTTTAACCAAATTGTTGCTATGGATTTACATGAGATTGATCATAATTTTTACTATTTGCACATAATTGACTTGTTTAGCCGTTTGAGTGCAGCAGCTATTATCAGGAGAAAAGACTCACAGTTAGTTGTTGACAAATTCATGCAGATATGGGTTAGTGTATATGGTGCTCCTGAAGTTGGAGTATACACTGACAATAGTGGGGAATTCAATTCTCAAATTTTTCGTGATATGGCTGAAAATCTAAACATGTCAGTTAAGACGACAGCAGGATACAGTCCCTGGTCAAATGGAATTGTAGAACGACATAATGCAACTCTAACTGAAACAGTTAACAATATTAGAGAAAGCTCAAATCTATCTTGGGAAACTGCAATTAGCTGGGCTGTGCAGTCCTTATCAAATTGTGTTTGGAAGAAATCCTAACCTGCCGTCAACACTAGTCAATAAACCTCCAGCTCTTGAAGGAGAAACAATGAGTAAAACAATGGAAAAACACTTAGTTGGTCTTCATGAGGCAAGGAAAGCATTTGTAGCATCAGAATCCTCAAAGAAAATTAGGTGTGCTCTTCGAAAGCAGGTTCGTCCCTCAGGTGAGAAATTCAGAAATGGAGATAAAGTATACTTTCTTAGAGACAATCAATGGAAAGGACCTGGTACAGTTATTGGACAGGACAATGTTATGGAGGAACCTATGTAAGAGTGCACGAATGTAGGATTTTAAGAGATATTGATGAACAAAAAGATAAGAAAAACAAACAACAGGAAAAGAGGGTAACATTGAGAGAAGGTCTAAAAACCTCAAACTTAAACAAGAATAAGGCTGAGCATGAAGTCCTTTATTATGATAGTGATGACGAGGAAGACTCTCATGTCAACAATCAGTCAGATAATGAACATGGTGAAAGTGGCGATGAAGTAGGAGGACATGAATCTGAATTAGGAAGTCAGGCAGGTGACTCTGAAATAGACAGCGATAATCCTGTGAATCAAGGGCATGAATCTTATGAGGAAAGTCGATCAGGAGGTGACTCTGAGCTTGATAATGATAATCATGAAGATACACCAGTGAGAGAACAGAGTAATGAGCAAGCAACTTCAGTACACAGTAGAAGTGTTAATTCTAAGTGTAATAAAGCATTACTTTTAAAAAAGGACCAGAAAGTGAACTTTAAAATGCCAGGTGATGATACTCCACGAGAAGGAGTTGTTCTGAGTAGAGCTAGTAAAGCATCATCAAGTAAAAAGAATTGGTACAATGTAGAATATAGGAAACCTGAAGAGCTTTAAGGTAACAAGTTATCAATAGACTTAAGTACGGTTGATGAAATGCAAGTTGTAAAGTCTGACACAGATCAGGATACAGAGGATGACGAAGAATCAGAAGAAGCATTATTCAATGAGATTGACTTTTGTGATGCTCGTAAAGCTGAACTTGAAAATTGGAAGAGACATCATGTTTATCAAGAAGTTGATGACTATGGTCAGTCATATGTATCCACTAGATGGGTATATACTATAAAAGAAGCTGAAAATGAAATATACAGGAAAGCAAGACTTGTTGCAAAAGGTTTTGAAGAAGATTGTTTGGATGAAATACAGAAGAACTCTCCTACATGTGACAAACAATCTCTTAGACTCATTCTTTCAATCATAATGCAAAAGAAATGGTCCATCAAATCCATAGACATTAAAACTGCTTTTCTGCAAGGGGAGAAAATGCAAAGAAAAGTTCATCTTCGTCCACCGAAAGAAGCTAATGCTAATGGAAAACTCTGGCTTTTAGAGAAATATGTGTATGGTCTTGCAGATGCTTCTTTGAAATGGTATGAAAATGTTAAGAAAACCCTAAATGAATGTGGAGGTACTGAATCTTAAGTTGATCCAGCAGTATTTTACTGGTATAATTCAAATGGTCTGGCTGGTGTTCTTGCAGTTCATGTTGATGATTTTTTGTGGGCAGGAACCAATTTGTTTGAAACTGAGATTATATCGAAAATAAGAGGAAAGTTCAGTGTCGGAAAAGAAGCTTCAGAATCCTTCAAATATTTAGGACTGGGTCTAAGTCATGCAGATGATAAGATAATATTGATTCTCAGCTTTCATCAGTCGAACAAACTGTTCTTAGATCAAAAGTTGGACAACTGTTGTGGCTTGCAAAACAAACTCGTCCTGATATTGCTTTTGACATCGCTATGATAGCATCAAAGTTAAAAAAAAAGTACTATTGAAGACTTCAAAAGAGTGAACAAGCTTTTAAGGAAAGTTAGAAACGATCCAGTGTCTCTTTGTTTCAAGGAACTTGGAGAACATGTAGAACTTTTATTATATATACCGATGCTTCTTTTGGTAATCTTCCTGATGGGGGAAGTCAAGGAGGGTTTGTAATAATGCTACTAGGTGAAAATGGAAAAATCAATCCAATTACATGGCAGTCAAAGAAAATAAGAAGGGTTGTTCGAAGTACACTAGCTAGTGAAGCTTTAGCTTTAGCCGATGGTATAGATTGTGCTACATCACTAGCTACTCTGTATAATGAACTGGTTTTCAATAAATGTACTGCAGAAGGAGGTATTTCAGTAAGATGTGTGATCGATAATAAGGATCTTTATGAAGCTGTCCATTCTAAGAAAAATGTATCTGAAAAAAGACTGCGACTCGAAATTAATTGCATCAAGGAGATGATTCAAAAAGGAGAGCTTACCGTTCATTGGGTTGAAACAAAAGAGCAGATAGCTAATGTGTTGACCAAGCATGGTGCCAGCGCACAGAACCTTCTATATTGTTTTGAAACTGGACTTGTAAATACCGTTTTCATGAAATAGCTTGACATTGATTATGTGACACTTACAAAAGTGATATAGATACATTCGAGAACAGTAGTTAAAAAAAACAGAAAGAGAGAATTAGTTATAATGTGATCAGCAATATCTACAAAACTTTTATTTTCATTTTATAAACTTTACATCTACTTAAGAAAGAGAAAGGATCAGATTGTTAACTATTTAGTTTAGTAGTTTAGATATCATAGTTTAGTCTATATAGTCTTTAGTATCTTTGTATTTACAGTGACTTGGTGGGTTTAGATTAAAGTTGTACATAGAACACTTCAGTCATTTATAGCCAGTTAACAATAATTGATATATAGGTGTATATATTTACTCATATAATATTTTATAACATTGAATAACATAGACATAAAGAAACATAATTATGTATTTTTAAAAGGAATGACTGTTATTCTTTTTGTCTATGAAGAAATAACATCAAAACTGTGGTGCACACTGGATAATCCGCATAGCAGGTAATTTCAGATGTGCACTACATGTTTTATGATGTTTCGAATAGACAGAAAAAATAGTACAGTTATTTCTTATAATTTAATTCTATATTCCATTAAATCATGAAAAAGCGTTGATGAAGTCACGGTTACATGACAAAATTATGTCTATGAGCTGATAGACAAAACACTGTCAGCTAATCAGAAGACGCGTTATATCCAAATTTAAATTATATCAAAATAACGTCAGCAACAGTACTAGTTAGTTCCTATTTGATTCAGTAATCGACTATCTTGTTTAATTGAAAATATTATTTAACTTGTGTACTTCGGCTTTATGTTGCTTTCTTTGATATGATTTAATTTTTATTAGGTCAAATATTGAAATAATGTTTGTACCACCAATACTGGCATAAATATGGATTCCATAATATTGTATTCAAATTATCTCTTACTTCAATTAATGGTTTTAGAATTAATTCAAGATTGTAACTTAACTCATCATAGATACCATACTTAACATAATTTCTCAAATCATATTATAATACTCAAGTCTTACACTTTTTTGTCTTGGTTTATATTAAACTTACCTGTTGCAATGTTATATCGTTTGGCGCTTTTAAAAGTTGAGACCCTTTGTCAATAGCAACTAAAAATATGAATGAATTTGGATCGGAAGTTACACTTAAAGTTACATCTCTGCCAACCATTTGTCTTTTAACACTGTATTCCATAGTCATCTACAAATACAGAAATAATACATACAAAATTCTAAATTATCTGCACAACAGTATTAGTATATCAAGGATACGTTGTTAATTTTCTTTATTTTCAATGATAAGTTAATTCTTTTATTTCCTTTTTATACACCGGACTCGGCATTCTTTTAAATTGATTTTTACTGTGCATATTGCTGTGTGTATGTTTTTTCTTCATTGAGTAAAGATATTACAAAATATGTTTAACCTCGCCACATTTTTGCACCTGTCCCAAGTCAGGAGTCTCTGGCCTTTGTTAGTCTTGGAGGAATTTTAATTTTAGTTAATTTATATCTTGTACAGTTTAGTATGACGGCCCTTTTTTTCTTAACTATTACACATTTTTGTTAAGAGGTCAGCTGAAACGAACCACCAATTTTTTTCGTTGTGTTGTAAACCCATTGGTGGCCTTCAACTGTTTTCTGCTCTTAGACGGGTTGTTATCTCTTTGACAAATTTCCCATTTTCAATTTCGTTTTCATTTTATTGATTGTAAATATATCGGTTCTTTGACTGACAATTAATTACAGCATCTTTTTGTTTATTTGTGCAAAGACTGTGTATCAATGTGTACATCAAACTTCCTGCTGAGTTATAGCTGTAGCACGCATGATATTTAACTGCCAACAAACGTTCTTCTGCTAAACTAATATGTAGGTTGTGATACTAAAAACGTTAATCGAAGTGTATCGGTATTTATACATCCGACATTCATGTTTCTAGATATATTTCTTTTGTAGTACGGTTCGATATTGTGTTATGCCTTATTGTTCGTAATTTGAACTCTGGATACACGGTACATATCACATATGTGACGTCCAGTTTGTGCTGTTCTGATGTATAGAAAATAGATGTACGGTTTTTTTTCTGCGGTTTACATGTTGTAATGTACTAATACAATATTTATTTATGTATTGCTCTGTGCTGAATGTTCTTGCTATTGTTTGTACTGTATTTCTGTTCCATGTAGTGTTGTTATTTAAGCGAGTTTTGTAAAACAACTATATAAGCGTGAGGTTTTGCCAACTAAAAAACAGGTTTTACCAACTTATCTACAATGTCATGTACTTAGTCAGGAATATAGAGGTTGTTATCAAATAGTCCGTTTCTTAGTATTTTGGCGTTTGTTTTTGTTGCAGTTTAGTGTACCTGTTTTCTCTTATAGCTGATGTGTTTCCCTCAGTTTTGGTTTGTAAACCTGATTTGTTTTCTCTAAAACAATTAATGACTTTTGAACAGCGGATTACTACTGTTGCCTTTCTTTGCTCAACCTCGGCGAATACAATAGTTACAGTTTTCACAATAAGTTTTGTACAAAATATATACCTGATTTTTAATAAGTCCAGAAACCATTATTTTCATCTCGTCTGCAACAAGTTCATTTTCACTAGAAACGGCATACAACAATAAAGAAGCTGCTGGCGCCAATCCCATGTCTTGTTCAATCAAGATTTCGGTAACAGATTCTGGGGATACTTCAAATGACCGTATCAACTTTCCTTTACTGAACAACTGAAATTATAAAGTAAGTGATATTAAAATTCAGTCTACTACCGTTTTCAAATAAACTCAACATAGATACCAGGATTACAATTTTGTATTTGCGCCAGACGCGAGTTTCTTCTAAAAAGACTCATTAAATTAAAAGACAAGATAAATTAAAATAAGTTAACATAATTTATTAAATACTTCTAAGTAACCATCGCACCAAAGAGGACTATAATATATCTAATGAAAAGAGAGTAAGTCGTTTCCATACATATAAATATTTGAATGAATTTTATTATTCATTTCACGTACAATGAGAATGGCAATACTTACAAACAGAAACAATAAAATTGAGAATGGAAGTAGGGAATATGTCAAAGTGACAACAACCTCAACAACAACAACAACAACAACAACAACAACAACAACAACAACAACAACAACACGTCTGTCTTGAAAATTGCTATCCTGCTATTTCTGAAGCGGAATTCGGGATTCATTTCATGCATAAAGAGAATGTCAATACTTACAAACAGAAACAAGTCTGTCTTGAAACCTGCTTTTCCACTATATCCCGATGTTCTGACATGCATAGTATCACCAAGATCATAAACCTGCAAATAAACAAATTGCTTATGAATTAATTGTTTAATATATCAATCATAATAAAATCCCCAATTGTTTTTCATTCGAGAAGAAATCACAAACAAAAATGTGTATAAGATCAAAAGAATATAAAATTATTATTACATAATGTGTAGGAAATACAGGTTCGAAAAGAGTTAAGATTATAGTGAAAATATAACTCAAAACAGGATTTTAGTGTTTAAAGAGGGACGAAAGATACCAGAGGGACAGTCAAACTCATAAATCGAAAATAAACTGACAACGCCAGTGTGTTATTACTCTACTGGGGAAATATTTAAAGAAATACATCACTGAAGTATAATATCATTCGTTTCCATAAGAGAACCATGATGTAAACAAGGTCTAATTATATAAAACCTGTGTGATGACATATGCAATTTGATGTAACCACTAACAGCAAAAAATGAGAAAAAGTTGTTGAATACAGTAAGTGATGTTCTGATGATCAATTATAATCGAAAATCGGTCAATGAAGAAGTAAAATGACAAAAATACTGAAATCCGAGGAAAATTCAAAAAGGAAGACCCTAACAAATGGCAAAATCAAAAGCTCAAACAAATCAAACGAATGGATAACAACTGTCATATTCCTGAATTGGTACATCAAAGGCTATCGAGCGTGCTTAAAATTAATTGTTAAATTTCATAATCGATTTTAATAATTGATAAATATAAATTTTGAAAATCCTGGAGCCTTTTCTATATGTTGCAGTATACGCAGAATATTGGCCCTAAATTATCAAGCATTCTATTTGTTTTTCATGTTCAGAGATTTTTAAAGTGTTACTGTAAAATATGTCAGTATATACCACACTGTTTGTATATCAAGTGCTAAAACACACAATGTTAGAAACGTAATTTGATTGGACATTTTATAATTATTCTCAGTAATTGTCTTTTTTGGGGGATAATTTCAACTTGATTTCTTTATCGCATATTACTGTAAGCCAGAAAATTACGGAACATTCCTACAAGGAGTTATTTTCAATTTGTATGCTAATTTACATTGTCACAGCTAATGGAAAATTGTCATCATAACATGATATATTTATATCGCACTCGCTGTGTATTCTATCAAGGACTACTAACATGCTAATTATCTATTTTCTTCTTGCAAACACATGAACTCTTATAGAAAAGAAGTCAAATTGAAATAAAATCGGATTCATTAAATGAAAGGATTTCTTATGTAATATAAAAACCCATGCTTTAACATTACCACCAATCAATCTCTGAAGTAAACAATGTCGTTTGGCTAGTTCGTAGGATTTAATTAAACTTAAACATACAAAGCAGCTGGCAGTGTTGGGTAAAATGTGTCTACTATTGATGACCGTAATATATTCACCATAAGAGTATGTTTGTGTCATGATGTTGCTGTGTCATGCATGTATGCTCACCACCTCCACCCACCCACCCGTTTATTCATTAAAAAAAAATAATGTCGAAATGCCTTATTATTTAGAAACTTATTATATATAATGCCAATACTTAAAAATACACAGGAATCTTTAAACAATAAAAATAAGGTTTGCAACAGCAACTGACTAAATAAAGAATACAGAATTATAATGAACTTCAAGAAAAGTTCAAGAATCTAAAGACCAACCCCAATACACAACATGTCCACGTCATCTAGTTGTGGTGGCTATGTAGATTTTCCAACCATAATCTCTGTCGACCAAATTTATAGAACCTACCTTTTGCATGTTTTGTTATAACGGTGACTTTCTGAATACACATGAAAAGAATTTCGTGGACATTTAGCAAACTAAAAGTAATTGAAAACAATCTTTCATCCGATCATCCTTCTAGCCAAGAGTTACGGGCCGTACCCTCAGAGAAGCCCTGATCGTATCCCTTAGCTAGCAAAGATGCATTTATTCTAGAATAAAAGTATATCAGAGGACAATCAGTTGCATTAATAAAAAAAAGAAAGCATAACGATCGTATAATAGTGTAAAAAGTAAAATCACCAAAATACTGAAATCCTAGTAAAATTCAAAAAGGAAAGTCCTTAATCAAATAGCAAATCAAAATTTCAAATGAATGTATACCAAGTGTCATATTCCTGACTTGGCACAGGCATTTTCTTATTTAGTGTTGTATTGTTGAACGAAATTTCTTAAAACACTTCACGATAGTGTTTTTATAAAACTACGTTTTTCTTATTCTTATAAATTGTGTATGTTCTCAAGATTGTTTCTTCTCATTTAGGTTTGTTGTTTTGTGAACATGATAGAATTTATAATTCAAATGTCCATTAGCCAATTGCCACTGGACGTTAAGCAACCAACAATCAATCAATCAATCCATTAACCCATAGGTCTGAAGTAGTTTTTGCTTATATGACTACAGATTATAATATCGACAGTTGTAAATCAGATAAAACTACGTCAACGAACATTATTTACCGTAACAAAGAACAGACTATATGACTGTGTCTGTAAATCATTGTGAAATTCATTTTGTTTTAATAATTTCTCTTTATTTACGTTTCAACTGTAACGATTCTCAACTTTGATTGTGCTTTTTGACTGATATCAACAGTCTGATAGATTTTCAATTTATCCTGTAAATTAGATGTGCTTTATTAGAAGTCCAGACATGTTGCCAAATGATTTATCTATCTTTCAGATTTTTATTTAAAGTGGTTTTATTGCTGATAGATTTGAAGAGAAATTTCCAAAGTGGATAAATGCTCTGCAAAGCAATAGTATGTTGAACATATTGATATTATACCACGAATTGTTGTTTCTAAAACCATTGTAGGACATAATTTTTATTAGAAGAATTTTTCTGATTTTCGATTTGGACCAATATCAAGATTTTCGTTGAAAAACATCATGTACATTTTTGTCTTATAGATAATATCTCATACCAATACTCTGAACGTTTACATTAAAAACATATAAGACTTATAAAATAAACAGCAATCAACATGCATTACTGTCTATCAAGTGTACTTATAATGTCATTTAACATAAACATTGAATTATAGAATGGCCTTCATAAGTATTAATAACATGGCTATCTGACATCTGTCCTTTTTATGAAACAGAAAATCTATACTATTATACTTTATAATGTTTACAGAATATGACAATAATATCCAATGTGTTACATTGCATATGGACATTAACTATATAAGTATTTTACGAACGTCAATGTCAAAGCAAATCAAAAATAACAAGAGGCTCTCAAGAGCCTGAATCGCTCACCTGGTAAACAATGCCTTCGGCCATGTGTTTTGACGAAATAGAAAATAAAACACAAACTTTATTTTATACACCCTACTGATCATTCAAATGAAGTTTGGTTGAATTTGGTTGAGTAGTTTTAGAGGAGAAGATTTTTTAAAGTTAGCAAATATGATGAACAAATTGTGAAAAATTGTCATTAAAGGACAATAACCCCTTAAGGGGTCAATTGACAATTTTGGTCATATAAACTTAATTGTAAATCTTACTTTGCTGATCATTTTTGCTGTTTACAGTTTATCTTTATCTATAATAATATTCAAGATAATGACCAAAAACTTTCCTTAAAATTACCAATTAAGTGGCAGCAACCCAACAATGGGTTGTTTGATTCATCTGAAAATTTCAGGGCTGATAGATCTTGACCTAATGAACATTTTTACCCCATGTCAGATTGCTTTAAATGCTTTAGTTTTTGAGATATAAGTCAAAAACTGCATTTGACCCCTATGTTCTATTTTAAGTAACGGCGGCCATGTTTTTTGACGGATCAAAAATCGAAGCACAAGCTTTGTGCAGGATAATCTGAGGAACAATCATGCTAAGTTTCATCCAAATCCATTCAGTAGTTTCAGAGGAGAAGATGTTTGAAAAATTGTTAACGACGACAGACGACGACGACGGACGCCAAGTGATGAGAAAAGCTCACATTTCCTTTTGGGAAAGGTGAGCTAAAAACTACAAAATTTCCTTAAAATTACCAATTCAGTGGCAGAAACCTAGCAACGTGTCGTTCGATCCATCTGAATATTTAGAGCAGATAGATTTTGACCTGATAAACAATTCAACAACAGTCAGATTTGATCTTAATGCTTTGGTTTTTGACATTTTACCCCTATGTTCTACTTTTAGCCGTGGCAGCCATCTTGTTTGGAGGGCCCGGGTCACCGGACACATTTGTTTAGACTAGATACCCAAAAGATGATTGTGGCAAAGTTTGGATTAATTTGGCCAGTAGTTTCAGAGGAGAAGATTTTTGTAAAAGATTACTAAGATTTACGAAAAATGGTTAAAAATTGACTATAAAGGGCAATAACTCCTAAAGGGGTCAACTGACCATTTCGTTCATGTTGACTTATTTGTAAATCTAACTTTGCTGAACATTATTGCTGTTTACAGTTTATCTCTATCTATAATAATATTCAAGATAATAACCAAAACAGCAAAATTTCCTTAAAATTACCAATTCAGGGGCAGCAACCCAACAATGGGTTGTCCGATTCATCTGAAAATGTCAGGGCAGATAGATCTTGACCTGATAAACAATTAACCCTGTCAGATTTGCTCTAAATGCTTTGTTTTTTGAGTTATAAGCCAAAAACTGCAGTTTACCCCATTGTTCTATTTTTAGCCATGGCGGCCATTTTGGTTGGTTGGCCAGGTCACTGGACACAATTTTCAAACAAGATACCCCAATGATGGTTTTGTGGCAAGTTTAGTTCAATTTGGCCCAGTCGTTTCAGAGGAGAAGATTTTTGTAAAAGATAACTAAGATTTATGAAAAATGGTTAAAAATTGACTAATAAAGGGCAATAACTCCTAAAGGGGTCACTGACCATTTCAGTCATTTGACTTATTTTTAGGTCTTACTTTGCTGAACATTTTTGCTGTTTACAGTTTATCTCTACCTATAATAATATTCATGATGATAACCAAAAACAACAGCAAAAAATTTTTCCACATGTCAGATTTTGCTTCTAAATGCTTCGGTTTTTGAGTTATAAGCCAAAAACTGCATTTGACCCCTATGTTGTATTTTTAGCAATGGCGACCATGTTTGTTGATAGATCAAAACTTCGGATACAATTTATAAACTAGATACCCTAAGGAACATTCAGTTAAAGTTTGGAAGTATTTGGCCTAGTAGTTTCAGAGGAGAAGATTCCTTGAAATAGTTTACGACGACAGACGACGACAAACGACGACGGACGACGACGACAGACGACGGGACGACGACGGACGCCAAGTTATGGCATAAGCTCACTTGGCGCTTCGGGCCATGTGAGCTAAAAATGAACGTTACGTTATCTGTCCATTAAAACACAGAAATCAAGGTATACAATTAACTCAATGGCCATTTAAAAAAAAATATTTCTGGATTTGACCATTCAACAATAATTACATTAGATCCAAATCATGTATTGAAGCATTTCACCTGAGACAATTCAAACTGACGTCAAAGGACTTAATATTATTGTGGAATATCTGAACTGTGATGACAAAAGATTTTAATGATGTCGTGAAACATCTCAAATAAAGGCAACAAAAGTATACCGCTGTTCGAAAGTCATAAATAGATTGCGAGAAAACATATCCGGGTTACAAACTAAAACTGGGAGAAACACATCAAATATAGAGGAAAACAACGAAAATAAAATCACTCAAGTGCAACAACAAAAGAACAAAGACAATGCAACACACAGAAACGAACTATAACATAACAATTGCCATTTTCCCGACTTGTCACTTGACATTTTAAGAAAACTGGTTGATTGAACCTGGTTTTGTGGCTAGCCAAACCTCCCGCTTTTATGGTAATGTTAATATAACACTAAAATGACAACATTACATGACAGGCCTACAATACAAACGTAAGACAAAAATACTAAATAGTATTGTGAAAGAACCGAAGAAAGCTTCAAACAGTTCAAATATTTAATTTTGTTGTATAACAATTGATACGTGACGATGAAAACTCTACATGTACGTGAGATTCTGAAACAATTCACTAATAATGACGACATCATTACAATTCAACTTAAAGTAAAAAATAACAAGATAAATGATGTTTTGAAATAATAAAAACATTGATAATAGTAGCTCTAATTAGTTATCAAAGGTACCAGGTTTATAATTTAGTACGTCAGACGCGATTTTCGTCTACATAAGACTCATCAGTGACGCTGATATCAAAATATTATAAAGCCAAACAAGTACAAAGTTGAAGAGCATTGAGGATTCAAAATTCCAAAAGGTAGTGCCAAATACGGCTAAGGTAATCTATGCTGGATAAGATGAATCCTTAGTTTTTCGAAAAATTCAAAGTTTTTATAAATAAAGGTATATCAAAGGACAATCATCTGCATTTAAAAAAAAAGAAACAAAAAAGAAGCAAAAAGATCGTATAATGATGTTGTATTGTTAATAAAAGTTTCTTGAATTTGTTGAAAACCTAATTTTTCTTATTCTTATAAATTATGTATGTTCTAAAAGATTGTTTAATCAGCTATTTCTTTCATTAGAGTTTGTTGTTTTGTGTATAATGATAGAATTTCTTATTCAATTGTCCATTAATCCATAGGTCTATAGTCATTTTTTTTACTAATATGACTTTAAATACTTTCATGTTATCTGTGCATTAAAACACAGGAATCAAGGTATACAAATAACTCAATGATCATTTTAAAAAAGCGTATTTTTGGATTTGACAATTAAACAATGATGACATTAGATCCAAATCATGTATTGAAGCAATTCAACTGTGTAAACAACGCTTTAAATGTTAAACAATTCAAACTGACGTCAAACGACTAAATATTATTGTGGAATATCTGGACTGTGATGACAAAATATCTCAATGATGTCGTGAAACATCTCAAATAAAGGCAACAAAAGTATACCCCTGTTCGATAGTCATAAATTGATTGAGAGAAAACATATCCGGGTTACAAACTGAAACTGGGAGAAACACATCAAATATAAGAGGAAAACAACAAAAAACAGAAACACTAAAGTGTAACACCCAGAGACAATGCAACGCACAGAATCGAACTATAACATAACAATTGCCATTTTCCCGACTTGGCACTGGACATTTTAAGAAATCTGGTTGATTGAACCTGGTTTTGTGGCTAGCCAAACCTCTCGCTTTTATGGCAATGTAACATATAAAACTAAAAAGACAACATTACATGACAGGCCTACAATACAAACGTGAAGACAAAAATACTTAATATTATTGTGAAACAACTGAAGAAAGCTTCAAACAATTGCAATATTTATTTTGTTGTACAACAATTGACACGTGACGACGAAAACTCTACATGCACGTGAGATTCTGAAACAATTCACTAATAATGACGACATCGTTACAATTCAACTGTAATTAAAAAAAACACACCAGAGAAATGTTTTGAAACAATAAAAATTGATGAAAGTAGCTCTAAATGATATTTGAAGCAGTCCAACTGTGACTAGAAACGATGTTATATATTGGTAAAAATGGTCATTGCACCGGAAAAAACACTTAAATCCAGTTGTTGGCATGATACGCATTATGTCTTTCCATATATTTTATGATGGTATGATACTAAATCCCTAACAGGAGGGGTTGTACTTTTATTCAATTGAGGTCTTGGGCTGGCATATCAGTTCCTGTTAGTAGTTATTCCTGCACCAAGTCAGGAATATGACAGTTGTTATCCATTTGTTTAATGTATTTTGTCATTTGATTTTGTCATCTGATTAGAAACTTTACTATTGAAATTTCCTCGGAGTTCAGTATTTTTGTTATTTTACTTTTCTTTGTGTGTTTGTTTATTATTCGTTGGCTAGAGGTAAAAAGGGGAGTGATGAGATCTTAGAAAACATGTTTAACCCCGCTGCATTTTTGCGCCTGTCTCAAGTTAGAAACACCGGACCTTTTTTAGTTTTGTATGTTTTGTTTTAAATTAAAGCTCATTTATATAATCCGGAGTTTAGTGTGACGTTGACTTTCATAGAACTACTTCAAATTTTTTATCTGAGGGACCTGCTAAAGCCTGCCTTTGGGTGCGGGATTTTCTGGCTGTGTTTAAGACCCATTGGTGACCTTGGTCTGTTTTCTATTCTTTGATTGGGTTGGTGTCTATTGAAACATTCCCCATTCCCATTATTAATTGTAATTTCAACTATGCTTCTTCTTTTATAAAATGGTAGTAAAATTAATCATTTGTTGTCTTAACTGGAAAAAAAAGAATGAACTGACTGCTCCTATGTTTCATTTAAAAAAACAAAAAAGTAATTAAAAATATCTTTTTATTGTTAATTTTAGTAAGTTTAACTTTATCTATCAGTTTTGCAGATCAGCGACAAATGTCACGTTGCTTTGATATCTGATAAGAGCAGCGTCTTGTACGTCAGTCATATTTCTGATCCATGACGCAAGAAGTCATTACAATAATTAAGAAAACCAAAGAAGATCAGAGTGTTAGCCTAATTAACGCGGTGTAAGAAGTACATGTAGAAACAGAAGCATTCGTTTTACCATTCATTAAATTTTCCAATCAAAGCTTTGGCATCTATTGTCGATTGGTCTGCTTAATTTAACTTTATGCCATACAATATCCATAATAATAAAAAAGTGTGACGCATGTTATTTATACAACTAAACAGAGAATTGCAAATTAGGTGAGCTCGATCATATTCATATCGGATATAGGTCGAAGACATCGAATTTAAAATTAAATGAAAATGTCTTGCTCGTATCCATATTTAAAAGAACCTAGCAGAAAGGTTCGAAGGTAATTTCTGTACTTTTCAATAAAGACACCATTATTATTCCCCCGTTCAAGCCTGTCCTTCGTTTCTAGTGGTTAATGAACAATATGTCGATTTACTATCTTGTTGTAGAATTAGCAACTGTTCATAACATTACATTCGCTCTTGTAAAAATGAAAACGAAACAGCAAAAAAATATAAAAATAAATCAGCATAATTTTACAATACACACATTTTATTTCGAAGACGGATTGTACCAGCTGTATCTTTACAAATTGTAATCTTAAAGACATTCTAATAAAAAAAAAATCATAAACCGTATAATCTAAAACAAGAAGATTCATTCAAAACTTTTCTGTTACAATGGTAATGTGTGTGTTTCATATCTGTTTATATTAACATTGCTGTTTGGGTTCCTGATTTTTAATCACAATTAAACCTCTTTCTATTTTTTTGGAGAGTTATATATAGAATGACGCCCTCCCAGTCAGTACCTTCGTCTGATTTCCCCATCTAAATGATGTAATTGCATTGAAGTTTGCAATGTGAAGTCAATTAACAGGGCAAACAATGATATCCAGTTAATATTATATTCGTTAATAGCACCTGTTAAAAAAATCAACAGAAGTAAAAAAAAAAATGCACAAGTGTCTTAAATCTGAGGTTAAAGAACTAATTAAGCTAAGCTTACATTGATTACCAGGTCAAGTTGTTTAGTGGGAGCTGATCATTTCATAAGTTGGTATATAACAAAAAGTAAAATCACAAAATACTGAACTCCGAAGAAAATTCAAACGGAAAGTCCTTAATCAAATGGCAAAATAAGGCAACTAAAGCCATATACTACCATTTCGAAAACACGTACCTTGTAATATCAGTACACTTTAAAAGTTTGCTTGCACTTGTGAGTTTGAATGTTCCTTTGGTATCTTTCGCCCCTCTTTCAAACGTAGACAAATTATATTTCAATAATGCGTGCAATAATTTACACAGTTTTCAACATAATCCTTCTTAGTCTTAAAATTGAGAATGGAAATGGGGAATGTGCCAAAGAGACAACAACCCCACCACAGAACAGAAAACAGCCCAATGTTCGTAAACATAAAAAATGTGACATATTAATTTTATTCACAAAGTAGCAACACAGAATACAATTTAGCTGTGTATAAAATGTACATTTCTTTATTCCATACGATTTTATACATTTGTATTAGTCTGTCGAGTTAAATTTTGGTCTTTTCGTGTTTCTTTTAAAATGATATTCATCCCGGACCCTTCATTTGGTTCAATCCATGAAATTTTAAAGATTGTTGTATTCAACCTTCAAAGGAGAGGGATGTTAATCCTAACCCATTAGTGTACACTTATCCAATGTTATAACAGAATTTAAAAAAAATAGCGTTCCAAAAACTACGGCTCTTCGTAAATAAAACAAAGTATATTTGGTTGTATATAAAAGTCATAACATAAAACAAATTAACCAAATAATCCCTGTATTACAAAGGAAAGAAATACACCAAGTGAGAAACAATTCTAGATTATACTGCATCATAGAATGTTCACAGCAACTGAAAACAAGTTCTGTGTCTGTTAGAATGTTATCATGACTTCTTTGACAGTTTCCGCTTTCATAAACACACATGATCAAAGGCTATGTAAAAATGTCAAAGCAATTGGAGCATGACAGAGGGACATGGACTCATATTCTGCTTATCCTTTAGGAGCTACAACAACAAATTTGGCGACGAACAGAAACAACTATACGTATCGCCTTCCGCTCGCGAGATTATTTTTGAATTAATAAACATTATGAATATATGATAAATTGCATTCAATTAATTATAGCAACTTCTATCGTGGGATCTTTTCTCCGACATAAGGTCAACCGCAAACCGCAATATCCGCCGCAAATGTGCTTTAAGTGAAATCAGTATGATCGGAATAAATCTCTCAATATAGTCAAGTACAAAATCTATATCATACAATATATCAGTTCTCTCATAACGACACAATCTTTGGAAAATAACGTTATATATAAAGGGACATAAAACTCCTTATATCAAATAGTCTTCATTGATTAGACAAAAAATATAGCTTTTCTTATAATTCCATGGTAGACACGGGGATGGAATTGATTGAAAAACAATGTGAATTTACATAAATTTTCGACTGAAGTGTTCTATGACCGAGGTGATTAAAGGGAAAATAATTACCACTATTCTCCAATATGATCAATTGGCTATTAATACTAAGTTTGTAGTTTCTTCTGTCTGTTTCCCTGGACAGAACTAACACTTCACAAGTACCTGTTTCTGTGCAATTGATTTCTGGGCTATTAAAGTTTGAAAACATCCCACACTGTTCTCATTCTTCTTTCATGATATGTTGATTAATTTAAAATTAACTTTTATTTTCTAAAAGGAATAGAAACGCAATAAGTCTCCAGAAGTGATACAAACGTAAATATAAACTAGGTTGAGGGATTTACTAAACAAACATTCACAATTGATCCAGAATATTAATACTATATTGGAAACCACTGACAGGAAAGATTACATAATGCATGGCTTGACATAAATCATTACATAATGCAAAAAAAACATAATTTGCTTGACAGTCGACAAACAATTAAAAGTACTTTTCAATTCAAAAAGATGGGTAGATCACTCGCAAAATTAAATAAAGATCACTCAAGAAATGAAGAACAGAGCACACTAAAATGAAAACAACGCTTTTTAAGTATGTCAGGCGTCCGAACTGCTTTGTTCTTGATTTACCTTCACCAGGAACATTTAAAACCGAATATTTGAAAGCAAGGATTTATGGAAAATCGAAACAGTTGAAGTCTTTATGACCAAAAAGAACATAAAATGAAAGAACTATACACATGCTTGTTTAGGGACTAGCTGAAGCACGCTTACGGGTGCAGAATTTCTCGATGTATGGAGCATTCATTGGTGGACTCCGGCTGTTTTCTGTTCTTTTGTAGGGTTGTTGTCTTTTTGACACATTCCCCATTTCCATTCTCAATTTTATTTGAATTCAAAATGTGTTATCTTATATAATGATAATGCATCTGATTTCCTGTATAAACAATGTTTGCCTGATGGTTACAATAATGAAGGTTGCATTTGACTATATGTTTCATGGATGCCTTTAACTTCTCGTTATTAGGTCTGGCAGCCGTTTGTCACAATGATGAAACAGACAGAGTATGTATCGATAAATCTTTTAAGTCATTCTTTTTTTATCAATCAAATCGACAAATATGATGTATGAAGGCAAATATCTGGCCATTGTATGAACTAACCATGATTATTTCCTTATCTATGCTAGACATATATACTACATTATCTCTTTATGTCAGGTGGCACATCCTAAAATGAAAATATATCAAACTGTCGAATGTTTTGCTTTGGTGTCAAAACCTAACCAATTGAACGAGTGTGATGGATAAAAGATATCAAACCTCAGTCTAACATACTAATCCGTGCACAAATTGATTACAACCGTCAATATGTTACAAGGTGCAGCCGACCCCGAACTGTGAATTGCCGATGAAATTATCAAATTTCATTGTGGCATACAAGGTGCAGCTGACCCAAAACTGTAATATCCCAAAGAAATTATCAAATTTTGTGTTGCATCTCCTTTTACACGCCAACTAAATTACTTCAATATTCCTTCATTGTTTGGAGAGTTATATTTTTTAGCATTTTATATGTAAAAATTCTATAATTTTGATTGATTGATTGTTTTTTTTTTTTTGTGTTTAACACCACTCCCAGCACTATTGGCTACATGATGGTGGGCAGTTTTTATTGCGGAGAAGTTCAGATCTGAGTGCACGAAAAGAACCATGAACTTTTGACAGGAAAACTTACACTCATAATCAATTAAAATTGGCATCGAACGCACCAGTTATGGTTCGCGATTTTTTCAGTGTTTGTACGCTAGGTGAACTACTTAAACCACTCGGCCACCGGTGATACTAAAGAGATATATTTTCAATAAAACGAGTATGAATTTCGAAACCTATTTGTTGTCCATAAAAAAAACTTCTATAGAGTAAACAAATTTTGTTCTATTTCATTTATATTTAACACCACATATTAAGTTCGTTAAAACAAATCGCTGGATTTGTATAACTCACATGGTCAAAATATGAAAATTATCGAAATCTACTGACATTTGAATAACACAATAGTCATAATAAAGCTGAAGGACGCCTCCTGGTGCGGGAACATCTCACTGCATTGAAGACCTATTGGTGACCTTCTGCTGTTGTTTGTTCTATGGTCGGGTTGTTGTCTCTTTGACACATTCCCAATTGCCATTCTCAATTTTATAATGATATACTTCGAAAAATTTTCAACAATTTAAGATGATATATACATGAACATTTGACTTTGCTTAATGAACTCTTTTTGTTTGTAAATTTATTAAATTAAAACCTAAAATTTGTCGAATTCTTTCAAATTTCAGTAAAGATCCTTTTGAAAGTTATTTGTTCACTTCAGCGTTCCTATTGTTCCGTTGTTTTCTTATAGTTGATGTGTTTCCTCGGTTTTAGTGTGCAACCCGGATTTTTTTTTCAAATAATTTATGACCTTTGAACAGCGGTATACTACTGTTGCCTTTATCTATTGAGCATTGATATACTAATGTTGCCTGTGTTTATTAAACATTGGTATACACAGCTACTTTTGCATAGGTGCTATGTATGCACTATTTATGTACCACAAATCTGTAGTACTGGAAATCTTTTTAATATTCAGTACTATTGTGTTACTTACGAATTATTGTAATATTTAAGTACCTGTATTTTACAGTACTTGATTTGTACTTGAAATTTAAGTACTACAGATTTTTGGGTGCACGGTTACATTTTCAGCATTTTGAATGTTTGTCTTTTTCAAATCTCATGAAGTTATGATGTTCAAACATGGAATACTGTGATCATTGTTGGTATCATTTTTGTACCAATACTTTGAGTACAAATCAAGTACTGGAAAATACGAGTACAAATCAAGTACTGGAAAATACAAGTACCTAAATATTACAATAATTTTAAAGTAAAGAAATAGTACTAAATATTACAAGTAAATGTCCAGTACCACAGATTTTAATTACAGAAATAGTACCTATGCAAAAGTAGCTGTGTACTACTGTTGCCTTTATTTATTGAACATTGGTATACTGTTGCCTTTATTGTGCATATGTTCAGAAAGACGACCGATATTCACAATATCAGGAAGCTATTCTTCAACTATCGGATAAGAATCTCGTTCTTTAATGTCAGCATTAATTGTAGTCTATAACTTTTACTTTATCTAATAGCAAATACATGTTTGGCAAATTACAAGAGACCTACTTTATTCTCTTTGCGCAATAAAAGTAAACACGTAAGTATGTTAGTGTCGCCATTAAGAAAAAAACTCAATATCTGTGAAAGATACATATCAATTTCTCTTAAACATATGTATATAGCTATGTCAGGATAATTCACAGCTTTTTTGCATAGGTACTATTTATGTACCACAAATCTGTAGTACTGGAAATCTACTTTTAATATTCAGTACTATTGTGTTACTTACGAATTATTGTAATATTTAAGTACCTGTATTTTACAGTACTTGATTTGTACTTGAAATTTAAGTACTACAGATTTTAGGGTGCACTGTTACATTTTCAACATTTTGAATGTTTGTCTTTTTCAAATCTCATGAAGTTATGATGTTCAAACATGGAATACTGTGATCATTGTTGGTATCATTTTTGTACCAATACTTTGAGTACAAATCAAGTACTGGAAAATACAAGTACCTAAATATTACAATAATTTTAAAGTAAAGAAATAGTACTAAATAGAATGAAATTCAAAACAGTGTGGCTGTGGCCATTGATTGACACATTAAATTCATCCATTGACTGGGACAATTTACGTGAATGTTTGTCTGTAACGACCACTGTTCACGACGTACCTACGATAGACATTTAAACTGTGGGGTCGCCAAAGGTTTCTTAACGCCTTTAATTATAAAATAATTCAAAAAATTAATCAGGAATAACCTTTATGTTTTGATTTATATAATTGATATAAATCAAAACATCGTGTTATTTCTGATTAGTTTTTCGAATTACTTTATTAAGGTGTTGAGAACCTTTGGTGACCCCATAGTTTAGATGTCTTTAAAAAGTACATAGTGAGCAGTAGTTGTTACATACAAACGTTCACTAAATTGTCCCAGTCAATGGATGAATTTAATGTGTCAATCAATGGCCACAGCCACACTGTTTTGAATTTCATTCTATTACAAGTAAATGTCCAGGCCTTGAAGGCATAAAACTTTGCTCAGTGCTCGGAGCACAAAAATCATGCTCCAAACATGAAATCCAGCAATTTGATTGGTTGATTTTCGAGTCTGAGTACAAAAATCATGCTCGAAAGTTTTATGACCGTGAGGCCTGTACTACAGATTTTAAGTACAGAAATAGTACCTATGCAAAAGTAGCTGTGTACTACTGTTGCCTTTATTTATTGAACATTGGTATACTGTTGCCTTTATTGTGCATATGTTCAGAAAGACGACCGATATACACAATATCAGGAAGCTATTCTTCAACTATCGGATAAGAATCTCGTTCTTTAATGTCAGCATTAATTGTAGTCTATAACTTTTACTTTATCTAATAGCAAATACATGTTTGGCAAATTACAAGAGACCTACTTTATTCTCTTTGCGCAATAAAAGTAAACACGAAAGTATGTTAGTGTCGCCATTAAGAAAAAAACTCAATATCTGTGAAAGATACATATCAATTTCTCTTAAACATATGTATATAGCTATGTCAGGATAATTCACAGCTTTTTTAATAAGTGACATTTTATTCCTTTCTTTTACGATAAAACATTTCCCATGTGTTATTATCGCGGGAAGATGTTTCCTTGAAGGTGTCGAATTAAAATGACAATGCAAAGAGCATCACTGTTATGTCATTGCAACAATGACTTTCATTAAGAAAGATGTGATAATTTAAACATGGATTCACACTTAATCACATAAAAATGCAGGTCGATACATAGATCTATAACAAGGCCTTATGTAGGAGTCTATATAGGACGATATTGGAACAAACTTAAAAAGAAACTGTCACTTATATAGAGCACTGACATACAATACGAAACTTTTGTTATTAATTAGTTTTGAAGGCATGTTTGGCCGTCGTCTATTTTCAGAGTAAAATGTGATGAAAGCATATTATGAACGACAACTTAACAAACACTTTATGATTTTTTAGTTTTATGTCTTATTTTCATAATAATATAAACTAACGTCATCTGATAAGACGTCATCAGGCTACGTAAACCGCGCTCACGTTGATCAATATCCTTCGATGTGTTTTACATTGTTATTGCAGTGTTTGGTCTCTCTCAACATAATGTAGCACTAGTCTTGTTCCATTAATTCCTTACTGTTGTATGTAAAATTAAGATCTAAATATTATGTGTTCAAGTAGCTATGCCTTTCTTTGGAAAGGAGGACTGATTAACAAAGTATTTAAAAATGCAAAGTCCATAAAATGTAGATACTACCAGTCAATAGTTTATTAAATTTTCAAACTCAGAAGGCCAGACACCATGTGATTGTCGTCCTATTGCTTGATCGGCAATGTTAAACAAAATAAACATTTGCATTGAGTATGAGGACAGCTATAACCACAACTGGAATAATATTTTCAGAACTTCTACATTCTTTGGGATTTAAATCTCATCAGTTGGAACTTTTCGTTATAATTACTGTGAACCAACTTATTTTCGCGGATACTTTATTTCGCGTTTTAACCTTTCTTGACCACTTCGCGGCTATTTAATTTCGCGATTATCTGATTGACTTGATGATGTTTATTAAGGAAAGATCAAAGATTGACATATTCGCGACGATTTATATTCGCGTTATTTTTCTACTCGCGAAAGTCGCGAAAATAAATCGCTCGCGAAAATAAGTTGGTTTACAGTATACTGACACGTCGCAAGATACTGTATAGCTAAACTGTTCGGTGTGATCCAAGGCTCCGTGTTGAAGACTGTACTTTGACATTTATTGTTTTTCTTTTACACATTGTGACTTGGATGGAGAGTTGTCACATTTGCACTCATACCAGATCTTCTTTTATCTATCTACATATTCTAAAACATGTTTCAGCATTGATATAAAAAAAATGTATTTCTAACATGCGATATATCAAAAGAAAGTTTATTTTATTCGCTTTTTGAGTATTACAGGTTTAATGAAGTGCCATGATTAGGTTATTAGAAATAACAGTTCAAAGCTCGTAAACCTGTAATTTGTATCCCGTCTCGCGTTTCATTTTAGATCAAATAGTAATTCATTTCCTTCACGATTTCTTTTGTGTTATCTGCTTTTTTAGGCGTTACATACAATTGTGTTTTCGCTATTTATTAAGGTTAATTTATGGAAACTGTTTTATAAATACAGTGACCGATATAAGAGTATGAGAAAGCAAACAAACACTAATTGCTTTTAACATTCTACTAGTTACTGCTTTTTAATTCTGTAATACAAATATAGAACTGAAGAAAGAATTTTACTGTTGGTATCTTTTTTGCTTTATTCGTTTTTACCTAAATTTTTGAAATTTTATTGAACATTCTATTGTATTCTACCTTTAGAGTTCTCAAACGAAAGTTCATCATTGGTGGTCTACTAATTATATCCCCGCTTTGAAAAAAAGGGGGTATACTGTTTTACCTCTGTCAGTCCATCAGTCCATCAGTCCGTCAGTCTGTCAGTCAGTCCGTCCGTCCCATGAATATTTTTCGTCACATTTTTCTCTGGAACTACACTACCAGGATTTCTGAAATTTGGTTTCAGGCTTGATATAAGTCAGCTATACTGTGTGATGCGTTTTCAGATTCATCACTCGACAACTTCCTATTTACCGAACACTTGTATCATTTTTACACCTGATAGTCAAGTTGAAAATTTTTCGTCACATTTTTCTCAGGAACTACACTACCAGGATTTCTGATATTTGGTTTCAGACTTGATATAAGTCAGCTATACCGTGTGATGCGTTTTCAGATTCATCACTCGACAACTTCCTGTTTACCGAACACTTACCATTTTATTTCGTCGCATTTTTCTCAGGAACTATAATTCCAGGATTTCTGAAATGTGGTTTCAGGATTAATATAATTCAGCTATACCGTGTGATGCGTTTTCAGATTCATCACTCGACAACTTCCTGTTTACCGAACACTACTATCATTTTACACATGATGGCCAATTTGAAAATTTTCGTCGCATTTTTCTCAGGAACTACAATGCCAGGATTTCTGAAATTTGGTTTCAGGGTTTATATAAGTCAGCTATACTGTGTGATCCCTTTTCAGATTCATCACTCGGCAACTTCCTGTTTACCGAACACTTACATATTTTTACACTATTAACATTATCCACTTGCGGCGGGGGTATCATCAGTGAGCAGTAGCTCACAGTTACACTTGTTACTTATTCTACAAAAAAATCTGATTAAAATATAACTTCTTGCGAAGTTACTTTTTTGTAGCGAAAACGCCGTAATACATGTTTCGCTTCCGCTAGATTCTTTGCAAGCGAAATCAAGCCATGTATTTTACATACAGATAATAACAATGTTAAATTATACTAATGTTAAAACGACAAATAATGGTAAATATAGTTTCTTGATTCGATAAGTAGAAACTAATTCACCTTTCAATAAATATGGCATCGACCGATCTATTCTCCTATGTTGTCTCTGGCAAACCTTAATGAAGTAATATAGATTACTGACAAAATATTCAAAACAGCGTACAGCAAAAAATCGGCATAAAAAGTCAAAGACAAGGGCAAACATACGATATGTATCAATCAAATCTGTCAATAGCCGACGTCAAATTATATTTTGTAATTCCCAGATATAATTCGTAATCCTGACTGTATATCTAACATGTCCGTTTTAAAATAATTAGTCCGTCATCCGCATTGCCGTACACCTCATGGAGTTAATATATAGGAGGGTTTATTAAATGATTTTTCGTTGATTGGGTTACGTTATTGTTACGTGGACTATATGGATTACCATGATAAGCTTCTGACCACGATATTGTATCCTCTGTGGTAAACATGTTTTGTTGTTTATGATTTACCTAATTTATTTGTTTTTGTTTGCGGGGTAATATGGATGATCACTGTTGGAAAATATAGCGAAATAGCTGTAACCAGATGTTCGCATGTTCATCTACAGTCCTCGGAGGTATTAAAAAACTTAGCTCTACAAAATGTAATTTAAGGGTAATCATTGACGAGACAGTTTTCTTTATCCTTTTGTGTTTAAACATTCAATTTTTTTAACAGCAAAATTGTTTATGTTGCACTGAACATAAAATATTCGTTTAAATTGATATTTCGGCTTCCACAGAAATGTGCTGTTCTTTTATAATCCAGCATTTCACTAAATCTTATTATATAATATTTCAATTTTGGACCTTGCGTTCATAATCTCATAAGAAAACGAAGATCTTTAAAATCATTATTACAGATCAATCGATATGAAATCATAGGACGTAAAATAGAAAAATAAATGAACACTAGTAAACAATATTCGATATAAACCATATTAAAAATGTCAGTTAGAATTTGATATGTTAAACAATTACAAATGAACGTATAACACAATCGTTTGACATGCACTGTTTTTATACTTTTTTATCGCCACAATTACAAAATTAGCACTTGTCTAATTTGCGGTTAACCATAATATATTTTTGTTTTTGGCTATAATACATTTGATAGTGGACTTATTATTTATTTTTACATTTGCTCTTTCACTGACCGATCTAATCTTATTGAAATTTTAATGTACCATTAATTTATAAAGAATAAGATTATAAAGGAACTTGTTAGTTTATATCAAAATTACTCCACTTTGACCGACACCTATTCATCCCTCGTACACCACACATATTTCAATTTTCTACTGGACCTGTTGAACTGAGATAGTTTTAAAATGCTATAACATAACAAATTTTTCGCTTAGAACACTGATTAAATTGTATATATTTTACAACCAGAAAGACAATAAAGACCGTATTTATAGAAACAATATGCAACGCAACAATGAACAACATACCACAAAATTATCAGAAATATGGGTAACAGTCTATTGGTTAACTGATAAAACTTAAGTTTATGTTTTCGTTTGTAATAACTTTACAGCCTCGATATTAGCATTTACAAAACCTAAATAAAATCGTTGATTCCGGTCAGAGATTATTTTCAGTTGCTTTCTCATTGACGTATCGATCATTTTTATTAAAAAAAATGTAACTGCTCATAACTTAATTTTTTCTATGTGGACAAAATTGAAAGTAACTGCAGAAGGAGATACGTAGATGTTATTTTAAATGTTCCAAACTTCATCCAGAAGTTGCACTTGTGTTCGTTCTATTAGCATACCACATGCGAAATTCAGAGTATCGGAAAAGAAGCTGTTATAAGTGTGTCTTTCTATGTTATGATGTTACACTATTGTTTCAGGTAAGGGGGAGGTTGTAACCTTTCAAAACGTTTCTAGGAAAATTGTGGTGAAAACTTATTTTTTTATTTAGAATAATAAATAATTAGAATAATAACAATTAAAAGTGTAGTAAACAAGAAATTTGTGTTTGATATATCCGAATATCGAATGCACGCCACAACTAATCATGATCGCAAACTATGAAGTAATTCTTTAAAGTAGTTCCCAGAAAAGTGTGACAATATGATTTTATTGAACGAACGGACGGACGGACATGGTGATTGCAATTTAAACCTGATTTCAATAATTACCAATTAAAATGAACTTAATGAAAACAGACATATTTACTATAACAGTTATGCTAACACTATCAACGCACATGACAATATGCCTTTTCTATATAATATAATCCCTACTGATAGGGCACTTCATTAGTATAGCTTCTTTACTCATAATCATCAATTTTGTATATTCTACTCGTATTGCTTGATTAGAGGCGTGGTACACCAATGTATCCAAAGATAGGGTCAATTATTAAATATGTGTTTAGCAGTCTTTTTACCAGACCAAACTAATTTTTATCATAATCTATAAATACATTTCCCTTGAACCTTTCGGCCTTTTTTCAGTTAAGCTCCTAATAATTCAATTTACTAAAGTCGTTTCAAGAGAATAAAACTGAGAATGGAAACAGCGAAAGTGTCAAAGAGACAACCACCCGACTAAAGAGCAGTGTTATTAGAAATATTTTGATATAGTAATATCATAGTCTACATTATTATCTATGTAAAATGTATAGATCATCTTTTAATGATCGGAGTAGTCTACAGCTTTAATTTGTTCAGTGCAAACGATGTGGGAAAATCGTTCTTGGTGGCAGAAAAACATATTCCAATAATATTTCTAAATAATAAATTTTTCTTAGAATTTCAACATGATAGAATCACTGTCAATGTTCATGTTGATAAGAGTTCATGCTCCTTATTGTACTATTGGTAATTGTCATTCTCCATTTTTGTATAAAAACAAGAATGCGTCCATAGTACACGGATGTCACAATCGCACTATTATTTTCTTTATTCAGTTATTTAGACCGTGAAATTGGAGTAAAAACTCTAATTAGAACATGTGTACTATGTGTACTTAGTTTCAAGTTGATAGGACTTCATCAAAAACTACCTTGACCAAAAATTTAAACCTGAACCGGGACAGACGGACGAACAGACGAACAGACAAACAGGCGAACGGACACACAGACCAGAAAACATAATGCCCATAAATGGGGCATAAAAAGAAAAGGAACAATCGAAGACGAATTTATTCGCTGAAGTGCATCTTTTCACTCTGTAAGAAACTTTGCTACATCAATGATATTCCGGTATATGTATATAAATAAAATATCGTTCGTATATGACGAAGGAATAAAGGGAAGAGAATGAAGGTAACAATATTTGAAAAGACCTTCAAGTTTTCTCGAGTTCAGTCTACTAATTAAATAAGCCGCCTTCTTTTTAACTTGTTTAATTTGCACCTTATGTAGAATTTAAGAACACTTTTATTGTATAAATTGTAAGATGAGAATTCAGCCTAACTCAATATTAATCCATCCCGGATATTATCAAGTACATATGCAATGCTAATTACGCTAGCAGTAACGATGCACACTTTACATAAATGATACCATTCCATGACAAAGCGAGTCGAGAGAATAAGTATTACATTCAACTTTGTATTTTAGGGTTTACTGCAGATCTGTTAACACTTCTATTTCAAATCTATTTTATCTTATATTATGGCGTGCTGAGAAATTGTCTTCATTTATTTATGTCACTTTGGTTTTAATGCAAAAAATGTTGAAAAATTTTGGTTTTATTAAAAAAAAACTTTAAAAAAAACCCTATTACACTAGTATAGACAGTGTTGAAGCTTAATGTGTTATGAATGTTCCGACCTCAGTGCATTGAATGATTGGTGCACCAATTCTTACGTTATGTAATGTACATCCATCACAAGAAACCTAATCACTGTTGTAATACTGCCTAATCACTCACCGTGTAGTGATCTTTTTATGGCCACGAAGATACCGGCGTTAGAACAAACAGGTGAAAATACTGATATTGAGTTATGCGTTAGACAGATGTCAATTTTTACCGTATAAACGTAGGAAACAGTTTGGGGTTTGCCAATAACTAATTTGGGGTTTGCCAATAACTAATGAACGGAACGAGGCAGAATTATTGTATTTCATGTATTCTTGGACAATTGCTGTTTTAACCGTTTTTAAACGGACTAGTTGTAAACAGTAATCGTTATTTTTTCACAGGGGTGTGTGTGTGAGGGAGGGGGGCTTCCTATATATAATGTGAAAAGACGTGCCGCTGGAATAGTCACCTTTTAAGGGGTAAAGGTCACCTTTTAAGGGGTAAAAGAATCCCAGCGGCATCCCCTATCAATTTAATGTTGAAGTGCAACCCCCCCCCCCCCCCTTTCCCCATCCCCGAATTTTTTTACGTGAACCATTTCTGGTTCGTATCCTTACACCATGGAATCAAGTGTAATATAATCAAAACCCATATAACGTCCTCCTACGTACGTAAGGCATATTAATCTAAAATTATAAACATTAAGATTATTAAATTACCTTGTATAGCACTTGCTACCAAAACTTCAGGCTATTTTTAACTTATTAAGTAATTGAATTCGAAACACGTAAATATTCTTTATCTGAATCTTTTTATCGCTGTGATGTTTTCAATCTAACGAAAAGAAGAATAAAGGCGAACAAGACTTAGTTTAACTTTTTTCAAATTTTTAGCCGAAACTTTTTGTTTCCAAAATATAATACATAAATGAATAGAAACAATAAGTAAAAATGAAGGGGGAAATGATTGCACACACTAGAGTTTACAAAGTCAGGGGGAAATGATTGCACCACACTAGAGTATTACAAGAGGGAAATGATTGCACCACACTAGTATACAAGAGGGGGAAATGATTGCACCACACTAGAGTATTACAACGTCGAGGGGGGAAATGATTGCACCACACTAGAGTATTACAAGAGGGGGGAAATGATTGCACCACACTAGAGTATTACAACGTCGAGGGGGGAAATGATTGCACCACACTAGAGTATTACAAGAGGGGGGAATGATTGCACCAACGGTTTGCGACCCAGAAGTATTACAAAGTCGGTGACTACTTCAATTTTGATTTATTTCTGAAATAACCATTTATAAACGTTTATATGATAAATGAGAAAATGAGAAAATTTAACAATTCATTTCAAAATTCACTCAAGAATCATTCGATTGAATTGTACTGGGTTGGGAATAGCTATTAATTAAAAGTTTGACAATATAAGAATCAATTTGTTCGGCTGTATTCTAATTTATGTGTCTCTTATAAAACTTTATTAATGTTACAGGTTCACGGAAAAATTCATTTCCGGAATTGCTAATTCGAAAATTAAATTAAACTTTGATTTCAGGGAAAAGTTATTGTAATCGCTTTGGCCTCTTAATTAAATTTCATTTCCAAAGATAGTTGTGGCTGAGGCATGAAATACGCATTTATTTTTAATCAGTCGAAATGGGTTTTTATTCACCTGAACTATTTTCTAAAATAGTACATCGTTAAAATGATGTAATGATTTTCTTATATTATCATTAACCATTAATTTTGTGAAATCTCTTCTTTTAAATTAACGTATACGAAATCATCGTTATTCTCAAAGTAATCAAAACAATATGCTTAAACAAATATTCTTATAATGAGACGAGTATCAGCCAAGCCGTAACTCTAATGTAATGTAAGAAACCTATAAAGTGCAGTTATTTAAGATAAATATTGTAAAGGGTGGTCTTTGTTTTATTTTTCGGACGATCTGGCTACCGGAGTCGGAGTACTTCGTGATGTTTTATCAACCAATCACAAACCATATTGTATTTGCATCGTCAAGCACCTCATTGAGCAATAATGGAAGATTTATCTGTTTACGGTAGCGTGGACAGACTTTCATATAGACGGTTATATGGGCGTTCTAAGTCAATTACTATGTCATTGCGTTTAGTCAGATTTATTTATAAAAACAAGAGACTATACAAGCATGCAATGCAAAGGTACAAATACAATCATTCAAATCATGTTAAGTAGTTTTTTTATTGCAGTAATAAGTAAACTGTTTTAAATTATTCTGCCCAAGTACGGCCACTATGATAAGTAAATACATTTTTTTAATTTGATATGATTTTGTACGACAAAAAACAGGTACACCACTCACCCATGACAAAAAAAAAAATAACAACGAACGTGAAGACTATTAATCCACAAAAAAATAAACATTGAATATCACCATACACCAAAAACCAGGAGAGCACCGAATGACTCTCTTGCTTAGAAAGGTTTTGCAAATAACAAAACAGATTACAGCTTTAAACAAATAGAACAGCGTAAAAAAATAACCGCCATACCAAACAAAATTGTTTGTATGAATTAAAGGTGAGTATTTGTCTACGCTAACCATACAACCACATACTAATAAAAAAAAACAAAAAAAAAAAAAAATAGAAGTGTTGATGTTATGACGCCTTTGTCCTGTAAATGCCGTAAATTAGTTTCCGTTATATAAATGACATAAATAACTTGTTTACTATAGCCTTTTTCTGCTGGTAAACAAAGTAAAGTAACCTTATCCGCTCGTATAGTAGCGTTTTAGTATCTTAAACTAATAGTACAATATCTCAGTCAAACTTTATTATGGATAAAAGGAGTCACCAATAGGTTGTATAATCTACGAAATTTTTATCATGTTTTAATGTTATAGTCTCTTATATTTTTTACATAATGGCTCTTTATTGCATACCTATATTTTACACTTAATGTAATGTTGTATTATGTTATATTGACAGATAAGACTTGAATCAAATATTGAATTGAATTGAATTGAGAATGTCCCCGATTTATGTTGGGAGTTCAGAATACATACAGAAAACAGAATATACATAAGAAATAATTTCTAATTATGAAACAATAATTATCATAAAGACTGCCTACAAGGTAATTTAATTCGGTCTATAGTCGTAAATTAAACAATTAACTTCCAATTACCCACTGCACAAAACAAGTGCCAGTTTTCTTTCAAAACAGCATAACAGCCATAATTGACTAATGATGTAGATACCACTGATGTAACAATAAATAACAACATCAATTTGTTTGTATCAATCATTTCTGGCTTCATTCTATTACTTTAATTTAATAACTAATGTTTCTTAAAAGCAAAGAGAAACATCATACCATTCATCTTAAGAACAAAATTATACATTTTCTTTATTCACTGAAAAGATTCTGATCAGAATGGTACATGTATAATTAGATGAAGGCATGATGGGTACAAGTGAGGTACCAGTGTGGTAACAGTTGATTGTTTTTGACATCTCTTGGCACTGTCATCGAAACACGATCAAAATAACGTTGTTAACCTTGCATTGTTTTCACAACAATGTCAGATTGTAATTTATAAGTATGGATATCCTGAGGGCACATCAGGTTACGTACGTTGTATCGTCTGTTCATAAAAAAAACCGTATTGCAATCATTATTCTGGAATTTGTATTCGTTAAGAATGTGCATAAACATGCATCTAGCCGTTGTTTTTTTCAGATAAGAATCAATCGATCTATAATAATTTACTGTTAATCAATCCGCAATTCACTATCAATTGATATATGATTCACTATAAATCGATAAATAATTCACGTTCAAGGATATATAATTCACTATCAATCGATAAATAATTCACTATAAATCGATATATGATTTACTAAAAATCGATAAATAATTCACTATCAATCGATATATGATTCACTATAAATCGATAAATAATTCACTTTCAGTCGATATATAATTCACTATCAATCGATATACAATTCACTATAAATGTATAATTCACAATCAATCGATAAAATGGAAAGGGATAAATATAAATTGCAAAACTTGTTTCCCAATCCACTATAAATAAATATGTTTAAACTAATCGATAAATATAATTCACTATCTATCGATAAATAATTCACTTTAAATGTATAAATAATTCACAATCAATCGATAAATAATTCCATATCAATCGATATATGATTCACTATAAATCGATAAATAATAACTTAATCGATATATGATTCACTATAAATCTATACATAGCTCCTACCAATTGATATACAATTCTCTAAAGCTTTGAGAGGGGCCGCTTAATAATTGAATAAAACATATTCCTTATCTGTGCACCAATGTAACTTGGTTTGTTGAGAACTAATGAAATATATTAAGATCCGCACTTTTAGAAAATGTTCCCAGTTCAGCTTCAAAATGTAGTTTCATAAAAGATAAAATGTGACTTCGTGTATTAGAATCCAATGGGAGCCTTTATTGCATAATTTTGCAGATGTGTCACTCGATAGTAAAGCACTTATTAATGTTATCAAAGTCATCTTTCAAACAAACATTGCAAACATTACCATTTAGATAAGTAATCCAAAAACTTCACTGTAAGAATCAAGTAATGTCTTTGGCGCCTACGTTCTTTGTCCAGTCGGAAGAAAACGAAGGAATTAAATAAAGGGCCTCATACCTTTTATTAATACCAATTCTTTTTCTTATAGTTTAAACATTATGCTCCGCAGGGTGCTGCTTTATACGACTGCAGAGGGTGAACCCTGCACAGTTGGGGCAAGTATGGACACAACATTCAAGCTGGATACAGCTCTGAATTTGGATTGTGATTAAATAGTTGATACAGCATAGGTTTCTGACACAGAATGAATGTGGTCTAATGAACTTATTATTTTTTGGGGGCTTTTGAGCAATTCACTATACTGTTGAATATTAATTCCCTCACAAACAAATATTTGAAGAAATTTTCTTTTAAAATTCTAAAATCTGAAATGAGAAAAATTGTTTCCCCCCCCCCTCCCACCCCCATTCACGTTTTCCAAAAATAATCTCAAATTTCTGATGAAGTTTGCAACAATAACAACTTATTTTAAATACATCATAAACTATTAAAATATAAAATGTCATACAGTCATGGTTAAAATTAATATTAATTAATAGTAATTTCTAATTTTTTTTTACAGCTATTCATCTCAAGACAATCATCATTTCTCAATACAAAATTTTCAAGCAGTGTAAAGGGATGTAATCAATCAAACATATATATAACAGTATTCTTTAAATGGAATTGGATTACCTCCCTTACACTGCTTTTAAATTGTCTAAGTTGTCCTTTAACCAGAAAAATCCTTGTTTCCCCTTTTTTTGCCCCTATTTGCTAAATGCTTTGAGCCCTTAACCCCCCAAAACCATCCCTTTGTAGTATGGAAACTTGTGGTATAATTTCAGAGAGATTTATAAACTTAAACACAAGTTATTGACTTGAAACTACAAAAATGCTTATTTGTGCCCCTTTTTTTGGCCCCCTACTTCTTGAAACCCCCTTGTAGCACGAACCCCAAAACTCAAATACAGCCTTTCCTTTGTAGTAAGAAACCTTGTAGTATAATTTCAGAGAGATCCATACACTTAAACACAAGTTACTATCTGTAAACTAGAAAAAAATGCTTCTTTTTGGCCCTTTTTTCTACATGTTTGGGGAATTAAGCCCAAACTCAATCACAGCCTTCCCTTTTTTATATGGAACCTTGTGGTATAATGTCAGAGAGATCCATACAGTTACACACAAGTTATTGTCTTGAAACTAGAAAAGTGTTTGTTTTTGGACCCTTTTTGGCCCGTAATTCCTAGACGCTTTGCCCCATAACCTTTAAAATAAATCCCAATCTTCTACTTATGGTATTAAACATTGTGATTCAATTTCAGAGCATTGAAATACTTATACACAACTTCTTGTCCTGAAACTAGATAAATGCTTTAAACTTTTGGACCCCTTGGGCCCCTTATTCATAAACCTTCGGG
Organism: Mytilus edulis; assembly: GCA_019925275.1. NCBI lineage: Eukaryota > Metazoa > Mollusca > Bivalvia > Mytilida > Mytilidae > Mytilus > Mytilus edulis. Next base: position 112,825,543 of record CM034352.1, on the reverse strand, counting down.
ACCATAATCCCCAAGATCAATCCCAACCTTTCTTTTGTGGTTATAAACTTTGTTTTAAAATTTAGTAGATTTCTATTCACTTATACTAAAGTTATTATCCGGAAACCATCTGTCTTCGAATGACGACGACGACAACGTGATACCAATAAACGACCAAAAAATTTAATTTTTGCGGTCGTATAAAAAGGTGAAAATATCACCCATCATAGTGTTAAATACAAACCGATTAACTACCCCAAAAAAAGTAAAACAAGAGTACACATACAAGAATGTACAACCATGTTTAATTCACCCATTTCTACATAAGAAAATGTTTGTACCATGTCAGGAATATTACAGTTGTTATCCATTCGTTTGATGTGCTTGATTCCGGAATTTCCATTTTGAATTTTCCTCGTAATTAAAATATCGCATATTAAATTCTTAAAATCGAAAACTAAATTCGTTTTTACATATCGATCACAAATATTTATACAAAAAAAATGAGTTAACTCAAAGAAGAACGATAAAATTTATCTTTCAGTTTCTAGGAAAAGTGTCTTTTCATGTTTTGCAATAAAAATTGAAATGCAAAATCATGTAAAGCTTTAGCATTAGACCATACAATTGTTTTTAAACAACAATGAAAATCAGAATCAATAAAAGAAATAATTTCACACGCAATTAAGAATAGCATACCAATCAGTAAATTACTAATTCTCTGATGCATTTAAATTATGGATTTTAAGGTCAGTCGAAATATACAAAAATGCGGAGACTACAAACGACAAGGACGAAAGCCCTGTATGTCATCGAACGGCCTTTAGCGTGTCCATTTATGAAATTAAAAACATGATATTTCAAATATTTGTATTTCAGAGTTACTGTTGAACTACAAAAGGAGCGAAACCGAGTGAGACAACAGGGCGAGCGTCTCCTACTATAAATCAGAAGATGTGGTATGATTGCCAATGAGACAACTATTCACAAGACAGTGGCGGATCCAGAACTTTTCATAAAGGGGGGCCCGCTGACTGACCTAATGGGGGGCCCACTCCAGTCATGCTTCAGTGATTCCCTATATAATCAACCAAATTTTTCCCACGAAAGGGGGGGCCGGGCCACCCAGCCCCCCCCCCCCCCCTGGATCCGCCTATGCAAGAGACCAAATGATACCGAAATTAACAACTTTAGGTCACCGTACGGCCTTCAAAAATGAGTAAAGCTCATACGCATACATTACCCGCTAGTTTTGTGGTTGTTTCGATGTAAACGATGTGTAATATGAATGATATTTGTCTGATATTAAAACAAGGTTCTGCAGAATTTTTGGAACGCTTAGATAACGAGTTTATTCATGAATGTTTAAGATTAAGATTATTGTTACACTGTTATTTTATTTCTTGCAAAACTGATAGTGTAAAATCTAACTGAGGAATATATTAAGTTAACTTGTATAAAGGTGGTGTGTTTTCCAACAGGGACAGGAAAACTCGATGTTATGACATATTTGGTATTTACTACTGAGTGTTTGTGGAGTTAAACATATTCATAAGTTCCAGTAACGTTTGTAACATTAGTATTTTACACGGAAAGTTGATATAACACTGTAGTAATGGTTTGTTGTTAATAGTAATAAACATTCGAGTACACCCAACCACAACAGTACCTGGTTTGTTTGTTTACATTTAAAATTACGTCAAACAGTCTTGTTAAAAATAAATACGATAGGGATTAATATTGAACTTAAATGATGACTAGGAAGAAGACGAGACCAAGCACAAAACGCAAGCTTATGGATTCGTCACAGAATACCGATTCTTCGTTCGATTTAACTTCCAAACAGCCATACAAGAAATCAAATAAAAAACAAAATAAACAACAAAAGGCTAGTAATTCAGTCGATTATAGTGAACAAGGAAATATTTCGGCCCAGATGACACCTGACAATTTCATACAAAACCAAAAACAGCAAAGCAGCACACCATATCCGTATCCGTACCCTCCCCCTTTTTCTGGACCCCAACCTGTGCATTTTAGCCAATATACACCGCCCGTTGCGGATAGTAGTATTCTCAGTCATATTATGTACAGCATCAGTTCTATTGATTCTAGATTGAGCAAACTTGAAAGTATGGATAAAAAAACTGGATAAATTTGACGGTCTTTGTGAGGCAGTTGATAGTTTATTCACCAGGGTAAAAACATCCGAATCTGATGTTAAAAAACTCACTTCTCAAGTATCTGAATTAAATAATACGTGTGACAGTTTTAATATCAAACTTGACGAATTAAATGCAGAAAAGGATAATTTGTGGATTGCACAGGCATCTGGGGGTTCTGGTAGTCCAGGAAAGGGGTCGAAATTAAAGAAAGAAATAGCTGAAATACATAAACAAAACAGCGAGTTAAAGTCAACCGTGTCTGATTTGCAATATGAGGCTACAAAAAACAATCTAATATTCTACGGTATTGTGGACATGCCAGGTGAGGATGTCCAAAATCTGCTGAGTGGTTTTGTTCGCTATGAAATGGATGTTAAAACAAATATCAATTTCCGCAGCGTTCGACGTATGAATAGCAAATTCAAGCCAAGGCCAATAATTGCAACTTTTGACAATTTTAAACAGCGTGAGGTAGTGAAGTCATCTGCTTACAAATTGAAGAGCTCTCCGTTCGGTCTCAGTGTACAGTATACACCAGATGTGCTCGCTAAAGAAAAACAATTGCTCCCAATTCAAAGAGAGGCTCGTGCTCAACAAGCTAAAGCAGTGATGATCAGAGATAAACTGTATATAAATAACGAGCTTTTCGATCAGATTAAGCACAAACAATTCTTACCGAAAATGGAAACTCAGATACCGAATGAGAAGATCGAGGTAGATATATGTACTGACAAGACAACTCATCAAACTGACGAGAAGCAGGCTACTACCAAAGAAGACTAGGATAGCGTTGGAGGTTTTGTGTCTCATTCAAAAAACTGTGACAATTTGAAAGTAATTTCTTGGAACGTGAATGGTGGTATTCAAAATAAACTTGATAACATTGCATTTTTGAATTTTATTTGCACATATGATATAGTTTTTCTTACAGAATGTTGGTTTAAAAATGATTTTAGTTTGTCTATTCCTGGTTATGATTGTTTTTTGTATGCTAGACGCAAGTATAAATCTATTCAAGGAGGAGGTATTGTAATTTTAATAAAAGAGTGTTTTTCTAATAAAATTTCTATCGAAACATGTATTCATGATACAATTATATGGTTGAATATTGAAAAGGATATTGTTACAAGTGATAAAAACTTATTTATTGCCTGCGTTTATATACCCCCTGTCAGATCAAATTTTTATAAACTTTATAATTGTGATTTTTTTGTTGATTTAGAAAATAGCATTGAACTTTACTCTTCACTTGGTGATGTTATACTTTTGGGTGATACAAACAGTCGAACTGGGGCAATAGATGATTTTGTGAGTAACGATAGTATTCATATTACTATAAGGAATAGACTTGATGATATTTTTGATTATTCTGCTGATATAGAACTCAATGTAAGAAATAATACGGACAACAATACAAACTGCTATGGTCCAAAACTTATCTCGCTATGTAAAGCCTCGGGTTTGAGAATATTAAATGGCCGGCATAAAAATGGTTTTGCGAATGATTTTACATTTTGTGGTGCGAATGGAATGAGCGTTATAGACTACCTATTAGTCCCAGTGTCACTTTTCCCGATAGTGCGTCAACTTATTGTGTCTAATTTTACAACTTTTTCCGACCACGCATTTCTACATATACAACTTTCATTACTGTGTAACAAACAAAATTCAACTCGGTTCCCGGATGATGAAAACAGAGAGAAACTGTCGCAGGACAAATTTAAATGGAATGATGAATTAAAAGAACAATGTAGAGATTGTTTACTGAATAATATGGAAAAGATAAATATGTGTCGTGAACGGATTGACTTTGATGGGCAGCAATTACTCGACAATTCGTTGGACGAATTCACTAGTACGTTAAATGACATTATGGCACCATTTTTTTAAAAGAGGACAATCAATTTTAAATCTTGCAGATCTAACATTTGTGATGATAAACCTTGGTTCAACGCCCAGTGTAAAGACCTTCATCGCCGCTATATAAACTGTTTAAATATATTTAATAGACTAAAATCACAACTAAACCATAGTAATTTAATCCGAGCGAAAAAGGACTATAAAACACTAGAACGTCGCTTGAAACAAGATTATATGCGCACTGAAGGAAACATGCTAGACATAATGAGACTTACAAACCCTAAATTATTTTACAAGAAATTTAAAAGAAAAGCGTCTCCTAAACATGCTGTACCATTAAAGTTGTTCCATGAACATTTTAAGTCATTGTGCTCATCAGACACAGATGCTGTACTGGACGACAGCCAATTTAATAACACTGATGGTGAATGCGTATATGAGGAACTTGATAGAGAAATTACAGAAAATGACATTTTGAAAGCTATTCGTAACCTTAAACGTGATAAAAGTCATGGAGTTGATGGAATTCTTAACGAATATTTTATTGAATACAAAGATGTGTTTATGCCTGTATTACTGTACATTTTTAATGGAATTTTACAGTCCGGAATTTTCCCTACGGATTGGGCAAAAGCCATACTTATATCTATATTCAAGAAGGGTAATGTGCTTGATCCGAACAACTACAGAGGGATTAGTTTAGTCAGTAATTTTGGAAAGTTATTTACGTCCGTTCTTAATCAACGTTTAATAGACTGGTCGGAAACATTTGATATTGTGACCGATGCCCAGTTCGGCTTTCGCCCCGGTCTGGGTACAGTAGATGCTATTTTTGCTCTTACATCATTAATTTTCAAATCTTTATCAGCCAAAAATCGTTTGTATTGTTGTTTTGTAGACTACACGAAAGCTTTTGACACTGTTCAAAGATATATGTTATGGTATAAACTATCAAAAATTGGTATACAAGGTAAATTTTTAATGGTTATCAAAGCTATGTATTCTAATGTCACTTCTTGTGTAAGTGTTGATGGGTTCAATTCTGATTATTTTACTAATGAAGTAGGTTTGATGCAAGGTGAAGTATTATCACCGATATTTTTTTCTATGTATGTCAATGATTGTGAAATGGCTTTTATAAATAGTGACTCTATTCCTTATGAGATGAAGGAACTAAATTTATTTTTACTAATGTACGCTGACGATATGGTTATTTTTTCAGAAACTGTATCTGGATTACAAACGTTACTTGATACTTTGTATGATTATACCTCTAAATGGTCACTTAGTGTGAATATAGCAAAAACGAAAATTGTTGTTTTTAGAAAGGGTGGAAAAATACATGGCAATGAAAAATGGTATTATAATAACCAGGAAATAGAAGTTGTAGATAAGTTTAGTTATCTTGGTATTTTGTTGAATTTTAATGGTAAATATAATGTGTTACAGCAGAAACTCTCAGAACAGGGTAGAAAAGCTGTGTTTGCCTTAAGGAGAAATGTAAAGGATATATATTTGAATTTTGTAACTCTACTTTCACTTTTTGATACTTATATAAACAGTGTACTTTGTTATGGTTGTGAAATTTGGGGTGCTCACAAGGCACCAGCTATAGAAAGGATACATCTGGGCTATTGTAAAAATATTATGAAAGTAAAAAGCTCTACTAGTAATGTCATGGTGTACTATGAGCTAGGTAGATTACCATTATTGCACACCAGAAAATGTCGAATTTTTAAATACTGGTTTAAGCTGTTATGTACTACAAACCGTATTTTGAAAAACTGTTACTGTTTTTTATATGACGATTTACAAAAATGTCCAAATAATAAGACAAATTGGTTGTATTTTATTAAAAATGAGTTGCTCAGTATAGGTTTAGGTGATATTTGGTATAATCAAGGTTTATTTTTAGATAGTAAGCTCTCCAGTAGTTTTTACTTGATAATTAAACAACGCCTGTTTGATTGTATGAAGCAAGATTTTGACAGCCAAATGAATAATTTAGTTAAATGTACAAGTTATAGATATATGGTTCATAATTTTTGTTTACAAAATTATTTATGTAAACCAATACCAGTTATTTATAAGACATGTATTACCAAAATAAGACTTAGTAGTCATGATCTAGCTATAGAATGTGGTCGCTATTCTGCAATTCCAAGAAGTAATAGACTATGTAGTTTTTGTAAAGACGACATTGAAGATGAGATGCATTTTATTTTGAAATGTCCTAATTATCAAGGTCTTAGATCTTATTTTATAAAACCATATTATTGGAGAAAACCTTCTATGTATAAATATATACAATTAATGAGTTCTAATAATCTTAAAGAATTATGTAATTTGGGTAAATTTATATTTCGTGCACAAAAATTAAGATCTAACATGATGTAATATGTTAAACACATTACCTTCTGCTATCGATGTATACTTGTGTAGTTTATATGTTGTATGCCTATAGTTGTTATGACTTTGGTAAATAAAGATATATTACTGCAAGAGGTTAAATTTTACAAGACATACATTTAGATATTTTTCACATTTGCACACCAGTCCACGAACTGCCAGTGTTACAGTACTTCCGGAGTTCGGTTTGTGCTTGGAGCTAGGAGCCCTTAACATTCAAAACTGATGTATAAGAGACAGATGATCAGATGAAAGGATTAGATGAAAATTACTAATAAGGTGTTTCTGTCGCATCATGGCACGCTTGTAGAAGCACGTGATCTAAATTACTACATAGAACTAGGTCATTAATACATTAAAATATGACCTTTGCAATGAGGTGAAAGATAAATGACTAAAAACCAATGTTATGATGCTGAGTAGGCCACTTACATTACGTAATAAAACTTCATTCATGGAGTTGTATCTTCATTGCTTGTCCCACTACTGTCAGGTCATATATATTTTGTTGTACATAAAAACTAAGATACTTTACATTTATATGTTGCTATGTTAATTAGATCTGATTATGAACTATTTAAAACATACAGAAAAAGATAATATATGATTCGTATAAACTGAAAGGCTCATAAAACGTTTTTTGTACGAGATATCTCATTTCATATCAAGACTTTTCCATTGATGTCTGCTGTGGTTGTTCTACACAACATATAAAGAAACTTCACACATATATCTTCCCTTTTATCCTTGTTTCAGAAATAAATGTTCTAAATCAATTAAGTTACGACTTACAATAAATACTATGTAGTTTGATACAGGAAATTATTTCTTTTTTTTTGTGTGGTTTAGTAATTTGAACTGATTTCATCGCAATTAAAGTAAGAAAAATTTGTAGGTATCTACAGATATACATAAGAACTACATATATTTTCAACTATAACTTACATTTACTCTCTACCTACTACAGTTGTTGCTGAACATATCACAAATGAGGGGGGAAATTGAGTTAACATAATGTATGTGCTATGAGGGGGGAAATTGAGTTAACATAATGTATGTGCTATGAGGGGGGAAATTGAGTTAACATAATATATGTGCTATGATCTCCTATTTGTCTTGATGATCATTTTTGCTTTCTACAGTTTTTTTTTAAATTTACTAAAATTTCCCCTAAAAATGCATAAACGGTAAAAATCATCGTTTAAGGACAATAACTCAACAAGAGGCTGTCACAACGACAGCAAACCGGATTTATTTACATTTATTTGTGTCCTGGCAATATCACAAGAACCATTACTGATGAATGGTGAAAGTGAAAATCATCAATATCAAATTTGACCTCCATTTTGTCATCAGTATCAACATTTTGATATAATAATATTTGAAAAGCTTAGATTGAATGGTTCATGAGTAAATGCAACAACGTGAATGGAAACGCCATTTTACAATCTTTCAAGAACCATAACACCTGAACAGTAAAAGTCAAAATCGTCATTATGGAACTTGACCTCTATTTAGTCATCAGTAACAACATATTAAAATTTCAAAAGCTTTGGTTGAATGGTTCATGAGAAAATGCACGGACACGACGGGAAACACCATTTTTCAATCTTTCAAGAACCATAACTCCTGAACGGTAAAAGTCAAAATCGTCATTATTGAACTTGACCTCCATTTTGTCATCAGTAACAGCATATTAAAATTTCGGAAGCTTTGGTAGAACAGTTCATGCATAAATGCACGGACACGACTGGAAACTCCATTTTTCAATCTTTCAAGAACCATAACTCCTGAACGGTAAAAGTCAAAATCGTCATTATTGAACTTGACCTCCATTCTGTCATCAGTAACAACATATTAAAATTTGGGAAGCTTTGGTAGAACAGTTCATGAGTAAATGCACGGACACGACTGAAAACTCCATTTTTCAATCTTTCAAGAACCATAACTCCTGAACGGTAAAAGTCAAAATCGCCATTATTTAACTTGACCTCCATATAGTTGTCAGTAATAACATATTAAAATTTTAAAAGCTTTGGTTGAACGGTTCATGAGTTAATGCATGGACAACATTTGATTGCCGCCTTTCAAGAACCATAACTCCTGAACGGTAAAAGTCAAAATCGCCATTATTGAACTTGACCTTCGTATAGTTGTCAGTAATAACATATTAAAATTTTAAAAGCTTTGGTTGAACGGTTCATGAGTTAATGCACGGACAACATTTGATTGCCGCCCGCCCGCCCGCCCGCCCGACCGCCCGACCGCCCGGCCGCCCGACCGCCCGGCCGCCCGCCGTACATCCCAAATCAATAACCGACATTTTTGTCACAAAAATCCGGTTAAAAACGAAATTGGCAAACGGAATCGTCATTTAAGTGAAGCAGTTCCTTTTGACAGCTTACGTTAGGCTGTATAAACAGATCTTATCTTGCTGATCATTATTCTTATACAAATTTCAATCTAAATTTAATTGTAGCTTTCAAGATATAGGTAAAATCGCGCACGTTTGGTAAAAAAAATTAATTTAAGGTCAATAACTTATATAAAGAATCGACCCAAAGATCTTGGCAATATTTACTTATTTGTAGATCTTGTCTTGCTGACCATGTTTGATCGTCGAAGTTTCTATCTTTCTATTTTGTTTTCAGCATTTCAATAGGCAATAACTTAAAATAATTATGAAAATCTTCATTTCAGGGCAACACACCATATATAAAGTCAACTGATGACTTTATGTAAAATAGTATATGCATGTATATCCATATTTCTAAAAAGAAATGATACTTCATAATAGTCAGGAAAGCACTTTTGTAAACGTCAACAGACGACGAACACCAAGTGATTAAAATAGCTCACTTGACTCTTCGGGTCCGGTGAGCTCAAAATAAAAACATTCACGTTATAATTAACCTAAAACTGAGTTTTATAAAAGCAGTTCCAATTTCCACTTTACATTTATCATTTACAATTTTCCTGTCATAATTTGAATGATGTTGATTTTGATTAATTATTGCTGGTATAAATCCAACTCTCTGTGGAATAATATTCAAGATTAAACACTATGAACCATTTGGCATGATTGAAATGGCTGCCCATTAGATTTTGGCAGTTGTATTTTTACTGACATTTTTCAAAATAAAATGAAAAAGAAAAAAAAATTGATTGACTATGAATTTAATTGCTATTAACCCAAACTAGTTTATTATATTTTCAAAAACATTACATATAATTAAAATCAACAATATTTTTCTCAATTATTCAATAATACTGAAATATTTACATACATTTAATGTATTACCCGTAGAACAATGTAGAAAGGTCGTCAATCTTAACGTCGTAAAAATAAATGAAGCCTATTTCTGATACTTTTTTTCTTCTTCGTTTTTGTTTTGCAGACTGTTACATATTATACAGATCATAATGTGCATCTCCCAGTATCTATTATTTGTTTTACACTCGGTATCATTAATCGGCCTCTAGTTCATACAACTAACATATTGATGAGGTCTTCGTTGGGAATTGAGAACAACTCGAGTGAAAACTTTAGCATGTAGCTCTCGCTGTGTTAGGTGGGACTTATTATCTACTACGAATCAATATCAAAGACAACTTGCTACAGAAACGGAGATGTTTACTTTCCGACAGGTAGCAGCAGATAATTGCTGCACGTGAAATGTTGTCGTCTGTTGAATTAAAACATATATCTGACATATAGGATAGTTTCAAATTAGTTTAGTAAAGGTAAGTCACAGCTAATTTTTATCAAATTTTATCTTATTACTTTTTATTTGGAAATGGGATACAAAACTTTGTAAAACACAATTATCAAATAAAAAAAAATATACCTTTACATTACATCGTAACTTGATGTAAATATGATTTTTTTTAAAGCTCCTTAATAATTGTGACTTGTAGATCTCAAGTTGTTCTTGTTTTTATAAAGTTTATTATTTATATTTAACAAGGTATCAGCATACCAAATACTTAAGTTATGACAACTTAGTGACAATATATTTTGCATTATATAGGAACTAGTACATGTACATGTAGAACTTGACAATTTTGTATTATCTACCGTATCTTATTTTGACTTAAAATCGACTACTTTTAGAATAACTAATGAACAAACAATAACCAAGTATTGAATGAAAAACAACATCTGCAACTCACAAATAATACTAGTAAACACATATTTATATTTATTATATTCATATATTAGGAGAAATATTTAATACGATTTGACAAACCTTTATTTTTTTATGAATACGAATACGAAAAGGTCATTACTGGACTACATAAGACCAATCTACCATAAAGAACCAAAACTGAACATAATTTGAAAGAAATTCTATTTATTCAGTCATGCAATTGTCAAATATATGTTTAACATAGTATCAATACTACTTATTATAAGTAAAATCTTACCGAGACGTAAACTCAAGTAAGAAATTACCATATATTGACATTGTTTTCGATTTGACCTCTTTATATCAAATATATAATTAAAAACAAAGTGATATTAAGTATCTAGATGAAAAATGGGTTAATATTTAAAAAAAAAATGCCATTTATCTTGCGCGCTACAATCGCCCAGTGCACACAGCTGCAACTGTTAAGTTTCGTCTGTTTAATGCGCCTTTCTATGATAAAGACGAAATGCTTCTGATTGCGATTGAGAAAATTAATTTCTGTGTATTTACTTATAAAGACGGAAGGAGTTTTGACTAGTTGTACAAAACATAACGATTTAAAGTACATAAAACTATTACATCAAACAACACAATCTTAGATAAACAGTTGCTCCGTAATAATAAAAGTTCGCTTGAAATAACAGTCTGGCTGTGATGATTTCATAAAACCGCAGAATGTTCTGTTTTTGTATTCAATTGCAATAAAGTCTGTAGTAAAAACTATATCCCCTTTAACGAATCGTTCTTCATTTAGGTTCTTGCCAATGGTTTTTTTTTATTTTTTATTTTTATTTTTTTTATAGTATTCCTTAAAGTGATTTTTTTGCTTCTGTATTTAATTGCCAGACAGTCGGTAGAAAAATGCTGTGTTCCCTATAACGAATCGTTCTGGATTTAGGTTTCTTATGATTGTTTTTTTTAAAGACTTTAGTTTAATATAACCATCTTTGTGATAGACCATTAGAGAAACTGTATAACTCTCCACATATGTCGAGTTTTAATGGTTTTATTAACACAACATGAAATATACTAATTGTGTTTAAAGTAATATTAAATGAGGTTTTTTTCTCAACTGAATAATATAAATTCACATCCCTCACTGGAAAGAAAAATCGTGGTCATCATAATAAAATAAGATCTTTTCCCGCAGCTGTTGACCTATGGCTATCATACCTCGATTACTTTTTAATACACTTGTTAGCTATACTTAAACTAATTCTCAGATTAATAGCCTCTCTCGCCTAATCAATTCTGCCTATGCTGTTTCATTGCTTCAAGACTTTGCCAGTGTTTTAATAAAAATTAGAAAAGCACAATGAATTTGATTTGAGTTTTGGGAATGGATTACAGTTGAATGGCTTGAGACACAATCACACTGATAAGTTTGGTTATAGAATCCAGTTCAACGATATCACAGTAGTCTAATGCCAATTTAATTATATTAATTATACTACATTATGTGGAATAAATTTAAACATTGATATCGATGTGTTTAAGTAATAGTGTTTTTAAAAAAGATATTTTCGTTTTCAATATTGTTTTTTTTTTTTTTTTTTGTTTTTTTTTTTTTTTTTATCTTTTTTCACTATAATTACTCAATAATGTATTTCAATTTATTCTAATGAAGCTTTGTTCTACATATTTGAGTGCTTTAATTTGCATTTTCTGTAATTGAAAACCGTCGTTTTACAAGGAGCGTTAGTTGAATTTCAAAAATAACTTGCATCAATTCTAACGAGTTACATTATCAATTTTACTTTGAATAGTGATTTACAGATTTCACCACTTAGAAAGTCTTGAGACGAGAGAGGTTGCATGTAAACCGGAATTAAATCTCCTCTGAGCAGTGATACTCAAAACGATGAAACAATTATCCATTTTATAAGCACAAAAAAATCCAAGAAAAAACTAGAGGATATACGAGCAAATCTAACGAAATGGTACTCCGCCATTTGTTAAGTCCTTGTCTTGATAACGGAAACACCATCAAAATTTAAGAACAAACACCACTGAATGGGGAATACAAATCTAAATGGTAGTGATTCTGATAACGTTTCCTTGGATTAAGATTGTGTGTGTATGATAATCGGATCAAAATGTATATTATAGTGTGCATATAGCTGACTATACGGTATGGGCTTTGCTCATTGTTGAAGGCCGTACAGTGACCTATAGTTGTTAATGTCTGTGTCATTTTAGTCTCTTGTGGACAGTTATCTCATTGGCAACCATACCAAATCTTCTTTTTTATATATACAAATGTATGTCGAAGTTCGTGTCAATTACACCCAAAAGTAAACTTAAAGATGGTTTCGATTGAAAAGTAATATATATATACTATGTGCAAAAAGAACAAAATGCGAGTAAGATTTATTGACATTTTCATAATATGTGTGACGCGGTTCAGTAGCAATTGCAAACAAATTAAAGTTTGAGGGACCGAGGGACAACGAGCAAACGAACAAACAAACAGACGGACAGAGGGAGGGACGGACTCTCCCATCTATATATACCGCCATCTTAAGAAAGCGGGAGGCTTAATAATGACTAGAACACACCCGTGATATCGCGGGTCCGTGACTGAATTAAAGTATATAACTATGCGCAAGCCTTATCTTAGTATTAGTACTGTCATCTGATAAAGTCATGCCGATTATAAGATACACAATTTTCTCTGCTTTCAAATCTTTCTGTTTGAAACCCGTCGAACTGGAACTTATCAATTATTGGTAATATTAATTATTTGGAAAACAAAAGGTCCTGGAATGGAGTATTTTTTAATCAACAGCATTGTCCTGTATTAGTTATAAATAAGTTGAATTCTTTGTTTCGCTGTTTTACGTCATGCCCGCTAACAAATTGAAACTTATTTTTAGTCCAGATTTTTAGTATTCGTATTGTTAATTATCTTAGAAAGTCTTACGGATTAAAATACTACAATAGGTAAAAATTTTGACAATTTAGTAGTGTCAACCCTGTGATTATGACCCGTGTATATAGCATATTAATCCTGAATACACCGTTTGGTGGTGCGCCTGTCAGATGCGGAACGTACAGATAAGGTAATAGGTAACAGGTGATTATACTATTTGTATCGGTATCGGACTCGACCCAATGGGGAATACAAATCTAAATGGTAGTGATTCTGATAACGTTTCCTTGGATTAAGATTGTGTGTGTATGATAATCGGATAAACATGTATATTATAGTGTGCATATAGCTGACTATACGGTATGGGCTTTGCTCATTGTTGAAGGCCGTACAGTGACCTATAGTTGTTAATGTCTGTGTCATTTTAGTCTCTTGTGGACAGTTATCTCATTGGCAACCATACCAAATCTTCTTTTTTATATATACAAATGTATGTCGAAGTTCGTGTCAATTACACCCAAAAGTAAACTTAAAGATGGTTTCGATTGAAAAGTAATATATATATACTATGTGCAAAAAGAACAAAATGCGAGTAAGATTTATTGACATTTTCATAATATGTGTGACGCGGTTCAGTAGCAATTGCAAACAAATTAAAGTTTGAGGGACCGAGGGACAACGAGCAAACGAACAAACAAACAGACGGACAGAGGGAGGGACGGACTCTCCCATCGATATATACCGCCATCTTAAGAAAGCGGGAGGCTTAATAATGACTAGAACACACCCGTGATATCGCGGGTCCGTGACTGAATTAAAGTATATAACTATGCGCAAGCCTTATCTTAGTATTAGTACTGTCATCTGATAAAGTCATGCCGATTATAAGATACACAATTTTCTCTGCTTTCAAATCTTTCTGTTTGAACCCGTCGAACTGGAACTTATCAATTATTGGTAATATTAATTATTTGGAAAACAAAAGGTCCTGGAATGGAGTATTTTTTAATCAACAGCATTGTCCTGTATTAGTTATAAATAAAGTTGAATTCTTTGTTTCGCTGTTTTACGTCATGCCCGCTAACAAATTGAAACTTATTTTTAGTCCAGATTTTTAGTATTCGTATTGTTAATTATCTTAGAAAGTCTTACGGATTAAAATACTACAATAGGTAACAATTTGACAATTTAGTAGTGTCAACCCTGTGATTATGACCCGTGTATATAGCATATTAATCCTGAATACACCGTTTGGTGGTGCGCCTGTCAGATGCGGAACGTACAGATAAGGTAATAGGTAACAGGTGATTATACTATTGGTATCGGTATCGGACTCGACCCGGAACTTCCTAATTATTGGCAATATTAATTACGTGGAAAACAAAAGGGCCTGGAGTGGTGTAATTTTTAATCTACACCTTTGTATTATATTAGTTGTATATAAAGTTGAATTCTTTGATTCGTCGTTTTTACGTGATGACGGCTGACAAATTGGACCTCGTAATTTTAGTATTATAGATAGATATAATTACTATATTGAACTTATATTTCCTATTCTCCTTAATGAAAAGGTCAAAGGTTCTTACAATATTGAGAGGTAACACATGCTTTTTTTTTTATCAATAAAACACAAAGTTCATGGTCAGAAGTCAACAGGAAACAAGAAATTAGTTAATAAAACATTAAAAACCTTTAGTAGTATCATTGACAACATGTAAAGAACACACGTCCTAATTTCCATATCAACTTAGAACTTATATCGATAGATGTTAACTAATAAAAGATATAGTCATTAGTCGATGGAGATTAGTTTTCAAGTACATTTTATAGGATGAAATACTTGTAAAAATAGCCAATTACACGAAACATGTACGCTTGATTGTAATCTAACATAAAGCATATCTTTGTACTGCCTTATATCACACTGTTTACTTCCCTTTGAAAAATAGTTTTATAACAATATTGATAGAAAAGTGTCATCTACAATGGCAAAATGGTCCCGTTCTCGGTAAATTCATAATCTTTGTGAAAGTATCGCATATACTTTTGAAATTGCGATTTCATTTACTCCTATACTATTTTATGTCGTTTTGTGGCACTAGACCTTAAGCAAGTACTGATCAATCTCAAAAACTGTATTAAAAACATTATCCAGATTACCTGAGCTGCATTTGGAAAAATCTTTCGGAATTTTGGTCCTCTTCATCTTCGAACTTTATTTGGTCTTTTTTCTTTTTATTTGAGCGTCACTGATGAGTCTTTTCACACGAAACCGACGTCTAACGTGCAGAACTATAAGCCTCATCCTATATGCGTTTTTTGTTGTTGTAAAGCCATGCTCATTTTAAGCAGACCAAATTTATAAACAAATTAGAGGAAAACAAACTTGTATATGTACCAACCTAATACTAGTAATGTACAATTTTTAATTAGTAAATCAATATCATATAGCCATTTAAAATACAAGATGTGAATATTACCTAGCGATATAAATATGACTTTTATGATCCATTAAAATGATAATTCGTGTTTCCTTGGTGGAGGGATTACACCTTCTACTAACCAAAACAATTGTTAACGTATTCCAAGCAAATTTATTTGCATCCAATGAACTACATCAAGGTCATGTGCACTTTGTATATTTACACAAACAATAAGAATTACACTTCAGATGGACGTTTGTAGGCGGTTGACAACTGGCAATATCATTATATTTCTTTTTTTCACAATCTTATATAATTCTTCAACAGTTTATTTAACTTTATTATTTCCCCTACATTATGCAAAAGGACTATTTCCCGTCAAATTAAAACTAACTGTAATCAAATATGAATGGTGATAATAAACTGCTATATTGAATGAATCTTAGGATTGACAGTTTCCATACAAATCATTCATTATATAAATGTGTTCGGTAAACTAGCTTGATGATTCTAAATTAGATTCTCCTAAAGTTTCGTTAAAATTTCAATTTACACCACAAATAATTCAATAATGAAACATTAAGGTTTTGAAATGAATTTCCTTTTCTCTAATCATTTGACTAACAATGTAAATAAAATAAAAACAAATGGACAGACATTTCACGTTAAAAAGATTTTTACTTAAAGAGTAAAAAAATACAAATGTACTGTCATTTAATGCAATCTCCTTTAATTGTTTGATTGTTGTTTACACAAACGTCCAGTGGCAAATGTTTCAAAATATATCCAGGGAGAGGGAAACTGTACAAAATTATGCTGCAAGCATGATATTAGAATGGTCAAATTGTATAAATAATATAAATAACTGGAATTATCCATCGTTTGTGACGTAAGCTGTATGATATATAATCGCCCAATAGCAGTTTTCTCAATAAAATTATGTTCTGAAGAATATTTTTTTAGATGCACTATGGACAAAATAACCAAACATTGTCATGTAGATAATTTTTTCTTCTTCACAACACAACATGTACATGTAATCGAAACAGACGCCGCGCTTAGTCTGAAGGCATAACATCTAAATTAAAAATGTTCAATGTAAGAACATTTTTGTTCATTCCACATTTTCTTTTAGATTATTTTCCTATAAAAATTTTAATCAAGATGTTGTTAACAATAAATGACAAATTCTTCAAATTATGATTTAAGATGCAAACCTGCCTAACAATAACCCCCCTGTATAGATTTTTCGTCCTCAAAAAGTTAAAGTTCATTTAAAATGTTTCATTCAATAACGTTCTAAATCTGTTACAAAGAACGTCATGGTCATCGCAAACTGCATTGCATATTAGTTTCTAGTCATGCCATCTTAAGTGAAGCTGCACATTCTTTAACGTTACAACAGGTGCCAAACAAAAAATCAGAGCCAGGACTTAAATCTCAATTATCATTTGTGCGAAAAAGTTGCAGCAAAACCAGCACGTATGCTATACATGAAAACTAAGTGTTGTGTATATGAACTTTGATAATTGCGAGATAATTTTAAGGACGTCTTCATCGGTTGTATATGCTTTCTATAAACATGCTGTCCTTGTGTTCAATCAGTATAATATTTAAGAAAATATTCCTATACTACTGCATACAATAATTCTGTGGTAAGATGGACTAAATGAGAATGTGTATCTAATATACTCAGTGACACAGTGATTTTTATTATAATATACTAATAAACCTGCTCTATATTGTTTGGGATACTCCCTAAAGATCTATTTACCACAAGAGGGAGGGGGTACTCAGATTCTCAAGAAATAAGCCGCAATTAACGTTCTTCAAGAACACATCGTAATAGGTAGTTCATAAAAAGGTTTTGAGAAATCGTCTTTTTTTTATTACTATAGTAAGTCACTTTCACTTTATCTCACTCGATCATACAATATAAAGTCTCTTTAGGATATCCTAACAAATTTTAAGAAATTACAAACAAGTATTATATTACTGTACTGCAAACCGTTCTTAACAGTTTCATGACTTGGGGTTAAAATGGTACAAACAAAACAAAAGAAACACTTGAAAACACTATACCGTCCTTTTTCCTCATTCAATTTTTCTTTTCTTTTTATCTTTTGGTCAATATATTGTCTGTCATTTTCAGTTGTTATCGTCAATCGGGTATCGTCTGACTGTTTGTGTGCGAACTTTCTCTGATTTCTTATCAATGACCATTGCAGTAAATTAGATACAGCGAATTTACTCATAAGGTCTAGCTAAAGTGGAGTTTCTTGTGTTTTGTACCTTAACTTAGCAGCTTCGTCTCTAGCCATCGAAACATTTTTCTTTGGGGTTGATCTTAAAATTCAGATTCAGCTTTCAGAAATTATTTCAAATTGCCACCATCAGAACTTGTTTTCATGAAACAAGTCTTTTTACTTTCCATGATGATTTCTATTCACATCTCGTTTAATCTATATCTGGACATTTTGGTACGATCTTTCCATTTGCACGCTGCGTTTAATCAGCTGAGGGTCATTTCGTTAGAAAGCTATTTCGTTAGAACGCTTCTTAAGTCCAAGCAAAAGTGGGAACAAAGTACATTATACATGTCACTGCTGTGTAGGTTAAGCTGAGCCTATACCTTTTTGTGCACTACAGCAGCGAACTGTTACAAATACACTGTTAAAATTCATTCTTAGCATACATATCTCTTCGTGCGTAAAATAAGTGAACAATGAATGAAGATATAACTTAAACTTTTTACCAGATGATGAAACAAATCAACATGCATCTTTGATTGTCCCTACAGAATTCCCGCCATTCAAAATTCCAATCTACCTACACTGCATTGAAAAGATCTCATGACGTTTTCATTGACAGAACAAATTATCACCGATCTATCATCATATAAAAATTGGGTTTTATATGCAATCTCTATAAGATGGACACTCTTGTATTATATTATGAGAAACAAATAATTGCTCTCTGCATGTGTGAATGCTTCTTGATAGATACACAGTTGTACATTTCAATCGTATCCAAAACCTTACCAATTATCTTTATTTCTAGTTGACCTGAGTTTTACTGATATATACAAAGATAAAAAAAAAATCAGTAATATTCGAAAAATGTCAATCCTACTAGTGGAAATCTATAAATAACTGACAGTGAAAAACAAATGATTTGACCACATAAGATGACCATTGCACGGATTGACCAATTGATATAAAGTTATATGACACTTTAAGTGTAGGAGAAGTCCGACCTTATAGCCATAGATAATTACAATTTACAAAATCTACATATATATTAGTCATATTGAATTTTATGTATTCTGCACCCGAAAAATACGTTCGACCTTTTTGGTATAACTCAATTCTTTCTTCAGCATAAACGGAAACAAAAATATAATGATTTCTTAATTTAAAAAAATGATACCATTTCATCAACTGTAGAAACTAAATAATGATACAATTTTAGACTTTTATCAGCTTTGCGATCATATTATATTATAATAAATTGAAAATTAACTTTATTTCTGGTTTGATTTATCGTTTTTCAAGACATTGATCAGATATATCATTAAAACATAAACATACAGCAACAAAAACGTAGAAGCAACCAGCTCTGAAAAAATTGATGTACACATTAGCAATTTATACATTATTCAATAGAAATATATATATTTCATAACCATCAATGGACATTTTGATAAAAAGGAATATAAGCTATCTATAACATTTAAGGTTTTAAAGTTTTGGAAAACCTTTTAATAATATTACTTTTTATGTATTTATACATAATTCAGCTTGTTACATTTTGGCTCAGAAAATTTCATCAGAGTTTATTCAGAAAGTTCAATTTTGTTGATTTACAAAGGCATTTGTGCATGTTGATCTCTAATATGGCGGCAAACGGTTATTACTCCTATTAACTCAAAATACGCCAATCGAAAACTACCTTTTGCTTTACCTCGAACTGGATATTTACAATAAGTTCCATGTGAGACTGTATAAGTTATGCAAAAAAAGAACATAAACTGAATAATAAATCGAGTATTGTAATTTTTCTTCAATTTTCAAGTTGTAAATTATTACGACTGAGTAGATATTAAAACCTCTAAGTCAATGAGTTTGTCAAGTTCTGTAATCTGACCATTTGCATTTAATGATTCATTTTTTACCTGTATCAAAAATGTTTACTAGTATGTTCTATTGGTCAGACAAATTCAAGACCCTTTAAGTTCCTCGTTAATTGTCTGTACCATGGACTCGTTGTTTATCTGCTTTACACATTATAATGGATGTGAAACATTCCCATCCGGTTTTCATCGTCTACTCGTTTGTTAACTGTTTCACATATCGATATGGGTGTGTTGTATTTAAGTGGACACATTCCCATCCTATTTTCATCTTTTTTGTTATCTGCTTCACTTATCACTTATCACCATGGATGTGTTCTGTTAAAAGTGGACACATGCTCGCCCTGTTTTCGTCGTATAGATTGTTACCTGATTTTAATAATTCACCATGGCTGTGTTCTGTTGAAGAGGACATATTCTCAGCCTGTTTTCATCGTTTATTACCTGTTTCACATATCGTCATGCATATGTTCTGTAAGAGGGGGCACATTCTTATCCTGTTTACGTCGTGTGTTACCTGTTTCATAATTCACCATCGTTGTGATCTGTTAAAGTGGATGCATTCCCACCCTGTTTTCGTCGTTTATTCATTTGTTACCCGCTTCACATATCACCATGAATGTGTTCTGTTTAAGTAGACACATTCCCATCCTGTTTTCATCGTGTGTTACCTGCTTCACATATCGCCATGGATGTATTCTTTAAGTGGATACACTTCCAACCTGTTTTCATCGTTTATTAGTTTTTTAATCGCTTCACATATCAACACGGAAGTGTCATCTTTATCCTGTCTTTGGTTTAGGTTTTAATGAAGTTTGCTAATTTTTTGTTTTCTTAGATTTAGAGTTTCTGATTGTATCTTTGTTATCTCCTATCTTCATGGTGTTAAAGTTTGGAAATAAGAATTAGATACATGGAATTGAGTAATCTTTCCGTCTCTTGTCGACACAGGTCTTTTTTCTCTATTTGATTAAAATACACTGCACTCTAATCTATTTTCCTTCCCGTTGATATCGATCCAAAATGTGCATTTCTTTTTTTTTTTTTATTATTGCAGATAGTAAGTTGAATTGATTTCAAAACAAATACGGAATATTTACTAAAGTTCTTCCGATTTTATGTTATGTGATCTCGATAAAATAAATTGAAGACCTGTAGAAAACCTGCTTTTGGAACTTCAGAGTCTAGCTATCTTCAAATACAGTATGATTAAATCCTTTAATTCAATAGTGGTTTCTCACCTCTAGATTTTCTTTATCTATGCTAATGTCAATTTTAGGGCATTAGATTCATGTCAGCTTCTCCAAGCATGTTATCAGATAATATGGCATTAGAATAGCGAAAATTACATTTCCGAGACATAAATGTAATTAAAATCGGGGAATCAAAGTCAAAAATGTCAGTCAGGTCTGTGCTAACGCATTCAGATGGTTTTTATAAATGAACATCTGACTGCTCAGATTTACATTTGAAAGGAAACAATCATAGAATGATATTTTTAAATAAATAATTGATATCCAAAAAATATCAGAAAGTTGATATTTGTGTCTGACAAATTCACTGAACATTTCCTCATAGATGTTTTAATGAATAATAAATTTATCGGTAAATGTTAAATGGCAAAATGTAATTTTCCGATTTTGATAAAAGTTCAGAAAAATTTAACATTAACATGTGTTCTTTTCTTACACATTAAAGTTTAGAATGAAATTCAAAACAGTGTGGCTGTGGCCATTGATTGACACATTAAATTCATCCATTGACTGGGACAATTTACGTGAACGTTTGTCTGTAACGACCACTGTTCACGACGTACCTACGATAGACATTTAAACTGTTGGGTCATCAAAGGTTTCTTAACGCCTTTAATTATAAAATAATTCAAAAAATTAATCAGGAATAACCTTTATGTTTTGATTTATATAATTGATATAAATCAAAACATCGTGTTATTTCTGATTAATTTTTCGAATTACTTTATTAAGGTGTTGAGAACCTTTGGTGACCCCATAGTTTAGGTGTCTTTAAAAAGTACATACAAACGTTCACTAAATTGTCCCAGTCAATGGATGAATTTAATGTGTCAATCAATGGCCACAGCCACACTGTTTTGAATTTCATTCTATAACTAAATTCAATGTTTTAACTAAATATTTATCGAACACACCGTTAAAGTCAGGTACAATCATACTTTTAATAAAAATACATTGTAACGATTATAATTTTCTTTCTTTTCATGTTGCAATAAAAATGAGGAATATTTTTAAACAAACAAAATACTATTCAACATCAAATTTATCTATTATCATATCATAGATTCAGATTCAAGATTCAATAGTTTATTAAAGTCTCACCACATACATACAAGTATAAACACAATATAATATCAAGTACACAATATAAAATTTAGAATGCATGTGCCATTCTTAAAAGAACTATGAGAGACTGTTATATACAATTTTAAAACAACAGAATTAAAACATAAGTTTTGTTATTTATACAAAACATAAAAGTGCAATATCACCATGCACATCCAAGGATAAAACCTGATACATTTTGTACATGTACATAATAAAAATAACTGAAACAGTTTGATTTTTAACAGTATAAGATACTGTTTCGTCGTAATAAAATATTATTGCAGGTTTTGACAACAGAACTACAAACATTTTCATTTTTGAACAAAAATATAAATTTTTCATCATCTGACAAAGTTAAAAACATATCATTATGTTGAATTATATCAATAAATAAAGACTGCCTTAAATCTTCATATAATGGACATGTTAACAATACATGTTTTTCATCTTCTATATTATCACAATTGAAACATAATCTTTTATCTAAATCTAATCTTTCGTAACGACCAGTTTCAATTTTTAAAGGTGCTACTCCACATCTAAATTTCGCAAATGCACTGCGATAACGAATAGGTATATTTTGCAACAAATATTGTTCAGTAGAGTATGAAAATTTAAACAATTTATAAGTTCTTAACTTATTTCCTTGACCATAAGAATCAAGCCTTGTACTCCATTCAGTTTTATAATTATCAAAAATATTAACTTCTAACTGATGAATTATATTTTTATCCAGTATATAATCATCTACATTACAAAATCTGTCCATATTGTAAAGTTTCAACATTTCTATCACTTTATAACTCCAATTTTTAATTTTATAACTACTTTTTCTAATTGACCATATAAATACTTTATAATTTATCCTGTCTTTATCCATTTTTGTACATCTTGCCCAGTGTCTAAAAATGTTTGACCACTGTTTAACATATGGAGGCTTCCAACCCATGTCACCTGAAACAGCATCATTGGGAGTATACATAACATTATGCTTAGCTCTATTAATTATTGATTGGAATTATAACGTGGTAATTCCACTTTATGATCAATTATAATGTAAATGTTTAAATAGCTTCCCTTTAGACAGTTACTGCATCTTTTAGTTTTAGTTGGTTTTTTTTAATTTTAACTGAACTTTATTGGTCATGATAAAGCTTTAAAAAATGAAGAACATGCTAGAAGAATAAATTTGAAAAGGAATGTTAATAATTTTCAAATACACCCATATTTCCAAGTGAATGTTTTTTTCTTTCCGATATGATTAATTTGCATTTGTTTAGAGAGTATTTCAATGCAAATTTTACAAAAAAAAAACATTTGTTAATGTCTATGCTATGCCTTAAATGTATGATTTGGTTTCCACATTACACCTTAGAGACAACCACAATCAAAAGTAAAATATATAACGTTCAAAATATGAAATATAAACACCGAAAACTATCTCCTATATGCTACAGTCGAATCTGTTGAGCTCAATTATCAGTACAGACTATAATCAATCAATGCCAAGGCTTCAGCCAATCTGCGAATTTTTTTCTCACAGATTTCAAGACAAACCAATTTACTGACTTCATGGAGAGAGAAAGTAAAATCACAAAAATACCGTGAACTCCGAGGAAAATTCAAAACAGAAAGTCCCTATTCCAATGGCTAAATCAAATGATAGAACACATCAAACGAATGGACAACAACTATCTTATTCCTGACTTGGTACAGGCATTTTCAAATGTACAAATGGTGGATTGAACCTGGTTTTATAGCGCTAAACCTCTCACTTGTATGACATAGAGAACAGTCTAATCTGTTATCTTTACATGAACAAGGTAGACAACTCTGCTGATCTAAGTGCAGACATACATGCTATGTTACCTTTACACGGCAAACAAATAGATTCATTTGACCTTTGTTTTAAAGAGACAGAAAATGCCAATAACAAACCATAAAAAAAACACAAAAAAACTTGAAAAAAAAAGACGAAAAGATCGTCATACAACAATAACAAAAGACTAAAATACATCTTTGCCAGAAAGAACTACTAGTATCATTAACTTAAAAAATCCTTTTATGGTTAATACATTGAAACTAAGAACGAAACAAACACTTTCAAACTCCGTTCGATTCTCAAACAAATAACATTTTCAGTTTATAGATTGCTAAATGTCAGAGTCCCGACTCTTTAAAGCAAACCATCATCGGGAATCGACCAACTAGATCACAATATATTAATATAATTAATAATTATAATAATCTTATTCAACTGATAAGGATTTCACCTGCTTCATTTTAGTTTCTTCGCTAGAAAACAAAAATACTAAAATGCCAAAGTCCTAATCCTTTGGGTCATAGCACTGGAAACTAAAAGTCAACAAGCACAATCATAGATAATATCAAAATATATTTGGAGCTTCGAGTTAACTTTATATTTAAATCTAACTAGTACGGATGTCAACTGTATCGTTTTAGTTTTTTAGCAAAGGTTGCGTTCACCCTTATAAATGATCTTTATGGTTAGTTTTACAGCAATGAAAATTTAGATTCTAGTCTGTTGTGTCGTAAGTTTTTCTACTAAGTATTTTATTTAATTTACAATAATTAGAATGCAGTTCATTGCCTTTTTCATCAATTTACTATAGTTTTACCAGACTAATAGAATAATAGGATGACGATGTCAACAGATATTGGACTATTAATGATCTTAGAATACAAATTATACGCAACAATTTTTAAACATTCAAGGACATCATCTTATCAGAAATGTTTTCCATGTTTTTAGTGGTTTTTTAATTCTGTTTTTAATATTCAAGGATATTCATCAGCAGCGTTTTCCTTTGTATTAATCTACTCTACTAAAGTTCGTTTCGTACTGCCAGTTTATTCTCTATTCTAATGCAACATCGTTTGTAACGTTCATTTAGATTGGAAAACGTCGCCAGAATATTCTGTAGTAATCCGATCTACTACACATACAAATTCATAGTTTTTAAATATTTTATGTAAAGTCAAAGACTTCATTCCCTGCTGTTTTATTCCCTATAAACAAAATTTTAAACCTCATAAAATTATTTGTGAACGATTCAAGTTTCAATGAAATAACAGTTAAGATAGAGAAGTAAATATCAAAACATAAATCTTCAGAAAAACGGAAAGATAGAACCTAATAGTACAAGTAGTATACGAAAGATTAAAAAAATAATTCATATTTATACACTTAATGTCAATAAACAATATAAGTAAATGTTTTATAATGTCTCAACAATAACATTAACGGTTGCCAATTCTAATGAGTGTATTTTAAGTTGAACAAAAAGAGTAATATATGAAAGAAAAGTAATTACTTTTTTTTTATATGAAAATATTTCAGTGATTATCTTAGTTTAAACATATTTATTTATAGTGGATTGGGAAACAAGTTTTGCAACTTATATTAATCCCTTTCCACTTTGCAGGTGCGAGTGCTGCCTTGTAGTGATTATCTTACTTCAGTATTTAGTTTCTAAAACAATAAGTTTGACAAATTGAAAAAAAACAAATGAAACATTTAGAACAGGTTAATTTCGTCCCGAGGTTATCCTTTCCCGTTCAATATACTAAAGATGTAATTATGTTGATGCCATAAACTAAGTCAACTTTTAAGTTAATAAAACTGCCAATCCAATTTAGCAGGAATTAAAACATTAATCCACGCAATGTTTTAACATAATAACCACCTAATTTTTATCTGTTAATTACAAGTTTAATGTGTCTAAATGGAATACAATAATAGCCAGATTATTTATAACATATCTAGTAGTTAATATTTCGACAGTATTTACGAAGAAAGCACCTATCTTACCATGAAATACTTATCTACATGACAAGCTTTCTAATAAATTGCATAGTCTCCGCTGTGAAAGTTTTCTTTTTTCAATAAAACTGTAAAAGTTGCTGGAAGTAATTACAATGGATTGCATTTAAACACATTCCATAATTTACATAACATCCAAAGGATATTATCATTAACTTTAAATATATTTTATAGTGCCAAAGTAAGCTTGGTGTCAAGTCAGGATAAGCTACTTTTATTTAGTATACCGTAATGAAAACGTTGGTTAACCGACATTGTACAGATTGTTAAAAATCTTAATACAAAAACCTTGCTAATGGATTATCATGGTTATGTAACAAATTCGTGTATTTTAATCAAAAACTGCTGCATATAACAATATGTTTGACACTAATGCATATAGTTTCTTATGTCATTACATGTTTGCATTGCTTCTTTGATATATTTAGTCTTTTAAAAGTCAATGTTATTTTACACATCTTTTTTTTTTATATAATAAAGTTTTCATTGATATGGATGCATTTTCAATTAGTCTGTGTGGTTTGGCATCTGTGTGTGTTCATCTTATGCCAATGATGTCAATGATGCCTTCTACCCTCACTTAAACATTGGAAACCATTGTTTTGCATTAGTAATACATACAGAAAAAAGTAATTGGCTCTCTTTTTCCAAACTTGACCCTACACATTCATTAAATATTTTCAGTATTTAAATTAGGTCCGTTCTGACAGGCAACACAAAAGAGCAGGGAAATGTACATAATATATAAGATTTTATCTTAATACCTTAATTCTTTAAACTAGATCAAAATATGGTATACAAAAATAAGAAAATGTGGCATGTTATCCAGTAAGACAACTCCCCACCACAAAATGACTTAGTAGTTTTAAACAACTAAAAGGATACCATATAGCCTTCAAAAACTGAGCAAGACCCATATGGTAAATCACAAATTACATATGTACTTCATTCCTTTTCCCAATCTCCCCCCCCCCCCTTTTATTTTAATTTCTCCTGGTTTAGATGAGATGACATATCTAATGTATTTACTCCTACTATACGTATAATATCTACATTTGGCAGATGAAATGATTGAAATAAAGGATTATTGCTATTTTGTAGAATATCTATTACCGTCCATGTTAACCAATACAATCTGTCATTGCCAATGCTTCATCCAATCTGCGATATTTTCACCAACTTTAATCAACTGATTTCTTGGCATTACTTTTCTTTTATAACAATAACAAAACTAGGAACTTGGTTCAGAACACGGTTTAAAAAATCGTTCAAACAAGTCAGTTTCAATTAAAACAAGACAGGTCAAATTATTCTATTATTTTCATATTGCTTCGGATTTAAATGTACCATCCATTCGGGACCATTCATAATTTATATATAGCTCTTTTTCATGATAACGTAAGATCTAACTGTGTAAGTTTTATGAAATTTTAATTGAATACATATTATTTATGTTACATGGGAGATTCGGATTGTAATATTATTGGTAAAACATCGTACAAAAACTTAATGAGTATCTAGCTTTATTCTCTTTAGTCTATTACATACCAACACGGTTTTTTTAATTGTATTAAATTGAAGCTGTTGTAGAAATATCTTGTGTTATGATATATATGTTCCAGACCGTATGAGTATTTGGACCGTACGCGTACGGTCTGGACCGTATGCGTACTTTTTCGAAATACTCATACGGTCGGACCGTACGCGTACGGTCTGATTAATATCAAGGAGTTGGTCAATTGTACTAGATACAAATACATATAACAGATCAACATAACTTAACTCTCAAATGAATAGAAAAAAATAATCAGTTGTAATTGAAATAAAAACTTTACATTTTAACTATTTAAAAAATTCACGCTAATTAAATCTGTAAATCTCTAGTATTTAGCATGTAGATCATTAATTATACATAATACACTAATTGAATTATGACAATATTATTCTCACTGAAATTGAATGCGAATAATGTGGGAGGACAATTGCTTTAGAATATTTAGCAACTTTTCAAAAAAATGCTAATCGAAAGGAACATGCATGAACTGAAAAAATGTAAATATGAAAAATATACTTTTGGTAGCGAGTGTCACCTTTGGCGAGAGTTTCAAAATAGGATTCAGATATACAATTAAACAAACATCTAATTTAAATTGTTAGGTAGTTCATTTTATCCATCTTATGTAATAATAACAATTTGTAAAACTAAAAATAAAGATTGTGATAAATGTTTGTATAGATGTAACCCATATTATCCAATAATATGTATGGTCAGCTCATACTGGACCATACGCGTATACTCATACGGTCCGACCGTACGCGTATGGTCGGACCGTACGAGTATACGTATACGGTCCGGACCGTACGCGTACGGTCCAAATACTCATATGGTCTGGAACATATATATAAATAAATAGGGTCTATTGTCTATATTAGGCAGACTAGACCAATCCTAATGGCAGTTCGATTTTATTTGTGCATGTTTTAAATGTTTTGTTCTTTCGCTGGGGTCGCCATTAAGTAGTGATATATACCAATTATAATATTTGAACGCGTTTTTTTATCTCGCAAACGAAAATGCACGATAAAGCATCATTTCTGGTATTTTGAAATCTAAAAAACTAATCATAAATATACCCAATAACATCTTTCAAATGTTAGAAAGATACCGATCTGTCATACATGGATATTCCTATTTTTTTAATTCTGACTTTCATATTTGCAATAGGGCTTCAAACTTCCTATCGTCCAGAACATACTTTAAATATTTGCCACTGGACATTAAGCAACCAGCAATCAATCTATCAAACTTTGAAACTGTCAAAACTGCCCAAAAAAGCCTATACCAATAAAATTTAAAAAAGGTATATAGGAGATAATTGCCTGTGTGCTAAACTAACAAATTGGAAAGGCTTTCATAATTTTTCCTCTATGGTTAATCAAAAAATACTCTTTGGGGGAATTAATAAGGGCTTAAATTGGTTCTTATCTTTTCTTCTCCTAAATTTAGACCAACTCGTAAGGAGGGCAGTTTTTTCCCTCCTTTTAGGCCGTATTGTGACCTCGAATTATTTGATTTGGTTGCCACTCATATTTGGGTTGCTATTTGATATGTTTATAACTGAAACTGGCTTTGAACTAATATTCATAAACTTCGAATACTAACAGATCGGTATCTTGTATTTTATGGGTTTTTTTCACAGGATTTTTTTTTTCTAAAAGCCGGTCTGATGAATCGAGCCTTTCCCAACTGACGTTTATATTTTGTTCCTTTGTTGTGCTTTTACACTGATGTCCAAAGTAAGGGTGAAGATTGGTACCACATGCACCTGGTTATCTGATGTTCAGTAGTTGTCGTTTGTTGATGTGGTTCATAAGTGCTTCTCGTTTCTCATTTTTCTATATAAATTAGACCGTTGTTTTTGAATTGCTTTACACTAGTCATTTTGGGGCCCTTTATAGCTTGCTGTTCGTTGTAAGCCACGGCTCCGCGTACTTTGACCTATATTGGTTTACTTTTATAAATTGTTACTTGGATGAAGAGTTGTCTCATTGGCACTTTTATACCACACCTTCTTATATCTTTCTACCATTTCACATTCTGTATGTTCCTATTACTATTCAAGAGCTCCGATCCGTCGTCGGTTGCTGTCGGTCATATTTGTCTTTTTTTTCTTTTCTTTTTTAAGCGTAAATTAGGCCGTTTGTTTTCACTTTTCAATTGTTGTACATAATGTTAATGCCAGATCCGTTAGAAGATCATATTCATAATGGGTGTTGCTTTTATAAAGGTCGTAAAGTGCCCAATATATGTCAAAGGCTTCGTTCTTTGGTCTTCATGAAGTAGGTATTTAGTTGTCTCATTCACAATCAAATTACGTCTCTTTATTTTATATATAAGATACCTTTGTCTTAAAATACAACAATTTTCTAAACAAATTACAGATACAATTGACAAAACTTGAAAAAAATGTTAAAAAAATGATTTCTGTAGCGCGAGATAAAAATGTCAATGTCGGACATACGTCGACAACATTAAACAGTTGGAAGTACACCTTCACTTTCGTCAAATGCATATTAATTAAAATGAGTTCCGTTTTACCAATTATTTGTCTACTAATCTTAGGATATTCACCGGGTGAACTATTCTATTTGGACAGAACTTATTACTATCAATCAACTGCACGCTATCTTGTATGTATGGCTGTTAAAAAGTGGAGAACGCAAGTTCAATCATAAGCTGTGAACAAGGCTTTCAAATAGAATAACATTCTTTTTTATGTCGCAGTGAGAGAAATTTTTCATAACAGGACAATGACATAATAAAAATGTTCATTCCGCTAGCAGATACCTCAATTACGATTTAAACTGTTTTACTAAAAGGTTCTTACTATTTTCCTTCTACTTGCTCTCTTCTATGATAATATCCAGTTTCGTATCAAACCTAGAGAAACGGAAGCGACTGAAAACAATTACCACCAGACAGAATTTACGTTATTTTAGGTGTCAAACAGTATGATAGACACATTTAACCTCAATATCAGGTTCAACGTTGTATATATTGGCTTCAATACACCGCCACGTTCTGTTAATATATTTAAAAGTAACACAAAAAACCTAAAATTATAAACGAAATGCTGTGTCGATATATTTCCAATTGGTTTTTATTCATACCATGCCTCGTTCTGATGAATATACCTTTTACTAATTTAACAAAACCCTGTTATAATCAGTATGGTATATATCTTCCAGCTGCTAGTAACAATGAACAAATATTTTCACTGGCAAATATTTAAAATATTGACGCTTACAATCATAATAAACATGTTAAATTAGAAGACGGCATAAAGAAAACATTGTTTTGTAAAACGTAACACCTTGACCACTGAACTTCAGAAGTCATTATAGTTATATGAAAATGTTTTGATAAATAGTTTTGTATTCGGTGTGTTCCATCACAGAATTTGTTAGATAATTTTTACTTTCGATTTAAGAGTTAGATATTGTTTTGATCAAGTTATTTTTATTGGAAAATAACATACATATAAATGTAACTCACGCTGACAGAAAGTAAGCTAACAATACAATAATTATAAAACCGTTTCCCATCATCGAAATCATTGAAGGTTGATGTTTTACATAGCTGAAAGTGCACATAATTCCCAAGCTGGGGACTACTGGCTTTGTTCTCTTTCTCGTAAATAAAGGAAATCAAATAAAAAGATTCACATAAATAGTTGTCATAAGCAACGAAGCATGATGTACGAATTAACATACTTCTTCTTTAATTCAATCATCAGTCGATACGGCATACATTGGCCTAGTAAGTATGACAATAGTAGTGCGTGTTACTTAATCCATAATAATCTCGAAAACAAGTATGATCATAAGGGGGCGTGAAAGTTATCTGGAAAACAAGTTTGACCATCAGAGTGTGTCTAAGCTTATCTGAAAAACAAGTTTGGCCATCAGAGTGCGTGAAAACCTATCTGGAAAACAAGTTTGGACATCAGAGTGCGGGAAAACCTATCTGGAAAACAAGTTTGGCCATCAGAATGTGTGTAAACTTATCTTAAAAACAAGTTTGGCCATCAGAGTGTGTGAAATCCTATCTGGAAAACAAGTTTGGACATCAGAGTGCGGGAAAACCTATCTGGAAAACAAGTTTGGCCACCTGAGTGCTTGAAAACCTATCTGGAAAACAAGTTTGGCCATCAGAGTGCGGGAAAACCTATCTGGAAAACAAGTTTGGACATCAGAGTGCGGGAAAACCTATCTGGAAAACAAGTTTGGCCACCTGAGTGCTTGAAAACCTATCTGGAAAACAAGTTTGGCCATCAGAGTGCGGGAAAACCTATCTGGAAAACAAGTTTGGACATCAGAGTGCAGGAAAACCTGTCTGGAAAACAAGTTTGGACATCAGAGTGCGGGAAAACCTATCTGGAAAACAAGTTTGGCCATCAGGTGTGTGTAAACTCATCTAGAAAACAACATACTGGTTATAAATGAAATAAAATTGAGAATGGAGAATTAGTTTCTATGTTCCTTTCGTTTCTCTATTCTTTTTATAACTATTAGTAATCCAATCCAAAGCCAAATGAGTTCATAAAAGATACCAAAAACGAGTCAAGTTGTTCAAAGGCATTAATAATTATGTATATTATAACGTTAAAATCTACTATTTTACACATAAATGTGAACATAAAATCTTAAAGTACAAAAAATGCATGATAATTATCAAATTGCATGATAATTATCAGTACTTCTTTGACCACACAAGATGTTTGGTGTTTGTACGAGAGGAAATATTAATTTGTACCACAGGAACAAACTATGATATAACATCACATTAATTCCTTTACAAATATGATATTAACTGATAGTAACAAACTATTTTATTATGATATACCATCATGAGTCGTAATAAAATAGCATGTTTAGGAAAAAAGTTATTGAGGCTGACAAAGTCTGTCCTTTCTACATAAAGTACCTATTTTATCAAAGCATATTTTAATTGAAATGCTACTTTGAAACAAATTATCTTTAGCAAAATCGAGATCTGATAAAAACTCTACAAAGGAAACAGATTTTGTTTTTGTCCTAAGGTAAATTTATTACCAGCCTCCATGAAACTATCTCTGTATTCCATTTGTTAATACATTTGTTATTAAAGTTCAGTTTGAACATCTCCATTGCTTATTGAATATAGCAGCGTAATCATAACAATTATCTAAAAACAGTCGTTTATTACTTAATATACATCAAGTTCTTTGTCAATCAGAATGGAGCTTTATTGCCATTCAGAAAGATACTTTTTCAAGCATTAACTTTTATTGAGGTTATAAATTATGTAATACTTTTATCAGAGAATCTAGGTGTATTATTACGAAACTACTATTACCAATAAAAAGTATTGTGTTGGTTCGTTATGCCCGCGTCACACTGTCCCGATTTTTACGCCGATGGCAACACGATAATGGAAATTTTCAAAATCGGGGCTGATCGTATCCAGATCGGGCTATTCGTAGTGCCATCTTTAACCATCTTTAACCATCGGCCACTTTTTCTAGCTTTCGGGGACAACTTCGGGAAGGGTTCTAAATTTTTTAACATGTTAAAAAATCCCCGAAGGTGCGCCCGATGTTGAGGGTTCGTATTGAGTTCGTATCACCATCCTCAATATCGTAATGTCACCGGGAATGCATCTTTGCACATCGTATTGCATTCGTGTTTCAATCGTTTCCATCGGGCAGTTTCGACATTACGATGTCTACACGAATGAATCACGAAGGTACCCGAAGGTCTTACGATGGCAACACGACTTCGTGAAGACCTCGTAATCCCGTCGTGTTGCCATCGAATAAAAGTACGAAGGCGACAAGATGGAACTACGAGGGCAATAAATCCAGCTAAATGTAAGTTAAGCTATTACAGGCTCAGGATTTACAATTACAAGTAAAATATTATTTTTTGTCAATTTTTTATATCAAGTAACATAATTAAAGGTGACAAAGAATTTAGAGTTTTTAATTTATATTAGACAATGTCGGAACATATTCAATTTCTTCTATTCACAACAACAACAACACGAAAAGACAAAAACGTTAGTTATGATAAGAACGATATGTTCAGGCCTTTTCCATCTGGATTGTTTCATATCATTACATGCTGGGGTTCCTTTAAATAAAAGCGCCTCGTACACCAACACTGCAGGTACACGTATATAAGGAAACCAACTTTTTATTCATTATTCTGATTTTTTATGTATCGTCTGAGTTGTTGTCACACGAATGTTTACTCCATAACCATTTTGTTTTCTATATGTCATATTTTGCCGCCTTTGTTGCTTTCCCCACATCCTTCCTTTTGTCTATATTATTGTGATATTCTCCTGGAAAGAGCTCTTTTTGAATAAAAGGGATCAACGAACCCATTACCTTACCTTTAAGATAGATCAGTAAACATGGGCATAATTATGGGTGATTATTCAGACTAGTGCACACATTTTTCAAACAAGGCAATGCCGAGCGTGGCATCCCCTCGTATGTAACATATTGGGGACAAATATGGACACTATATTTGTATATGACACATGCAGAAAATGGTAAATTGAATATGCATATTTGATACATAAACTATTTTTTTAGAAATCAACCAAAACATTAAGTAACTGGAAATACCTTTAATATTGTCGTTAGAACCAGCAGGTAAAAAAATGAGCAACCAATTTCCTGTGTATTATACTATTTCAAGGAGAAAAAACAAGTCCATCTGCATGACCTTGACCTTTGGCCTTGAACGTAAAAATGTCAGATCATAACAAGGAGGAACAGTATACCAAATATGGTTAAAAACTTTTGAAGCATATTGGTTTTAGAGTGTCCACAAGGGTGATATTGCCTTGTATTACAACTGCCACTGTGACCTTGACCTTTGAACTTTAAAGTCAATAGCGCTTAAGATATTCTTAACGAGTAACACCATACCAAGTTTTGAGCATTTTGGTTCTAGAGTGTCCATAACAATTTTATTTACACGCAACTTACATGAAATAGGCGAATAATAAACTAAGTTTTATAAGAATTAGACAAAAAGATAGATTACCCGCCATGCATGGCAGACTTGTACAGAAACGATATGTTGTCGAAATTCTGTTTGTATTTTTTAGACATCGTATGGCCATCGCGCCATCATCGTAATCCATCGTGTAGCCTTCGTAATCCATCGTGTAGCCTTCGTGATCCATCGTGTAGGCTACGGCTGAGATATGAAGCTTAAATACCCGTCTTCGGTTAACCTTCGTATGTCCATCTTTTGCTATCGTATACAATTTCGGCACCATCGTATAGACTTCGTTATTCATCGTACTTACTTCGGTCACTTATTGGTATTTTAACGAGATCGGGACCAACTTCGTACGAACTTACAATTTTAGCATTCGGGTGTCCATCGTATATAAAAATCGGGACAGTGTGACGCGGGCATTACAAATTGTTACGTCCTATAAAGCATGACAAGGTACACGTGTACCAAGGGGGCAACCGAATACAATACGTGGGAAAGACAAACCATAGCATTGTCAATAACTACACTTCTAAAACCAAACATTGAGCAAACACATGAACAGAATCTTGACCCCAAAACCGGAGAACTCGATATTCTAGTAGAGTAATCAGTTCCCAAACCCATTGTGTTGCCCAAAAAAGTTAAATCATGTGATCAGTCGATGGCGGTTCTACTACAAATGAGGGGAGGAATATATTTATAGATTATCGTTGATCATCTTAACGAGATTTATTTTCTCGCTTGAGCCGGCACGGCAAGTTGAGATGACCAATGATAATCTGTTTCTCGATATTTTACCTATGACGACGTTGTCAATTTCATGTCAAATTCATTAGCAACGCCACGTACCTCTTTAGTTTCTAACGACAATTTTCCATCTCAAGCGAGTAGCATGATATGAACAATTATCACAAAAAAAGATCAATGGAAAAATGCTCAAAATAGCGATAATAATCCATGGTATCCTTAATTTTCATTTGCAATCAACAAGGTTATTAATCTTAGAATTATTAGCGAAAGGTCATCATCGGTATAGCGGTATGTAAAAGTATGTAATAAGTCTTTCTCATAAAATTAATGGTTCAAGTCGGGTAGAATAGATGGTTTGTTCCTATAGGTATGCCGACTGGCTATTGAAAAACATACTAAAAGTAATAAATATTTTGATAAAATCAAGTCGGTCTTTAGACCCAAATATTAAGGTACATTTTTCTTGTAAATATTGCCCAAAATGTTAAAAGTATTTAAAAATCAAATATGGCTCAACTGTGATCCCCTTCAAACATCAAACAAGCAATTATAGGCAATCGTACGGCCTTTTTGAGAGAGAAAAAAACAATACCGTACAGTCGGCTATACATAATAGGCCCCGACTTAAAATATTCAATTGAGAAAAATAAACAGCCTTCTTTATAACTAAACAATTTACGAAATACAAATATGAAAGACACGAACCATGCACACACATTCACTGAACCAAAGGTTATCGTGACTTACTTGGGACATGCAAACTCAGTCATCTGGAGGTAATAACACTGACAGAACTATATTTTTATCGGCGGAGGACATTTGAGCGCTGTGGCACCGTTAAAGTCCACAATTCCTCTAAAGTCCACAACACCGCTAAAGTCCTCAACAAATGTCCGCTAAAGTCCACAAACTTTCCGCTAAAGTCCACAAAATGACCTCCGCTAAAGACCACAAGAAAACGCCGTTAAAGTCCACAATAACAAGTTCCGCTCGCATTGATAGGACATTTTAGCGAAAACAAATAGGACGTTTGAGCGCCAAAGTAGAACCCATTTGAGCGCCAGAATTTTAACCCATTTTAGCGAAAATTGAAATTGTCAAAGCCCATTTAAGCGAAATATCTTTAACCCTTTTTAGTAAATATATAATATATAATAAAATTTAAAAATATTTAATAGATCCAAGACAGCACAATACAAAACAATATAAAACTTGTCCATTAAAATACAGCACTAATAGACTCAAGACAGCACAACATAAAACAATATAAAACAATATAAAACATGTCCATTAAAATACAGCACTAATAGACTCAAGACAGCATAACATAAAACAACATAAAACATGTTCATTAAAATACAGCACCAATAGACTCAAGACAGCACAACATAAAACAATGTAAAACTTATCCATTAAAATACAGCACTAATAGACTCAAAACAGCAAGCATAACATAAAACAATATAAAACATGTCCATTAAAATACAGCACTAATAGACTCAAGACAGCATAACATAAAACAACATAAAACATGTTCATTAAAATACAGCACCAATAGACTCAAGACAGCACAACATAAAACAATATAAAACTTTTTAATTAAAATACAGCACTAAAAGTCTAAAAGGTTAAATCAAATGTTAAAAGTCTGTTCTAGCCTGGAATTTATAACCTAGAGAACGTACGTCATGGGCTCTAGATATACCCCCTGTACAATACTGTTCATAGAATTACATTTGGAACTGCTCTTTCATTTTATCTTTTCTCGATTGTGGTGCACTTCGTATCTTTATATATGTTGTTGTTTGTAATTTTATAATGGTATCGAGGAAAACATAAATTGCTGGGTGACAACTATATGCTATTTCTTGGTCTTTCAACACTTTGTCTATCCTATATCGGAATCCATCACAAATTAAACTTTTTTTTCCTTTGTTCGGTTCAACGACTTGTATTTCCATGATGAAAATATAAACAACTTAAACATTAAACCAATATAAATTACTGTTCATGGTATATATTGTAAGGTGAGCATTATTCAACCAGGTATATTTTGGCTAAAATGGGCTATCGAAAATACAGGTGAGCAGATTAATCCGGCGCTTAAATGGGCTCTAATGTTGGCACTCAAATGTCCCCTAGTAGTTTTATTTTTTTCGCTCAAATGTCCTGCGCCCATTTTTATGCACCAGATGACATTTAAAATGAATTAGTTTGTTCTGTTCGACTTTACAATTAACAACCAGGAACAAAACAATATAACAATGTCTGTCATAACAGAAGCTAAGTAATGTGAATTTTATTCATAAAAAGATAAGATGTTTTCTTCTTAGCACTGGAAAAAATAATAATTTCCTTTGTTTGCTCGACACACAATTCCCGTCTACGATTATAAAGTCTTAGCCACTGAATCTAAGAGTAGCCACTAAGTTACCAATAATTGCCATCCTTAAGACAGAAACAATACGTACACGGTACAAAGCGTTTGTATTAATTGATAGTTGGGGAAGCAAACGGAATATCAAAACTTAAAACACATCTTTACACTGTCTGGATATAACTTAATGTAATAGTTTCCTGACGACGAAACAATCAGGCAATTTATTATAGGAATATTTAAACCATTCCTGTTGTTCATTCTCAGCAGAACATAAACACTGTAGCTATACTGCTGAGAACGAATTTACCTCTAATAAAGATGCAAAGTCAAACAATTATTTTTATGTGTTTGTAAATTTATTTATGGACGTATTTACAATAAAATTTGCAGCGAGTATAGTAAAATTAATTCATTTACAAAGACACCATACTGATATATTTGGCTTAGTTATCGGAAGGTCATCAAGTTTTTTCCTAAACTCATCAATGAAACTGATTTAAAAGAAAGAGGTTAATGATGCCTCGATAATAAACTTACTTTGTGTCAAAGTCCAGATTACTATCGTCTATAGATTGGATTTGACCAATTATATACTTATTGGACAAGAGATTGGGGTGACATTCCTTAAATTATTTCACAAATCTTGCAGTCTAAAATTTTGAGAAAGTTTTAATATGGCTCAAAACTGCAAATGGTGGGCCAATTTCCAATTAACTTACCATTTCGTGTATTTCTCACAATGAATGGGAAAGTTTTTATGTAATTATAAATACAATTAAGCAGAAAAAGAAAGACCAGACATATTTCACCAATTTCTTTTTAAAAAAAAACACATAATTTTTATTATTAAGACTTGAATTTCCCGATGTTCTTCATTAAATCTCAATGTACGCAATACAACATTGAGGTTTAATTTTGCAGTATTGCAGATTCGTGTTCATTTTTTTAAATTTCACACAAATCATTTAACCTTTTTCACTGTCATGTGTGATACATTAAAAGCTTACTTTTTTTTATTGTTTGTTAAAAGCACAGTTCCAAATATTGCATGCTTGTGCATAGGAAAATTAAAAAGCAATTTCAAAGAGGGCCTTTTATAATAGTTTGTACTTTAAAAAAATGGCATCATTTTATTTCGTTCGCAGATTTTAATCAAACTTAGACTGGAAGCATACAATTGTGTCAAAAGTACTTTAGCCCTGTTGTTACATAATATGTATATCAGTTATAAAGAATACTACCCTGAACTTATTAGTTATTTTCTAAATCGTGCTCAAGCATTTCACCGCGTCTCTAGTTCTTCAGAAATAGAATTTTTATTCTGCACTTTAAAATTTAAGCCATTAAAATCTGTGTAGAAAATTAGTTGTACAATAAAAGGGGCTGTTTATTTGCTGAAAGAAATAAATTTGATTAAAAACTGCATTTGATGCTTCGAAGAAGTAACACTTTGGCGATAAAATCAAATCTTTATTATGGGAATGGAAACAATATGTTTTTTTGGTACGCCACTGACATTCATATTTTATTACTTTACTAAATGTCCTTTCGACAAAAGCATGTGAACCGGATTTTAATAGCCAATCCGATCCGACTTTTATTTCTTAAAAGTTGCAAAAGTGTTTTCAAGTGGAATGCTTCCTGTTGAATAATATCAGAACATTTGAAGAGAACCTCGTTTTCGGTCCATGACCTTTCTTGATCCATATCTTATTTTTTGTATCCGTCTAAAAGTGTCCAAGCTCTAAAAAATATCAAATTATTCTAAATCATATTTTTTCAGAAGCCAGCTGTTGACCACCCGGATACGGGGTTTTCTCGCTGCGTTGAAGACCCATTGGTGGTCTTCGGCTGTTGTCTGCTCTTTGGTCGGTTTGTTGTCTTTTTGACATATTCCCCATTTCCATCCTAAATTTTATTAAGCTATTTGGGTATTGCATGTTTTCAAATATAAATCTACATCTATACTATTGATCTGCAGTGGAAATCCATAACGCAGATAAATAATGATATCTATTTGAGATATTATTTTCCTCTTTAAATATTGCTGACTTACAATGTACAACTTTGTTTTCTCAAAATGTTTTGTAAAATGAGAAGTTGGTAGTTTGTTACTGTGTGCCAAAATGGCATCAGGATTCTATTAAGTTTATTAAACTATAACATATCTCCGCATGCCTTTGCACTTTACTTTATCTATTCCAACAGTGTAATTCAATAACTATCAAACCCTTTCAATTGTTCACGCGGTATACGACGTTAAAAAAAGTGTTCATAATATACGTTTCATTCCCGAATAAGTTGACTACTTAGTATATATATAGCTTTCACGTAAAGAATATCGTGTCTGTACATATGTCGTAGCATGTAACTGATTGAGACAACATGTACACGGGAGCATAACGGATCATTCGGTTCTGAACTTCATTCAAGCTAAAAAACTTGGATGCAATTTCCTTGTTCCATGAGTGCTGTAAAATATCTTCTTAAGAGTTGTCATAGTTTAAAAGATGCGGA
Source organism: Mytilus edulis (assembly GCA_019925275.1). Taxonomy (NCBI): domain Eukaryota; kingdom Metazoa; phylum Mollusca; class Bivalvia; order Mytilida; family Mytilidae; genus Mytilus; species Mytilus edulis. Next base: position 112,785,097 of record CM034352.1, on the reverse strand, counting down.
CATAAAAAATGTTCTATTGAGGTTTTAACTGACAAAAAAAGCTTGACAAACATTTTCCATGTGCAATGAGTTTAGTAAAATTTCAAACTATGGACAAACAGGAAGTGTATTCACTATGTTTATAGTTATGCCCTTGATTGCAACAGATAGATAATTTCCCCACGCGGAAGCTAACATAGTTCGTTCGAAAACACTCTCATATAGAAATTATTTTCTTCTAGTTATTATCAGTTCAAATACATCTGTAAAGGACGATATCCTTAAAACAAATTGCTTTTTATTTTAAACATTTTTAACAGTCCTTCTTGAAAATATATCAGAATTACAGCTTATCATTTGCTCTTCATAAACCAGACCATAGTCCTACTTTACGAATTATTTGATGGTCTTAATGAGTATGCTGCTACTGGTCATCTGTTAATGTCCAGCTGTTATACCTGGTATGTACATGTAAGTTAATCCTTCTGTGTACGATTACAACGTGTTTCCACAGGTCAATACCGGCTTGACCGCTCGTCAACTCTTCATGATTTTAAGCAACCAAGAAGTATGTCATTTCGTACGTCTTTTGTTCGAATTACTTCCGCTGTGTTTGAACTGTTGTTTATGTACTGATTCATATAAAACTGAATAGTCTGAAGCCTATTAAAATGCTATAAATCTCGTTTATCTATGAATGCAACTTGCAAAGTACGAGATTTGGCAATAGAGGGAAAGGAACTGGTTACCCGTCTATGACAGATGAGTTCGACTCGTCGTTTCGGTAGGTTCGATTGCTCTATCTTATTTTTTCAATATTGTGCTTTGTGAATTTCGTGGTTTTGTTGTTGTAGTTGTCACAACGGTTTTTATCTGTGACATTAAACCCAACGAAAATTTACAAACGCTTTATCTTCGAAGCAGATGTACACTTCATATTCATACGTATCTTCTTATTTTGATTATAGTATGGTTCGTAGTAAATTTTGCCATTTCAATTGCGATCTAAATCATCATTGCTTAATTAGAATGAAATTCAAAACAGTGTGGCTGTGGCCATTGATTGACCCATTGACTGGGACAATTTAGTGAACGTTTGTATGTAACAACTACTGCTCACTATGTACTTTTTAAAGGCACCTAAACTATGGGGTCACCAAAGGTTCTCAACACCTTAATAAAGTAATTCGAAAAACTAATCAGAAATAACACGATGTTTTGATTTATATCAATTATACAAATCAAAACATAAAGGTTATTCCTGATTAATTTTTTGAATTATTTTATAATTAAAGGCGTTAAGAAACCTTTGGTGACCCCACAGTTTAAATGTCAATCGTAGGTACGTCGTGAACAGTGGTCGTTACAGACAAACGTTCACGTAAATTGTCCCAGTCAATGGATGAATTTAATGTGTCAATCAATGGCCACAGCCACACTGTTTTGAATTTCATTCTATATAAAAAAAAAAAAAAACGTGTTCTCTAAACAAATATGCATTTAAGACCAAAGTAGTTTCTTTTAAAATTTGCATGATCTAAGATGTCTTGAATAATCTTGGCGAAACAAAAGTATTGGTCGCGGTCAGATGACCGATTCAAACTCACAATTAAAACATTTTTCAAAATAAAAATAAGGAGACGTGATAAAATTGCCAATAAGATCATTATCCAAAAGAGTCCCTATGAAATGGATGTAAGGATAATTGGCCAAAGTCTACTTTGTCCTGAATATGTATGAAATATTTGCCACTGTATATTAAACAAACAACAATTATTCAAAGTGTATAAGTTTTGCTCTTACAGATTTTCATTACATTGCAGCGAATTCCCTGTTGTTGGAAGTACAGAGATATGATCGATTGATAGCATAAGCTCTTTATAAAGCGAAAAGTTGCAAGAAAATGCAATTGAAGGAGGAAAATTACTTTGTTCAACCGGAAATTCCATCATTCTTAGACAAGAACAAAATTAGTAACATCAAAACACTATCTATCGCTAATGAAAACTGGCTAACTTCATCAAACAGGTTATGAAAAACTAATGCTAGGTTCAAAACTATGAAATTATTATCAAAATCAGTAATATCATAACACTATCGAATTCTAATGACAAAATCGAAAACTTCATCTAATAGGTTGTGACAAAAATTTATAAAATGTGATCAATTATTATTTTTGTGACAAGCCAATATATAAACAAAATTACAGATTATTACGAAACATTATCTACTGAATATTCCGAAAAAGCGAAAGAGTTATAATCGCAATAATTTAAACTCGCATTTTGATTTTTTTTTTCATGATTTAAACAGGATTCTTCTCAATGCTGTAAAAATTAAAATCGCATTTTAGTCAGAAATAACAAAATCGTAATTATAAATGCACGCAACAATTTCTTAATTTTTAGTAATTATCATTAGTTGCTTTGTCCCAAAGTCCTTTGGAGTGACTTAGTGACAAGAACAGTAACCAGATTTGAAACCCTGATCTCTTAAACACTTAAATTCAAGCTAGATAATTACCTTAAACTTAGTAGAACATAAATGCGGCATTTAAGTATGCAAACATATTAGCAAAGAAACAGATTTGAATGTGATATTTTCATGCTTTGCATCAAATTTTAAAACAAGACATGAAGAAAAGACAACCAATAGCAAAAACTCTATAATAATGTAAAACCCAAAGTACGTATTATTTTTTAAATTTAAAATGGAAATCTGGCTTTTATGACAATTTTCTAGGAAATTTTTATATTTGAAAATCAAATTGAAACCTTCCAGGAAAATAGCAACATGGTTAATAGTTTTGATATTTTACTAATAACAGAAACTATTAATGTTCATCTACGCCATAATTATGCAAACTATAATTGCTGTCCTATTTAACCATCCATGAGTGTATCTACTTTATTCCACTGAAAATAGTTCCACACACAAAATCATTTACCCTACTTTAGTAGCTATTGAGTTTTAAAAAGAACTGGTTAAATCTGAAGTTGATGATTTTGAATAAAAGACAAGACTACAAAACCATCAATGGTCATGTATGCCAGATTACTTCATCTTAAAAGAAGTGACATTTCAATCTATATACATGCAGATAATTCTGTAATGACGTCTTTATTCGAGTTGTCCGCAGGGAAGAGTAACTATTTATACTGATATATGAAATGAGATGTGGGAGGATCGTTAGATTTACTACTATGAAATTACAAATAGTAAAATCCTTGGACTTATTACGCGGATTGATTACCGAATGCTGTTTGTAAACAAACAGATACGGTTAACTGTATGATCCTTAACATATGCGTAGGAATACAACGGCCACGGTTAGGATATGATATTGTAGGTTAATATTTGCTATGCCACTTTCGCAAATATCCACTGATTGGTCTAAGTAATGTTCGCTGCTATTCAACTTAATCATTTCTAACAAATAAAGCTGAAGTCAGACAAGTTGGACAAAAATCATAGAATACAGAAACTATCAAATAGTTTTCTTACTCGGGTCATAATATAAAATATGTAAGCTAATATACTTATTAATTTCGTCCTTAATCTACATTATATAAAAACATGAAGATGTGGAAGGATTGCCAATGAGACAACACTCATCACCAGAAACCAAAATGGCAAAGAAATTTAACAACTATAAGTCATCATCCTGTCGTCAACTGAAAAAAAAAAACCACATATACTAAGCTACAAAAGACATCGAAATGGTAAATATCAATACATTCAACCATGGAAGCAATGTTAATTCCATGATTCAATCAAGACAACTAACAGCCCGGTGTATATACATATACAATTTAGGAACAAAGTACAAGATATATAGCAAACAGACGACACCTACTCAATTACGGGCTTCTGACTTGGAACGGGCACATACAGAATAGTACGGGGTTACAAATATTTGCTGGTGCTAAACCCTTCCCTACCCTGGGACAGTAGTTAATGGTACAACCTAAGAACTAATCAACTTACTGTTCTTTAGATACTGTTGTCCATGCTTATTGGAACCTATATCTTTGCAGTTAGTTCGCTTCATCAATTCCTGTATTTTTCATTATTTTTGTTGAAATTGTACTGTACTTAAGGCAGTACTTATGTAACATTTTAGACATGTGACGTGTTTTACAACTACACGTGTTATTAAAATAAATAAGGATTTTAATATGATTTCTTTTTGGTTCAAGTCTTCACAAAAATCTCAATCAAAAACTACTTTCGCGCATAAAATAAAACTTGAATTATATATTGTATATGATGTTAATCAACAATCTGATTGTGTAAACCATGGCCCTATTAAGCAATCATTATTAAAATCCAATATTAATGAAAATCTTCATAAAAAAGTAATTAATGATTATGTTGATAAAAAAAAACATATTACTTTGATATGAAAATAAAATCTTGGAAATGTAAATGTGTTTTTTAGCAAAAGTATTTTAGCGATAGATCTTTACTCTGTAAGATATCGAAAAGAAATAATAAAGTACTTTGAATTAGAGCATCGAGTTCTGAAATTTATTTTTAAATACTTTCCCAGATAAAATCTAAATTGGTTAATTAGTTAGTTAGAGAATACATACGGAACACTTGCAGAAACTATCATAAAGATTCTCAAGGTTCAATAATTAAAAGCATCGTACAATGCAGGTCTAGATAAAACAATCTATAACCATTTATCACATTTCATAACAAAATTATAATGAAAAAAGATAATGCAAATTAGAAACAACAAAAAACCTCGTACTATTACTGATAGTTCCAGAATTTTGAATAATTATTCACCCAAGACGTAATGACTGTTTATAGAATCATTATCTTGTTTCATCAATGACGAAGTTTCCAATAACTGTCCACTAATAAATTCTATTACGTCAACATCACATTTTTAACACTTTTATGAGTTAATATATTGTTCCCGAGACTTTAAGTCCTTTTATTTTCTAATTTACATTGATAAATTGATAAGGATGCCTTAGTTAAGATCCTTGCTTATATAATACAAGAATTAATGGTAAATTTCCTTATTGTATCCTAGAAGAAATTTCGTTATGCAAATATACATTGGATTGAAGACGGATTGATAGATATATAACATAACTTTTGGTTTACAGGTTAACAACCTAGAATATCTATTAGTAATAGTTACGGGATGAGGTCTTTAATCGGTGACTTCACTGTACCAATTTAAGGAAGGAGAAAAGCGCTCATAAATATCTTATAAAATTGAGAATGGAAATGGGAAATATGTCAAAGAGACAACAACCCGACCAGAAAACAGATAGCAGTCAAAGGCCTTCAATGGGTCTTCAACGCAGACCTTAAAATGTGTTGACAGTATATGGATTGCAAAATCTTTGATTTTGCGAAAATTTCACGAAAGTCGCTGCACAAAAAAAATAGCATGTGCACTGGAACATAATATCACTGGGTTAGTTTTCCCCCACTTAGTTTCCCCCCACTTAGTTTTCCGCCACTTCGTTAGTACAACAGTTTGTTGATTATTGGGTCATCATGTTATCTTTGTTTTGTCAAGTTGATAGCCATTAATTTTGTAACCAACAAAAATCATATGAATATTTTGATAGTAAATTTTAAAGTTTAAAATTGCAATAGTTTTTTGTACAGTCTACTCTATTTGAAATACATAGGGTTGGTAGTTGTCTATTTTGTTTTACTTTATATTTGGTTGACCGGGACTATCTTACGTTACATATCTTTGACAAAACATTAATCATGAAGAAAAAATGTTTTAAAATTTTCATTTAATAAACTGTTAACTTGTTTTCGTCATCTTAAAATGTAAGTAACATGTTTTGAGTTTGAACCTCTTCATGATATACACTGTCTATTACCCATAAGTGTCGTTATAAGGCTTCATACTCTTCCTTTCTCGTACAATTTGTTTTCATTAACTAGCTTGTAAAGATTTAAGTAACTAATTTTTTCGCATTATCCCAAAACATCCGCTATGTAATATGGCCTAATAGAATGTTGACGTATTAATGTTTCTATAACGATAATTCTATCGTTTGCCACTGTTAACATGATCCAAATAATGTGTGTTATCTAAATTCATGGAAAACAGAGGAAATCGAATCGCCGGTTTGATTGTCATGACACTGTTGTATCAATTACTGGGTAAAAGACTGCTAGATCTGTCACTTTACAACTTTTATATAGTTTAAATCTATGACAGAGACCTGTATTGATTTCTTAAATGTAGTTCATCTTTGTAGCAACATAGAAAAAGTTAAGCTTAAACTGACCATAAGCTGATTCGCACTTTGGTATTTAGAGACCAAAAGCCTTCTCAGATCTATCATAATCTTTCGGTGTCTTTTTTCTTCTCAGAATGTTTTTATATAACTCCCTAAACTTCTTGTTTTATCTAAATGAATATTTCAAGGATTTCTTATTTCAAATTCCAACAGTACATTTTATTTCGAGAGACCAAAAATTACGGTATATGGAAACTAATTATTTCGCTTTGCTTGTTAATCGATTTCACTGTTTATATTTTCTCTCTATACATACTTTTTTTGGGACATTAACTCTTTTAAGTTCATAAAAGAATAATTTACTGACAATAACTTTATTAACGGTAAAGTCTGGTAATCTTGATGACTTATACATTAGATTATAATTTTCCGAACATTCTGCCTCAGCAAGATTTTCCCTATCGTTACCATTTAAAGACGTTGGTTAAATATTATACATTTCCTTTTCGTTTTACCCATTATGTTCTATTTTCTATGATAGTGGTTGGTTGATACACAAAAATATTATTCACAAACCTAACAAGGATAAATCATATCAAATATGATTTCAACTGGTTTCGTTTCAGAGATGCATCTATAATACTAAAATGACGAGGTCCAATTTGTCAGCCGTCATCACGTAAAAACGATGAATCAAAGAATTCAACTTTATATATAACTAATATAGTACAATGCTGTTGATTAAAAATTGCACCACTCCAGATCCTTTTGTTTTCCACATAATTAATATTGCCAATAATTAAGAAGTTCCGGGTCGAATCCGATACCGATACCAATAGTATATTAACCTGTTACCTATTACCTTATCTGTACGTTCCGCATCTGACAGGCGCACCACCAAACGCTGTACTTAGGATTTTGCTATATACACGGTTTGTCATCACAGGGTTGACACTACTTAATTTAATCATTGTTACATTGTTTCCGATTTTAGTATTTTAATCAATATGACTTTCTAAGACGACAATACGAATAATAAAAATCTGGACTTAACTTGAAATAAGGCGTATAGGTACAGCATGTACAGTTTTCAATTTGTTAGCCGGAATGACGTAAAACAGCAAATCAAAGAATTTAACTTTATTTATAACTCATAAAGGGCAATGCTGTTAATTAAATAATACTCCTTTCCAGGCCTTTTTGTTTTCCAAATAAAATTAATAATACCAATAATTGATAAGTTCTAGGTCGACGGGTTCAAAAAGAAAGATTGTGAAAGCAGAGAAAACTCTTTCTAAGATGACAATACGAATAATAAAAATCTGGACTTAAAATAAGGCGTATAGGTACAGCATGTACAGTTTTCAATTTGTTAGCCGGAATGACGTAAAACAGCAAATCAAAGAATTCAACTTTATTTATAACTCATAAAGGCCAATGCTGTTAATTAAATAATACTCCTTTCCAGGCCCTTTTGTCTTCCAAATAAAATTAATAATACCAATAATTGATAAGCTCTAGGTCGACGGGTTCAAAAAGAAAGATGGTGAAAGCAGAGAAAACTGTGCATCTTTAGACTTATAATCGGCATGACTTTATCAAATGACAATACCAATACTAAAATAAGGCTTACGCATAGTTATATTCTTTAATTCAGTCACAGACCCGCGATATCACGGGTGTGTTCTAGTAGTCTTTAAAAATGCAATAGTTGGGTAGATATAATCCATTGATGATAACAACTCGACTGAACTTTTATCGTTTACGAGATAAAAGGCAAACACGTCAAAAGTGGTGAAAAGCGGTGTTTACAATGCATGGGTTGTCAATAAGTAAACCTCCAAAATTGTTTTTAGGAATAGAGTTGGTATGAGTTGACATTCTGGGTATCTTTTATTTTCGCCAAATTTACGCCTTTTATTGTGGTTTCAGGGTATAAGTCAGTTACATCTATTTTACTCTTATGTTTTATTTTGTCAAAGTTGATCTGCAGGAACTAGACACACGTTCTGAAACGATTGACAACCTGGCGGGAAAAGCTTAGTAGCGAGAATAGCTTATATTAGCTCTTTATGCTATTCCATCTTTTAAAATATGTTAGTTTTCGATAGACCAATCACTTGACATTCGATTGTTTCTCAAAATTTTAAATTACCTTTCAAACGGAGTTATGTAATGTCTTTATCACCTCTATGATAAATTGCATAAAAAAACTATATCCGAAATTGAAACAACCATATTTTCACATTCTAGCAGTAAAGCGCCACTGTTTTCTTAATGAAATAAGACTAAATATAATTAAAAAATGTTCGTCGCTGTGTAAAGTAAAATCAATGAAGAAGCCTAAGATATATTCTAAATAAGACAATTTTCATCATAATTGAATAAGTAAAACAAATACTTTAACCATATTGATCGTTTATCTCCCTCAACCCTACCAGTACAATTAATTCAACTGTCTATCTGTCATTCATCCGGGTCATTAAAGAAGAGGAATGGTCCTCTGATGAATGCAAATAGTTCTCTTCATTCGACAAATTATTTCTTTCATCTAAGCAAAAATGGATCAGACAAGATGATTTAATAACATTTAAAAAAAGGGTCAATATGATATTGAAAACAAAAAATGAAATATTGTGACTTTTCGAAGGTTCCCAATAATGATTACTAGTATTTATGAATATTGTAAAAAGTGCTGTCCTTGTATCGAACTATATTACTGGTTTAAATGATTAACACAATGAGAAAATCATTGTCAATGTTTTGTTGAAGAATGTGCAGATCTTGTCGATTTGAAAATAATTCATTCTGCTAAAATTTGAATCAATAAAACTCATAGAAACGAGATCGTATCATAAGATCGTCTTTTTAACAAAAAAAAAATATTTTTTTTATGAATAACATGACTCAGAGTTTACCAAACGGTTGTCTGCCAGATCAGTTATCATATATTTTGTTTCACAAGTCGACGTAAAAGGGGGCAGGATTTCAGGGCCCCCGTATGGTGCAACATGGATAATTCATAATCTTTTAACATGGTCCACTCCTAACGTTGTTTAGTTTGGGCATAGATGGTATTACATCTACGGTTTGGGAGACCCCTTTTTTCCAAAATCTTAATCCGAATCTGTAATCATAATTTACAAGTAAAATTTATTTCAAAAGTGATTCAAAACCCATCGAGTTTTAATTTTGTACTGTTGTATGTTCACAATGTAAAAGAATTGAAAACCAGGTGCTCCGCTGGGCGCAGCTTTATACGACCCCAGTGGTCGAACCCAGAACAATTGGGGCAATTTTGGTCACAATATTCAAGCTTGATACTGTCTGAATTTGGATTGTGATCAAATTTTTGACATAATATAATAGGTTTTTGTCACAAAATTAATGTGGTCAAAGATGATCTAACAAATCCATTGCACAATACTGTACAATTGAAGATTTCTTCTTGAAACTTTCACAAAATGCAAGATTTGAAACATTTTGAAAAAAAGGAATCCCTTAAAAAAATCCCCCTCCCCAACTTATTGAAACCCCCCTTGGAGCAATAATCCTTAAACTCAATCCAATGCTTTCCTTTGTAGTATTGAACCATGTAGTACAATTTCAGACATTTAAACACAAGTTAATGTCATGATTGTTTGGAAACTAGAAACATGCTTCTATTTGGCCCTTTGATGGCCCCTAATTCCTACATATTTTGGGCAGTTCACCCAAAACTTAATCCCAGCCTCCCCTTTGTTATATGGTACATTGTGGTACAATTTCAGAGATGCATACAATTACACACAAATTAATGTCTGGAAACTAGGAAAATGCTTGTTTTGGCCCCTTATTGGCCCTTAATTTCGAAACTTTGGCCCCATAACCCCTAAAATGAGTCCAAACCTTCTACTTGTGGTTTTAAACATTTAAGTATAATTTCAGTGAAATAAATTGAAATACTTGTACACAAGTTATTATCCTGAAACTAGAAAAATGCATATTTTGGGCCCCTTATTCGTAAACGCTTTGGACCATCATCCCCAAAATCAATCCCAACCTTCCTTTTGTGGTATTGAACCTTCTGAAAAAAATTCAGAAAAGATCTATACACTTTAACTTAAGTTATTATCCGGAAAACAATGTGTCTTCAGACGACGCAGACGACGACGACGACATCATACCATTATACGATCCCAAATATTTTTTGGGGTCTTATAAAAATAGGATACTATCAACATCTTGTAAAAAAATCCGTAACTGTTAATGGCTCTGCCGTATATTCCCTGCCGTAGTGATTTAGTATTGTTTGTATGTATGACACTGCTGCTATAGTCCATTTATTTTATTACCGACGTTTGACTCCACATATTAATTTTTTTCAACAGGTTACCTTCTCTGTTGTAGGACATCCCTGAACTCGACCAAGCAAGAGCAACGTTAATAAAAATTCAATCAGTACAATTTTGAGAAAAAGTTAACTGTTTAAATGCTTTCTATGCATGACTTAATCATTGGAAAATGGTAAATTTCACCCTTAATTACACCGTTGATCTATTTGATTTTACTTATTTTGGCTGTTCGTTATTGGCCGAATACCAGGGTGTCCTACCACAGAGTAGGTGACCTGTCGAATAATTGTAGAACCCGGAGTCATAAGTCGGTAATATGAAAATGGTCTATTGCCTGCTGTGAATATTTATGAAAATGGTCTTTACTGTATCAAAGACATCTAGAGGTCAACGTTGATTACCAACGGTAGACACGTGTCTGTACCCTATGCAAGGCTCTGAAACGACCAAAGTTTTATAATTAAGTTAGTGCATTAATTAAGATTTCCTGATATTTTCGTACCGAGAAATATTTCCTGTTCGATCTATTCTATAAATGTATTCATAGTGGTAATTCACAGTGATTTTTCGTATATCATACATATAGAAATTCATTTGAAAATATTTACACTACATTAACCAAAACAGTCAGTGTTACTGATATGTCATAATTATGATACATGGTCTGCTATTTAAAAAAAAGAAGACTGTATATAGCCTGATTTCTTATTTTTTTAATTGGTTTGAGCTAGAGTGCTTACTTGTTTTTAATTATCGATAGTCAATGATATCTATCCTAAATCCTTGATTACCATAAGTTATTGTCTTGTCAATCTTAAAATTAGACCATTATAGAAATAAAATACTTCCTATAAGATATATTTTAAACCGCATGACTATTTTACTAAACTTCTTTTTTGACATACACACTGTCTTTTCTAGAATTCAAAGAAAACAAATATATCTTTTAGAACATACATGTACATCACTTCTTAAAAAGCAAACAACAACAAAAAAACATAAAATTTTACTTGAAATACTTGATATAAATCCTATGGCTTTCTTGTAAGATGTGAGTGTTTATTTTTATAAACATCTTCATAAAAATATATTGCATCACTGACTAATGCTATAATGGAATCTCGACTCCGGTTACGCAGCCAAACGTGACAATGCGGAGTAAACTCTGGGCTTTTAATACGTTAGGTGCAAGTATCTACTTTGTCAAAAATAAATCAACTTACAAACAAAATAATCAAATAAAAACAAATTTAGTATTCAGGAAGAGTACAATAAAAATGTTTTCAACAAACACATTTCGTTCTTGAGTAGGTTTGTTTGTACCTTATAAAGACACTGATTATAGCTGTTTATTGACCTACTTAACACAGTTATCTAACTTTATTGTCCGAATAAGAACGGAAAATATCCGGAACGGATACGAAAGTAAAAAAAAAAAGACATCATCATTTTAGTAATTCGATCACTTGACCATTTGATCTAGTTTCACCTAATAACCACAAAGTATAAAGATGTTACTTTGGTTTCACATCAGTTCTTCTACTCGATGTATTTTTTTTAACAAGTCAGAATTCGAACATACAGAATGAAATGATTTTCTCCAGAAAGCCTTACGATATCGCATGTACAGACTAGCCCTTGCAATTGTTTTTTTCCTGTTATAACTAATTTGTCTCAATAGATATTGCCGATTCTAATAAAGGATCTTGAAACCAGTACGTTATAAACAACTTTTATGGGCAATAACCATCATGAGTACTGACCAAATTCAACTAATGGTCAATAACTATGAGTACGTACCGTATTCCTCTAAGTCAATTGGTCGTAGCATTGTTTTAGCGACCTATTGAGGTCAATTCAACAAGATCCAAGAAAACTTAGAAACGAATATGTTAAAAGGACAGTTTCCGAAACGAATTTAACAAATATATTTGTAACATATCGAGTTCGTTAAATGCAAGGAAGTATAATTCAAAGAACGGTTTCCAAATGAACTACTTATTCAAGTTACTTTGAAGTACTCAGTTAATTTCTAAAAGATAACCACCTCCTTTGCAAAGACTTGCTAAAATAATGCATATCAATTCGAACAGCGTATTACTTACCAAAGACATGACTAGTTATAGAAATCTGTTCTATTAGTAAAGTGGAACATTTTATTTGTGTTTAAGCTACTTTTGAGTTTCTCGTTGTCATAATATGGCAATCTTTCTACTACGTGATTTTCAAATTATTATCGTTAATTAATGACCAAATAAAGTTATGTCATAGTCATTGTGAAATATTTATGTCTCGTTTGTTAATGATTTGTATCCAAGAGGGAACTCATTTTTCTTTATTTGAACATATTATCTGGTTATAACATTATTACTCAAGGACGGATTACTAACAAACAATACAAATCATATTACCAATGCAAACAATATCATTGATTTATATGTAGTTGCGGAACAAATCCATTTCATCTTAATATTCAGGCTAACAAACATTTTTTTTCAAAATTAATCTTTATTCTCAATATTAATCTAAGAGTTATTCTATTATGTTTTCATTCGAACCAGCATCTCCTGCTTAATAGGCATGAAGTAACAACCAAAGATTCATGTAAATATATTCTTGTGGGAATAACACAAACCATCGTCTCAACTGATTTCAAAACATTTCACGTTTTATGCTGACCTTGAGTGCTGCTGCTGACCTTGAGTGCTCCTGCTGCCAAAGCACATTTGATTGATGATATATTAATGTAATTTGTGGAATTAAATTTAATTGTATGACTATCTCAGATTAACATTTTGCACTACAGATGAATTCAGACTTTGAAGTCAGGTTATCGTCTGGTGAATAATTCACAATGATTTGTTTAATCGAAATATGTATTATGGGGAATAGAAATATGGTCAATTAGGTCGTCTTCAAAGCTGTGCGGATTTAACAAGTACGTAGCCACTTTCCGACAGAATTTGGAGGTTAAAACCGATGCCTCATGAACAGAGAGTTCCACGCTCTATGCACGTTACCCTTGCTACAACTCTTAAGGGGTCCGTAGGTGATCTGTTTCAAGACAAACAATTTCGGTTAAGATTCCGTTTACAATATATTTTTGTCTTTTTGGTTGCAGCCCAAATTTCTAATACTTTCTCCCCGAACGGCCTTTTTAAGGAACTGTCCTTTGTATGTTCTGGTAATTTGTTCACGTCCTGAAAATGGGTTTAATATTTGCCACCGGATGATAAGCAACTAACAATCGATAATCTATTTGAAGTATTAATTCTGAAATAGACGTTTTCCTCGGAAAACAGTAAATATACATTTCTATGTTTCAAGGCTGGACTTTTCTCATAAAATAGAAAATCTTATCACGTTAAAGGATAAAACCAACAATTTCCCCTTGTTTATTTAATTCCTGATATTTACAACATGGAATTTTATGTTTCGGAAACTGAATATAACATGTTCTCTTGTTGGCAGTTAAAGAAGGTATATAATGTGGGGTTTTAGGGGGGGGGGGTACATGTTTTCGATATCCACAACCACATCTGTTTTAAATGTCACGCATAAACTTATTCTAAAAAAATTATTTCATCTATTACAAAGTATTAACGCAATTTTGAAATGAATGTCTTAATGTGTTCGGCTGTTGTCTGCTCTATGGTCGGGTTGTTGTCGCTTTCACACATTCCCCATTTCCTTTCTCAATTTTATTGATAACAGTGTAAATTTATTCTTGTCAACTCAAATTACAACATATAATTCATTAGTACTTCATGTATAAAATAAAGGAACGTTATTCTGTATTTTAATTACTATTTGAAAAACAAGTGTTTTATCCTAATCTCCATTCTTTACAGTATAAAATGCAAATCTCTTGATATATTTAGAAATAGTACACAATACCTGGTTAATATATAGTTATAAACTTATTTTAACATATTCTAAGTGCATATATGCATTTATACGTAGGAGTCAAACTATACAGTCAAATTAATTTCAGAATATAATACATTCTGGGTAATATTTGCATAAGAGAACACCAAAATACTGCAATTGACTTGCAATGTTGTAAACAATTAAAATGCAAACAATGGCGTTATGTTGTTTTCATTTGGGGTATAAGCCCTTTGTGTCTGGATAGGACACTCGACTTAGTAGATTTCATTTAATTCTGGATAAGGTTAGATAGGAATGGAAAATATGCTGACCTGTTTATAAAGTTTTGGTTAAGCAGGTAAACTTAATATACAGACTTCATATCACCATTGCCAAGTATTAAGCTACCGCTGAAAAAAATAGTTTGGGATATTTTGATGAATCAGATGACATCGAACATAAATCACAACACCATGCTTGGTATTTCTGGAAGCTAAACGACTTTGATGAACAGTCTATCTAAGATTCCCGTCGTTGACATTTCTCCACTATACAGATATGCATTTTCTTTAAAAGTCAAATAAAATGCACTAAAAGAAAATTATTTGTATATCAGATGTGCATCTTCACAAAAATAGAAATAAAGAAAAAGACTTACCATTGTCGCTGACCGAACACCATCCTAAAAAAAATAAAAAAAAAAATATAAACTAACCCATATAAAATATGGAGAGACACTAGTACATTAGTTTGTCCTCTAAGCTATCAGTATGGTAATGCTTAGATGACAATAGTCTGTATTTAACAACCATTGTCTTAGTTATACTATACAATCATACTATAAGTTCTCAGTTTGGTGATCCTTTTGGATCATATTGCTAACCTTCAAGGATCATCAGTCTGTTAGTCCTACAAGACTTCTAATCCTTTTGGATCATATTGCTAACCTTCAAGGATCATCAGTCTGTTAGTCCTACAAGACTTCTAATCCTATAGGATCATATTGCTAACCTTCAAGGATCATCAGTCTGTTAGTCCTACAAGACTTCTAATCCTATAGGATCATATTGCTAACCTTCAAGGATCATCAGTCTGTTAGTCCTACAAGACTTCTAATCCTTTTGGATCATATTGCTAACCTTCAAGGATCATCAGTCTGTTAGTCCTACAAGACTTCTAATCCTATAGATCATATTGCTAACCTTCAAGTATCATCAGTCTGTTAGTCCTACAAGACTTCTAATCCTATTGGATCATATTGCTAACCTTCAAGGATCATCAGTCTGTTAGTCCTACAAGACTTCTAATCCTATAGGATCATATTGCTAACCTTCAAGGATCATCAGTCTGTTAGTCCTACAAGACTTCTAATCCTATTGATCATATTGCTAACCTTCAAGGATCATCAGTCTGTTAGTCCTACAAGACTTCTAATCCTATAGGATCATATTGCTAACCTTCAAGTATCATCAGTCTGTTAGTCCTACAAGACTTTTAATCCTATAGGATCATATTGCTAATATTCAAGGATCATCAGTCTGTTAGTCCTACAAGACTTCTAATCCTATAGAATCTTATTGCTAACCTTCAAGGATCATCAGTCTGTTAGTCCTACAAGACTCTAATCCTATAGAATCATATTGCTAACATTCAAGGATCATCAGTCTGTTAGTCCTACAAGACTTCTAATCCTATTGGATCATATTGCTAACCTTCAAGGATCATTAGTCTGTTAGTCCTACAAGACTTCTAATCCTATAGAACAATATGACGCAACAATGTGGACATATAGTTTTCGAAGTCTGTATTCATCTAGGAACTTTAAACTGTTCGTCCTCCTGAACCTTGTGTAACTCGAATTTAGAGAAACTTTTTAAATGACCCCTTTTTATCCTTTAATAACCTCTAGTTAAATAGTCATAAAGAACCAGCGGTTCATTGGTCCTCTTGGGTCATTATCTAGATCGGTTAATCCTCAATGATCACAAACTGAGTCCTCCGGGACCATTAATTTATAGTTATAGTCATAAAGAACCACTATTTTTTAGTCCTCTTGAGTCATTATTAAGACTGTCAGTCAGTAAACCTTAACAATCAACACAATGAGTTCTCGGGGACTATACACATGATAGTCCCAAGGACCACAAATCTATTAATCTTCTAGGTTTACCATGACAATCAGCCTATTAATCCCAAAAGTTCTCCGTGACATTTATGTACTAAATTCTCTGTGACATTTATGTACTAAGTTCTCTGTGACAGTTACACAAAAATTATTTTATTCAGAGGGCCATAAACGTCCAGCTACTAAATTACATTACAGAAAAAAATATTAAAAATTTCAGAAAGTAAGAACGTAAATTAATTGATTTAATTTGGAACAACTTCTTTTAAACAACGGCTAAATCTAGTTGTATAGTTATTAAAACGAGAAATAATCAATAAAAACAACAGTTACTGCAAGTTGTCAGATGTTTAATCGAATTTAGAGAAACTATTTAAATGATCCCTTTTTACCATTTTATAACCTCTAGGGATGAATTTTAATACATAGATTAATAAAATAGGAATATAATTCATTTTTCTTCGGTTTTGCGCAATTTTATCATATAAGAAAATCTCATGGTTTATTAACGAATAAAAAGTTTGTTGTTATTGACTAATTTTCGGTCACTAGAATTTGGAAATTCACTGCATTCAGAAGAAGTGGTGATCATAGTTTTTATTTGTGGAGTAAGCCGGAGTGCCCATAGAAAACTACAGACCCTCGGTATGAAAACTGACAATCCTAGTCAATCAAGATTGGAGTCCGAGTGCAAAAAGAAGATTTAAACATTTGCACAAAAACTAGGATATATTATAAAGTTAACCAACTTAAAAATACATTCAGTTTATGATGCATTAACATCAACTCTTTTAAGTCTTCGGAATATTTATATGCATGAGATTTTGTCGTTTGTATAACATGCAATTACTGTGTGCAAGATACCACGTCACATCAAATAATGTTTGGTTTTTTTCAGTCTCCCTAGAATAAAAACTTCTGTATAAAATGCAAAGGTATGTCTTAAGACTGTGTTTGTGATGAAAAATTATTCTAGTTAGATAACAGTTTTCTCAAAGAACGCGCATATCCATTTAAAGAAATCTTCCTTTTGAAATTTCAAGTAAATAATTAATCTTTCCATTGTTATTTTCAGACCAATGTATCAACATGGATTGTGATATTAATGAAACGATGTCATCCTTACAGGAAGTGAATAACTTTACCGGAAACGATTCGGAACACACAATACTTAAAGGCATTCGGAACGTCTTTTACGACTATGGTCTTCCGATTGTTTGTTTGTTTGGAATTGTGGGAAATATGCTCAATCTAGCGATTCTTACAAGGAGAAAACTGAAGAGATCGTATCGTACTGTGGAGCAAGCAGCAAATGTTTGCTTGATCGGATTAGCATTGTCTGATTTATTATTCTGTACGTTTGCCTTTCCCACTACCTTCCTCCCTCGAGATAATAATTATCAGAGGAAGAATTTTATATTATATTATGGGATGTATTCAACGGCCTTTATTAACGTGTTTATTATGGCTAGTACCTGGATGACCGTTACAATGGCAACGGAACGATATATTGCAATTTGTCATCCGCTGAATCAGAAGTTGTTTATGACCTTGAGAAAGACAAAGTTAATCATAGTGATAGTCTATATCGTGGCTTTTGCTTTTAATGTTCCGGTTTTATGGAGATATAAAATTGAGGAAATATGTATAATTAATTCTACAGACTTTATCTACCGATTAATTCCAGTACCCCTTGGAAATGACGCACTAAAGGACAATGTCTATAGAATATTATGGGCAATTATGGGCAACTTTATCCCTTTGGTTATTCTTATTGGAACTAACATAAAAATATGTTGGAGAGTACATAAATCTTACAAATATCGACAGAGGTTTCAGGTGAAACACCGAGAACGGACTGATTCTAGTAATACTTTAACGATTACCCTTATTACTATTGTTGTGATGTTCTTCATACTAGTTGCCCCATCAGAAATTGTTTTATTCTATATTGCAGGAATAAGGCGAGACGAAAATAACAGAGATCTGCTAAATGCCATAGAGGCAACGATGAATTTTATGCAAACAGTAAACTTTTCTGTAAATTTTGCTCTTTATTGTATAATAAGTCCTTATTTCCGGCGGACTTTACGTTATATGTTTTGTTGCCATTGGTATCACACGAGAAGACAGTCGTACAAATTAAGTATGTCGGAAAGTAATTATCATATGCCCTTGAAAAAAATGTCAGGGTTATTAAGATAAAATATTCGTTACTTTAACTTTTGAATTATTTAAATTACAATACTAACATTTTATCTATAAATGATATACTCCTTCGCATATGCAAATAAAGCTTTATCTAGAATTGTGTTTATTGATTTAGCCTATTTCAAGATTATGTTAACCTTTCAATCTAAAGTTGTGTTTTTAGCATAAGTTATATATTGATAGGAACTACTTGCTATATACAAAGATATTTTCTATAAAGTTACGTTACTCTATGAACATCTCAGTTTATCGACCATTTTCAGGCCCTGATTATGGTCCACTGACTGAACTAATAAGTAATGTAGCTGTCCATCAGATTGTCTTTTTCTGAATGTTCTGCCAAAGGTGAGACACATCTCTATGTGAACAGTGAATTCTGTTTGTCCCTGTTGTCTGTTAATATTGGATTAATGAAGTTTGTATTCGTTCCCTTCATATTTTTACATGTAAACTGGTTAACTTGTCATTTTGTGCATTTAACAAAAATATTCAGAGTTTATAGGTCAGTGGTAAATTGTACATGCATATCAGAGAAAAAACATGCTTATAATATATGAAGTGGAATCCTGCTTTGTACTACTGCACAGAAATGCTGAACCCGATATTTAACGTGTCAGTTCAGATAAATATAGCCTGCACGCACGCATTACCATGACTCTAAAACAACCAGTCTTTTCTCTTACTCATACATGTACATGCTTTACACTCAGATGTTAAGCAGCACAAACATTTTCAAGTTTTCGGTTTGACCGGATCGTGGATCGAACACCAAGCGGCTAAGCCTAATTTTATATACACACATCAAAAGCGATATTCGTTATAGATTAAAATTAAGAATTTTTCACCATTAAATTTTTAAATTGTAATTGCAATTACAACAGTATGATAAGGTACCACAACAAATTCCAACTATGTACATACTAAAGTAACTAGATAAAATACTAAGGATAAGGTACCACAACAAATTCCAACTATGTACATACTAAAGTAACTACTTGTAGATAAAATTACTAAGGATAAGGTGCCACAACAAATTCCAGCTATGCACATACTATAGTAACTAGATAAAATTACTAAGGATAAGGTACCACAACAATCTACCTATGTACATACTATAGTAACTAGATAAAATTACGAAGGGCCGTGAGTGGTATCTTTATCATAAAAAGTAAAATCACAAAAATACCGAGAAACTCCGAGGAAAATTCTATAAAGTAAATTCCCTAATCAATTGTCAACAAGAATGTGTCCATAGTACACGGATGCCCCACTCGCACTATCATAGTCTGTGTTTAGTGGACCGTGAAATTGAGGTAAAACTCGAATTTGGCATTTAAATTAGAAAGATCATATCTCACAGGGAACATGCATACTAAGTTTCAAGTTGATTGGATTTCAATTTCATTTAAAAACTACCTTGACCAAAAACTTTAACCTGAAATTTGCACTATCATTTTCTATGTTCAGTGAATCGTGAAATTGGGGTCAAAACACTAATTTGGCATTAAAATTAGAAAGATCATATCATAGGGCACATGTGTACTGAGTTTCAAGTTGATAGGACTTCAAATTCATCAAAAACTACCTTGACCAAAAACTTTAACCTAAGCGGACGAACGGACGGAAGGACGGACGGACGGAAGGACGGATGAACGAACGAACGGACGCACAGACCAGAAAATATAATGCCCCTCTACTATCGTAGGTGGGGCATAAAAATCAAAAGTCAAACACATCAAACGGTTGGATGACAACTGTCATATTCCTGACTCGGTACTGCCTTTATAGCTAGCTAAACCTCTCACTTGTATGACAGTCTCATCTAATTCTATTATATTGACAACTTAAGTTTTAACCAAAGAAGAATGAATACAGAACAAAATATCTAATTGAGGTCAGAATTCGAACTTAGCGCAACAAAGAAACAACTTGCAGACGCTTTTGACGACTTGTTTAAACACCTGAGTGAAGCTGACATAAGTTTTCCGTCTACAATAATTTATCCCGTTTATTTTTATCTTCATCGCCTTTGTAAATATTTTCTTAATCGTTTCAATTGATTGGTATCTATGTGAACATTAATTAAATCATTGTGCCTCGCAAATCACAAACGAAAGTTAATTAATGTTCTATAAGGCAATTTGTTGATGTGACAGGTCATTAGTTAACTACACCTCGATTTAATCATAAAAACACCATTACATCCGGGGATTCAGATCGGGGGATAAAATGTTACAAGTTCCAATAATACAAACCAATTTCTAATAATAACACGTGATAAATGAGTCTATATCAAAGTGCAAGACGTCTGACTCTTTGTCACCTATTCATGTCATTCTTTTTATGGTAACTCATCTATCAGGAATAAATTGCTTCGCCGAGCGCAGCTGCACACGACCACAGAGGTCCAACCCTACACAGTTGGGGCAAAAATTGACACATTATTCGCGCTTGATAAGGTCTGAATTTGGATTGTAATTAAATATTTAACACATAATAGGTTTCTGATAAAGAATAACTGTAGTCAAAGAACTGAGAATTGGTTATGTGATTTGAATTTTTATTCAGTTTTTTTTCTTCTATTGTGCAATACACCATGCTGTTGCGAATTCAACCCCCCCCCCCCCACACACACACACACACACATACAGCCTACAAAAAAAGAACACATCGATTTAGAAAACGTTGGTTACTTCCCCACAATGTATGTAGTAACTGTTATGACATTCGTGAAGTTTTTATCAACAGCAACCTTTACATAGAGATTTAAGTAGCAACTGAAAGCCACATTCTAGAGGTAGCAGTATTTGTTCAAACTTTAATGTACACCCCAAAAGACAGTAAAACGGGTTTGTCTGAGACCTTATTGTCCTTTTTTTCGTAACTTAATAGTGAAAGATACAAGAACTAAGCAGAACATTGGTTTTTATAAGCTTTCAAAGACAAGTAATGCAATCTAGATAATGCGGTGTTCCCGTACAAATATTCTCACCAGAGGGCGCTTAACTGTTCACGATGTATAAATACGCAGCCACATTGGATGTTGAAATATTTAAAGTTAAGAGTTGCAACGTTTCATTACAGCCGATTGCATTGAGTATGTAGGTAGCGGTAATATCTTTGGCTGGCTTGCCGAACCGTGAAGTGATTATGAGGTTAGGTTACCTACCCTCCTTTAAAAGTAGTCAAGTCCGAGAGATAACCAATCTATCTTTCTGTAGGACTAGGCTACTTCGAAAGGAGAGTAGTGTACCTTACTAAAAATGACTTCAAGGCTCAGCTAGCAAGGACGATATTACACGGCCGATTTATCAAATAGCCTTCAAGATACATGGTTAAATTAGAACTAAAGTGACTCTCATACAAGTTGTAGGTCTGGGGATGTAAAACCTGTCTTTGCCCACCAGTCATTCGAATGTAACATTTATAAGATGCGAAAGATATCAAAAGAACAAGTCACAATCAAGGTCATAAGTCGAAAACGGCAAGTCAGGCTATGACATTCAGTCGCCTATTGTAACAATGAGAAAATGTTTGAAAAGATTTAAACCAAACCCGGATTGCGTTCAATATCATACCTGCTACGTAGATATTGACTACTGAACGCATAGCTAGCATAGTCGCTAAAAGATATAGGGCGCCCTAAAAAAACATGATATCTTGAGCATCTAAAATGTCGTCAAAGAAGTCATTTGTTAGGCAAGCTACGTAGCGTATCGATGAAATTATAAATAGATATATTTAAGACATAGCGGCTTATATACAAGCTGCTACGACATTGAACACAACCCAGCTATACAAGTTTCTACGGTATTGAACGCAGCCCTGGTAAGTACATGTGAACATTGAAATTTATGTTTAGTACATTTGTGTATATGTATCCGAAGTAAATTTACGGCTGTCCTGGTTTGTTATTTGTATTGATATATCAGTTTTCATATAAATATAAATGAAAGAGGTATTTTTTAACAAGAAAATAGGGCGATTGCAGTATTTTAAATAAATCGTATGATAATCTATGTTTAAGTATATTCAATATATGACAAAAACGTTTTTTTGCAAGTTTGCTACAAAAGGTTAAAACTTTTGTTCGCATTATACAAAGAAGTACTTTTTACCCCATACTACTTTGAAAGAAAGTGAAGCTTTGGTTTTTAATAACATGAGCAACAAGACGGGTGCCACATATGGAACAGGATCTGCTTACCTCAGGAACACCTGATATTACCCCAAGTTTTTGGTGGGGTTCGTGTTGCTTAGTTCAAGTTTTCTATGTTGTGTCTTGTGAACTAATGTTTTTCTGTTTGTCTTTTTCTTTTTTTTAACCATGCGTTGTCAGTTATTTTTGATCTATGAGTTTGAATGTCCCTCTGGTATCTTTCGACCCTTTTTTGACGTCAAATGATATTTCATGACATGGTATTATTTTCTTAAGCTTCTGAACTTCAATTAAAGCGATATGTCACCTAGAAGATACTTTTGTTTTATAGGTCAAACTGTTATTATTCTTTACAAGTAACTTAACATCAGCTTTTTAACAATGAAGGGAAAATGGTTACCCGGAAGTAATAACACTTGTCGTTGCAATCGAGTTATCAAAACAGTGAAGTGGTTGTCAATGGTCATCAGAAGTCTTTAGAAACCACGAAGATAGAAAAGTCAATGATAAGCTATTCCGTACTCTTCGTTTTTATGTAGTGATTTATGTAAATGTATGTGTGTTTCCTCTCATACACTTCAAGTCAAACAATAAGTTAGTGCTTGTTTGAATTCTGATACTTTTAAAACTCACAGAACCTTATATCTGAAGACATTTCGACTGGAGAACATTTCAACGCGCAGATTGCAACATAAATTGTAATAGCAATTCATTGAAAACATTATCTAAATTGCTGTTAATTATGTATATGAAAGAAAGCATGGTCAATATGTGAACGTATCACATAAACTTAACATAACAATGATCCATTAAAATAAGGTCTAGGCCATATCAACTCTACCAGACAGACGTGCACACCTTAAAATAATTCCATACACCGAATAAAATTGACCATAGTTAGCTAACAGTTTCTCAGAAGATAACCCAGACATCAACAATCAAATTTAATGAATGACAACTATTTATACGACTATATTAGTATTCGGTAAGTAGAAAGTAATGAACGATGGATGGTAAAACGCAGAACAAAGTACATTTTTGTACTTAATTAACTTGATCATGTGAAACTTAATTCCAAAGTTATTGTAATTTAAAAAGAATGCAACTGTTATTGATGACCGATGGATATGAAAACAGATTAAAGAGTAAAGCATGCTTTACATAAAGCTTGATTAAAAATTTCAGGAAAAATTGTAGTACCTGAGAAAAATGCGATTTGAGGTTGACGGAGCAAGAGTATTAAAACAAATGCAACACTTAATAGGATTATAAAAATATGAATTAAGAAGAGTAGGGACATACCGTACAGACCTAAAGGCATCTTGAGGTCAGGATGTTATAAATTCAAAACCCCAATGGCTATTATACTTTGAGACTGACAAAACGGATTATTTGAACTCGCTCTGCTCTCGCTCTCTTCTCTCGCCATCCATGCAGCTGTGATTTCTCTAGACATATGATTTCACACCTACTATAATTAAGATATGACCGGGCATTAACAGATCTATAGAGGTTTGAATAATTACATTCAATGAAACAAAAACATTATCAATGGAAAATCTTAAATCAAAAACAGTCTATCAAATACTTAAAACATACGTAAATATGTGAGATGTGTGCGGCTGTTCTTATACAATTAATAACATACAATTAGTATAAGTTTGTAATAAGTAGCCACAACTATACCTATTTATCAGTTAAGCAGTAGGCATTGTAATTTTACATTACATGTGTTGTGGGATTTTTTGAAATACAGGCGTTTTGTAACATGTGTAAAGATGAAATGTCACGCGTGTTTTGTTACTTTCGTTTGAATTTTATGTTTAAGGTCTTTGAGATCAAGACCAACTACATGTAAAAAAAACTATAACATAATTAATGCTCATTGAATTGATATAAAGGTCAACTGAACTCTGTCAGACGGACATGTAAACCTTAAAATTGATATATAAAATTGACTTGTAAATTTGGTAACAATAAAACGATGTTAATGTTATATGAATTCTTTCAGACAGACAAAAACATCTTACACAATTTTTAATAATTAGTACAAGATCTTTTGAGCGCAAGAGAACTAAAGCAAGACAAATAGGTACGATACGATTTTTAAGTCTTTAAGTCTTCATTATACAATAATATTATACCGATAATCAGGTCGATAGTCTGCAGATATTTCAAATTAAATTTAATAGCCGTAATTCGTCGCGTAGGACTTCATTATACAACAATGTACTAAGAATCAGCCCGAACTCTGCAAACATTTTAAATAGAGTCAAAAGGTCTGATTTCAAAAAAACACACAGTTGACCATACAGTCTTCATTATGTAATATACTAATAATGTACTAACTCTAGTAAAGACTCAGCTTGAAATCAGCGAATTACTTCATATAGAGCCAAAAGGTCTTAATTCCACAAAATGCACATTGACCATAAAGTCTTCATTATTCATGTACCATAATGCACCAAATCTGCTGACAATACAGAAGGTCCAGTTATTTACATTTTCATTTACCCGAAATTACCCTCTAATACTGGATGTATGTATGCAAGTTGCAATAGTAATACAAAATCAAAATCGCCTGTAGCTCTCATTATTGGAAAAATATGATATACTGCAGTTGAGGTCCGAAACCCAGATAAAAATATAGGTACCCGATAAAAATACTAATTGTTTTACTGTTTTAGTGGCAATCGTAATGTGACTTTAGATTTGCTTAAAATGTGTAAAGTAACCGTAACAATCATAAGAAATAAAAATCTATTTAATGTGTACTGTACATCAGAAATATCTATTTAATGTGTACTGTACATCAGA
The DNA here is from genome assembly GCA_019925275.1 of Mytilus edulis. Lineage (NCBI taxonomy): Eukaryota > Metazoa > Mollusca > Bivalvia > Mytilida > Mytilidae > Mytilus > Mytilus edulis. The sequence continues at coordinate 112,759,369 of CM034352.1, read as the reverse complement.
AATATCTATTTAATGTGTACTGTACATCAGAAATATCTATTTAACTTTTTCTGAAATGCTTCATTAAACTTTCTTTTTGATGGAATGCTGATTTGGTTCAAATGCTTATTCGAACAAAAACATATCTATTCTTTTTATAACAGACTTGATAATTTTATATTTTTGGGACAAGTTTATGAGGAAAGGGAGATAATTCTAATTTAAAACATTTATATTTTAGCTTTTTTCATGTTACGTCCCTTCCAACGCGTACAGTTGCAGAATTTTCTGTTGTGAGGAAAAAGTTTACAAACAAATATCAAAACATATTAATGACCGCGTGAACTTATGCAGACATTGGTTTTTATAAACAAATAGCATCCCACAGTTTAGAAAAGAAATGTCTTTTTCCTATACAAATCATATAGGCTATCATTCTTATTACACTATAGGATTTTGTCAACTAAACTTATAATATATCACGATTATTATATCGGTGACATAAATCATTGTCATTTAACTTAGGGAAAGTGACTTAATTAAATGTACAAAGTTTAAATTGACTGGTCTCCAATGTTCAAGTTTACAATACTTAATTTTTGAAATAATAAGGCTTTTCTGCCTCAGGAAAAGATCTTCTTAGCTGTAATTGGCAAAACTTTAAGCAATATTTGGTCCTTAATGCTCTTCAGCGTCGTACTTTATTTGGCCTCTTTAACTTTATTTTACTCGAGCATCATTGGTGAGTCTTTTGAAGACGAAACGCGCGTCTGGCAAAAATACAAAATTTCAATCCTGGTATATATGATGAGTTTATTTGAAACTAATAAGAAAATATAAACCAATTTTTGTTATAATATAGATGAGATCTTAACGATAACATTATATTTGACAGTCATCTGGTAGATGTTAAATAATCACTAGTATATTTCTGCTGACACTTGAGAAATCAAAACTATTATAAAATAAGTTTCAATGTGCACTCTCTTATAAAAGAATATGTATATCGAACAAGCCATACAAATCAAGCTGATTTTTTTTATACAGAAATTCTATATTATTAGCAATATCTGGTAACAAACAACTTTTACTATAAGTTTGATCAGGGTTACTTCTCTTCTGCTATGATTCAGTCGGTTTTGTATCTATAAAGTCTGCTATAGATTGAAATAAACAATTAATTTCCCCATAGGCGACAATGGTAGCCTTTTTCGAGATACAGACTATAGAAAGTTGATTTTCTTAACGAAACCTTGCTAGAATCAAAGAAAAATTATAAGGACAGTATTTTTTGGTCCAAAAAATATAGGTTCGCGTTGCTTTTCTTAGCGTATTTTGTACTTATCTCCCATGCCTATTAATGTTGCCCTTAAAAATACGTGTCTTGTCCTAGCGTTGAAAAGTCATCTCAGTGCCTTTAGGGCTACGGAATAATTTTTATTTTGCATTTTGTATAAAGCAGAGTGCACGAAGTCTCTAATAATAAAAAATAAAGGGCGCACATATCGACCAATCAGGATTAGCCATACTCTTAATTCTGAATACCATGTTATGCTTATAAAATGGCTGCGCCCATAAAATCTAATGGTGTATTGTAACCTAATAATGCTTTCTCGAACAAATATCGCGCGATGGTACAAGTACCATAAGGAAATGAATAAACACAATTCCTTCAAAAGTTTGGAAACAGCTTTAGATACACGATTACTGGTTCTTATTCAGTTCTCATTAACACCTTAACTAAAATCAATTTGGCTTATTTAATTTTCATAAAAATAAAGGTATTTTTACCCTTTGTCAAAAAAATTAAAATTTCAAAAAATTTGAACCTCACTCTTTATGAGAAAACTGTCATTTGATTTGTATGTTTCAATAAAATTGAAAATTTGAATTAAGTGAGAATATATTTCACCCCCAGCCCCAGCCCCCCCCCCCCCCCAAAAAAAATAATACACAGACACAAGAATTTCTAATTAACTGCATTCTATAGTATCTTTTTTGTTAAAATGGAGAAATTGCAGATTTAGTACTCAAGTCTGATGTTGGAAATTCGCCATCGCTGCATGGACACTGCCGAATAATTGAAGTGGAATTTTTAAAGCAAAATGAACATATGATAAATTACGCATTTTCATTAGCACCTATATTTCTGATAACAAATATCCTCTGTCAGCAAGAGCAGTTTAGAACGTAATAAAAATTAAGTTCTGATCCCCTTTACTTGCTGTTTTGAGCCTAGAGCATTAAGAAATGTATAAGAAATTATACTTGGGAACAATTTACGATTAATGTACCTCCCACAAGTGGGCCAGTATTGGGTGTTATACTTCCTCTCAAATTTTGCCAAATAAGTTAGACCTCGGTAGCAAATTGTTTCCCTTCCTTCAATGGGTTACCATGATTCTGCGACATCGTGACAATATCGCATGCGCAATGTCCAATCACCAAGACAAATCGGCCAACTTAGCGTTAAACTAGTTTTTGTTCGGCACAAATGATATCGGATATCCATCCATGTTACAAAACCAGGTACATCCACAGCAAAAAGCAAACAAAAAAAACAAAGAAACAGCGCTTTAACTGTTGTTCTTTATTTCAAAGTCACCGTGATTTTTCTTTGTAGACCTGTTACATTGTACATGGTGTACGCTAGAATGAAGACTGCAAACTTAGCAGATCAGCTATGTTGTTCAGTCGTAACGGATGATAAATACTTTTCATGTAGGCTTATCTTCTTTTTTATAACATCAATGTATTTTTATTACATCTAACGTTTTTGTTTGTGTGTGTGGTATAACAAGCATATGTTGTCTTAGAATATGACTTATTTTGGCTCGAGTCTTAGAACTTAAAAATAAGACATATACAACTTGAGTCGTATAACAAGCCAATATTGTCTCAGAATATGTTATTTGTTTTTTCTCGATTCTTAGAAACTACGAAAAAAACATATAATACATTGGTTGCGTTAGTCGTATAACACGCCTACAGTTGTCTCGTTTTATGAATAATTTACTCTACGGTAAGAAAGTTAGAATAAATACTAAAGGTTATGGATCCCTTTAAATTGTTAATCATGAAATAATACAGTAGAAAGTATGAAACATTTTTTTAAAATGAAGGGATGTGGCACCGTTAAAGTCCACAATTCCTCTAAAGTCCACAACACTGTTAAAGTCCACAATTTCCGCTAAAGTCCACAACGCCGCTTAAGTCCGCAAACTTTCCGCTAAAGTCCACAAAATTACCTCCGCTAAAGTCCACAAGATAACGTCGTTAAAGTCCACAATAGCAAGTTCCGCTAAAGTCCACAAAAAAGCACCGTTAAAGTCCACACCATTTTTTATTGTTAAAAACATATTATTCGTTATTTTTATCCCGTTAGCTCAATACAAAGCATGGGCATTTCTTCTCGGTAGTAATTTTTCTATATATAAGTTTAATACATGAAAAAAGTACAGTATCTGTATATGATTTTGTTCCATTATTTTTTATCTTTGTATTATGATGATGATGGCCAAGTTGGACATCATTTCTAAAAAGTTTGTAAATTCGTTAAGTTATTATTACAGCATTCTACATTTTTTTCTCTTATTCTTTGCATATAATCACTTTTTGACATAATTAATGTACAAAGCAAAGGTGCCTCCTAATCTATAACAGTTGCGCGGCATTCATTCAGGCAACAATCTTGATTGTATCATTAAACAAACAAACACTAAGTTTATGAATTCCCAAAGGTCTCCTGTCGCAATACGTTTAACCAAGGAGGTTATAACCTCCATATATAACCTCCTTGGTTTAACCAACGTTTAGCGTTATTACTTTCGGTGTTCGTTATAGAAAACAGCGAAAAAATAATGTGTTATGATTTTCAGAACGGAAAAATGATAAATTATAAATAAAAAGGAAAATAATTCTATGCTTAGATTATATTTTTATCGATTAGTATCGGGTATTGATGCGTTGAATGAGTTTTTTACCAAAATTTCACAATAAAACCTGATTTGATTGATACAGGAAGATGTGGTATGAGTGCCAATGAGACAACTCCCCGTCCAAGTTAAAATTTATAAAAGTAAACACTTATAGGTCAAGGTACGGCCTTCAACACGGAACCTTGGCTCACACCGAACAGCAAGCTATAAAGGTTCCCAAAAATTACAAGTGTAAATCCTTTCAAACGTGAAAACTAATGCCCATAAATGGGGCTTAAATTATACATACACTAGTTGTTTATCTTGATAAAGTGTTTTAATCGCATGTAAAATTACTCACAAGATTAATTTGTATAAACTCACAAAACGCTAAATCTGTTCTACAGTAAGCAATAAAATTGTATTGAAAAGAACAGAAACATTCATTGATATTATATAATTCGTACAAGTTTCAGCTTAAAACTTCATACTAGTCTTCGATTTAGCCTTTTTAAAATACTAAAAAAGTATCTTTAAAAGAGAATAAAGAGAGGAAATTAACTCTGAAAGCGATACCGTGAACTTTGATGTGACGTACATTTTATCAATCAATGACTATAGGATAGTTCAACAATTGTTGGTGTTCGGGCTCAATGCAAGATGAACTATTGCCTTTATTGTATATCCACATTCTGCATTTATCCTATATCGTCCAATGCTCATCGACACCTACTTTTATTAGTTCTGGATTTCTCAACACATAAATACATTGCAAGTGAATGCAAAAAATAATACATTTGACGGCATTTACAGTTGGATTTTCACAATGCAAGATGAACTATTGCCTTTATTGTATAGCCACATTCTGCATTTATCCTATATCGTCCAATGCTCATAGACACCTATTTTTATTAGTTCTGGATTTCTCAACACATAAATACATTGCAAGTGAATGCAAAAAAAAAACAACATTTGACGGCATTTACAGTTGGATTTTCACATTTTTTTACCATTTGTTGAAAGGCGCAGAATTGTTTGAATATTCCCGCTGACTGACCTAAGGAGGGGCCCGCTCGAGTTATGCTTCAGTGATTGATTAGTTTTGTTTTTCTCCTGGTGCAAATCAATTTTTTGGATAACATATAAACTTTGTGTTATATCATCAGAAATTGATATTTAACGCTTCAATATGGATAATTTACCCAATAAACAAATAAACCTATGAGAGTTCTGCTTCTATTGGTACTAATTTTGATTAAAATCTTACATGAATTAGTCCCTAAATATCTGTTATGAAAAAATACGTAGATTTTCATGATATATATAACAACAAATTGTAGGTGACAAATCCTTCTGACCATTATATCTTACTGGCTTGACGATTTTTGAAGTAACGTTCCTAAATGTTCTAAAAACTTATCTTCAAACATTTTTTTTATTTCAACAATGCTTCATGTATATATGTTCCAGACAATATGAGTATTTGAACCGTATGGTTGGAAAAAAAAATATACTTGTACTCATCATGGATAATACACAATACAGAACCACATCCGCGTATAATTTATTGAGTTCATCTTTCATTCTGAAACAATTTCATTTTCCTTTTTGAAAACAAAACAAACATGCACACCAATGAGTGATGGAAATCTGCTGAGCACCACAAAATGCATGAATGTTTGATATTCTTTATCATTATTTTGATTTCAAACAAGAACATGATGGTTCAAAGTCTATTTTTGAGATTTACGGACCGTTTTGGCTGCTGTGGAGCTTCTTGTGGATGAACAAATGTTTACTACAAGAATAAAAAGAGTATAATAGCTCGATAACTTTTCAGAAATGTTGTCTGTTTGATTGATAGAAAATCGCAACACGAAGATCAAGTTGATGGTGATAAAGCAAATACTTTAATCTTTTCATTCATCAAAAATATAATTTATGCTGACTAAGAACAAAAGTCCGTGCTTTTAATAAGATCATAATATCGGGTGTAAAAAAAAAATGATGTTTTGAAAATAAAAATAAAATGTTTGGGCTTTAACGGTGCTTTTTTGTGGACTTTAGCGGAAAGTTTGTGGACTTTAACGGCGTTGTGGACTTTAGCGGTGTTGTCGACTTTCAGAGGAATTGTGAACTTTGGTAGCAATACACAGTTAGAAGTTTAGTTTCGCATTATGGCCCCTGTGAATTTTTTAAATATGAAAGTTTTTGTACAATAAAATTGATTTTTAGATAATTGAAGAATAATATAGCCTTCTTAGTAGGTTTATATTGTTTTTAGATATAGGAAGATGTGGTGTGAGTGCCAATGAGACAACTCTCCATACAAATAACAATTTAAAAAGTAAACCATTATAGGTTAAAGTACGGCCTTCAACACGGAGCCTTGGCTCACACCGAACAACAAGCTATAAAGGGCCCCAAAATTACTAGTGTAAAACCATTCAAACGGGAAAACCAACGGTCTAATCTATATAAACAAAACGAGAAACGAGAAACACGTATATATTACATAAACAAACGACAACTACTGTACATCAGATTTAACATGTTTTATAGGCCATTTATATGATTGACAGTCCGTATTTTCCTATCCGTACCGTCTATAGGATAGGTCCATAAATTATTGTAGTGTTTATCAACAAAGATTTTGCGCTCGATCTTTTCAATTCAATTTTATGGAAAAACGAGCAGAAATGCATATGATTTTTTTTGGACCACTTGATAGATATAAACCTATGGATTCAGGAAAGGTATCACTGTAATTGATTGAAATTTTCCTTTAGACCAAATTTTGGAGACTTTTGTGACATGTTCACCCCCCTTTTTTTGCTATATTTTGTATCTAAGAAATGCAGATTGTTGCCATGGTAACATCCAAAAGGGATGATTATATTTCACCCTTATAACCATTAGAAATCAAATCTATGGAAGATTCTCTTTCAATAAGTATATACATGCATAACACACATATAAAGCCTTCTTTGTTAGACAGGAAGGGAAAGAGGGTGTTTAAAAATTATGAGTGTCAATTTTAAGTTTTTTTCCTAACTGTGTATTGCTACCTTTAGCGGTGCCACAAGGGACAAACCAGCATAGTATAGCATAGTTTTCAACTCAGTGTGGGTTTTTTTAAAGTAAAAAGCAGACCACCTCTACGATAAAATCGTTGAATATACACTTAATATTTTTTTTCAGGTTGTTTAACAGCCTTTGGTCAATCAATCTAGAACAACATAAAATAATTCAGTGAAAGTGTGGCTATGCTAAGAAGGCGAATCCGATAATAAATCATCATTTTTAAAGAGGATCACAAATGAGCTGTATAACTCTTACAACTTTTCATAACAACAAGTTGTTCGCAGGAGCTATTTCCTTGTTTTCTGTTTATGTGTTGGATGGCGGAAAATTGTCTCATAATTTGAACTTCTAGTCCTATAAAGAAACGCTGCTTCAGCTTGATCTGAATTTTGGACCATAATTTGTAACTGCTAGATATTATCAAACCTCTCAGCGCTCTCGTTTTTGACATGTTGCGTGGGAGAAAACTGGAGAGCTGAGAAGTTCGCTTTTCAGAAAAATCAAACGTAAGCCTAGTATCAAGTAAATTTTAAAACAAAAAATGGAAAACTACTGTCATATTCGTGACTTGGTACATGCATATCTGAAGAAAAATTGGTGGATTGAACCTGGTTGTATAGCTAGCTAAACCTCCCACTTGTATGGCAGTTGTTTACAGTTTCGTTATAATGATAAAATGACCTATTTGTAATTTGGTTATAATAGTGTGGTACTTTAAATAAAAGAAGGTAAGGCGATACAATACGCCAATTGATGGTTATAGCTTATGACGCCCTTTGGACCACGCAAGCCTTTAATATACAACATTTCAAGCTTTTAATTTCCCAATGTAACCGAAAAAAACCAGAATCATTCAATTCTTAAATGAATACAATAATAACACGGCTTAAGGAGGTAGACCTAGGTTAAGGGAAATAACTCTTAAATCATCAGTACGTTTGTGTCAACTATTTTCAAAAATATATTCTAAGCTTCTAGGTTACATAGATTATTTTCAATCTGTTTCAGGTAAATGCTTAAAATACATTGATGAACTTGACTTTTACAAACGCTTAACTGATTTAAAGAGTTATCTCCCTGAACCAAGGTCTACCACCTTAAGTATAAAACATTTTAGTACATCTTTCCATTCTGTAGCTATTAATCGTACACTTTCAATCGACATTTCATCATCAACAAGCTCGATGAGCCGAAAAAATAGACTCGTTTAATAAGATCTGCGAGAAAACGTTTGGCTATGAGTTCAGAATTAGGTAGGGGAATTATAGTGCATTTCGGTTACACACAACAGTTTACTCCACTCTAACAATAGTTTTACTGTGCTTACTTTGATTACTGTTCATACACAGAATTTCTGATTAGACATCTTAATTTGGAACAAAATACATATGACTGATTACCAAAACTAAAACTACAATTCCAGTGACAATTTGTACGTTTTACAATTGAATATAAAATGGAATTAGCTTTTCAATGCGCTATAATTATTAATACCAAGGACGTGTAACTAACAAACGTTTTTGTTAATATATCCCCAAATGACCAGAATTTGAACCCTAGCACTGTCACTATCTACAGGTTTAGAATTAATAAATAACTACTTGTCTTGTTCATTATTGCCTTTTTGTAATAAAATATAAACAAAACCCGAAGCAAAATATATTATCTGTAAAACTGTCCTTATTTATAATTATTAATAGCGGATAGTTTCTTCATTTTCTAATTTGAACACCTGCCTTTCTTTTGATTTAATAACTATGAACTAGATAATGAGTTCATATCAAGAATCGTGTCCAGAAACTTATATGTTTTAATTAATTTTCAAGCAGATTCTCCCGATTAACAGCTCTAATATTACTACGTCTGATTATACCTGTTTGTTTTCTCAACTCAACATCTCTCTTGGGTATAATTATTCGACGGTGTGACTAAAACAGTACATGTCGTTCCGTAATTGTTTACGTTTCAAAGTATTTACTTAAAATAGAATGAGTTTTAAATGGTTTTCCCCAGCAGTCATGGATTTATTGACCTTTTAACCTTATCTTAGTTTTGCTTTTCAGAAGCATTTGTTTGCTCACAATACTGAATGGGTATCGCCGAAGGCCATGCAATGGTCAACAGTTGCTTACAGTATCGTTATGCTATAGTGGTCCGTCGTCTTATTGTCAATAAAATCACACGTTTTGCGTATTCAGTGAAATATTCGTCAATGCACGTTAAACAGAAATTTTGGGAATTTCATCCGTTATATCTGAAAAATACCCTAAATAAATCACTTGATATCAAATCTGAAGCATAACAACTAAAGACCAAACTTTAAAAAAAACCAGATAATTTCATCTTAATGAAATAAAAGACCAAGTCTACTGCGAAACCAAATCAAACAATACGGTTAAAAATTTCTTTTAAAACATAAAGAGATGTTTCTTAAATTGATGATGTGTAAACATTATTACCTATTTTTAAATCAAATCTCTAAGTCTCTATGTGAATTTTACTTAAATCCAAATACGTACATATCCGATCATTAATCTTGACTTCATTAACGATAAAAAAAAAAAAAAATCTACGACAGCAAGAAACGGAACACATGCTTTAGTTTCAGAATCTGATGTACAGTAGTTGTCTTTAGTTTGCTTATGTAATTTATACTTGTTTCTCATTTTTCGTTTTTTATATAGATTAGACCGTTGGTTTTCTCGTTTGAATGGTTTTACACTAGTAATTTTGGGGCCCTTTATAGCTTATTGTTCGGTGTGAGCCTATGTTACGTGTTGAAGGCCGTACATTGACCTATAATGGTTTACTTTTATTGAATGTTATTTAGATGGAGAGTTGTCTCATTGGCACTCACACCACATCTCTCTATATCTATAAACTTTGAGATTATCCTTATGACACTTTCAGAAATAAACTTTGAGATAATCCTTATAATTATGACACTTTCTGAAATACACTTTGAGATAATCCTTATAATTTTGACACTTTCTGAAATAAACTTTGAGATAATCCTCATGATTATGACACTTTCAGAAAAATATGATTTTCGTAAAGTCAATCTCCGAGGGATTACTGTTGCCATTGTTATAAATTTGAAAACATTGATGATCAAAGTAAATTTTATCTTTATAAAAAAACTTTTAAAAAGATTACAAACTAGAATCTTATCTAAATACATCTAGTTTTCAGATAAGAGAGATTAATCACTAAATTTAGAATAAGGGATCACTCCCTCTTGATTGAAAAGGGGAGATATTTTAAAATCCCAAGAGAGGAACGACTTTGCCATAAATGTAAAATACTAGAGGATGAGCAACATTTTTTACTCTATTGTGATTATAATAAATCTCTAAGAAATGCCTTTTTTCAACACATATGTACTGAAAACAATATCTTTAATAATTTAACGGAAGAAGAAAAAAATCATTATATACTACATCCATCAACGCCTCTACAAACAAATAAGTTAGGATCCTTCTTGAAAAAGTCATTAGAACTGAGGGCAGGGGACTCTTAACAGCTTGATTGTTGTTATAAATTTTGATGCTGTTTTTATTATGTATGTTTGATATGTATGTATATATGTTTGTTTATTGTGTTAATATATGTTGGTCACAAACTGTAAAGTTTATACGACAATAAAATATTTAATTTTATTTGATTTGTTAATATAAAGAATAAGAATATGTGGTATGATTACCAATGAGACAATCCACCAGAGACCAAATGACGTAGATGTAGGCAAATATATAGGTCACTGTACGGCCTTCAACAACAAGAGGCTCTCAAGAGCCTGAATCGCTCACCTTAATTCTTTTGGTTAAATCTCTCATCAATGATTATTTTGGCTTTTCAATTTATTTAAATGTTTTTTGGATCGTCCTATTTTCTTCAAAAGCCAAAAAAAATAATCATTTTCTCCTATGTTCTATTTTAGCCATAGGAGCTACGTTTCTTGACATACAAGGAAATAAAATATAAAATTTATACTAGATACTCTGAAACTCATTTAGCCTAAGTTTGGCTGAAATTGATACAGCAGTTTCAAAGGAGAAGATTTTTTAAAGTAAGTCAACATGATGAACAAATTGTGAAAAAAGTCTTTAAAGGGCAATAACTCCTTAAGGGGTCAATTGACAATTTTGGTCAAATTGACTTAATTGAAGATCTTACTTTGCTGAACATTATTGCTGTTTACAGTTTATTTCTATCTATAATTATATTCAAGATAATAAACAAAAACAGCAAAATTTCCTTAAAATTATCAATTCAGGGGCAGCAACCCAACAACAGGTTGTCTGATTCATCTGAAAATTTCAGGGCAGATAGATCTTGACCTGATAAACAATATTACCCACGTCAGATTTGCTCTAAATACTTTGGTTTTTGAGTTATAAGCCAAAAACTGCATTTGACCCCTATGTTCTATTTTTAGCAATGGCGACCATGTTTGTTGATAGATCATAACTTCGGATACAATTTACAAACTAGATAACCTAAGGAACATTCAGTTAAAGTTTGGAAGTATTTGGCCCAGTAGTTTCAGAGGAGAATATTTTTGTAAAAGATAATTAAGATTTACGAAAAATGGTTAAAAATTGACTATAAAGGGCAATAACTCCTAAAGGGGTCAACTGACCATTTCCATCTTGTAGACTTATTTGTAAATCTTACTTTGCTGAACATTATTGCTGTTTACAGTTTATCTCTATCTATAATAATATTCAAGATAATAACCAAAAACAGCAAAATTTCTTTTAAAATTACCAATTCAGGGGCAGTAACCCAACAACAGGTTGTCTGATTCATCTGAAAATTTCAGGGCAGATAGATCTTGACCTGATAAACATTATTACCCCCATGTCAGATTTGCTCTAAATGCTTTGGTTTTTGAGTTATAAGCCAAAAACTGCATTTGACCCCTATGTTCTATTTTTAGCCATGGCGACCATGTTTGTTGATAGATCACAACTTCGGATACAGTTTACAAACAAGATACCCTAAGGAACATTCAGTTAAAGTTTGGAAGTATTTGGCCCAGTAGTTTCAGAGGAGAAGATTTTTGTAAAAGATTACTAAGATTTACGAAAAATGGTTAAAAATTGACTATAAAGGGCAATAACTCCTAAAGGGGTCAACTGACCATTTCCATCTTGTAGACTTATTTGTAAATCTTACTTTGCTGAACATTATTGCTGTTTACAGTTTATCTCTATCTATAATAATATTCAAGATAATAACCAAAAACAGCAAAATTTCTTTAAAATTACCAATTCAGGGGCAGTAACCCAACAACAGGTTGTCTGATTCATCTGAAAATTTCAGGGCAGATAGATCTTGACCTGATAAACAATATTACCCCCATGTCAGATTTGCTCTAAATGCTTTGGTTTTTGAGTTATAAGCCAAAAACTGCATTTGACCCCTATGTTCTATTTTTAGCCATGGCGACCATGTTTGTTGATAGATCACAACTTCGGATACAGTTTACAAACTAGATACCCTAAGGAACATTCAGTTAAAGTTTGGAAGTATTTGGCCCAGTAGTTTCAGAGGAGAAGATTTTTGTAAAAGATTACTTAGATTTACGAAAAATGGTTAAAAATTGACTATAAAGGGCAATAACTCCTAAAGGGGTCAACTGACCATTTCCGTCATGTTCACTTATTTGTAAATCTTACTTTGCTGAACATTATTCCTGTTTACAGTTTATCTCTATCTATAATAATATTCAAGATAAATACCAAAAACAGCAAAATTTCCTTAAAATTACCAATTCAGGGGCAGCAACCCAACAACGGGTTGTCTGATTCATCTGAAAATTTCAGGGCAGATAGATCTTGACCTGATAAACAATATTACCCCCATGTCAGATTTGCTCTAAATGCTTTGGTTTTTGAGTTATAAGCCAAAAACTGCATTTGACCCCTATGTTCTATTTTTAGCAATGGCGACCATGTTTGTTGATAGATCAAAACTTCTGATACAATTTATAAATTAGATACCCTAAGGAACATTCAGTTAAAGTTTGAAAGTATTTGGCCCAGTAGTTTCAGAGGAGAAGATTCTTGAAATAGTTTACGACGACAGACGACAGACGACGACAGACGACGGACGACGGACGACGACGGACGCCAAGTGATGGCATAAGCTCACTTGTCCCTTCGGGACAGGTGAGCTAATAAACAAAGAGTCTCTACTGTATAGTATGCTATAATAGGCCAGACAAAATGTAAAACAATTCAAACGAGGAAAAAAGAAAATTTAGCAACGAACTGATTTGTGTACAAAGCAATAAACGAAAAACGAAATAATAAACAGCGACAAACGACAACTACTGAATTGCAAGCTCCTGAAATAATAAGTTTAAGCAGATTTTTCTTTTTTTAATCAGCATAGATATTGAATTATTATTCCCAACAGAGAAAAACTAGGAGAAAGAAAATGCAATAGAAGAAAATGTCAAAAAGCCTATTAGTTAGGTCAAGGTCGAACGGGACAGCATTTTATATCTGCTTTTGTCCTGAACTACAAAATTCGCTAAATACTGAAAATCTGGTAATGAATATTCAAGCTTCCAGATATAGTCAATAAAACAGTAACGCAATCAAAATCATACGTCAACAATGTATTGTTCGATGAAGTACAGTCGTAATAAATTTCAGAAAGATTTGAAGCTGACGTCCGTTCAATGTGAACATATTATAAATAAATCATGTTCATCACATTCATGTAAATGTTAACATATCTATGCAAATATACGGCCATTGAACATTTAACTCCGAACATTTAATTCAAATTAATATTTTCTTGGTTTATAACTGCATGTCGCTGTAATTCGAATTTTGCATTTTCTAGAAATTTAAAAGAGAAAACGCACAATGGTTTAATGTAATTGCAAGGCTTGGCAACTATCATTACAGAGTTAAACATTTGCTGTTTCATTTAATGTGTTCTTGCATAATGTTTTAGATGATTTCTTCTTAATTTGTTTCAAATAAACGATAACAACATTACACTTTCTAACTTTCACTTTCCCCAAGGAAAATTCAAAACCATTAAAATGATTTATGTTCCAAATGGTTTAAGATTCTATATATAGTGATACATTGTCTTCTTATATTGTCCTTTGAGATAAGTGCTTGTAAGATGATGTGGTAGTATTTTATATATTTTTTTAATAAACGAAATATCAACCTGAATCATATCAGAATTTACAAGATTTCGCTTATTTACATCTTTGTGAATTCAAAGCACTCAACAAAAAAACCATGGTGTAATATTTTGTTGTTGTAAATTTTAGATCCACTGGCACATCATTGATATGAATTTCAAATCAGGACGATATTAACCAATCGAAACGTATTCGTTACCGCTTTTGAAAAATAATAATTAAAATATCTGAATTAAGATTATTTCAACATATCTATAAACTGGAATCACGAAGGAAATATACAAAAAGACTGCAGCAGAATGCTAGATACTGCAGGGGCGGATCTAGTCATTTTCCAAAAAGTGGATTCCCAATCCAGGATAAAGGGTAGGAGGGTCCCAACCATATGTCCCTATCAAAATGGATTGATCGTCAAAAAATAAGGGGGGTTTCAATCCCCGGGACCCTCCCCAGGATCCGCCATCTACAACAATGTACAAGTGACGTGATACAACCAAGTACTCCACAGTCAAAACTTTTTTTTAGAACTAATTTCGTAAATAAATTTTTCAGAATAATGTTTTATTATCCCCCTCGTTTATAGCAGCTCCAAGTAATTATCATAGACCTTGTTGAGAATTTCACTACAGCTCTTACATTTGCAAGTTTTTTCGAGGTTAGAGCAATTCCTGTCTTCTAATTTACATCTGTGCATATTTTCAACATTATCCAGCTAAAAGATTTATGTAATTACGATGTTCGCAAAATAACATGATTCAATTTTCAGATCTCAAAATGGAACAAAGAATATTTCAAATAAAATTATTACGACTTCTTCAGTAAATCCTCATGAAATTTATTTTTAAATTTCTCGTATTTTATATTTCATCATTAGACGTTTTCGACGAAACACATCAAAGGGCTATGTTCAACTTGAATAGGAAAGTCATTTCCTGTCATTTTGTATGAAGTCTTGAAAACTAATAATTTAAAAAGTTAAACTGAACATTCTGACCTTGTTTGTTTGATGATTCCAATGCATTCAAACTATTGGATTACCTTTATGTATAATTCTAACTGGGAATTGAACTCAAAAGTGATGCTTTGTTTGTAGTCGGCTTACTGAATGCTTCATTTCAATCCCACACATTTCGAAAAAAAAAAAATTGTTCTATATATGGTAAATTTGTGTATTCTTGTCTTCTTTTTTTGCTAATGACAAATGTATTTTTATATTGATTAGACCGTTGGGTTTCCCGTTTGAATGGTTTCACATTACTAATTTTCAGGGCCCTTTATAGCTTGCTGTTCGGTGTGAGCCAAGTCACTGTGTTGAATGTCGTACCTTGACCTGTAATGGTTTACTTTTATGAATTGTTAAATGGATGGAGAGTTGTCTCATTGGCACTCATACCACATCTTCCTATATCTATTGGATGGAGAGTTGTCTCATTGGCACTCATACCACATCTTCCTATATCTATTTGTCTATATGACCTTTTGTGTTTCTTTGTTACATATTTGTTTGTTTTATAGTGATTGAGATTATAACACACTGATTAGTGTACCCCAGTTTATACATTTTGACCTATCATGTTAGGTTTGTTTGTTTTGTTTATACATCGTTGTCAATATAGGTTTGTTTGTTTTGTTCATACATCGTTGTCAATATAGGTTTGTTTGTTTTGTTCATACATCGTTGTCAATATAGGTTTGTTGGTTTTGTTTATTATACATCGTTGTCAATATATGTAATTTTTATGGGACTGCCAAACAATTGAAAAGCTAACGATTAAACCAAGTTGAATTCACCATTTTCTACAAAAGAAAATTCAAGTCAGGAATATGACAGTTGTTATCCATTCGTTTGATTTATTTGACCTTTTAATTTTGCAATTTGATTACAGACTTACAGTTTTGAAATTTTCTCTGAGTTCGGTAATTTTTCTTTATTTTTATAATTACTTTTTAAAGGGTTGGGTTACAGTCTTGTGGATGACACCTTTTAAAGTCATTTTGATTAATATGTCTGTTTCAATTTTCATAATAAGGGAAACATGAAAGGTACAACATCAACATCAAAAGCTGACAGTGATACAAAGCTATACAAAGTATAGAAATACATTTATGGAGACTTAATTCGCCAACACTGGTATTACCACCTGGTTCTGAACATAACATCTCTGTAACTATTTTTCTCAAAAGCTATTTTGAGTAAAACATTTTATTATGTGTTATTTATTACTTTCAAGTAAAAGGGTCCAACTGATCGCCATCACATTTTATTGTGTCTGAGATAAGAATTCTAACACATTAAAAGTGAGAGTAAATAAACTTAACAGGAAGCTTATGTCTCACCGAATATTTCTTTCGTCACTCAAGGTTATCAACGGATATTGTTTTGTAAATCAATGGTTCACGGGGCAATGATCTATGATTAAAACTTCTTAAATTGCCATGACCCAAAACTGGAGGGAAAATTTTTAAAAAAATCCAGTCAGACCAACATAAACCGAAAATCTGAAGATTTTTAGTCTGTTCAAAGAGATTTTCTGTGTAAAAAATGTAATTCACCTGAAAAATATTACTACATTTGTAGCATGTAAGTTTCGATTGATGTATTAGCACGGTTTACAATGAACGGATGGTTCGGTGATCACAGACTTCACTGTACAGGAGAACAAAAGAAAAGAAAACAAGGATAACCGGTGTAATTCTATGAGTACTTATAGATTATTACATGGCATTTTTAATATTGCCCTGGTATCAGCCCTAGACTCCCATATCAAGCAAGAGGGCTTTAGCCCGAGGGCTTGATATGGGTCGTGGGCTGATACCAGGGACCATATGAAAAATGACATGTAATAATCTATTTATCACATATTTTTAAGCAAGAGAAAACAAATAGCTTACACCAAATTATGTTTGATATTTCATCAAAAATCAAAAAGATATTTAACGAAAATAAAATAAAAAATGTATCACTGTGAGTTTAAAAAAGTTCGTATCACAGTAGGTAAACAACGTTTTGTGAAAAGTTTCAGAAATGATTAACAATAAATATATTAATTCTAAGAATTGCAAATATTAAACGACTTTAAAATGTTACATTACAAATGTTAAAAATGCTTAAGAGGAATCCTATATCGCTACTCATTCCAGTGTGGCGTCATATATTTTATAAATTCTTTATGACGTCAAAATTTTACGGGAACTTTTGTGATTTTCACTGTTGATTTCTACTTTTTTCTTCTACAGCAGATTCGTAACTTTCTAAATTTCTTTTCATTGTGTTCAACTTGTTTACAAATAGTCTTTGATTGACAGTTTACCGGAAGTTAAACTCGGGGGCTTGATATGGATTTCGAGGGCTGATATCGATATCGGCCCGAGGGCTGATAACCAACCTTGACTTCCGGCTATTATTGGCCATGCAAAAACGTACATATCAGTACAAAATATGTGATAAAGTGAAATACAAACTGATCTTTGTAGCTTTAAAGAGTCATATAAGACATCATCGGTTTTTTTTTATAAATGCATGTAATAATTTCTATTTTATTGAGCTTTTCGTTACTATACATAGAATTTCATTGTAAATATGTGGACATGGGCATACACCTGGGATTTGTGAAACTACTAATATTTTCTACTTCTCGTAAGGATTAATGTTATAATGTCCTGAAATTGTGACGTGTATTAGTTTAAACATAATTATTTATAGTGGATTGGGAAACAAGTTATTGCAACTTATATTAATCCCTTTCCACTTTGCGGGTGCGAATGTTGCCTTGTAGATGCATTAGACTGCTTTTTTTTTCGAAATCTACAAGGGTGTCTTTAACGTGCAAGAGATATGGCTCTCTCTCTAAACAAGTGTAAGCCTTTTACCGTCCCCTTCCGACGGACTATCGGGGGATAACCGAAAATTCAGTCCCTGTAATTTTCTTCCCGGAAAGGGGATCGAACCAGGAACTTTTGTGTTAGTAGTCCGATGAACTAACCACTAGGCCACGGCTCTCATCTGATATGTATTTTCGGCCTACTACAAATTTCTACGAATTTCCCGTTTATCTGACATAGACAAACCTTTGTAATCACTAGTACACTTGTTCATAAAATAACTGTATTTGATAAAATAAAAAGATGTTGTATGATTGTCAATGAGACAACTCTCCACAAGAGACCAAGTGACACAGAAATTAACAAATATAGGTCACCGTACGGCCTACAATAAGTTCAAAAATCACAACTTCATTAGATTGATGGCACCTTTGTTGACAAAAATTGGCGTCTTGTGTTTTCGATCTATCTAATAAACGGATTAAAAGTAAGAAAATCCGGAAAATGGAATAAAATATTGACACTCTCCATGCAAATCCAATTTTGTAAAAAGTAAACTATTACAATGTACTTAGCTGGATATCATCGTGTGAGAATCCTGTAGTGTATTACTTAAATGATTCATGAATATCTGATGTTGGACTCAATCTTCCCAAAATCCAAAGAAATTCGGTTATATGTGTACATCGCTAAGCCGAGAATTGATTTTTTATTTACGTTACCTTATATTTTCCCATATATCTTTTCACAATACAATGACCAAGGTTATACAATTCTATATAAAGTAAGCACATACAACCGCTTATTGTCTATTAATTTCTTATTCAGATTTTGACCTTTTAGTTTCTTTGGTGGTTAAGAAACCACCAGAACTACAATTAAATATATCAAGGATTAACTATACAAATCAAAATCGAATCAAATCAAATCAAATTTCAGCAAATCAAATTTTACTGAAAAATTTACCATTGTTTGAAAAAAATATTCTTATGATACTCATACACTGATTTTTGAACATACAATGTAATTCAAATAGAGAGAAAAACCCGACTTTTCTTAAATCTTTAGAATTCTCGAACCTGAACTTGAAAAAAATGATTTTTTAAGGCAATGGTCGTCTACAACTTAAGTCAACCACATAGTCAACTTTGAATCATTAAACCACACAAATAAAAATGCATTTAAAATAAAATAAAAATAATAATCTTGAAATGAATATACATAACAGATCAAAATCATACACAGTTTGAAGCGTCTGCCATTCTGTTTCACCATAAATTGTACGTAGATGTACGTAAATGAGGCACCACGTGCACGATGCCAAGGATGATATAACATTTGTTTTAAAAAAATAGTCAAATCAGCATTTAAATCGAAAATCTTATGCAATTACAACACATCAAAATCACATATTGCCGTCGTGTTGCTACCTGCAGTGTTTTATTGTCATGGAAATCATTAGTTCCCTTCGTCTTTTAT
This sequence comes from Mytilus edulis, assembly GCA_019925275.1. Lineage (NCBI taxonomy): Eukaryota > Metazoa > Mollusca > Bivalvia > Mytilida > Mytilidae > Mytilus > Mytilus edulis. Next base: position 112,739,911 of record CM034352.1, on the reverse strand, counting down.
CTCTTCGTGACAACTAAACCATCAATCTCGGTTTCTTGTTTTTTAAGGAATCGGATAATACAAACCACTTCATTAACAGCAACGCACAACAACGCACCTGATCACAAAATTTAATTCACATGTCGTGTCTTGTTATTAAAAAATCTATTCCGGTACCAAAGTCATTTTCAACCACTAATATTATTGAATTCATTTTTTCCAATATAAAAGTGATAAAGAATCAAAACATACATGTCTTCGTCCTTGATTGAGTTAAAATGATTCAGACATGTTTTGCTTTTTCTGTTCTATAATTTGTTCAAAGCTTCTGATGATGGCTTCATCTGCTGAATGGATCTATCCTTATTCATTATTTCCGTAAGGTAACGTTAATAATGTATGGTTAAGTTTAGATTATTGACCGTATATAAACGAATATATGAATATTACATATGGTGTAGCATTTTACTGTTTTCATTGGATATGACGATATGTTTGAACTGAATTTTAATGTGCGTTTTGTTATGCGTTTACTTTACTACATTGGTTAGAGGTATAGGGGGAGGGTTGAGATCTCACAAACATGTTTAACCCCGCCGCATTTATGCGCCTGTCCCAAGTCAGGAGCCTCTGGCCTTTGTTAGTCTTGTATTATTTTAATTTTAGTTTCTTGTGTACAATTTGGAAATTAGTATGGCGTTCATTATCACTGGACTAGTATATATTTGTTTATGGGCCAGCTGAGGGACGCCTCCGGGTGCGGGAATTTCTCGCTACATTGAAGACCTGTTGGTGACCCTCTGCTGTTGTTTTTTATTTGGTCGGGTTGTTGTCTCTTTGACACATTCCCCATTTCCATTCTCAATTTTATTGGTGGATGCATGACGTCATGACGTCACACATTACAACCACGGAGGAAGCGCCGCATCAGAAAAGAAAATTTGCAAGTTTATCACTGGATATTTAAGGATTTTATGTTAAATGCAGACGATCAGAGTACAAGAATTCTTAAGCAACAAGCTATGAAGTTGTTAAAAATAAACATGTTAAAATTCTTGCAAAATACAAATAAAAAAATACACAGAAAGAACATTACATGTCATTTTCTTAGTACATTATTTACATATGTAATATATAAATTACGCACTTTCACTCAGTCAATGCAATGTATAGATTTTTGACTGCATGTTTACTGTATACAGTAACGTATATAGACGTTTAATTTTCGTATTTTTGTAGATTGATTGGTTGTTGCTGTGAAAAATTTCATTTATATTAAGGACAATCATGTCTTTTTGCCTTTCATGGATAACCGCCTCATTGGCAATCAATCCAAATCTTGCTATTTGCATATAGTTTTTATCTTTGGTGATATTTTGTTCAATGGACAATGGCTAGACAGTTTTAGAATCAACATATTTATTAACTCATGAAGAGCAAATGTCATTCTCAAACAATATGACATTTCTTATTTCATAATAGATGGCACCAAGACTACATTAAAGACAAGTATCGTAATACGCTGTATCCCCTGCAATTAAATGTATAATTAAAGGAAACCATTCTAACTGACTATAGAATTGATACATTAGTCGTTGTTCATCTGATATTGATGGAAAGTACTTCTCCTTCGCGATTTCAATTCTAATTAACTGGCACATTTATAATACTATTTATAAATTGACATAAAACATAATTGAATTGCACCGTATATATATTGCAAGGTCCATCAATAAGTTGAAAATAGGCTTTGAACAAATCTTTTAGTAACTGCACGTAGTCATAGACTATTACTTCGAGGTTTATGTCTTTTTCTTAGTTTTTTGTGTACTTAGTTTCAATGTGTCTAGTCAAGTTCTTAATCAAAGAGCTGAAGAGCTCTGAGGGAAAAGACGGCCATTGTTTCAATTTTTAGGGGGTATCTTTTGATAGTCTACAAACAAAGAACGAGCAAAAGAACAACTAGAACATATAGAAAGGCTAACAATAATGAAACTAATTGTTGTTTATTGTTATTTCATTTCCTTAGTCAAGAATTCATCATAGAGACAATTTGGACCAATGAGATCTGCACCTTCTAAATCAAAACATTTGATTAAAGTTGGGAGTTAATTATCTAAAATTCAATTGAATTTAACAACTACTACAATATATTTTAGAATTTTAATTATGTACAACTGAACAGCAGGCTAAGACCATTCTCAATTTTTTGTGACAGTATTCTCAAGAAAGTTAGGACTGAAAAATCTATTCAGTTTTAATTTTCCATTGATAAAGTTCCCAGTTACAACTCTCATCACAGGGATACATGTACTTATAAAATCAAATATGATTGATATAAGCTGTGTAAAGTTTGTTTCCAGATCCCATATTTTGATATATCTGTAAAATTCATGAATAAATAGCTTTAAACTACAAAAAGCAATATTGAAAAAAAAAATAAAAAAAAAATAAAAAATGACCACTACAATAATTATGTTGGTACGCAAAATTATTTTTTAATTGATGACTACTTATCATATATATACTTTATGTGACATTTTTAGTGTTCAGATACATTAACTTTCATTTTAGTGGGTAATTACTCATCAATTGAGGTGCTCCTTAATTGGAGAAAGATTCTAAAAACATAACTTTACAGAACGAATGAAAACTGCAGTTGCTCTCCCCAATCTCAATAGGTATAAACTACAAAAAGCAACATTTAATTTTTTTAAGTTTTTTTTAACCATTTCAATAATTATGTTAGTACACAATATTTTTGTATATAGAAGACTACTTATCATATACTAAATGTCACATTTTAAGTGTTCAGAAACATTTACTTTGATTTTAGTGTATAATTACTCATCAATGGAGGTGCTCCTGAATTGGAGGAAGATTCTAAAAACAGAACTTTACAGAAACAATGAAAACTGTCGTTTCTCTCCCCAATCTCATGTATCCCCATTGACATTGTTTACCGCGAAAGTTGACCTACAAATTATCTGATTATAGCCTCAGATTAAAGCATTGCATGTTGGTGTGTGAATGATCTACACTACAGCAAACATCATTAGGTTTACATTTAACAAATACGGATTTTAAATTAGTATACAAACACTGTGACTGGTTTTTATAATGAATAAAGGATATCCCTGTGTGGCATTCCAACAATGACGTCACTAGGTTAGATATATTTAGAATATTTCGTAATACTGATTTTTACGGACTGTAAAAGAAACGTATATAGTGTAAGGGAAAGCTCAATATACGATAATTTCACGAGAAACAGCAGGGAAATGTGTAAAAATGTATTTAAAGTCAATCTGTTCTCCTTGTCATCAATTTCAGTATGACATTTTGAGGAGGTTTCCAAACTATCAAAACAAAATGATTGACGTGAGGGAATGATACTCTGGCCAACCCCATTAGGGAATTGACGGCTTGAAGCCGTCTTTCTTCAAAAACTGATTTTCCAGTTTTTACATCGCGATGACCTTGAGGTCATTTCGATGTATTGCTATCGCCTAAATTTCCATTATGCATAAATTATGCAAATAAGTTTGGGTTTTCAACCGATTATAGATCCGCGTTCATTACAAGTGAAAAAGTGCATTTGTATACCTGCGATAATTCTGTTCTCCGTTCTTACGATGTTTCGACAAAATATGGAATCATTTCAGTTGTTGATTTAGTGCTGCACATTTGACTGCATTATCTCTTATTAAATACGGTTTTATATGTGTTTAATTGGTGTTTAAGAAAGAGATCAGGTGCTCTTGTTCATTCATAAAATAATCGTTCATTCATAAATTTATCGTAAAATCAAAATTACTACACAGGTTATACGTAGTGTAAAATGACTACCCATGCTACCTGTAATCTAAAAATAGCGGTCTCACTAATTAGCGTCAAGAAGAATTTCAGCAACAAAAAGCATCAAGAAGCGACAAGAAGAATAAATTTAGCGACAATAAGCGACAAGAAGACTATTAAGCGACAAGAAAACTTCTCGTATCGCATGGGGATAACACATATCAAATGAGCAATTATGTGTGGGACTTTTAAGTTTTAAGAATTGATGTCAAAGTAACACTATGAAAATATTTTTTGTAAGCTGAAATATATATTTATTTTTTACATGTTTATGTCTTGTAAGATATTTAATTCTGTCCCGTATTATATGTTTTTGTAACTTGTAACCAATAGGTGATAGAGACCTAAGGTGTTTTGATTTGAGGTCCTTGTTCCACTAACAGAAATTAGGTAAAGGTCAAAGGTTAGTGTCGTGTCCTAAATTTTGATATTGGCTTATTACTTTTTATCAGAAACCGTATATATATAAGATATCGAAAAAATATTTTTACCAAATTGTTATATGCGACATGTCGTTACACAGGAACTTTGGTTAAGCGGGTACGATGACATAACATTTCTCCCCTTTTATATTTAAAACTAGCTGTATGGGGATATAACTTATTAACCATCTTTGGTAGAGACATAGGGTCTTTTGATTTGAGTTCATTATTTTATGACCATATGTATAAATGATAAAAACATGGAACTTTGTCCATTAGTTTGCAAGCCATATGACGTTGAAAAGGCCAACAGGAAGTGACTACTTTTTATATTTTTATAATATAAAAGTATAAAGCACAATATATTTTTGGAATCATGGTCAAGTAAACTTGACAATAAAACCGGAAGTGACATTTTCCAAACAGGAAGTAACAAACTATCTCCTTTAATTCAAACGTAAGTGTATAGAAACCATATCTTTTGGATTCAGCGTACGATTAGCAATCATTTGACAAATGAAATGACATTTTATATCAAAATATATCATTTTGGATGGACAGACCTTCAAATGTTCTCTGGACAATTGAGAACAATTGGTTTTTAATTTGTCAAATGTGAATTCGTAACTCTGCATAATAAACTATTTGTAATATGTCAAACGTGTATTCCAATCTCTGTATAGTAAGGAAGTTCCATGCAGAATACAATTTATGATGTCACATTTTTATACCTATCCCTGCATAATAAATCATTTGTAATATGACAAAAGTTTGTTCCTATCCCTGCATAATAAACCATTTGTAATATGTCAAATGTTTCTTCCAAACCCTGTCTACTGATATAGTTCTAGAGCAGATGAATATTTGTTGTTTCCTTCAAACGGGTACAAAACAATATGTAGTAACAGAACATTTAAAAATTCACATCTTAAAAGTGCAGACAATGATAACAATATGAAGATGTGAAAACAAAGCACAAAACAACTTATAAAAAACACAAAAGACAAAAAGACAAAAAGTCCACAGATATACCAATACTCGTGGTTACTGAAAACAAGTTCAAAACCAATAACAGCTAAAAAAAACAACTCATTTTGCTAAGACTTAAATATTAATCATTACACATCCAATTTCCAATGGCAGTGGACTTGGTGTAAAGACGTCATTAACAGTCAGAGAAACAACATGGCCTTGTACAAGAAGTCTGCTGATCGTTTTTCGGAAACAGCAGTTCAATAAAACAGTCAAATATAAAACGATTATCGTAAAGAATGTATAAGTAAAAATTCAATTTTCCATTTGTATGGAGCCTGAATCACATTACGGAAACTTCTTATATCATGATTTCCTGTTTGATAGAAACATTCTAATGACTTAGACTGAGACTGACTTTGGTTTATTTTATATCGCTTCAAAACAAGTAGATGTTTCAAAACCTGCACGATAACTACATTCAACAATGGTCAGAGTCCTATCCTCATACGACAAATATAGTAGGTAAACAACCAAATATATCAACCGATTAGCAATGGAGAGAAAACAAAATGTATGTGTAAGCTGTTGTTCCTTCAGTGTACCCGCTCAATGTCAACTGAATATGACGAGCATTGCATTTGAACGACATTTTTAGATTTCAGCAAACAGAAGGCAGAGAACCAAATGAACTGAAATCATGTGACAAGGAATAACACAACTAGACAAAGCATGATGACATGTTTCATAAAAAATATTACTTGCAATTGCTGAGAAAAACGAGACACTGTTGTGTTACGAACAGACGGGCAGAGGTAAAACAGTTAAACCTGTCCTGAGGGTTCAACAAGCATGGACAGACAGGCAAAGGTAAACCAGTTCATCCCGTTCTGAGGGTACAACCCGATTTAAAGAAAAACTAACTTTACAATCAATTCATAGTTTAGCTCGAAATTGCATTTGCAATATTGAATCAAAACTATTTTCAGTAATAATCTATAGAACTCAGTAGCAATTTAATTGTACGGATACTCAATAATATGATCAGACATGTACGTGTTTATCAATGAGACATCGTTCCAGGAAATACCAAAGAACAGTGATGTAAACAACTAAAGGCAACCATACGTCCTTCGTTAATGAGCAAAACTAAAGTTATACAGTAAGTTATGGCACATCCCGGCATGAAACATTTGAAACAATCCAGTTAAGACGTCATACTGCCTGAATTGTGCTTATGTTGACATCAATAAACGTAAACCAGACATGACAGACATCAACCAAAGACAACCACAATATTACAGTACAATCATATTACAGTTAAACTTACGATTCAAATTACTCGTAAGTCAAGGACATTTCAGTATACTAATAACTTCTGATTAATTTTATTCGTAAGACTTTTTGTGAAAAGAGACGCTGACTTCGGACAGGCACATAATTTTAGGGCGAGGCATTTTTCCAAGCGCTCAACCCACTCCTATAACATAAAACACATATGTAACAGCACAATATAGGAACAACATGGCAAAAATCATTTGCAAAGGGCTTGACTCATCAGATCGGCGTAAAGCACAACAAAATCCTAACAAAAACACACACAAAACTAGAGGCTCTAAAGAGCCTGTGTCGCTCACCTTGGTCTATGTGAATATTAAACAATGAACACAGATGGATTCATGACAAAATTGTGTTTTGGTGATGGTGATGTGTTTGTAGATCTTACTTTACTAAACATTCTTGCTGCTTACAATTATCTCTATCTATAACAGTACTTTCTGTGGAAAATGTTATTGAAAATCTTCAAATTTTAATAAAATTGTTAAAAATTGACTATGAAGGGCAATAACTCCTTAGGGGGTCAATTGACTATTTTGGTCATACTGACTTATTTTTAGTTCTTACTTTGTTGTACATTATTGCTGTTTACAGTTTATCTCTATCTATAATAATATTCAAGATAATAACAAAAAAACAGCAAAATTTCCTCAAAATTACCAATTCAGGGGCAGCAACCTAACAACAGGTTGTCAGATTCATCTGAAAATTCCAGGGCAGATAGATCGTGACCTGATCAACAATTTTACTTCCTGTCAGATTTGCTCTTAATGCTTTGGTTTTTGAGTTATAAGCCAAAAACTGCATTTTACCCCCATGTTCTATTTTTAGCCATGGTGGCCATCTTGGTTTGTTGGCCCAGTTACCGGACACATTTTTTTAACTAGATACCCCTATGATGATTATGGCTAAGTTTGGTTAAATTTGGCCCAGTAGTTTCAGAGGAGAAGATTTTTCTAAAAGATTACTAAGATTTACGAAAAATGGTTAAAAATTGACTATAAAGGGCAATAACTCCTAAAGTGGTCAACTGACCATTTTGGTCATATTGACTTATTTGTAGATCTTACTTTGCTGAACATTATTGTTGTTTACAGTTTATCTCTATCTATAATAATATTCAAGATAATAACCAAAAACAGCAAAATTTCCTTAAAATTACCATTTCAGGGGCAGCAACCCAACAACGGAATGTCCGATTCATCTGAAAATTTCAGGGCAGATAGATCTTGACCTAATAAAAACAATTTTACCGCATGTCAAATTTGCTCTAAATGCTTTGGTTTTTGAGTTATAAGCCAAAAACTGCATTTTACCCCTATGTTCTATTTTTAGCCATGACCGCCATCTTGGTTGGTTGGCCGGGTCACCGGACACATTTTTTTAACTAGATACCCAAATGATGATTATGGTTAAGTCTGGTTAAATTTGGCCCAGTAGTTTCAGAGGAGAAGATTTTTCTAAAAAGATTACTAAGATTTACGAAAAATGGTTAAAAATTGACTATAAAGGGAAATAACTCCTAAAGTGGTCAACTGACCATTTTGGTCATGTTTGACTTATTTGTAGATCTTACTTTGATGAACATTATTGCTGTTTACAGTTTATCTCTATCTATAATAATATTCAAGATAATAACCAAAAACAGCAAAATTTCCTTAAATTACCATTTCAGGGCAACAACCCAACAACGGAATGTCCGATTCATCTGAAAATTTCAGGGCAGATAGATCTTGACCTGATGAACAATTTTACTTCCTGTCAGGTTTGCTCTAAAAGCTTTGGTTTTTGAGTTATAAGCCAAAAACTGCATTTTACCCCTATGTTCTATTTTTAGCCATGGCGGCCATCTTGGTTGGTTGGGCGGGGCACCGGACACATTTTTTAAACTAGATACCCCAATGATGATTATGGCCAAGTTTGGTTAAATTTGGCCCAGTAGTTTCAGAGGAGAAGATTTTTCTAAAAGATTACTAAGATTTACGAAAAATGGTTAAAAATTGACTATAAAGGGCAATAACTCCTTAAGTGGTCAACTGACCATTTTGGTCATGTTGACTTATTTGTAGATCTTACTTTGCTTAACATTATTGCTGTTTACAGTTTATCTCTATCTATAATAATATTCAAGATAATAACCAAAAACAGCAAAATTTCCTTAAAATTACCATTTCAGGGGCAGCAACCCAACAACGAAATGTCCGATTCATCTGAAAATTTCAGGGCAGATAGATCTTGACCTGATGAACAATTTTTACCCCATGTCAGATTTGCTCTAAATGCTTTGGTTTTTGAGTTATAAGCCAAAAACTGCATTTTACCCCTATGTTCTATTTTTAGCCATGGCGGCCATCTTGGTTGGTTGACCGGGTCACCAGACACATTTTTTAAACTAGATACCCCAATGATGATTGTGGCCAAGTTTGGTTAAATTTGGCCCAGTAGTTTCAGAGGAGAAGATTTTTGTAAAAGTTAACGACGCCAGACGACGACGGACGACGGACGACAGACGACGGACGACGGACGCCGGACGCCAAGTGCTGAGAAAAGCTCACTTGGCCCTTTGGGCCAGGTGAGCTAAAAACACAAAAGTACTGATCTAAAAGTACTCGGAGTTTTTGAATGCTTTGTCGAAGTAAATTCCAACTAATTCACAAACCATGTTTTCTTATCTAAAATCGCAATTACTAACAATGTTTTCGTAGAAGTAACGTATTTGAGTTAGATGATATGTTATTTTCCTGAATAAAAAACAATTTCATTGATTTGTGTTTTTCATCTAGATAATTACATCGTCAAGATTTATCTGAAATTTACCAATATTAACCAAACAGTTAGTACTCTAAATACAGATGAGGTAGGGTCTTTAACTGACCAAAGTCTGGTCAACAAACTGTGTCCGATTATTCAAATAACAAATAAATGTTTTTTTCCAACTTCTGGTTAGCTTATAAGTACATTGCATGAAATGTTTCATATGTAATTTAATTACAGAGAGCTTTGGGCTGACGACGTTTGCGTCTGAGATTTTAATGTAACAGCATCAATTTGTATTGTTTTTTTCCACGACTAAGTATCCATTTGACAGGTCCTTTTATAAAATTTCCTGACTGACTTAATACTTTTCTCCTTCTATATTTCAAACTTAAAATCTCGTTATCATATTATTGTCAACAATAGCATGGGATTTCTGTGTTATTTCCAACAGAATAAATCAAAAGTCACGAGAGTTATAACGAATGTATGTATTAGTCGACGTAAATAAATACAAATGAATCGTTTATTTGTGTACTTGTCGTTTGTTTTCGACTTAAACATCCTTTGAATTTCCAATATCAGTTTTGTTTACTAGAACTCGTTTCAACAGTTATCCATGTTCCAAACATACATGATTACGTGGGGTCATTACGTGGGCAGTTAACGCTCAAAAGCAATTTGTGTTTTATTACTACACATATATTTGATCTGGTAAGTACAGATCTTTAACAAATGGAATGACTATCCTTTTTTTTTAAATAGTAGCTTCTCGATATAAAAAAAAAATGCTTCGTAAATTTATAAATACTTTTGCTAGATTTCAAAAAGTTGTTATTGGCACCTGTTTAGAAGACAAAAGATCAAAAACTTTATTCAAAGTAGTAAATCTAAAGTTTGTATATTTCAAATAGTGATATGTAAAGTATTCATCTCAAATTGTCAGTTTCAGAATCTAATGCATTTTGGGTAATATCTTAAACTGATATGTACCTAAAACAGAGTGACTTAGTAACATTGTAAAGTATATCTTCAATCAGTCGCTTACGTGAATTTTTATTTATAGTGAATGTAAATCAAAGCACCAAAGCGTGCGAAAGGTCATTTATGTCGTCTTTTATGGTTTTTTTTCCTTTTAGTTTTCCATGTTTACAAAGCAGTGTTAGCAGAACCAACAGGTGCGTACATGTACGGATCAATTCACTTATAAATGCAGCAACCTCTTTTCTAAAAAACTGACGTTATAATTTTCTCTTTCTCATGCAAAATTTTGAGTATAAAAAATATCTTGTTTCTATGAAAGCAATATTAATGAAAGAAAACAAACTGGTTCTCTCGAATTTCCAGTCTGTAAGATATAATATTCTGTACAGGTAATTCTTGGATAAGGTGACTTGTCGATCCAAATCAGTGACTAATATGGCGTCTACTCGACAGTTTAAATTACATAACCACCCTGACTGTCGTTGAAGTGAGAGGTTTAGCGCTATAAAACCAGGTGCAATCCACCATTTTCTACATTTGAAAATGCCTGTACCAAGTCAGGAATATGACGGTTGTTGTCAATTCGTTTGATGTGTTTTGTCACTTGATTTTGCCATGTGATTAGGGACTTTCCGATTGAATTTTCCTCGGAGTTCAGTATTTTTGTGATTTTACTTTCTACACAAAAATTACTTGGTTTATAAAATAAAATAAGAAAACTGTATGATTAACAGTCATATAACTTCAGTGTAAAGTTAAATGCGCTAGATATGTTCCTATAGGACGAACGACTGGCCGAACAGACAACAAGAAACAGAGAGTGTTCCGTATCAACTAAGAGTTTAAACATGACCGTGACCGGAAACTTTTTATAGTTCGGGTTCATCTCATTTGTATCAAGTCAGCTCTAGCAGAAATAAGTATAGCTATAAAGTATATTATCAACGACAATTTTAATAGATATTGTAGGACAGTGACATAAAATAGTTATATCAGTATACTAATCTGTGTATGTGTCAAATACGTTGACAGCCTTTCAACATAAGTAAATTTTATGAGCTTGGTCAAGACATAATCCACCTTTATAATGAAATGTTCTTGACCTGAAACCTTACTCTCTTACTGTTTTTTTTATTTAAAGAACTATACAATTTGCAGGCATATTTGGATACATGTAGCAAAGCATCTTTTCCAAAGAATGTATCGTCTAATTTCATTGATTCGATTAAGGTCAACGTCACGTGAAATAAAACCTGCAAGACTGACATGTACATTGTAAAATATTTTGATACACAAAATATAGTTGATCTATTGCTTGTAGTATTAGAAAAACAGACCAAAATACAAAACACTTAATTTTAACCATTTTACCATGTAAATAAGGTCAAAGTCAGATGAAACCAGCCAGTGGGACATGTATTTACCTTACAATCATTCCATACACCAATAAAGTAAACATACTGCTTATAGTATCTGAGATATGGACTTGCCAATAAAAACTTAACCTTTTTATACGGGAGAATTTTTTGAAAAATTGTAACTCCAAGTCGCAGGCTCGACAAAAATTGAACACCGACCAATGAACCATCAACATATGATCAAAGTCATGTGAACCATGTCAGACAACATGTTAACCGTGCAATCATTTCATCAACCAAATATTGTTGACTTATAAAGTGTCTTAGAACATATATTACCACGAAAACATAACATTGGCCAATAAAACAATGAGAATCAGGTCCAGATCGAAAGAAACCTACCGGACAGACATTAAATAATTCCATAAACTTAATATGATTGTATATGTTAGAGAATGCTTATCCCTTATAACCCACTAAGAGATTCAGAAGGTAAAAAATCCTCAGTCTTATTTTAGCAAGTCTCAAGAAATTTTGAAAGATATTGAAAGATAAATGCTTGCGTTTCAAGACAACAACAAAAACAACACATGCACCTTTAAAATAGCCAATAATAAACTTTATGAATAAAAAAGTGTTTATGGAAAACCAAAATAAATCTATTTCAGACTCCAAGGTTAAGAAAAAATTTAACATGAAGAGACGACAATTCTGCTTCTTTACAACTGTATTATACAAAGCAAGTCACTAATTATCTTTAATCAACGCTACATATGTAATATCGATGATAATAACCCTGTCACGAACCTAGGACTTCTTTGTTGTACGGAAAATAATCTGTGTTCATTTCATTCGCAACATCCATAAAGCAGACAGTCTGAAGGATAAGAAAATCAAATCTGTCTAAAGATTGATAATTCTAAATGAAAATATATATCTCGTGGACATAAATGAATCATGGGACAATTCATAAGAACGGAAAAGTACAATTGTATATCTATGATTTAAAATCATTGACTTGTCACGAGTTTCCGTAACAACAAATACTGCATAGTGAACTGTCATATTTGTCCATTTGTGAAACTCGCTCTATTATTCAGGGAACATAATTGAAAACAACTAATATACCTAACTTGAAATCAAAATATACCTAATTTGTCTACCATTTATTTGTCGCAGTTCGTTTAATTTATTCTTATTTTGCTTATTTTTTGGAATTTGAACGATGGAACTACGAACTTGTAATGCGAGAGGGAACTTCATCACAGAGAAATATCCGTCAAAGGCAGATCCAGCCATTTTAAAAATGGATGGTACTGGACCATGATAAAAGGGGGGTTCCATATATATGCCTCCATTCAAAAGAATTTATTTTCAAAATAGGGATGTTCTTATCCCCAGAACCCCATCCCCCAGACCCACAACAATCCGTAATATCACGATCTTTTTTTAATTATGCAACTGGATTTTTTTTTCAAAGTTGTTATGCATGCTAATATTGTGGATACCCCAAACATTTTGGTTTTGCTCCTCTGCTAATGTATACGGTTTATAACAACACCATTATTTTACATTAACTCATAAATATAATAATTTTCTAAAATTACCGGTTACTGTGAAAAAAAAATGTACCAATTAAGGCACTAATTAAAACATTGACAATCTCACGTTTTACCATCACTTTCAGAAATTCAACGATAATTAGCAGTGAATTTTTACAGCGCTTTTTTTTGGATTTTTTACTTCAGTATACCATTAAATTCAAAAATAAATTTTATATGAACATAAATTCTGAAGTCCTTGTCCTCATTTAAGATAACGTAAAAGTCCCTCCAGTGATATATTTCATCGATAATCAAGAAAATAACAAACCAAAATAGCAATCATCCGCTATCCCACGGCTTCAATGACAAAACAGACAAACTATTCCAACCTTGGATTCGCAGTCAGATTTATAGATAAAATTGAGAACGGAAATGGGGAATGTGTCAAAGAGACAACAACCCGACCATAGAACAGACAACAGCCGAAGGTCACCAACAGGTCTTCAATGCAGCGAGAAATTCCCACACCCGGAGGCGTCCTTCAGTTTGCCCCTAAACAAATATATATACTAGTTCAGTGATAATGAACGCCATACTAAACTCCAAATTGTACACAAGAAACTAAAATTTAAAAAAAATACAAGACTAACAAAGGCTAGAGGCTAAAATTGCAGGTAAATGTAAAACAAAATGTACCAATTTAGACACTTATTCGAAAAATTGACCATTCTTTATGCCCGCGTCACACTGTCCCGATTTTTACGCCGATGGCAACACGATAATGGAAATTTTCAAAATCGGGGCTGATCGTATCCAGATCGGGCTATTCGTAGTGCCATCTTTAACCATCTTTAACCATCGGCCACTTTTTCTAGCTTTCGGGGACAACTTCGGGAAGGTTTCTAAATTTTTTAACATGTTAAAAAATCCCCGAAGGTGCGCCCGATGTTGAGGGTTCGTATTGAGTTCGTATCACCATCCTCAATATCGTAATGTCACCGGGAATGCATCTTTGCACATCGTATTGCATTCGTGTTTCAATCGTTTCCATCGGGCAGTTTCGACATTACGATGTCTACACGAATGAATCACGAAGGTACCCGAAGGTCTTACGATGGCAACACGACTTCGTGAAGACCTCGTAATCCCGTCGTGTTGCCATCGAATAAAAGTACGAAGGCGACAAGATGGAACTACGAGGGCAATAAATCCAGCTAAATGTAAGTTAAGCTATTACAGGCTCAGGATTTACAATTACAAGTAAAATATTATTTTTTGTCAATTTTTTATATCAAGTAACATAATTAAAGGTGACAAAAAATTTAGAGTTTTTAATTTATATTAGACAATGTCGGAACATATTCAATTTCTTCTATTCACAACAACAACAACACGAAAAGACAAAAACGTTAGTTATGATAAGAACGATATGTTCAGGCCTTTTCCATCTGGATTGTTTCATATCATTACATGCTGGGGTTCCTTTAAATAAAAGCGCCTCGTACACCAACACTGCAGGTACACGTATATAGGGAAACCAACTTTTTATTCATTATTCTGATTTTTTATGTATCGTCTGAGTTGTTGTCACACGAATGTTTACTCCATAACCATTTTGTTTTCTATATGTCATATTTTGCCGCCTTTGTTGCTTTCCCCACATCCTTCCTTTTGTCTATATTATTGTGATATTCTCCTGGAAAGAGCTCTTTTTGAATAAAAGGGATCAACGAACCCATTACCTTACCTTTAAGATAGATCAGTAAACATGGGCATAATTATGGGTGATTATTCAGACTAGTGCACACATTTTTCAAACAAGGCAATGCCGAGCGTGGCATCCCCTCGTATGTAACATATTGGGGACAAATATGGACACTATATTTGTATATGACACATGCAGAAAATGGTAAATTGAATATGCATATTTGATACATAAACTATTTTTTTAGAAATCAACCAAAACATTTAGTAACTGGAAATACCTTTAATATTGTCGTTAGAACCAGCAGGTAAAAAAATGAGCAACCAATTTCCTGTGTATTATACTATTTCAAGGAGAAAAAACAAGTCCATCTGCATGACCTTGACCTTTGGCCTTGAACGTAAAAAATGTCAGATCATAACAAGGAGGAACAGTATACCAAATATGGTTAAAAACTTTTGAAGCATATTGGTTTTAGAGTGTCCACAAGGGTGATATTGCCTTGTATTACAACTGCCACTGTGACCTTGACCTTTGAACTTTAAAGTCAATAGCGCTTAAGATATTCTTAACGAGTAACACCATACCAAGTTTTGAGCATTTTGGTTCTAGAGTGTCCATAACAATTTTATTTACACGCAACTTACATGAAATAGGCGAATAATAAACTAAGTTTTATAAGAATTAGACAAAAAGATAGATTACCCGCCATGCATGGCAGACTTGTACAGAAACGATATGTTGTCGAAATTCTGTTTGTATTTTTTAGACATCGTATGGCCATCGCGCCATCATCGTAATCCATCGTGTAGCCTTCGTAATCCATCGTGTAGCCTTCGTGATCCATCGTGTAGGCTACGGCTGAGATATGAAGCTTAAATACCCGTCTTCGGTTAACCTTCGTATGTCCATCTTTTGCTATCGTATACAATTTCGGCACCATCGTATAGACTTCGTTATTCATCGTACTTACTTCGGTCACTTATTGGTATTTTAACGAGATCGGGACCAACTTCGTACGAACTTACAATTTTAGCATTCGGGTGTCCATCGTATATAAAAATCGGGACAGTGTGACGCGGGCATTATGCCCGCGTCACACTGTCCCGATTTTTATATACGATGGACACCCGAATGCTAAAATTGTAAGTTCGTACGAAGTTGGTCCCGATCTCGTTAAAATACCAAAAAGTGACCGAAGCAAGTACGATGAATAACGAAGTCTATACGATGGTGCCGAAATTGTATACGATAGCAAAAGATGGATATACGAAGGTTAACCGAAGACGGGTATTTAAGCTTCATATCTCAGCCGTAGCCTACACGATGGATCACGAAGGCTACACGATGGATTACGAAGGCTACACGATGGATTACGATGATGACGCGATGGCCATACGATGTCTAAAAAATACGAACAGAATTTCGACAACATATCGTTTCTGTACAAGTCTGCCATACATGGCGGGTAATCGATCTTTTTGTCTAATTCTTATAAAACTTTGTTTATTATCCCCTCGCCTACTACATGTAAGTTGCGTGTAGATAAAATTGTTATGGACACTCTAGAACCAAAATGCTCAAAACTTGGTATGGTGTTACTCGTTAAGAATATCTTAAGCGCAATTGACTCTAAAGTTCAAAGGTCAAGGTCACAGTGGCAGTTGTAATACAAGGCAATATCACCCTTCTGGACACTCTAAAACCAATATGCTTCAAAAGATTTTAACCACATTTGGTATATTGTTCCTCCTTGTAATGATCTGACATTTTTTACGTTCAAGGCCAAAGGTCAATGTCATACAGATGGACTTGTTTGTTCTCCTTAAAATAGCATAATACACAGGAAATTGGTTGCTCATTTTTTACCTGCTGGTTCTAAAGACAATATTAAAGGTATTTCCAGTTACTAAATGTTTTAGTTGATTTCTAAAAAAATAGTTTATGTATCAAATATGCATATTCAATTTACCATTTTCTGCATGTGTCATATACAAATATAGTGTCCATATTTGTCCCCAATATGTTACATACGAGGGGATGCCACGCTCGGCATTGCCTTGTTTGAACTGTAAAATGTGTGCATTAGTCTGAATAATCACCCATAATTATGCCCATGTTTACTGATCTATCTTAAAGGTAAGGTAATGGGTTCGTTGATCCCTTTTATTAAAAAAGAGCTCTTTCCAGGAGAATATCACAATAATATAGACAAAAAGAAGGATGTGGGGAAAGCAACAAAGGCGGCAAAATATGACATATAGAAAACAAAATGGTTATGGAGTAAACATTCGTGTGACAACAACTCAGACGATACATAAAACATCAGAATAATGAATAAAAAGTTGGTTTTCCCTATATACGTGTACCTGCAGTGTTGGTGTACGAGGCGCGTTTATTTAAAGGAACCCCAGCATGTAATGATATGAAACAATCCAGATGGAAAAGGCCTGAACATATCGCTCTTATCATAACTAACGTTTTTGTCTTTTCTTGTTGTTGTTGTGAATAGAAGAAATTGAATATGTTCCGACATTGTCTAATATAAATTAAAAACTCTAAATTCTTTGTCACCTTTAATTATGTTACTTGATATAAAAAATTGACAAAAAATAATATTTACTTGTAAAAGTAATCCTGAGCCTGTAATAGCTGCTCTTCTTGTTCCATTTGAATTAATAGAAACAACGCTGTCGCCTTTCTTGTTCTCATAGAATCATATGATATGAGCTCCATGTTTTGTGAACGTCTTTCTTAACTGTCGTATTGGACTGACCAGTGCATATCGTGAATGGCACTTTAAATGTATTTTAGCGCGAACATTAACTTTATACATTTGGCTGGATTTATTGCCGTCGTAGTGCCATCTTGTCGCCTTCGTACTTTTATTCGATGGCAACACGACGGGATTACGAGGTCTTCACGAAGTCGTGTTGCCATCGTAAGACCTTCGGGTACCTTCGTGATTCATTCGTGTAGACATCGTAATGTCAAAACTGCCCGATGGAAACGATTGAAACACGAATGCAATACGATGTGCAAAGATGCATTCCCGGTGACATTACGATATTGAGGATGGTGATACGAACTCAATACGAACCCTCAACATCGGGCGCACCTTCGGGGATTTTTTAACATGTTAAAAAAGTAAGAACCCTTCCCGAAGTTGTCCCCGAAGGCTAGAAAAAGTGGCCGATGGTTAAAGATGGTTAAAGATGGCACTACGAATAGCCCGATCTGGATACGATCAGCCCCGATTTTGAAAATTTCCATTATCGTGTTGCCATCGGCGTAAAAATCGGGACAGTGTGACGCGGGCATTAATGAACAATAAAATTGAAAATGTCAATTTACCACAAATTTCTAAAATTAGAATTTTTCTATCAACGTAATTTTCAGTTCTATCAGCATTTCAGTGCGTTTTTTGTATCATCACGTCTGTATAACATCAAATTCAACAATACATGATAGAATGAAATTCAAAACAGTGTGGCTGTGGCCATTGATTGACACATTAAATTCATCCATTGACTGGGACAATTTAGGTGAACGTTTGTATGTAACGACCACTGTTCACGACGTACCTACGATAGACATTTAAACTGTGGGGTCACCAAAGGTTTCTTAACGCCTTTAATTGTAAAATATTCAAAAAATTAATCAGGAATAACCTTTATGTTTTGATTTATATAATTGATATAAATCAAACATCGTGTTATTTCTGATTAGTTTTTCGAATTACTTTATTAAGGTGTTGAGAACCTTTAGTGACCCCATAGCTTAAGTGTCTTTAAAAAGTACATAGTGATCAGTGGTCGTTACATACAAACGTTCACCTAAATTGTCCCAGTCAATGGATGAATTTAATGTGTCAATCAATGGCCACAGCCACACTGTTTTGAATTTCATTCTATACGGTGAAGACAGTTTCGATGAATAACACTGAAGTCCTTCAAGTCCTCATTTTATTTTCAAGTCCTTCAAGTCCTTCAAGTCCTCATTAGATTTTCTGAAGAACCTGACAGTTTACATTTCATCGATACTATTAAAGGCGCACCAAGAAACAAAATATCAATTATCACAAAAACCTATATTAGACATCACATGGCTGCAAAGATGACACAGCAGCACATCTATTCGCTGTCATAATCAACTTAAACGAGTGAAGAAATAAAATACCTAATAGCATAAAAACCTAAATGATGCCACTACATACTTTTAATTTTAACACACAGGAATGTGCTCTTCTATTATGGCGATCAACTCTTCATTGCAGTTCAACTGAAGAACATTTTTTCCAAAGTTGCAAGGGTTTTCGTGCTTTCTATTTACTTTTGTAATGTACGGGCTTTATGACAACCTCATTATTTTACTTACACTCATCGATATAATAATTTCCTAAAAGTGCTGAAACTGAAGAAAAAATACTAATTATAGCAGTTATTCTTAAGTTAAGCCGTCTTTAAAAACCAACAGTCGATTTATCACAACGTGTAGACACTATGGTATTATTAACAACGTATTTTTCGGTTTAACCAAACTTTACAGTGCATTTTTGTAATGACGTCTGTATACCGTCAAATTTAACAATACAACTAATTCATTAGACAAAGTTTTGTCATATCTTAATGGCGACAGCACCACCTGATTAATAGAGAAGTAATAAATAATTATTTTATGTTTCATTTGTTCTAAAAAGAACAATTAGTTTTGAAAATAAACAAGAATAGTGTCACTATCTCAAACTTTCCAGATGCACTAGAACTTTGTAAAAATGTTACCGTTGTTGTTATTTCAGAAGATGTTTATTATTCAAGTTATAAATTTGAAATGAAATCTTAATTGATGCTATTGTCATGTCACCCAATATAAACATTTTACTGCTTATATATGGCATTATAAGTGGCTGTACTATCTTGTATTTTTCTGGTTTAATTGCCTACATCTGAACGTTTTCATGATAATTGTAAAAGGTAGTTTTATTGAAAACATTGGAGTACTTGTCCGCATTTAAGATGTTGTAAAAAAATCACCCTGAGAATTTATATATCATTGATCATATTAAAGGCACATCAAGAATACAATAAAACAAAATATCCATTATCACTAAAGTATATATATAAGACATCTCACGGCTTCAATGATGGCACAGCAGCCAAACTATTTCAAGCACGAATTCGCTGTCAGATTTATGGATAAGCTATTAAAGATCTACTTAAACGATAGAAGATCCGAAATAAACATAAAATTCATAATTACATGAAACCATAAATGGTGAAACCACAAAATTAAAAGGGAATTTTTACTCATAGCAATATGGTCTATAACGTCCGAACCATCATAGTCATTTGAAACTGCCGATTATGCTTTTATAAAGTTGCAAGCGTACTATGTAAAATGTAAAATCACAAAAATACTGAACTCCGAGGAATATTAAAAACGGAAAGTCACAATCAAATGGCAACATTAAAGGCTCGAACACATCAAACGAATGAATAACAACTGTCATATTCCTGATTTCGTACAGGCATGCTTTATAGTGCAACACGACAGGTGCCACATGTAGAGCAGGATCTGCTTACCCTTCCGGAGCACCTGAGATTACCCCCAGTTTTTGGTGGGGTTCGCGTTGCTTATTCTTTAGTTTTCTATGTTGTGTCATGTGTACTATTGTTTGTTTGTTTGTCTTTTTCATTTTTTAGCCATGGCGTTGACAGTTTATTTTCGATTTATGAGTTTGACTGTCCTTCTGGTATCTTTCGCCCCTCTTTTATAGTGGTTACCCCATACATTTTGGTGCCCTTTACTATTTTAATGTATGGGGTTTATGGGGTTTTACTTTGACTCATCAAAATAATAATTTTCTGAAAGGACCGAAACTAAAAAAAAAACCACCAATTAGGAAGGTCCCTGTTCGAAGTGGCGTCAGCCCCATCTGATTAACAGAAAATAAATTAAAAAAATATTCTATCTTTTCTCTTGTAATAAACAGAGCCATTAGTCTTAACAAAACGACAAAAGTGTCCTTATCTCAAAATTTCCAGATGCTGTGACCCTTTTAGTACATGCTTTATTGTTACATATATGTTTAGTTATGAATTTGGAAAGCAATCCTAATTGCTGATATTTTTCTGTCCTCAAATTTATAACTTTACGCTGCTTTTGTATATAATATAATGGCTGTATAGTCTTTTTCTTTTTCTGATTTTATTGCCAAAACCTGCACGTTTTTCTGATAAATAATAACACCTCTATATCATTGTAAAACGAAGTTTCAACGAACCACAAAAGTCCTTGTCCTCGTATTAGATATTGTAATATTTACCCAAGAGAGTTAATATTTCATCGATCATGCATTGTATTAAAGTATTAAAGGCACACCAAGAAGACAACAAAGCAACATATCAATCATCACAACAACATATATAAGACATCACACGGTTTCAATGATGGCACAGCAGCTAAACTATCTCAAGCTTAAATTTGCTGTCATATTGGTGATAAGCTGCTAAAAGTCAGATGTAATAAAAAAATTCCTAATTACATTTAACAGATAAAGATAGTGAAAAAAGTACTGTTTTCACATCTTTGTATATAAACTCATCATAGATACCAGGACTAAATTTAGTATATACGCCAGAAGCGCGTTTCGTCTACAAAAGACTCATCAGTGACGTTCGAATCCAAAAAAGTTAAAAAGGCCAAATAAGTACGAAATTGAAGAGCATTGAGGACCAAAATTCCTAAAAAGTTTTGCAAAATACAACTAAGGTAATCTATGCCTGAGGTAGAAAAGCCTTAGTATTTCAAAAAGTTCCAAAATTTTGTAAACAGTAAATTTATAAATATAACCATATGAATGACAATTCATGTCAGCACAACAAGTGCTGACTACTGGGCTTGCGATACCCTCGGGGAAATAAATCTCCACGATTATACGTTCACTTCATTATTACATGTATTCACAAAGACTTCTGATTATAACTTGTTAAAACATGTTCTCAAAAAAAAAATGTAATCCAAAAAGAACCTTTTGATAGCCCTTAGAAAAAACATAAACCCCCTTTTTTCAAAAGTGAAATAAAATGGTCCGATGCATTCTGTGCAAGTTCTTAATTTTCCAAATGCATGGTCTAAACCAATGAAACAAAAAGAACTTTTAGATGATTCCAATTTTCATTATTTCCATTGTAGTATTAATATTCTAATTAATACTAGCTAGTAGATCTGTAGTTCATCCCCTTAGAATTATCTCAGATGAACGTCCTGATCATCCGCTTCATTCAATGATAATATACGTTAATTATAAATCATGATAATCTCCCTAGCTAGGAAGGAGTCAGTAAATCAGAGTCCACTGTCTAGATATTTAAAAAAAATATACCATAATTACTTGAGATTTGACCTCTCACATGCTATACTTAACGCTATAGTAAGGGTGCATCTATCCATAATTTGGAAATAATTCATACACATTTTCAAGCATTGCTGAAGGTGTTTCATCAAAATAGTAGATGGATTTCAATTTTTCAATAAAATATCGTGAAAAAAACAAAACAAAGACAGACATATGCTCAAACAATATTTAGTTTTTCTTATATTAATTTATTCACATAAAAGAGGCATACAAATTTAAAATACCGTTTGCCACATGTAAATTATACTATCGATCGATATTTAGTATTTTTTGAAATTACCAAAGTTTCTAAGTCTGGAAAAAACAAAACAAAATTCTACAAACAATTCCAAGTTAACAGGTGCAAAACTTCAACATATGCACAATCTACCTTCATAGAGACATGGGTTGAAAACCGAAGGAGGGGTTGAAAACCGAAGGAGGGTTAAAAACCGAAGGAGGGGTTGAATTCACATTATGTACCCACCTTTTCCTGTCCCACGCCCGATAGCCCGACATCACCATACTATAAGAAACTTTAAAAGTACTAATGTGTCAACTGTGTCTGTACTTGAGAGAAATAAATAAAACCCTTAAATCTTAAAACTTCTTGATCTATACACTCAAAGTCAAAGTCTAGGTCATACACAACAAAATAATAAAAAAAATGTAATAAATAATTAGTAACATGTGCATGTCCCTATTAACAAAATGGATAAAAGGAGACGAATTAATTTCTACATATGTTAACCATTTAAATAAATTGTTTCTCTTGAATGTTTTTAAACAAAATTGCTTAATAATTATTTGACATTCTTTTTTATTACTATTTGTAGGGTAAATTTACATAGAAAATGCATTTTAAAACACCACATGTAAAGTATAAACAAATCGATCTGTATGTTGTAACAGAAACTAGGAAATGAGTGATCTGTCAAAACTTGGCGTGTAAAAAAGTAATTGGAATTTTCATTAATGTCACACAAAATCGAGATTTTATGCATAATGTTTACAAACATTATTTCCATTGCTATATAGATTTAGAATCAGGAATCCAGATTTTAATGCAAAGATAGTACAACATAAGAAGTTTGTGCAGGACTATTCATTTAAAGGTTGGTATGCATTTCAGCATCATTATTTCTATTTACCTTTCAAGCTTATCTTTTAAAAAAACATGCAGTTCTTTTTTCCTATCGGGATTACAGTTAAACATCCATTTTACATAAACTGTACTAATTGTCAAAAATGTTATATTTGAAAAGAATATGATATTACAGTATACTTTCTTATCAAATCAAAATGTCCTGTACCAAGTAATGAATATGGCAGTTGTTTCTATGTTTGGTGACGTTTGTGTCTGTTGCACTTCAGTGTCTCTGTTGTTGCGTATAAATCATCTTTTTTTTTCTTTCAATCGAACGTTATTGTGTTTTACCCGAAGGTATGTTGACGTATATCAATCAATCATACGTCGTCAGATTGGGATCACTTCAATTTAAATATGATTGATAAAAAAACATTACAATGGAGCTGGCATTAAAAAACGTGATTCTACTAGGATCTCTTTTGAACAATATCTGATAATTTTGTTCAGATGTCTACAAAATAAATTCAGGAAGTTTTCAACAAATTTCAAATTATTCAAAAGTAACGATTGACAAGTGGATTTGGGTTTCTAATCAATCAGATAAAGACGACAGTAGCATACCGGTGTTGAAAAGTCATAAATTGATTGAGAAAAAACAAATTTGGGATACAAAAATACCAAAATGCAACAAAATAAACATATTCTTGACTTGCTACAGGACATTTTAAGAAAAATGATGGGGTGAAATAGACATACGTTTTGTCTACATAAAAATCATCGTTGAAGCCAGAATTAAAAATGCCAAAGTACGGTGTTGAAGAGCATTGAGAACCCAAACTTGTGGAACATTTGGACAATATTACTCTTAATGTAACCTTACTTATAGAAAATCCTGAGTATTTCGAAACTTTAAAAATATTGTAATCATTAACTACAACGTTATCATTCCCCATTTCTTGTGTTTATTTTAACACCTTTTACAAGGTTGAATGATCAAGTAGGCACAAACAACTGTTGTTTTTCAGATGTCCGTACCGTCTGTTGTACTCATTACACCTTAAAAATCAATCAAATGTTTCCCAGAATTCGATTGTATTGTATAGTTACAATTTACCGTACATAAATAATGTCATTGTTCGATGTTATGTATAGCCTATGTTTTCTTTATATAAATTAAAATTTTCAATACTGTTTATGTCATTTGTTTTTGAAAATGGTCTACACCAATATTTAGCTATCGCAATAGTTTATAGAAGAGGAAAGTTATCAGCTCGAGGTTTGGCTAGCGACAAAATCAGGTTCAACCCACAATTTTTTTCAGAAAATGTCCTGTACCAAGTCAGGATAATGGCAGTTGTTATCTTATAGTTCTTTTCTGTCGGTTTCATTGTTGTTTGGTTTTTTGTTGCACTTTAGTGTTTCTGTTGTTTGGTTGTTTTTCTGTTTATATTGAGGTGATGTTTCCCTCGGTTTTAGTTTGTAACCCGGATTTGTTTTCTCTCAATCGATTTATGACTTTCGAACAGCGGTATATTACTGTTGCCTTTATTTAGTTACGTATAGTAACTTATTCAGACTGCTTAAATTTATACAAATAAAAAAAGAGGTATGTTTGCCAATGACAAAACTTACAATAACAGACATACTGACATAGAAGTTAGAAAATATAGGTCAGTGAAACTTTCTTTTTACAAAGCTTGAAAGGAATTTGTTTTAAATATTTATTATAATCATCACATACAACCGTGTCATTTATAAGAATAATAATGTTCAGAGATGATATTATTTAATTTTAATAAAAAAATAGGTTTATCCATTGTAAAAAAAACTATTAAGTTGATGGGGTTAATTCACAAAATATCTCATTGATTAAGAGCACAACTACTTCTACGGTGTGATCATTTAAGAATGGCTTACTATTTATTCAATGCGTATACATGTGGGTTTTGTTTGTGAAGAGTTCTAGATAATTAAAAAATCATTTGATTTCTTTGTTTAATACCATAAAACGATTCATTCTTTCAGATATTTGTCACTTTGCCTTATCTTCAAGTCTACAAGTCAAATATATATATCCAAATGCAGACAAAATACGTACATAGACATCCTATCTATTGTTTCCGTTTCTAAAATTATACTTCTAGTATTTAAAGAACGTCTGACTTATGCATTTGTATCTATCATCTTGAAAATAGATAATTAGGAATTCTTCTAGTAAAAATAGTCAGTGATGTCTCTTGAACGAATTTTGACGAATAAAATCATGTTTGCTTATTATCTTCAAATTCCCAATAAGAAAAACAGATATTTTTACAGCAATTTTATGCTTGTTTTATCATGCATAAGTATACTGATTTGTTTATTTTTCAGTTGAAAAGCAAAATAAAAACACGAGCCTCCCCATTATTGTGATAAAATAAATCGATGTAATATGATTCCCAATGAGACAACTATCTAACAGATCTTACGATTTACGTGGATATAAGCACCTATAGATCAGTGTATACCATGTAAATTAACTGTCTACATTCGCACTTTGTTTACATGTATCCACTGGTATATGTTCTGTCCTGAAGAACAGACATAAAAGACAAAAAGAAAAAGCACCTTGTGAAATTCTTTAATTTTACTTTCCGATATATTGATGATGTTATATCATTGAATAACCCATATTTCAGCCAATACTTACATTTCATATATCCCAGTGAACTTGAAATTATGGATACTACTGATACTAGAAGGACAGCTTCATACCTTGATCTTTTCCTCAATATTGACACAGATGGACAACTTCACACGAAAATCTATGATAAACGGGACGATTTCAGCTTCCCAATTATCAATTTCCCATTTCTCAGCAGTAACATACCCTCTGCCCCTCGTATGGTGTTTACATATCTCAATTGATACGTTATTCTCGTGCTTGTTCACACTGTACGGAATTCATATACAGGAGTGTTAACAAAGTTATGAGGAGGACAGATTAAAATTGACACTCCGTAAATTTTATGGACACCATCACGAATTGGTTGATCCAAACGATGTGTCTTTGACCAAACTAGCTAAGGATATTTTTACCACATGGTAGATTGTGGTTTGTCATTACGTCGTTTAATCTTTTAATTACCGAACGTGACTTATTCCCGATTGTGACTGTTTTGCTGAGTGTGAATTCGCATTACTATAAGACGTGTAACGGTACTTTTCTATCCCAAATTCATGTATTTAGTTTGATGTTATATTTCTTAACTCTCATCGAATTTTGTCAAATGTGTTGACGTCTTTCCTATTATATTCATGTGTTATGGTAAAGAAAAATAATCACCGCCTTCATTCACTAGATTTGATTTGGTTCAACGTAATTTGTACGATGTTTTACGTTTGCAGTTAGATTCAAAACAAACCGGACATAGCTATATAATATAGTTAATTGCTACCTTAGTTTGCTATTAATAAGTATTGCAATGTTCATTGTTATTAAATGTAAAATCAGTATTTAGTTCAAATATAATCTTAAATCAATCCTAATTCTATCTTATTTTGAGATATAGTTTTAGTCATTCAAATGTGACGACATTTTTTGTGCGCTGTTTTAGAATTTCAAATGTGACGTCATTTTGTGTGCCTTTTAACCACTTCGTATGTGACGTCACTTTTTCAGTTTTTGCGTTGAGGCCTTGACTAAGTCGGGTGTGTCTATTTTTTGTGTTGGTTTATGTAATGTATCCGTTTTTTGTTTTCTGTAATTAGTTAATACTTCAGTTTTATCATGTATAATTATCTTTTATATTCATTTGATAAAATTTACTGTTTGCAATAGTATCAACTGTTCTTAATAATAAAGATGTTCTTATCCCAAGCAGAAAACCCTAGCCGTATTTGGCACAACCTTTTTGAACTTTTGATCCTCAGTGCTGTACAACTTTAAACTTGTTTTGACTTTCAAACTTTCATATCTGCGCGTCACTGGTAAGTCTTGTGTGGACGAGGCGCGCTTCTGGCGTATTGAATTTTAAACCTGGTGCCTTTTGTTAGCTACTATTCATGTGTTTCTTTGTCTAATATGTTCTCCTATCTATTTGTATTGTATTCCTGTAATGTTATGTTGTCATTTTAATGTTATATTTACCATTGCCATTAAAGCGGGAGGTTTGGCATGCCACAAAATCAGGTTCAACCCACCATTTTTTTCTTTAAAAAATGTCCTGTACCAAGTCAGGAATATGGCCATTGTTATATTATAGTTCGTTTCTGTGTGTGCTACATTTTAACGTTGTGTTTTCTCTTATATTTGAGTGTGAATTCACATTACTATAAGACGTGTCACGGTACTTTTCTATCCCAAATTCATGTATTTGGTTTTGATGTTATATTTGTTATTCTCATCGGATTTTGTCTAGTGCTAAGTCCGTTTCTGTGTGTGTTACATTTTAATGTTGTGTCGTTGTTCTCCTCTTATATTTAATACGTTTCCCTCAGTTTTAGTTTGTTACCCCGACTTTGTTTTTTGTCCATCGATTTACGAGTTTTGAACACCGGTATACTACTGTTGAATTATACGTCTTATAATCAGTTATCATCTTGACACCGACATTTACAGTAAAGCCTTTTGCAACTTCATGTTTTGACTTTGAGTTTGCTACCATAATCAGATTTGATTAACAATTTATTGTAAGACATAGATCTTATTTTCAAACAGCCATAGAACTGTCTCTCTTTAAAATGACAAGTTTATCAATGTATGAAAACTGCACAGCCATCGAAAGCCATTGATATAGACTCAATTGTGTTCGATTAGTCTAGACATCATGATCTAATTAGAGAAAAAGATTGAACAAAAATATCCCTAATATCTCAGGGTGAGCCGCTTATAGTGTTTTCACTTATCTAAATGAACAGTTTAAGGCCAGTTGCAGCAAGCAGACCGATTAAACGCAGACTCTCTTCATATTATCTTCTACAAAAGGCATAAATGTCGATGTAACGCAATTAAGTTCAATAGTGGTTGTTGCAAAAAGTAATAAATAATTTTTTCTTGTTGTTTAATTTAACAAAAAAAAGTCAAAACATGTGAAAGTGCATGCAAGACCATTGCATTAACTGGAAATATCCCAGAGAACTACAAGCAGTGTTATCAGATATTCCCAAACAGTCAACTTTACCCTTACGGAGCACTTGAGATCGACCCCCCCCCCCCCCCCCCAAAAAAAAAACCAACCCACATACACACTTTTTAGAGGGGTTCGTGTTGCTAAGTCTTTAGTTTTCTATTTGTCTTGTGTACTATTGTTTGTTTTTCTCTTTTAGCCATGGCGTTGTCATTTTATTTTCCATTTATTCGTTTGAATATCCCTCTGGTATCTTTCGCCCCTCTTTTGAGCATACGAGAAAAATCGAGGTTGGGACGATTTGCAGTTGCCCAATCATCTTTTCTCTTGAATGTTATGAATATGACATTTCTCCATGGGCTTATTTTTATGATAATAACTTGCTGTATTTGATGTTCAGATGGACAATGTCCTTGGTGTATAGTGATATTGTTATTTTCTTATGCATCATAAAAGAATAAAAAGTTAATTTGTTGGGACGAGAATAACGCCGCCGCTTTTAGCCAAGTTCCGTTTTGGCGATAAAAAGTTATTTCTATAACTATTGTTTCCGTGTCTCCGTAATGTAGTACGTAGCAGTAAAAGTTGCCACGTGATGTCGGGCACTATATAAATCTAAGATTTTCTTCTTTTAAGTTCATTATGTTTGAACTACTAAAACGTTTGACTTTTAACCAAACATGTCTAATAATTCTAAATCAATAGTAAATGGGAACCTTATTCATTAGCTATTCTTAATATCCTGCTTTTTTTCTTCGATTATCTGTCCTCGACAGTCGAAAAGCAATAAGTAACAAGCTTTAGTATTTGCATTGTAATTTTTACTTCAGTTTTAATTAGGTGTACCAATAACTATCATTGCAAATGAGAATATTAAATGTGTTTTAAAAGCACTCAGATTTGGAAATAACATTGTCATACTTGATGCATACGCAAGTTGTAGCTGTAAAGTTACAATAAAAACTATTTGCCTCACTTATAATGGGTTTTTATATTCAATTGCATCAACTTGCAAGGTAAAAAAACAACTTGGAGTGACAATTAATTTATTCAATTCAATATCTTTACACCTTGTAAGATCGATAACAGTGCAGAAGGAATACAGAAAACATATAAAAACAGATAACGCATTTTGATTGGTTATTCTATACTTAAGAACAACCCACAAAGTAAACGTAAACAATCAATTGGAATTGATATAAGAAGATAATCATGAACCGTTCTTCTATTTACTCTGGAATGACAGATTTCTTTATTCAAATCTAAGGTAAGATCATTATTCCTTGTACTTATTATCCATCAAGAACATTTAATTATTATCATTTCAAATAATACTAATCATCATTTTATTAACTGAAAAAAAAAAACTTCATCATTTTTTTATTAAGACGAAACTTAACTATGTTTAAAGAAATGGCAAATATCTAATGGCAAACAGTTTTTGCGTCTAAAACAAACACGAGTTCTAATAAATAGTTTTCAAAAAGTCACTGCATTCTTAAAAGCTACATGACCATATGCGATAAATAAGAAAACAAAAAACAAACAAAACAAACTAGAAACATAACCTGCAGTTGAACATGAAATGCTATGTACATTTGATTTTTTCTGTATGAAAATTAAGATTTTCCAAAAATAAAAAGATCAAGTTAGTGATGTCTTTTCTTTCGATGTTATGTGTTTTCCCTTTATATACAAGTTCTTCAAATAAAACTTTGGCTTTCATTTGGAAAATTGATATTAAAATAGTTCTTTATTCTTAATTCTTGTGCTCTCATTCCTAATTTAAAAAATAGTATCTAAAACGAGTACATTTATTTGTATTCTGTTCATTCGTTTTGTGAAAGATATGTTATTGTATTTGACATTGAAAGTGAGTGTCATAGTCTTATAGCACCACTCCTGTAACCAACACGACAGTTCGGATTATTTCCTACGTCAATTCTCATAACTGTATAACAGTGTGTTAATTGCTTGTTCACATTCCTTTTGAGTGGTTTATACAGATTCACGAGGCTCTGGCGTATATCCAATCCACCCTTGATTGCTTCATGAATTTTTAAATATTTTGGCGCCTTTTCGCAAATGTTTATATAGTAATCTCTTAACTTATTCAGTTTTATTGTAGTAAACGAATTTCACATTAACTAGCTTAACTTTAAGCTGCATTACTTTTAAGTGTTTCTGTTTGTCTAGATTTTGTTTATATTATTGCTATTTTGATAAACATATTTTAAAGCGTTGTATAAAGGTTAAAGAGGCCAGAATGCATCAACACCTTGGGCAAAAAAAAAGTTTTTTCGATTGCGCCTGACCAATAAATGTTTATTTCTATTAATACATTTTTCTATCTTTTTCGGGTTTTTGTTTTCATTCATGTACTTATTTAGGCTAATTTCTGTTTAAGTTAATGTCATGGTGTCGGTATTCCGTATTGAAAACTGTATGGGTCTTAAATCATAGGCCTACATTGCATATCAATATACTTTAACAAATAAAATCAATAGCTGTGTGGAATCCATCAACAGTTTGAAAGAGAACCCGATCATTAAAACAATTTCAGCATGATTGTTAAATCTAAAGAGCATTGATTGTACTTAACCATGTGTGATCCTTTATCAACAGTTGAGACCATGTCTTATGCTATTGTAAGTTTTGCATGGATTCAGTGTCCAAGCTGCATCAACATCTAAATTGCTTCTTAACTAAGAACGAAGCATTGAGGAGCAGTATCAAAGACTAATCGGATTGGAACTATAACGGTTTATCTGAATATTTGAATGCCGCATTACCATTTGTACTGGTAAAACTCGGCCCAGCATGTTTGTCTTGGAAAAGAAGGGATTATTCCAGGAAATTGTCGTATTCTATTTAAGTATGATACATGAAATAATTGGAGAAACCATATCCAACAATTATCAATCATTTAAAAGAGGGAGAAACCCACATCCACTAAATTAGTCATCAAGTTTTTCAGTTTATGTATTGTCCATTTTTTTTTCTTCAGAAAATGTCTATGAATGATTCGATGATATTGACAAAAGTCTCATCTAACTTGTGATTTCAGTAAACATACTATTTTTATTTCACGTTAATATGTATAAAACCTTTATTTAAAACGCTAAATATCTAACGGAATGAATAACAGCCATGTTAAACAGATAGTCCTAAAACGCTTCATTTCAAAGGCCATTTCAGAGGTCCATAGTTCTTATGAATTGAAAAAATCATTTATCAATTTAAAAAAAAAAGTTTAGTTCATAGCACTTTTGAGGAAGACACAGATTGTAACTTTTATGTTTTAAAGCCAGTTAGACCTCAGTTAACCCATTCAATCAATTATTCTAGTGCAACATTTTGTAAGGTTCATTTTGATTGAGTGACGTCATTAATTTTCTTAGTATCAGTTCACAATTGATGCTGTGGAAACGTACGCGCAATCGTAGACGACGTATGACAGAATGCATAATTAGACGTTGTTTTCTCTCACGTTTCATTCGAATGGAGATTACAATAGTCCTTAAACAAGTATATTATTAGGTAGTAATAAAGCAATGCCTTGCCCTCATTGGCCGTCATAAAGGTTTCTGTTAATACCCATTAATTTGTACGCTTTGGAAGGCAAAGTGTCTACATTTCTGAAAGTATGAATTAAATGAAGACGATACTTTTAATATCCTATGATTCACTAATATAACAATGAACCAAAAATAGAACAATGTCCCTTCTTAAACATGCACACAATAAACCAGTGTGAAATAGAGTTAGTAATTGAAAATGTAAAAATCAAATAAAAACATCGAATCTTTAACGCAATCTTAAGCTTCTTAAAAAATCAGTAAATACCTCATCAATATCTATATCGATACATATTACAAAAGCAGAAAAGCTGTTAGGTTGTCAGAAATTGCAACGTCAACGACTTTAATTCAGCCAACACGTTATCAATCGAAACTAAACTATGCTGTTGTTGAAATTCGATGTTTGCGGAAGGAATAAGACAACATTAAATTGGAGTCTCTGATTCGCTGTCTTTGCAATAAATCAGTGTAATTTTGACTAACAAACTTCGTGATCTACAAATACTACTGGATATCAGTTCAGTGTTTGACAGATAACTGACAAATGAAAAGAAAATTGTATATCATTTTTGTAAAATTAACTGTCTGATTGTTAATATTAGGTTAAAAATAGCCAACTGTATTGAAAATCGCATGAAATCTATATCTGTACTGTAAATGGCGCTAAATAGTGATAGCAATTAAAGACTGTTTTTTCTCCTGTTTACTGTAATTGTCCTGGTATAATACCGATGGCTATGTTGACCGGTCGGCAGCATTTTCGGAAGTAACTTTGAAATTTGACCTTCCCATGGATATTCTGTTTCACTTTCATGTTCCTGCTATATCACCAGTGGCTGTGTTGATTGGCCAGCAATATAGGTAATCGGATGTTATTGTGAAACTTGACAACCTCGTTACGACTGTGGAAACATCTTGTATGCAACTGAGCTTGTGGTTTTAATATATTTTTATTTCAAATTTTACAACTGACTTTTGATGAACAAAATATTGAAATCAACTTAAAAAGACAAAACAAAATTATCAAAAGAGAAATGGTGAAAAGTAGAGTGATCTCTTAATTCTTCGAATCATTCTAAATACGAAAAAACACGGTCCATTCGTTTGATGTGTTTGAGCTTTTGATTTTACCATTAGATTAAGATATTCCTTTTTGAATTTTCATCGGGAGTTCAGTATTTTTTGTGATTATACTTTTTGGATAACATGATCACTGAAGATTTATACTAGGCAAAAGAGATACAAGATGTCCTTTTTTCAGTTTTGTTTAAAGCTGTCAACATTTATGTGTTTCTTATATTACCACATTCAAATGAAATCCAATACATCTTCCCCTTTGTAGTCAATCAAACTTTTTATTTTTATTTTCAAAAACAAGGATGCCATTATTACCATCCGGCAAATATGATACTTCCTGGAAAGTTGCTTATAATAATGAGGTTCAAACAGTCGTATGACATAACATTTTTCTAAGCATCCGTCAAGTTTTTCATAGATCAAAACCAAATATTATGATTTTAATATTCTAATGTTAGGTGACATTATCCATTTGTAGAAGTTTTCAGGCAAATAATAAAATAGGAAGATATGGTATCATTGCCAATGAGATAACTCTCTACAAGAGAAAAATGACACATAAACTACTGATTGATTGATTGATGATTGCTAGACACCACATCAGCGAATTATGGAAACGACGTAGAATTGATCCTTAATTGGAAAGATTTCTAAAGGCATCAAGTGACTATTTGTGTTAAATAAAATCGATCACGAAAAAACAAACTCAAGTACAGAAGTATCAAACGTAGTATTATTCTTCGATGTCGCCTAATCGTTGTAGTTTAGGTGGCAGCATATTCTAATATCTAGTATCGGGTTTTGAAGTGATGTTGAATACGCGAACACTTGAGTACTGTTCCTATTTTATTCAATAATACTACTTTTTCTTAGTCTGTTTTTTATGATATACATTTGACGTGAAACTGTACTTATGAATCCCGTCATACTTTGAACCACACAATTATTTTATTAATTATTATATAAATTACTTTTACTGTTAAATCTGTTTTCTGTTATATCTACTTAACGTGACTCTGCATTGTCTACCTGTGCGAATTTCAAACGCACAATTTTACACCAGTACTGAATCGTTATCAAAAGTACCAGGATTATAATTTATCCTTTATGGGTAGACTTTACATAGACAAATTAAGTCGTATAAGAAAAACAAAATGAGTATGTTAAATTTGACCTGAAAACCTGAAAACCTTCTTTTCTTTATGGGTAGACTTTACATAGACAAATTAAGTCGTATAAGAAAAACAAAATGAGTATGTTAAATTTGATGTATGCCTTTTTGTGCTTCTTCGTTACATTTGTTGTTTTTATAGTGATATTAAGATGATAACACAATATTGACTGCTGTACCCCTATTTTTGACATTTTTTACTCTTTGAGTATGTTTGTGTTGTTCATGCATCGTTGACAATGTAATGGAATTTGATACGACTGTCATACAAGTGAGAGGTTTAGCTAGCTATAAAGCCAGGTTCAATCCACCATTTTCTACATTAGAGAATGCCTGTACCAAGTCAGGAATATGACAGTTGTTATCCGTTCGTTTGATGTGTTTGGACTTTTAATTTGCCTTTTGATTTTTGATTTTCCTTTTTGAATTTTCCTCGGAGTTCAGTATTTTTGTGTTTTTACTTTGAACTAACACCAACGGGCCAAAGACGGTGATCGATTTGAGTGTAGGGCATTAGTTCCAACGCTGTGAACAATACTTTAACAGACCAAATGTTATAGTTAGCTTCTAAATATTCAGTTTTGAGCGTTCCTGGATAAGGTAAATTCAGAACAGCTTTTGGAACGCATAGATTTTATATAAAAGTGTTGTTTTTATTCTGTCATAGAACCTTGATGAAAACGGATAGAAGTATTGTTGTCGCTTGCAGTTTGCAAAAGATGCTTGGGATATCATTAACTTATCCTCGAATTTTTATTATTTGGTAAATAGACAGAACATTTTATTCGACTGAAAACATTTTAAATGTTATATAACCCTTCTATAACCTTTTGTTTCAAATAATATTTGGAACAAAGGGTTATAGAAGGGGCAGTTATCAAATGGATAACCAGGTGAACCAAAATGGTAAAGACAGTGCTGTTATCATAAAATATATAACCAGATTAATAAGCACAGTACAGTATTTTCATTGTACGTAATTAAAAGTTTTGAAATATAGCCCAAAAGGTTACTAGTAAATGTTATTTGCAATATTTTGTTTTGCAAAGAATCAGCCCGTTAATACAACTGGGTTCTTTTTTCCCTAATAATTTTTTTTTAAAATCTTGACAGAATGATTTAGAAATAATGGTTTTAATATCTTAAAGGATTTATGACTTCGAGAAATTAAATAAAAACAAATCTATTACGTAGTTGAAAAGCAATAAAGAATACCCCAGATATTCCAAAAAATTGCCTAAATTTTTTTTTAAATCTTGACAGAATGATTTAGAAATAATGGTTTTAATCCTTAAAGGATTTATGACTTCGAGAAATTAACTAAAAACAAATCTATTACGTAGTTGAAAAGCAATAAAGAATACCCCAGATATTCCAAAAAATTGCCTAAATTTAAGTGACTAACATTTTATTAACAGTATAGTTTTTATAATATCAATACTCTTATCCATTTAATGCATTTCTTTTACTTTGATACTGTGAACAAAATAAATAGTTTTTCGAACAGCGGTATACTACTGTTGCCTTTACTTACATCAAAGCATCATATTGTCAATATTATATTTCTCTTTCAAGCTATCAAACACAATGTTTTGTTTTCCATTCGTAAAACCGCTACTTGTTTTGCGTTATTATTTTATTATTTTAACAACTTCTGATTTATAAAACACATCTGTATTGCTAGTCTTCACAGTTAAACCTATTAATTTCAAACTATTTCAATCAATGGAATATTATTCAGGAAACTGCTTCAGAGACTTTCAACGAAACATTACACAGACCAACCGGCTTTCCATCAATCAAAACAGCTTAACCACCAATACTTTTCTTAATCTTTCAGTCGTATCAACGAGTGTCAATCAAAGCTTTGATGCCAGTAGTGTTTGTTTCAGTAATGTATTCTACTGCACGAAAGACAATAATGTGTAAGAAGCCGGAAATCTTAAAGTAAACGTATATTTATAAATACAGGTATACTCTCTTGAAATAATATTTACTAGAACACACCCGCGAAATCGCGGGCATATGCAGCTTGTAGACTGTTGTAGGATGATTTTTTGTAAAATATATTATGTATGGAGAATTTCATAAAAGGTATCAAAAGCCCTCTCCCTTTTTCCAAAGTCCGATATTTGTTTCCTTTCTGTTAAATTCAATTATTTTCGTGTCTCTGGCCTCAGACCACAATTACTCTTCTCCTTTGCTACAATGCTTCTTTTGGTAAAAGTCAAATTAAATTAACAATTTGCACCGTTTCAAACATGAAATAAATGTAACTTCTTATATATAGCCATTATTAGTCTAATAAAATATGCTTCTAGGACAATCCATCAGTGTTTTCTTTTTCTTTTGAGAGCCTTATTAACATACCAATGGTAGGATATGAATCATGTATAAATGACTAAGGTTAATTTGAGGGGTGGTCGGACGGGTCCTGATCCCGAAATCCCGGGCTTAAAACCATGAAATCCCGAGATGCAGAATTTAAAGAAATGCATATCCCGAAATTGAAAACCATATTCCCGGATCCCGTAAGGATCAATTCCCAAATCCCGAGCTTAAAAACACCCGATCCAGACGTCCCGAAAAAGGTCCTGCCTACTTCTAATCTCTACCTTACTTTCATTTTTGCTAAATCACTATTTTCCCTTTCAACAATAAATTGTTATGCCCCATTTATGGGCATTATGTTTTCTAGTCTGTACATCCGTTCGTTCGTTCGTTCGTCCGTCCGTGTCTGTCCCGCTTCAGGTTAAAGTTTTTGGTCGAGGTAGTGTTAGATGAAGTTGAGCATGTTTTACTTATTTTAACATATATGCAAGTGGTATGACCCCTTAAATAGTAAAAATTTCAAAGAAAACAGTAGACAGAATCAGGGCCGACATTCTATACTAACATACTAACATACTAACATCCTAACATAGAAAGTCCCTGATAGAATACAGACAGTCTCTATATATTAAAGTAGTATAATCGTAGTTTACATGTAGATAAACGCGAAAAATAATTGTCTTCTCTAAGGAGGTATAATAGTTGTGGTTCTTGCGATCTAAACACCATGATATGAAACGCGAAAAATAATTGTCCTCTCTAAGGAGATATAATAGTTGTGACTCTTGCGATCTAAACACCATGATATTTAGAACGCTCTGAATGGCTTAATTTTTTTTCCATTTTTGTTATCCATCATACGATTGGTTGTACTTGTCTCAAATGTTTTACTTATTTTAATATATATACAACTGGTATGACCCCTTAAATAGTAAACATTTCAAAGAAAACAGTAGACAGAATACAGAGAGTCTCTATATATTAAAGTAGTATAAACGCGAAATATAATTGTCCTCTATATTAAAGGAGGTATAATAGTTGTGGTTCTTGCGATCTAAACACCATGATATGGAGTACGCTCTGATTGGCTTTTTTATTTTTCATTTTTGTTATCTATCATACGATTGGTTGTATTTGTGCATCTTTAAAACCGGAAGTCTTATCTATGACTAAAAGTCAGTCCGATGACGGAATCATATCCGGACTCCTTTTTTGTCGTTTTTCTCCCAAAATAACTCAATCTGAATAATCATAAGAATGGATGACAAATGCGACTATGCATGTTACCTATAGGACACAGAGGCATGATGATTGATTTATTGTGGAAGGAAGAGAAGCGACACCCAAAATGAGGTCTTCTCGTTTAATAGTATAGATACATAGTGGTGAATATTGCAAGTATGTTGGTAGGTTTCCCTTTTTATCAAAAGTAAGTGCAAAAATATATTATTGATGAATATCAGTCAAATATTAAAAAAAATCATGATAATATAGCAACCCTGACTGCTCTACATTGCAGTGCATATATTAAACCAGTAATGGGTAATTATCCATAAATCTTAAAGAAAACATATATTAATAAACGTATACTGTATTAAAATAATATTTACACATGGTGATGAATATTGCAATAATGTTGATAGGTTTTCATTCTATCAAAAGTACAAAATAGAAGTGCAAAAATGTATAGTTGATTAATATCAGTCAAATATTAAAAAAACCTGGTAGTATTTCATCCCTGACTGCTCTGCATTGCAGTTCATATATTTAAACAATAATTGGTAAGAATCCAGAAATCTTTAAGTAAACGTATATCTATACAGGTATATTCTATTGAAATAATATTAATACATAGTGGTGAACATTGCAAGGTATTATACCAAGAGTTCCAAATGGTGAAGTTGAAATCATCCCTTCGTAAATTTTACGGACGCCATCACGAGTTGGTTGAGCGTTATGGAATAACCGTTTCACAAATGATATCGGATATGTTCCTTACGTCGTAACTACAATCCCATTCCCTTTCATGAATGTGACCTCCGAATTAGACTATTTACCGGATTTGTAATCACATAAGCAACGGGTGCCACATGTGGAGCAGGATCTGCTTACCCTTCCGGAGCACCTGAGATCACCCCTAGTTTTTGTGGGGTTCGTGTTGTTTATTCTTTGGTTTTCCATGTTGTGTCATGTTTACTATTGTTTTTCTGTTTGTCATTTTCATTTTTAGCCATGGCGTTGTCAGTTTGTTTTAGATTTATGAGTTTGACTGTCCCTTTGGTATCTTTCGTCCCTCTTTTGCAAGTATATGATAATTTTCTCTTCTTATTAAAAATTATTAAAAAAAAGAAGTGCAAAAATGTATTATTGACAAATATCAGTCAAATATTAAAATGATAATATTTCAACCCTGACTGCTTTTCATTTAAGTGCATATATTGAAACAATAATGGGTAATAATCCAGAAATCTTAAAGTAAACGTATATTAATAAACGTATACTATCTTGAAATAATATTTACACATGGTAGTGAATAATGCAAGTATGTTGATAGGTTTTCCTTCTATCAAAAGTATAAATTAGAAGTGCAAAAATATATTTTTGATAAATATCATTCAGATCTGAAAATATAGATATGAAAAAAAATCATGATAATTTTTCAACCCTGACTGCTCTACATTGCAGTGCATATATCATAATAGACCTTCTTAATTTTTTCTTCATTTTTACCCCATAAACAGTTTCACTGCTATAACTA
This sequence comes from Mytilus edulis, assembly GCA_019925275.1. NCBI lineage: Eukaryota > Metazoa > Mollusca > Bivalvia > Mytilida > Mytilidae > Mytilus > Mytilus edulis. Next base: position 112,700,485 of record CM034352.1, on the reverse strand, counting down.
AGAGATTTTAATAATACTGGATCATGCAAAGAGAGGGCAATAATCATATTGATAATTTTCAGTAAACATAGAAATTTGAAAGAAAAGTATAAAACCACGGGAAGTACAGCAAGTCTTATTCACCGATACAATTTTGCATTTAATGTGCTTTGGCAGTGAAACGAATTTAAAAATACCTTAATGTGTATTAATAAAGTCTCAAACAAAAATTCTCAAAACTTTCTGGAGAAAAGTTAACATTTGATTGATTTTCATGTGAGGTTTACGACAATGTTTGCTATTCCATTACCTTCATTGGGTGAGGTTTTTTTTTTTTACTAATTTCAGCTGCTATTTGTAGGCTAAGTTTTTATTATTTTCTAAATTGATAGCATAATGTGATAATTTGGGATATTCTTTGAGGTATACTTTTTATCATATTGTTTTATATTGAAATTATATACTTTCATATTTACATATAAAGATCAATGATTTCGTTCGCACTGTTGAAATACCACAATTAAAGTGCTAAACGCTTGCATGATGTGTTGACAGTGCATCTGCCCATATAACCAATAACAAGTACTTCGATACTGATGATGCATTTTGTTACTGTCAATTTTTATACATACAATCAAGCATCTTCTTACGCCGACAGTCACTAATGTGATATTAAGTGTAAATAGCTATACAAATGGGCGGATAAAGTTGTACATACAGAAGAACAAAATTATTACAAATATGAGGAAGTACAACATACCACACACAAACTTTTCAAAAACAAAAAACAAATGAACAATATGGTTCAGATAGCCTGATTTAATAATAATTAAAAAGGCCACGATTGCGTAGTTATTTCATTATTAAGTGATCACAACTCTCCCTCTTAGATCATATGTTATTAAATCAAAAATGTCTACCGGAACCATGCCTCGTTCGACTGTTAGATTTTAATGTTTTATAATCCTTATAACGCTTTATATTGCTAATGTTTTGTCATTTGATTTTGCCATTTGATTAGGGACTTTCCGTTTTGAATTTTCCTCGGAGTTTAGTATTTTTGTGATTTTACTTTTTTTTGTAGCTTGTTGTATTATCATAATTTTTGGGCACCAATCAAATTAAAATATAAGGTAAAACTCTGAAATGATACATCAAAAAAAAATCAATTTACGACTCATAATTCTATCAAACACATAATGCGATTGTTACTTTTGTCTCTGTGTTTGAAGTATTTTGTATGGCACTGTAATGCAAATCTGTAGGATTGATGATTATTGTCGAAGCAATATTCGATATTTTAGTTGAACTTTAAAGCATTATGAAATTATCATTGAGTTATCCTGACGTCTTTAAATTGGCAGAAGTCTCGACCTGGACCTTTAATTGAATGCTCAATATCCATGGGCACTTATGCAAGACCAATTTTCTTCTTGGCATTTTATATTATAATGTTATATTATAGTTCGTTTCTGTGTGAGTTACATTTTAATTTTGGGTTTCTGTTGTGTCGTAGTTCTCTTATATTTGATGCGTTTCCCTCAGTTTCAGTTTGTTTCTCGGATTCGTTTATTCTCTATAGATTTATGAATTTACAACAGCGGTATACTACTGTTGCCTTTTTTTACATACATAAAAATACCGACAATTGTAAATGTAAAGAAAAACAATCCAGCTGAAGCACGCCTCCGGGTTCAGGATTTCGCTGTATTAAAGGACCCATTAGTGGCCTTCGGCTGTTTGTTTTTCTTTATCTTTCAACGGGTTGTATTTTTGACACATTCCCCATTTTCATACTCAATTATCCTATATAAATATATCACATCCCTTTTTTAAATCTCCAACATTTCTATGAATGTAACAAATATTTTGATCTTTTGGCGTTTCTTTCAAAACTTTAATCACTAATATACTATAATGTTTTCAACGTAAAAGAAATCAACATAAAATTGAGAAAGGATATGGAGAATGGGTCAAAGCGACAACAACCCAACCATAGAGCAGACAACAGCCGAAGGCCACAAATAGGTCTTCAATGTAGCGAGAAACTCCCGCACCCGTAGGTTCCTTCAGCTGGCCCCTTAAAAGTATGTATACCAGTACAGTGATAATGGACGTCATACTAAACTCCAAATTATACACAAGAAACTTAAATTAAAAAATCATACAAGACTAACAAAGGCCAGAGGCTCCTGACTTGCAATTGGACAGGCACAACATTGCGGCGGGGTTCAACATGTTTATGAGATCTCAACCCTCCCCCTATACCTCTAGCCAATGTAGAAAAGTAAACGCATTACAATACGCACATTAAAATTCAGTTCAAGAGAAGTCCGAGTCCGATGTCAGAAAATGTAACAAAATAAAATAAATAAAATGACAATAATACATAAATAACAAGACTATTAGCAGTAAACTGACATGCCAGCTCCAAACCTCAATTAAACTGGTTGAAAGATTGTCTTCATCATATGAATATCAGGCACAATCCCTCCCGTTAGGGCTTTAGTATCATACTATCATAAAATATACGAGAGGAACATGCCAACAACTGTTTTTAAATAAATGTGTTTAGTTCCGATGCAAAGACCCTATAAGTTAATCAATAATAAAGCCAAAATATGCAATCTTTAATGACCTGACAACAGTATCGTAAGTATATCCCTTCTTAATAAGTCTGTTTAAAGGTTTTGTTAGCTTTTGAGGTGAATACTGACATTTTTGTGCTTTGTAAAGAATATTACCATAAATAGTTATCAAAAGTACCAGGATTATAAAAGATTGGATGTGACATACCTGAACGTATAAGATGTCTGCATGTAGAGTTATATTTACGAATTATTTCCTTATACCGATGATAAAATTTAGTAAATGTTTTGACTAGTTTGTGATATCGAAAAACCTGGTGTAATAATTTTTCAGTAATATGTTTACCATTTTTGTTCTATATTTCAATTCAGTATTCACTAAACTGTTGACTAACACAGACATCTGTGTGGTGGTACTTTTATATTAATACTTAAGACATTTGCAATTGAAAAAGCTCAGCTGATAAAAAGAAATATATTAGAAATCTAAGGTTTTATGCGCACGTCACACAGGTTGCATGTCCTTATATTTATTGGTTTTTTATTTGATTTTGTGTTTTAGTAGGTATCTTGTTAAAAAGGAACACATAACGGCAAAACAAAACAGTTTAAGAACCGGTTCCCTGTTTACATGTGGATGCAAAAAGTATAATCACAAAAATACTGAACTCAGAGGAAAATCAACTCGGAAAGTCCATAATCACATGGCAAAATCAAATAACAAAACGTATCAAAAACGAATGGACAAGAACTGTCACACTCCCGACTTGGTACAGGCATTTTCAAATGCAAAGGATGCATATATTTAATTTCAATTCAAGGTGGTACCTAACACTTTCACTAAAATTAATTTGGCTCGTTTAATTTTCATAAAATTTTGACGAAGTATTTACTTTGATCCTTTAACAAAAATATAAAAAAAATCAAAAATTTTGAACCAACGGTTTTGTCAGAAAAATTACACTGGTTATTTAGCAGTTTGACAAACACCAATTTTGATCATATAGAAGCTTAATATTATCTCTACAACTCAACGTAATTAAAACGTTGAGCTGACTTTACAAAGTTATCTCCCTGTGGTGCTAGGTACCACCTTAAAGGTTCGTGACTACTTTTACGGTATTTTTTAAGGTTAATTGTTTTTTATCTGTCTAGATTCTATGATTTCTGTCGTAATTTTGCAATCCTGGTAATATTTGAAATGTTTAACAAGCATAACACATTATAGCTTCCTAGAATTCTAACACTAAGGGATCTTGGGACTATAAAACACTTACAAATCGTTATCTTACGACCAATATTGAATTAAGCAAATGATATTCCAATTCATAACCATGGTTCTTTTAAATACGAGCGATAGGAAATCAATTGACATCTATTTATATGTCTTTTTCATTTTTATTTAAACATTTTAGTTTTCGCAAATTGTTTCGTTTATACTTCAAAATCTCGTTCACTTTGTGAACTAGAGATACAAGACATTCCTTCGCCATTACAACAACAAGTGCAATTATCAAGGGTAACATAAAATCAGTGCTTCTACTGGAAACAATACCACCAACAAGATTAGCAAATGGTTACCAAAAACATTATACATTCCATTATACATTTCATTTAAAACCATTTGTAATTAACGGTCTGACGGTTTTCTTATTGTAATTCGTAAGATTAAATTAAAAAAAATCTAACAAATCTTTTCTTCTATCAAGCATACTGAATCATATTAATTCCTACAGGAGCACCCGTTTCCGTCCAAAGTAAGTGTTTGACAGCTATAAATCTGGAACTTGACAAATATTTTGATCACGTTTTAATTGTAAAATCTCTTTCTGAATATAGTAGGCGTTCAATACAATTCAATTAAATAAATGATTGGTTTCAAATCTGAGTTACGTTTTCTTATTTGAAGAAGTCTTAACGTTAGCTGAGAATAAATAGTTATCAAAGGTACCAGGAATAATTTAGTACGCCAGACGCGCGTTTCGTCTACATTAGACTCATCATGATGCTCATACTAACCAAAATAGTATAAACCAAACAAATACAAAGTTGAAGAGCATTGAGGATTCAAATTCCAAAAATTTGTGCCATGTCTGGGATAAGAAAATCCTAGTTTCGAAAAATTCAAAGTTTTGTAAACAGGAAAGTCATATATTCGATAATTAAAAGTATACATGGTTGTGCATTAGAGACCCCAACACAAAGTCGTGCGAATTATATTATGATTTGTTATAAGTTATACTCGATTTTTTGGGGATGATGCTTTTATCTCAAGTTTATATCGTTGTGTATCCCCACAGCCAAAACCATCTCCAGGTAATTTACAAGCCATTTCCCATCAACATATCATATATAAATATAACGTTTCTTCTAGAATTGGTTAAGTTTTCAAGAGTTGCTCTCAAAGTGAACAAGATTACGAAAACTATTCTTTTCTGTTGACAAGGTTATCAGTGCAGTGATATTACTAAATTCAACCGACCAGAACGAAAAGTCATGATTCTAACAATGAAGAATGCTTGTATGCTATTATGTCAGAAAACTCTCATACTCGGCCGTTCAGTTACGTTAGTCTCTTGGTTGTTTTGTTGTTACAGTTCGTTTATATTTTTTTTTCGTTTTATATATTTTCAAATGTGACATTTTTTAAGTTCTAACCTCGCAATTATACACCAGTATACTATTTTGTTACATTTGACCAGAATGCTACTTCAATATCTATTCTGAACAATTCGAATGAAAAACTTGATTAAATTCAAACTATTTAACTGGAAGTCACTATTTCTTATGTCAGATAAAATAAATATCTACTCTGAAATATCAATACTTATAACACAACCGTGTGTAATTTTAATTTGAACTTATTGAATCACAATTAAAATTTAACGGGATAGTTTGAATTGGATCAACATTGTCCGTAGAGTCAAATATTTCCCTTATTATCAGAATTCATAAGTTGAAACAAGTTTTCGAGTAAAATACAACTGATGTATCATATCATATACACAGCTTTAAATAATGACAACAGTAGTAAACCACTGTTTAAAAGTCATATCGATAGAGAAAACAAAACAAAGGGGGAAACAATGAAATGGAAAATAACCAATAATACTGACGTCCTACATTGTATCACATAATTTGCAAGCTGAGAATGAATTAGTATTAACTACAACCCTCTCCGAAAGTTTAACGCATAATATGTAGTTGGGTGACGCTTGTGATTAACTTTAATATCAACATAAGATCTAGAAAATAATGATTTTATTTCGGCTGCAATCTGGATTTGTTTTTAATGTGACCACACAATGGAATTATTCAAATGATGTAAAAGTGTTATGAAAATAGTCACATTTCGTTTGTTTGTCGATGAAAGAATATGGCAGAATAAGAATACAATATTGATTTTCGCGGAAGAATATGGGTCAAACACAAACATTATGAGGTATTATAACAATTAAATGCATCTTACATATGCAATACTAGAAAAGATTTGGAAAATAGTTGCAGATATCTATTTATATGAAAGTTAATGTTTTTAGATTACCAATACTGTTTGTCGTAGTTCTTTCAAATCAACTCAACCTGTTCTGATCTTCTCTGATACATATTTTAGGATTCTCATTTCCTGCCTTATAATTGTTTCTGTACTTTGGTTTACGCATAATTGCATTTATGTTTAATGATAAATTGGAAAATGCTTAGACATGCCTGACGTCTTGAAAATCTGTCATTCAACAAAAGGGCGACAACTTAACAGAAGCTCTTAAATAACTCAATGCGCTAAAAGTTCAACTGTTACAAAAGCCTGACAAGCTAGAAGTACTAAAATCAACAACAACTTCACAAACAAAACAACAAAAAATGTTGGACACATGACTTTACAAAAGTTGAATACTATGAATCTATTATACACACACTCTAGCAGTACAACATTCTATCGCAATAAAAAGTAAAATCACAAAAATACTTTACGATGAAAATTCAAAACAGAAAGTCCCTAATCAAATGGCAAATCCAAAAGCTCAAACACATCAAACGAATGGATAACAATTGTCATGTTCTGACTAGCTATAGACATTTTCTTATGTACAAAAAAAAAAAGATTAAACCTCTATACAACTAAAAAGGCACAATAATATTAATTTTTAATTGCATCTTTTTATTTTCTAGCGTCCTTGTGTTCAAGAACGTTTGCATTCATTAAGACGGTCGTTGATATTGTTACGTCATATGGACTTCAACTGACAAACACAAATTTTATTCATTGATAAGCTTAATATTACCACTACAACTCAACGTAATTAAAACGTTTAGCTGACTTTACAGAGTTATCTCCCTGTTATGTAAGGTACCACCTTAAAGGTTCGGTACTACTTTTACGGTATTCTTTAAGGTTAATTGTTTTTTATCTGTCTAGATTCTATGATTTCTGTCGTAATTTTGCAATCCTGGTAATATTTGAAATGTTTAACATGCATAACACATTATAGCTTCCTAGAATTCTAACACTAAGGGATCTTGGGACTATAAAACACTTACAAATCGTTATCTTACGACCAATATTGAATTAAGCAAATGATATCCCAATTCATAACCATAGTTCTATTAAATACGAGCGATTGGAAATCAATTTACATCTATTTTATACGTCTTTTTTCATTCTTTTTTATCATTTTAGTTTTATCATAAATTGTTTCGTTTATACTTCAAAATCTCATTCACTTTGTGAACTAGAGATATAAGACATTCCTTCTTCATTACAACAACAAGTGCAATGATCAAGGGTAACATCAAATCAGTGTTTCTACTGGAAACAATACCACCAACAAGATTAGCAAATGGTTACCAAAAACATTATGCATTCCATTATACATTTCATTGTAAAACCATTTGAAATAAACGGTCTGACGGTTTTCTTATTGTAATTCGTAAGATTAAATTAAAAAAATCTAACAAATCTTTTCTTCTTTTGAGCATTCCGAATCATATTAATTCCTACAGCAGCACTCGTTTTCGTCTTAAGTTAGTGTTTGACAGCTATGTAGCTAGATATTTTGATCACGTTTTAATTGTACAATCTCTTTCTGAATTTGGTAGGCGTTCAATACATTTCAATTAAATAAATGATTGGTTTGAAATCTGTGCTACGTTTTCTTATTTGAAGAATTTCTTAAAAGTTAGCTGATTACTAAGTCATCAACCCGTTCATTAACAATAAACATGGGTGTGCATTAGAAGCAACAAATACAAAGTCGTGCAAATTATATTATAATTTTGTATCAGTTTTACTCAGTTGACTCTGTTGTACATCATAATTTGGTATAAGTTATACTCAGTTGACTCTGTTGTATATTATAATGTGGTATAAGTTATACTCAGTTGACTCTGTTGTATATTATAATTTGGTATAAGTTATACTCAGTTGACTCTGTTGTATATTATAATGTGGTATAAGTTATACTCAGTTGACTCTGTTGTATATTATAATTTGGTATAAGTTATACTCAGTTGACTCTGTTGGAGGATTTTATCTCCGTTTATATCGTTGTATAGACCCACAGTGAAAACCATCTCCAAGCCATCTCACAGAAAAGTATTATATAAATGTAACATTTTTTCTGGAATTGGTTGAGTTATCAAAAGCTGATCTCAAGTTAAACAAGATTTAACAACTATTATTTCCTTGTTGACAAGGTTATCAGTGCAGTGGTATTTCTAAATTCAATCGAACATAACGAAAAGCGTCTTTTGTAGACGAAACGCGCGTCTGGCGTATATACTAAATTTAGTCCTGGTATCTATGATGAGTTTATTTACCCATAATACTGATGGTCCATACATTGTATAACATAATTTGCAAGCTGAGAATAAATTAATATTAACAGCAACCCTCTCCGAAAGATTAATGCATAAAATGTATTGGGGTGACGCTTGTGCTCAATTTCAATACTAACGGAAGATATTGCAAAATAATAAATTTATTTCGGCTACAATCTGGATTTTTTGTTTAATGTGACCACACAATAGGATTATTCAAATGATGTAAAAGTGGTATGAAAATAGTATCAACATTTCGTTTGTTTGTCGATGAAAGAATATGGCAGAATAAAAATAAAATGTTTCTGCCTCGTGGTATAATATGGGTAAACACCAATATTATTAGATATTATCACAATTAAATGAATCTGACATATCAATACTAGAAAAGATTTGCAAAATAGTTCCAGATATCTATTCATACGAAGTTATTGTTTTTAGATTACCGATACTTGCTGTGGTAATTCTTTCAAATCAACTCAACCTGTTCTGATCCTCTCTGATACATTTTAGGATTCTCATTTCCTGCCTTATAATTGTTTCTGTACTTTGGTTTCCGCATAATTGCATTTATATTTAATGATAAATTGGAAAATGCTTAGATATGTTAGACGTCGTTAAAATCGGTGTTTCGATAAAGGGCGACAATTAAAATGAAGCTTTTAAATAACTTATTGTGCGGGGAACATTCAACGGTTACAATAGCCTGACAAGCTAGAAGTACTAAAATCAACAACAACTTGACAAATAAAACGAATACAAATTATTGGACACGTGACTAAACAAAAGTCAAACATTAGGAATCTATTATACATATACTCTAGCAGTACAACATTCTGTCGCAATAAAAAGTAAAATCACAAAAATACATTATAAGGAAAATGCAAAACAGAAAGTCCCTAATAAAATGTCAAATTCAAAAGCTCAAACACATCAAACAAATGGATAACAACTGTCATGTTCCTGACTTCCTGAAGGCATTTTCTTAAGCAGAAAAAAGGAAAAAAGGTTAAACCTCTGTGCAAACTAAAAAACCACAATAATACAAACTGTAAGTAGACTTATATACAATAGATAAATAAGCTGTTCAACAGCTGTATAAACAGGAAAGACAACAATTCACAGCAGTAGTTAACATTTCGAAGTAATTCGCATAAAAAATCCAGTAATTCGCATAAAAAATCCGAACAAACAAAACGTACAACAAAGAATGAAACAAAGACTAGTTAAGTTAGAACAATAACCTTTCAAGTCTGGAAACAAAATCAAACTATATACATTTTTATTTAAAGTACAACATTTAACCTATTCAGCTTAATCAGCATCAATACTGCACATTATATACAATAAAATTCGCCGGACAAGCTTCATAAAAATAACTTCAATAATAACAAATGACTGTGAAAGTTAAAAACACAAATATTCTACGTCAAAGCCCTGACTAGGAAAACAACACGACAAAATAGTTGTGTAAGGTAAAGTAAACAGGAATAATAGCCGGACAAGGCAAAATATATCATTGGACTTTTATTTATGGATGGAATTTCAGAATAATATGCTTGAAGGCTTTTACAGTTTTAATCATCAAGAAAAGAATCTCTAAAATTTGCAAATTAATCAATTTTCCTACCCACTAAGTGTCTGACGAAGGACTGGAAGTATTTGCTGACGGTTACAACGTAAATTAACGACCTCTAATTTGTAATCACCTTGGAAGAGACTAATTTACAAAATTATAGATCGACCTTTCTTTTTTTAAGAACCCTAAATTTTAATTGCATCTTTAAATATTCTAGTGTCTTGTGTTCGAGAACAGTAATGTTCATAAAGACGATCGTTTGATTTTGTCATGTGTTATGGGCTTCGCTTTTTTTAAATTAATTAGAATTCGGTATTTTTGTTTATAGCTTCATTTTTCTATCTGTATATCTTCGCAATACAATTATGGAACAGTGCAGATATTTTCTATGTGTCGTGGATTTTTGCAGTAGGCTGCAGGTGCAGGTCGTCTCGAAAATATACTCAGCAAGATACTGCAAAACATGAGATGGTTGTTCACCTCCAAAGAACATTTCTGAAAGTTTCAAATAATTTTGAGCAAGAAGACGATGCTGAATAATCAATTTAAGATAAATATATAACATTATCTGAAATACAAATGGACGATAATTTCTAATTCAATTTTGCTTTTAAATTTCTAATATCAAAATGATAATTCAATTGCGTCATTCAAATGGAAGTTGTATAATTCATTGAAACTTTTAATAATGTGAATTTACACTTAAAGCTGGAAATAGTAATTAATAAACATTGCTTTCAGAGCTAATGACGTCAAGATGACTTTAATATGATTTACAAAATATTTGTGTAAAATTGTACCACTTACTCAATGAAGTAGAGTCAATAGTAGTTGGAAGATGTTCAAACTCTTTAAATCCATTCAGAACCAGATGTAAAACAATAATTTAAAGTGAATGTATTTTACGACTTCGAAAGAAGCACGATAGATTTTGCCATTGATTAGGCTTTCAAGTTTGAATTTTCCTCGGAGTTCGGTATTTTTTACTTTTTTTTTCTTTTCAAAGCATACTCTTCTGTTGCCTTGGAGCATTATCAGTATTGCAAAACTATGCTATCTATCATCTATATTGTTCGAAAGGGAAACGGGAAACACTCGGTAAATATGTGAATGAGAAAACTATTCTGTAGCTAGATAGTTGGTATAAAGACATTGTCTCGGTCAGCCAATTCAAGGATCTTTATAAATAAAGGGAATAGTAGTATACCGCTGTTCAATAATGATAATTCCATTAAGTAAAAAAACAAACCCGGGTAAGAAACTAATTGTTAATTTCTGTGTCATTTCTTCTCTTGTGGAGAGTTGTCTCATTGGTAATCCTACCACATCTTCTTTTGTTTAATATAAAATCGAGGGAAACACATTAACTATAACTATAAAACTATTTTAAAGAAGTGTTTGTGTCAGTTAAACAACTTAGTTAATGATGTCCGTGAAATGTGAGCTTTTATGAGCGTAATTTATAAATAGAAATATGGTAACGACCTACGTTTGGTATAAAAAAAAAATACAAGACTTGAAAGAAGTACTCTTTTATTTGAAAAATACACAAGTGTAAAAGTTCCCCGACGTATAGATCCTTGGTTGTTTTTGGTTTCATTGTCGAGGTATGTGAAAGAAGGTAGGTAGTAAAACATTCTATTAAACTAAGTAAAAATTTAGAGAAGAGCAAAATAATATACAAAACTCATCAATTGTGGTACATTAAAGCTATTCACATTTTCATTTTAGCAAATCTAACTTCCAAAAAAACTTTAGTGGACTATCGAGAATAAAGAATTCAAAATCACGACTATTATAACATTATTGGTTCTTACATCTGATAATGGAAGGAAATAACAATAAGTCAGTCTAACTTTTCCCGGAGAGGAGATAACTTCAAAAGCAAACTTTATAAGCAGACACTTTGCCTTCTAATACAAATGTATCGTTTGCCATTTTGTCGGAAGGTTCATAGACATAAATCTGCTAGTAAACACTATATACGATATCTCGTTTACAAATCATTTATTCTTTCTATTGACATTCTTCTTATACTAAACAAACAACACTTTCTGGGTTTCATGTTTCTGGTGATAAATGGCTTAATAAAATAGGACTTCAAGTCACAAGAAAGCTAAGCTTTGAACATTGTGTTTATAATATACTCTGCGTTCGTCTTAATTTCCTCTATTACAGTATTCCTAACACTTGATTGAGTACCTTTTATAAACTAATATAAGACTAAGAACAGTTTTCACCGAGGTCACTCGTGAAAATAACAAGTAAATAAGACTTGAAATGAAAGCAAAATCAATGCATAACGGCGATATTAGAAAATATGATTTATATTTTTTTTTGTCAAAGTCAGAGCAAATATGATGTGATGTATATATTTTAATCCTACAGCAGATTTTCGTGATGACAACACTGTAATATAGTACATTCTAAAAATGAGAGATCGATTCTTAAGTTAAAATCTAATTGAGGCGCAAATCACCGACGAATCTGATCAATTCAGCAATTTACGAAATAGGTCTGCATATCGTTTCATAAATGAAGTCTCCAATATGCATTGTAAAACAAAAAAGTTTTCTTATAGCTCGATTTTTGTTGTTTCATTTTATCTTATCTTACTTTTCACACTAATCATGTATTCACAAAAACGTGATCAATCTACTTAAATGTTTATTTACGACGAATTGGTGATTTCTCCATGAAATTTGGAATGAATAATCTTCTTAATGTATCATGTACATAGCATGTTTAAAGACAATAACAACCAAAACCAAGGAGTAAACAAAGACTCAAAAAACCATAGGACATTTATATCAACAGTTATAAATAATAAATAAGAAACAACACGAACTCCACTAAAAAGCGAGAGTGAAATCAGGTGCTGCGGAAGGGTAAGTATTTCCTGCACCGTATACGGCACCCGTCGTGTTATTTCTTTGTTCAGTTCGGTAATGATGGAAGGTTATTATGACTGAGGAAGAATATCAGATATGATTTCTGACACACTTTTGTCATAATGGCCAATCAGCTCATGATGGCGACCGCTAAATTTCTTGAGTAATGACCTTAATTTGATTGATTCATATCCCTGTCTTAGCAACTTTTGAGAAAGCAGTATTCCTCGTTCAACAAAATCAACGTACTTTGAGCTAGCTCTAGAGTAACGTATCAATTGAGACACATAAACTCCATATGCTGGTGCCGCTGGGATGTTGCTACATAGAAATGGAAAGTTGACTATAGGAAAATTAAAATCATCGCATTTGCCATAAATTTTTGTATTCAACCTACCATCAGTAGTCATTTCGAGATAAAGGTCTAAATATGAAGCAGATTTATCTGTGTCGGTAGTATCTTTAATTTCAAGTTCACTTTGATATATTAAATGTAAGTGATCACTGAATCTATTATTATTAAGACAGTACATCATCAATATACCGAAAGATGAAATTAAAATACTGGGCTAATTTCTTTTCTCCTTTCTGTACAAACCCTTGGATAAATTCTGCTTCATAGGAATACACAGACAAATCTGCAAGTAGAGGAGCGCAATTGGTACCCATTGGGATTCCAAAAGTCTGTTGGAAGCCCAAACCTCCAAATTCAACAAATAGGTTGTCAATTAGTGAGTATGGCAGTAAGAACTTTAGAAAGGGGTTTAGTGGAACACTTGGAAGAACCTGCAATATACCTTTCCTTATAAAGATTTTTGTGAAGCTTAGGAATCCAATATAAGGATAGAAGATCCTGGTCTTCATCCTTTGGATTAACACCAAAGGAGATTAGAACCGATTTGAGGTTTTCCAGAATCTCCTGCTTCATAAGTGTACTTAGTGTATATGTAGGATTTCCAAGTGTGTTATTCATCCCGTGTTCCTTAATCAGGCAGTCAATGTAGTGTTTCTTGCAAACAAAAACAATATTGTTTGAGGCTTTGTCAGCTGGAACGACAACATATTTGTCATGGAAGCTAACAAACTCCTCTATGACCTGAGGGTCTTTAAAGATGGAAGGAGCTTTGGTGCTCATTGACCCTTTAAGCTTACTTACTCTTATCTGAATCAATGACCTCACTGATTTTACCCACTCTGAAAGAGTGTAAACCTCAGCCTTTTCTCTTTTTACCCAGTCTTTTGCATAACCCTCACCAGAATCCATTAGTAGTTTGAAATTCTGCTTTCTTTTCCCGATTTGTCGCAGTTAAACGTCGCAAAAAATATCATTTTACGTAAGCACGTCATTACCTCCCCTGTAAAAAGTAAAATCACAAAAATACTGAACTTAGAGGAAAATCAATTCGGAAAGTCCATAATCACATGGGAAAATCAAATAACAAAAAGCATCAAAAACGAATGGACAAGAACTGTTATATTCCTGACTTGGTACAGGCATTTTCAAATGCAGAAAATGGTGGATTAAACCTGGTTTTATAGCGCTAAACCTCTCACTTTAATGACAGTCTCATCAAATTCCGTTATATTTACAATGTAACTATCTTAATGCCGATTGACTGGAAGCTAATTGTCTGACCAGTGTTTTGAATGAATTGGTCTGTAAATTAATTGAGAGACTGAACCCGATTCAAAAATTTAATTGTTTAGACTTTTGAGGGCTGTTCGAGTTCAAAAAGGTTGTTTTAGTTCAAAATTGGCTAACTAGTGATCGTGTTAATTGCAATACATTACTGCTTATAATGTTTTAATTTATTACTGTATAAGAGGTTTATGATACATACTAAAAATCAAATTTCCCCATCTCCGGTAATTGCGACCTTAAAATCATGTAGAGTCTTTATACTCAAAACAGTATTTCGTGTGAACATGCATTAACATTTAGAAAAAAGCGTTTGATAACAACACTGAAATACACAGTCTAAAGGTGAAACAGTAACATATCCTTCATCATATGGATGACGGCAGCCTTTTTATAATTCTAACCATTTTTTGATATTGACACAGAAACTACACAGTTATCTGAAATATTTTCAAAGGAATATGAATATGTATGATGATCGTCTTCTGAAGTATATCGTCATACGCATAAGGCTAGGGTGGTAGCTGTTATCAAATAGTCCGTTTGTATATGTTTTTGTAGTAGTTGAGTGTTTGTTGTACCTGGGTTTTTTTCTCTTGTGGTTGATGTGCTTCACTTTGTTTTGGTTTTTATAACCCGGATTTGTTTCAGTTAAATCAATTAAATACTATTGAACAGCGGTATACTAATATTGCCGTTCTAGCGATTTACTGCTTTATAACAGGTTGTCATTGCACATTTTTCGAAAATTCTAAAAATATATTGTTAGCTTGTTCAGTATATGCACAGTTTTCATATATAATTACTTTATAAGGGTACAAACACGATCAACCCAGTTCCCGGAAATGTAATAGCATTCAACCGAAATGTATTGGGCTTTTCTGCTGATCTTAAAGTAAAACCAATGCGACCTCTCAAGTTTAAAGACTGATCCATTCTCAATATGGAATTAAACAATACGTTAAAACATAACATTGACTTAAATTGTGGGTCCAGTGTCTTGTTAGTTCGTCAAGATACCAACTGCGTCCTTCCTGAATCTGTTCTATTTCCTTTGAAATAGGTCTAAAAATATTTCATACAGAGTAATGAAAATAATACAGGATAATGAGATATTTCATTCCAAAATTATATTGTATGATAACACCTGGTTTTAGCTCAATAATGTAACTTTATTTTAATCGAGCTGCTTATATAGTCACACATATGGATTCTGAGGAGAGAAAAAAATTAAAGCCCTTCCCTGTCCTTTGTTCGATAGACTGTACAATAAATAGAAATGTACAATGAATGATTAATAATAATTGTCATCATACATCTTAAAACCGAAGATTAACAAGGGTCATAAAGAAATAAAGAAAAACACCATGAATCTAAAGTGAGAACGTTTTACGCCAAATAGCCACTACAAATTAGGTTATAAGATATGTCATGGGATAGTAAATTAACTTTGGCATTTGTTCTTCATGACCACAATTGGGAAAGATAAATACCATTGTATGGTTGTCTGATAAATAATCGTATTTCGTCCATTTCTCATTTCCAAATTGACTGCGTTTGCTTAATTTCAACGTCTCCTTTAATGTTATTTGTATTATTTGATAGATCAATAATTTCTCATTCAAGAAAACTTTCAGCATTAACTCATGATGGATTTTGTTTTACAAAAATTAAGCTAAACAAATATTCTGATTTGATACATATCTGTTTCAATATGACTGTATTTGATACTTAATTTTTCTTTTACAAATGCTTAGAATTTCTTCTGTCTTCTGTCACAGTTGTTTTTAAAAGAAAAAAACCTGTTTTCTTAACATGCAATTCACTATGAAGATATAAATATTCGAATTTTGAAATAGCTTCTTCATACATAATTTATGATTGTTAAGTTTAATCAAAAGAATCGAGAAAAATACATTGAACAAGAAGAAATCTGTCAAAAGAATGTCGTCATTGCAACAAAAACAAAATTATCAAAGAAATGCTCCAACTACAATTATAGAATTCTAAGAAGGAAACTAACCTTTGAGATGCCACCATGCTTTTTATAATTAAAATAAAAGCAGGAAGGATAATGCAATTTTAGG
This sequence comes from Mytilus edulis, assembly GCA_019925275.1. NCBI lineage: Eukaryota > Metazoa > Mollusca > Bivalvia > Mytilida > Mytilidae > Mytilus > Mytilus edulis. The sequence goes on along the minus strand of CM034352.1, from coordinate 112,683,905 downwards.
TACTATGCATGTTTGATCCTTAATAGTGTTTGTTTTTTCTACTAAGAAGAAATTTCAAATCTCAATATTCCATTAAGTTCTTTCCTTCTGATATTGTCTCTTTTATGAAATTTGCTCTCACAGTATTGTTTTCGCAGTGATGTACTTCTTACAGAGTTATGATCTCGATTCCCGTTAATATCACATCTTCAAAATGTTTTTGAGTTCAAAAAGATTTGGATGATATTTCTCTGAAACGTTGAAATTGTTGGGAATAGAGTTTTTTACCTCTGCAAGAACCATATTTTGCGAAAAGTCTGTATAAAATATTGTCAAATGACACCTGCAGGTAGAAGATCAGCCTGATTCAAGAAAATTTGGGTTATTCTTGGAATCAAATGAGATTATGACACAGTAAGGTTATACTCAGTGGAATTTGTTTTCATGTAAGGTGACAGACACATTAGCAATTCGCCTATTCAAAATCTAATGCATTCTGGGTAATATTTTCAAAAATGTACCCCAAAATGTTGGGATTGGTTTAAAATGTCATAACAATGGAAATTCAACCAATGACGTGACATGATTTTCATTTTGCAATACGAACAATGAAACAATTGTTTTGATTCTGAAACGGCCAATTTGAACTACCTGCATATTAAATAATGTATAAGAAAGTCGATAACAGCGTGCGGATTGTTTCCCCATGAATCTCTCAAGTGATGTAAAAATAAAACAATGTGGTATAATTGCAATTGAGATCAAACGTCGCGTCTACTTAAAACTGGTTCAAAAGATTTAAAATTCTTCTTTCCGTAGAGTCAAATAAAAAGTTATTCATTCCAAAATCATTCAATAGCACGAAAAAGGAAGAAAGCTTTGAATGTGTCTAAGGTCGAAAAAGTACTTTTCCCCGATGTTTAACTGTAAACCTATGTAACCTGCAGACACATGGTATTTATTTTGACATTTCCTAACTCGGTATGGACCTGATCAGGAAGATTAATTACAAAGTTATGTCTTTAACTGTAAATCTACATATATAAACTTGGTCTTAGGTTTAATGTTTTAATTTCGGTTGATTTGTATCATCCAGGGAGATTATATTATTTGAACACTACCTTTGCCTCTAATTTCAACAATTATTTCAATTTTAACAAATAATGGAGATAATATTGTTATATTTTGTTCTTCTTTGTTTTAACGATTTTTGTCTAATGTGTACACACAATTGAATATTTTCATATTGATACGTTCAAAATATTGTTAAAGTCAGTTAGCAATATCTAAAATTAATGTTTAAATACCAAACATGTAAGGTAAGTTAACCCAAACTTCATTTCTACGCTTTCTATGATCATTTTAATTAATATTTTTAGATCTATTCTGTAATGATAAACTCTATTTAGTATATACATCGTAAGTCTGATAAACTATATATTTTCAAGTAAAGATTTAGGGAATATTAAAATTAACGCTCCTGGTGCAAAAGTTTAAGCGGAAATTGATCCGGTCTGAATTAAAACAATACCTGATAAGAAATATATATCTATATTACTAACTAAACCTTTCAATTGGTGGTGAATAAACTCATATATTTATACAAGACGCGCGTTTCGTCTACAAGACTCATCAGTGACGCTCGAATAAAAAAAATGTTAAAAAGGGCAAATAAAGTACGAAGTTGGAGAGCGTTGAGGACCAAAATTCCTAAAAGTTTTGCGAAATACAGCTACGGTAATCTATTCCTGAGGTAGAAAAGCCTTAGTATTTCTAAAATTCAAAGTAAAAGCAGTAATCTCATTCTGTTTTGCTTTTTTCTAATGTGCTCTTATCTTGTTTTGTTAAAAAGGTAAACAATATTTTATAGCTCAATAGTATAACTAATGTGTTTACAGATAAAATCAAATTGCTTTACTGATCAATGAGTAGCATATCAAAGCTAATTTAAAAAAAAGAATGTATTTTAACTTTGCAAAAAAGCATAAAACGATAGTTGAAGTGTATTGTTAAACTTAACAGAACAATAAGCCAAATGTCTGATTTTATTAATAATAGTTGGCCATTAAAATTTGGGAAAAAAAAATATAAACTTTGAAACAATCGTTTTCATACTGATTACTTTTTGATACCAGTATTGCTAAAACGTAAGATGTCAAGTGTTATTAACTTAGAAAGACGGTAAAACACTAAAATATTAGCACTAATGAGGTTTTAAAACCAATTAAATCAAAATGGAAGTGATTAAATAAGATTATTGTTTGCATGAAATATTGTCAAAATAAAGTATAGGAAAACTAATAAAGCTTGGGAAAATACTAGCGATATTGTTATTGTAACGTAAATAAATTTTATCATCATTCTATTATGAATCCTTAATGCTTATTAGAAGTATTAATGGGTAATCAAATGTATTATTATTCTATAATTTTGCGCACGGAACAGCTTTCCGATTTACCCAAAGAGCTAACAACCTCCTTTATCTGATTTAAAAGTTTTGAATTGCCTCTTGGTATCATCCACTTATTTAAACAAATGACATAAGTTTCTAATGGAACAGTATGACATGTATGATGTTGTTTAAGTCGTGAACTTGCAAATTTACTTGACTGATGATTGGTGTTGGTGCCCACTTTACATGTGAGAGGTTGCACTAGTTTTAAAACTAGATCCACCATTTTTTTCCATCAAAAAATGCCTGTGCTAGGTCAGGAATGTGACAGTTGTTATCCATTTCATTCATGTGTTTGAGCTTTTGATTTTGCCACTTGTTTAGGGACTTTCCGTTTTTTATTTTCTAGGAGTTCTGTATTTTTTTTTATTTAACTTTTTACATTAATTTCGGTTCTGTTATACTAATATGAAGTAATATCATGATCATGTAGCCAATATATAAAATAATCGTTTCCAATTTATATTCATCAATTTAAATATTCTTGTCATCTGTAATAGTTAAATTTGTCTCACATATTTGCTATTTTTCGTGACACGTTTTCAGCGAATTCAATTATGGGAAGCTACAAAATGTCACAGTTTCCTAACCAGTCTGAATCCTTCAAAATTGATTTTGTTAATAAAAATCTTTTAAACCAGTAAATGATTCCGTTTTTAGAAGAAAAATCATTTTGAACATAATGAATTGCGTAATATTTTTTGGTGAACATAGAAGTTTGCAAATGAGTAGGTATAAATTAAAACTTAACTTTGTAATTCGTATTCTTCTGCATTTGATATTAAAGATTCTTCATTTAATTAACCTCGGTTTTCCATCAATAAAGAATTGGATGACCCTAAGCGCATTTTTCAACATATGTACTATTCTGCTTGTATTTCAAAATAATTTGATTGTTTCTTAAGTATAACTTCAATAACCCACATAGTATTAACCGTTTTGATCGTAGTTTAAGATCATATGGTAAAAGAAGGCATCAAGTAACATCCCCATGGGCTTGCTAAATATTTAAGAAATATATTGAAACATAAATCTCATTTTGACTGATTTACAATTTGTAATTTTGAAACCAGTGTGGAATTGTATGAGAAACCGAGAGAGACACATAAACAATAAGAGGAAAACAACAGAATAACAAGAACACTTAACTGCTACAAAACGCCAACAAACATAAAAACAGACTTAAATCAAAAACAGAAAGCAATACGTTTTAAAGCTATATCATATTGTAGAAGCTTCAAACTTTACTTAGTAGTTATAACTTTTAAATTTTAATATCGGAATGTTTGAAAATATAGATTCCATTTTAACATAATCAGTTTTGAATACTGTTATTGTCTTTTTGTCAACTTTTTGGAATTTCGTACTTGTTTGACTTTATGTAAGCGTCACTGATGAGTCTTATGTAGACGAACGCGCGTATGTTTCACCTCCTTTCAACACATATAAATTAATTTTTATGATTGATTGAGAACATAACTTCTCGAAAAGAAACAAATTATTTCCGATTATTTTTAAGCAAACTTTCTATTGTAAACTTTCAATTTCTATGAAACAGCATTCCTGCTTAACTTTAAAATTAACTGTTATCACAGAGATATGTCTCGCCTTTTTGTAATTTTGATTATGCAAATGTTGAAATCAAAATAGCAATACTTTAACATCTTACACAAGTTATGAAAATATTCAAAGTCAATGAACTATGACTGAGTTACATGGCTAAACAATCTCCATGTAAATGAGATGTGTCAATGCTTATACAACTGCATACCAAATACCATCATGACCATTGACTTATCATAAGTTGTTCCCAAATCTAAATACAAACATTAACTAGTAAACTATAGAAAAGTTTCAAAGTCAATAAAAGGGGATGGGGCTATAAAATCGCCATTATACGATACTTGCAAATGCCAATAAATTTCCATGCCAAATATTATTGACTTAACATTAGTAGTTCATTTTAAACAGATCTAATCACAAACTAATACATGTAAACTAAGATAAGTTTCTAAGTCATTAGACTGTGACTGAGGGGTGAGGCCAAATATTCTCCATGGAAATGGGATGTGCCAATACTTATACAACTGAATACCAATAAATATTGGCCTACCACTAATGATTCCCCTTGAATGACCTAATCACAAACTAATACATGTTAACTTAGAAAAAATTTCGAAGTCAATAGACCATGACTAAAGGGGCCGAGCTAAATTATCTCCATGGAAATGAGGTATGCCGATGCTTACACAACTGCATACCAAATATCATTGACCTACCACTTGTAGTTCCCCATATACTGACCTAATCACAAACTAATACATGTCAAATAAGCAAAAATTTCGAAGTCAATAGACCATGACTAAGGGGGCGGAGCCAAATTATCTCAATGGAAATGAGATATACCGATGCTTACACAACTGCATACCAAATATGATTGACCTACAACTTGTGGTTCACCATAAACTAGACCTAATCACAAAACTAATACATTGTTGACGCCGCCGACGCCGGAAACAGCATACCTATGTCTCGCTTGTTGACTCCGTCAAGGCGAGACAATTAAATGGGTATTTAATAAAGTCTCAGGATTAAACAACAATATGAAATGATTACTTGAGAAATATAAAAAAGAGACGAAAAGTACCAACCATCAAAACCAGATGGCTCTCAGGTCTCCGTGAGAGAAAGCAGATTTTGCTTCTAACGGAGAGAATACACTTAAAAAAAGCCATTGATAGTGTTGTTATTTTTCACTGCCAATCGGTGATGACATCCAGTTGTTAAAGTTCTCTTTGGATAAATGGTGAAACCTAGTTTCATTGGTCATCTTACAACAGGTCCTCGTTTTTGTATTCTTCAATTTAAGATTTAAAAATATAGTATTTGTGAAACAGATTCTTGAATAAAATGTGCAATGAACACTTTTTATTTCTTTTTCAGGTAAACTGCAATTAGCAGGAGCATTTGTAGTAACACGCCAAAAGAGATTTATGGATTGATACGAGTTCAAAAGATACATACTGGATTCTAGATTTGTTGTGTGTTTGCGATTATATCATTAATACGTTAAATAATGAAGGCTAGAATAATAGGAAACAAACGAAATATTAATATTTACGTTCTACATTTAACCGTCTATGACTTTTGATAATTTTCAACTTTACTTCCGAAGTTTTTTTTTGTAGATGACACCTTGATAAATGGAATTTATTTCAATATCCAATTGAAATATTTTTCTAAGAGAAGAATTGTACAATGATCTCTAGTTTTATTTAGGATATCGACATATCAGTCAAAAATCGACGATTGTAAAATAAACGTCAGCATCAATTACTCATAACACAGTTCAAATAGTCAAAGACATTTTTTGGAATAAATCAAGTGGAACTGATATGATTGACTCCTAGATGTAACAAAATTATTTATTGTGTAACAGAACTATATTGCAATCGTGAACAAAACATACAGTCACAAAAGAGACAAGTTAATTTGATTTATTGTCGACCATTTCGGAGGTTATACTGGCTTTCCTCATCTAAAAGATTACATTCAATTAACATTCTAAAAAAATTCCTTTATCATGGAACACGTTCAGAATTGCACTGTGATTTCATCAATGAATGCATCAACTGACAATTCAACTTTTATAGAACTTGCAATGAAAATAGCAAGGATGCAGCACCTGTTATATGGAGTAATCGTACCAATGGTTTGTGCCTTTGGGTTTGTTGGTAATATTCTAAACGTTATAGTATTTACAAAAAAGAAAAGCAACAAGACGTTAGATGACGTCGAATACTGCACAACTATATGCCTGGTGGCTTTGGCAATATCCGATATGATGTTTTGTCTGACAACTTTCCCAAATGCGTTTCTCTTACAAAGACATCTGTATCAGAGGTCAGAGTTCATGCTTTACTATCGGATGTATAGTATCACTGTCATAAGCACATTTATAATGAGTAGTACAATGATGACGGTACTGACTGCATTTATGCGTTACCTAGCAATATGTCATCCGTTTCGCTCAAGACAATTCATTACAATAAAGTCAACAATAACCGCCATTGTGATTGCATATCTGATATCATTTGCATTCAACATACCATACATATGGCGTTACCGAACGGAAAACTACTGCGTCAATATAGGTGATCTAGTAAAAATCGAAGATGGAACTTTATTTTTTAAAACTAAATTTGTTTATGTCTACAAAATATTTTGGGCTATATGCGGAAACTTCATTCCATTGATAGTGCTGTTGTATTGCAACATCCGGTTGATCAAAGCATTGCATTTGAGCAAACAACTTCGCTTACTGCATAGTCGTGACGACACTTCCTGTCTGTCTGCGCACCGACGAATAAATATTACCTTGATCACGATCATCATACTGTTCTTCATACTCGTGGCTCCATCAGAAATAACAAAATTTATCTTTTACATCATGAAAGAACATACAACAGATTATTACACATACAGAGTAGTTTCTGACGTCACGAATACACTACAGTCTATCAACTTCTCGGTCAACTTTATTCTTTACTATGTGATTATTGCTCCATTCCGTAAAACCCTCCATGAATTCGTGTGTGCATTTAAAAAACCAAAACGTAACACAATGACACGTGATCGTTCTTCAAATAGCGGGAAACAAACCGTTGTATTGTTATCTATTAGAGATCCAAACAAGTTGTAAGAACTATATAATTCGTTTTGTTTTATGTCATAAATATAAAATCATTTCCAGGCATTTTTGTTCTTCAAGATTCTTCATAGAAAAAACTGTCTCATATTCAGCTGCAGCACAAAGTCCCTTAGTAATAAAAGGTTTATATATTTTTTTTTCAATAAGACAGGTATTTTCTCATCAGGTCAACTTTGCTTGAGATATTTAAATTTCTGTTCAACCTCAAAATCGAACTAGGGTAAAGATTATATATCTCTTGCATCATGTTTGTAATGTAATAAGAGGATGACACGTTTTTACTTTAAAATTCCGCAAAAGCATTTCTAATAAAAACAAATATGCTACTTTATATTCCAATATGAAATGAACTGAGTCATAAAAGTCAGTCATTTAATAGCATATCTGTTTCAACTGATCTTTTCTCTCATAGTGTAATTTTATCTGTTAGTTTGACGTGCAAGTATTGTCTAAAGTGATGTCTCGGATAGTATATTTTTCATAGCTAAAAATACTTCAACAAATGAGAAATATTATATATAGGTTAAAACATTTGTAAAATTTCACCCAAATGATCAGCTGTGGGAATACCATTTCTAAATAAATAACTAGTTTTTTTTATGGTAAAATCGTTTTGGTGAACAAATATCACAAATGCTCGTCAAATCATTTTGTAAAGCTAATTAAACACATTTCGTCTTTATTTTGTTATCTTAACTTTGTTATTGTTGTTTTGTTTAGAATAACTGTATTGAAATGCTTAATTACAGATTGAAACACGACAAAAATATTTTTTTTATTTAATTCCACTACCCCAAAAAAACAGCTTTTCAAAAAAAAATTAGAACCTAGGTACCATTCCTTACTTAAGGGCCGATATTCTTATATCTCACTTTGAAAAAGAACAATACTGACTACCACAACAATTCAACAAAGATGTAATCACCAAAATGGTGGTCTTTAAGGTCGACAACATATTTGTCGAGTTAAATGGATTCATATTTCAGCACACAGTCGTTTTTTTTCAACCATGATGAATCTGATCGATTTGTTTGCGTACGAATATGAAGCAGAAATCGTACATATTATTTTCATAAATAAAAATAAGTTCTAAAAAAGTTCCTTAATTTCACTTTCAGGCATATTGATGATGTACTTTCACTCATTTGTCAACAGGTCAATGAGTAGTTTCACTACATGTATCTCATGGAACCTGATATTAAGGATATTACCGAAATAAGACGCAATCTTTATATCTGGATATTTCCTCGATATTAACACAGTTGGACGACTTAAAACTAAAAACTCTTGACAAACGTCTACCTTTCATTTTCAACGACCCTTTTCTCAGAACTCGATACCGTCGTATGGGTGTAACATATCTCAGTGTATACGGTATACTCCTGCATTCGTTAACAGGCATTTGCTACTTACACAACAGTGTAATGTGAGGACCGATTAAAATCGATATAACACAAGTTTTTACAGTTACCATCAGAATTTTGTTGACTAACACTCTCAGTGTCTCAACTTAATTTCGTCATGTTTTCTTTATCTTAAATTCTTAGAAAAAAATTCTTCCATCGGACATGTTACCTTGTGAACTAGCACTTTAAAAAAAAATCGGCATAGAGAGTCAGTCTTATACATAGCAGGGTAAATATGCATACAACGTTAACATGGTCTCGTCCTATATACGCATTCAATCTTAATCACTATCATATTTCTCGAATTGTAGATACGATGTTAGATTCGATAACATTTTAAAAGTGCATTTCATTTCATCAAAGTCTTATAATGCAAACTTGATAAGCACATCAACATAATGTTTATAATGTTATTGTAATCCTGAACGTTGTTAAAGAGGTATCATATATCGAAAAAACAGAAACACATCTAAAGTATAATATATTATGTTCGCTTACAAAGAATCTGAAGAGTTAATTTGAACATTATCATTTAAAAGATTTAATCATTATTTTTTTATGTTTCATTATGTTTTAAAAAAAATAAACATTTGAGTAGATGTTGATTTCTTCTTTGAAATTAATCTCTTACTACTTTGTGTTGTATCTTCTAGGAATAAGCAATTTACAAAAATGATGATACATTATCATTTTCACAAATTATCCGAAATGATCAGAAAATCTATGATAGATAGAAAAGTGGTTTCTGTGAAGTTGTCTTTTAAATAAAATAATAAGATATAAATTGTTTATTTGCTTTTTTTAAGATGACTATCTACTTGTAATGTTATGAGAAGAAGAATTTAGAGATTTATCTTCTTGTCTTGCTTTGGTAGTAACATTTAGAGTAACACCTTCAGTAACTCTCAATAAACACTTTTTTGCAAACCTCTTACAAAACAATGCCATGGTATCATAAATGTGGTTATTGCAAAAGCTTTGCTTTTACCCCAAAATGTGTCTCAAAATGGCTCTCAGTTACATCTGTGAACAAGAGAAATGTCATGATAAAGAACACTGAAGATTAGTAAAATGGTCTTCATTTTTACACAAGAAAAAGTAATAATCAATTAATTTAGATAGGCACACGATGTTCTTATGATTGTCCTGCGATTTTACAACGCTCCATTTCATGTAAAAAAAAAACAAGGAGTGGCATGCGAATCGTGCAAATCTTACCAGCAGAAGAAAGGCCGAAGATATCAAAGGGAAATTCAAACTCAAAAGTCGAGGACCAACTGACAACATCATTAAAAAAACCTTTCGAAATACGACCAGAAGACAAGTGTGTCTACACATCAAAACATAATCAAAGCGCTGTAAGAGCTGAAGGCAGTTAACCAAAAACCAAGGCAAACGTTATTATGAAACTGTGGTGCTTCAACATTAAAAATTTATATATAGAACATTTATGTTTATCTAATGAATTAATTATTAAGGCAAATAATTTATATGTTATAAAGGTTTTAAAAGCAATGCATATAGCAATGTATATTTTTTATGGTGAGTCTGCAGTGGTACAAGTTCGCGATGATTGCAGGTGTTCTACTTGGTAGTTAATGTTGGTTTTAGTTGACAGCTAGTAGTACAAGTTGACTTAGTTCGAACAAGTAATAGTATGAATGGACTGGTTTCCCTAGAAAAAAGACTGAGTTTGTGTTCTATAGTACAAAAGTTATGAGACACGAATCAGACAAATGGTCACTACTACAGGGATCAAAGGTGAGGTCTGACTGACCTGCCCATAGTAAATGTGAATGAATTTTTATTTTGTCCCATACATGAATATATATGGTTTAGAGGTGCGGATCTCGACGGTTTTCAAATTCTCAAACAATAAAGGGGTAGGTTCACCCAAGGGACTTCCCCTACATTTCATTTGATTTGTTATATTGTCCCATACATGAATACATATGGTTTAGAGGTGGGGATCTCATCAGTTTCCAAGTTCTCAAACAGGAGGGTGTAGGGTGGTCCAAGGGACTCCCCTATATTTTATTTAATTAGTTATATTGGCCCATACATGAATAAATATTGTTTCGGTGTGTGGGGATCTCAACCGTTTCAAAGTTCTCAAACAGGAGGGGTGGGTTGACCACAGGGACTTCCCCTATATTTCATTTGATTTGTTATATTGTCCCATACATGAGTATATATGGTTTAGGGGTGAGGATCTTGACCATATCCGAGTTCTCAAACAGGAGGGTGTACAGTGACCCAAGGGACTACCCGTATATTTCATTTGAATTGTTATATTATCCCATACATGACTATATATGGTTAAGGGGTGTGTATCTCAACGGTTTTCAAATCCTCAAACAGGAGTGAGTGGGGTGACCCAAGAGAAACCCTCTATATTTCATCTGATTTGTTATATTGTCTCATACATGAATATATATTGTTTAGGGGTGGGGATCTCGACCGTTTTTAAATTCTAAAAAAGGAGAGATGGGTTGACCCCCAGCGACTCTCCCTATATTTTATTTTATTTTTCATATTGTCACAGACATGAATGTATATGGTTAAGGGGTTGGGATCTCGTCCGTTTCCAAGTTATCAAACAGGAGGGATAGAGTGGCCCAAAGGAGGCCACCTATATATCATATGATTTGCTTACATTCAGATATTATATAATATAGTTCCATTATTTGTGAAAATAAAGTGAGAAACTTCCAGCTACTTTAAATGACCCTTCAAAATTGAGAAAAAAATACCCCTTCAAATTGCAGTAATATGTTTACACTTTAAAAGCATCTCACATGCATTATCATCATTTATCACTGATAAAGAAAATTTATACTGTGACCATGAACATATATATTGTAAGATATACTACTGTTCCCATCTGTCACATTGTATTGGATTTTGACATTATAATTTGTCAAAAAAGTAATTTTGAGTTTCTGTATAAAACATTTTCTGCTTATTCTTTTGGTTTTCAATTCTAGTGTTTATATTAATGTACCATGCATAGATGTATTTTGTCGCCTGCCTGGAATTTTTTGTAGTTGATCGCCAAAACCTGGAATTATCCTTATCCGCTTCCGAAATCGGATCCGATATTGTACAATTTGATCTTCACGGCAGCCATTGTTATTGTGTTTACAATGATGTTTTTGTCAATCAGATACGAATTTACACATTATTTGTAGGCCATTTTCTGTATAAAGCTAGCGGTTGAACAAAATGAACGTCGCTGTCATGAACTAGAGGCTCTAAAGAGCCTGTGTCGCTCACCTTGGTCTATGTGACTATTAAACAAAGGAAGCAGATGGATTCATGACAAAATTGTATTTTGGTGATGGTGATGTGTTTGTACATCTTACTTTACTGAACATCCTTGCTGCTTACAATTATCTCTATCTATAATGAACTTGGCCCAGTAGTTTCAGTGGAAAATGTTAGTAAAAATTAACAAATTTTATAAAAATTGTTGAAAATTGACTATAAAGGACAATAAACTCCTTAGGGGGTCAATTGACCATTTCGGTCATGTTGACTTATTTGTAAATCTTACTATGCTGAACATTATTGCTGTTTACAGTTTATCTCTATCTATAATAATATTCAAGACAATAACCATAAACAGCAAAATTTCCTTAAAATTACCAATTAAGGGGCAGCAACCCAACAACGGGTTGTCCGATTCATCTGAAAATTTCGGGGCAGATAGATCTTGACCTGATAAACAATTTAACCCCATGTCAGATTTGCTCTAAACGCTTTGGTTTTTGAGTTATAAGCCAAAATCTACATTTCACCTCTATGTTCTATTTTTCGCCATGGCGGCCATCTTGGTTGGTTGGCCGGGTCACGCCACACATTTTTTAAACTAGATACCCCAAAGATGATTGTGGCCAAGTTTGGATTAATTTGGCCTTGCAGTTTCAGAGGAGAAGATTTTTGTAATAGATTACTAAGATTTACGAAAAATGGTTAAACATTGACTATAAAGGGCAATAACTCCTAAAGGGGGCAATTGACCATTTCGGTCATGTTGACTTATTTGTAAATCTTACTTTGCTGAACATTATTGCTGTTTACAGTTTATCTTTATCTATAACAATATTCAAGATAATAACCAAAAACAGCAAAATTTCCTTAAAATTACATATTCAGGGGCATCAACCCAACAACGGGTTGTCTGCTCATCTAAAAATTTCACGGCAGATAGATCTTGACCTGATCAACAAATTTACCCCATGTCAGATTTGCTCTAAATGCTTTTGTTTTTGAGTTATAAGCCAAAAACTGCATTTTACCCCTATGTTCTATTTTTAGCCATGGCGGCCATCTTGGTTAGTTTGCGGGGTCAAGCCACACATTTTTAAAACTAGATACCCCAATGATGATTGTGGCCAAGTTTGGTTAAATTTTGCCAAGTAGTTTCAGAGGAGAAGATTTTTGTAAAAGTTAACGACGACGGACGACGACGACGACGGATGCCGGACGCAAAGTGATTGGAAAAGCTCACTTGGCCTTTCGGGCCAGGTGACCTAACAATAATGATGTAAATAAGTTTTTAGATTGTTTATTTGGAGACTTTTATGAAAAGGTTTGCATAGTTATAATTTCTTATTTTCTTTCAAGTGGAAGGTGACTCCGTTGGGCGTAGCTAGAACCAAGTCAAAATTCTGCTTGCAAAAGTGGAAGGTCACGGACCTCGGACCACCGGTAATTGGCACCCCTGCCTCCAAATTGAAAAGATTCTAATTTGAAATTGCCGCCAACAGCATGAACAGTTGAACTTTAATATTATATAATAGACTACTGACGTAGTTGTACTACATATTGATCACAAACAATATTCCTACAACTTTTGCCATTTGGGAAATCTAAACTACTTGTCTTAAGAGATTTTCGGCGATTAAATATTTCATATAATTGTTCTTTGACATCTTAGCCAAAATCACAGGTCATAATAAAATACACAAGGATTCCTAATGAGCACTATTTCCTATGTGTAACTTCACAACTTTTGGATGATTCGACGATCATTTAAGGTTTTTCTGATCATAGTTTTTGTAATCCAACAGTATTAAAAAAGTGTTCAATTAGTTATATATAACGTAGTAGTCAACTAGATTATTACAATGGCAAGTATTTCAGCATTTATTGGGTAGAACACAAATCTAGGGTGGTCGCATAATGCAGCTTAACTGCATAAAAAACCCAAAGACTGTATGCAGAAGCTGATTGATATGTAACGACGTTGCGCACGATATTGGTGTCACTTTGGAAATATGGGTTAGAAGGCGGGTTATACAAATTCAAGCTCTTATCCTATACAATAAATATCCATGGTATGCATATCATTCGAAAGGAAATAAACCACAGAAATCAATAACATAGATGATTTTGTGCTTTGTCTATTTTTTAATGAAAAACTTTGCTCATTTCGATGCCTATAACGTCATTTCAAGGGTGTCCCGCTGTTACAATTTTGTTTTATGTGAGTCTTTAAAATCCCAGTGCGGATTCATTAGCAAGTAGAATGGTTAAAAAATTTGCAATTGTTTTGTATACATTAAACTTAAAATGAAGTAACAGACGTTTTTAACTTTAAGAGAAGGAAGATCGTCAAAAGAGTTTAAATAAAAAAGAAAAAAAATGTCCCAATTTGCTGCTCAACCCGTAATTTTTTTTTTCTGTCTTCACTTTCATAAGATATAACGGACGAAAATGGATTTTAATAATATCAGAAAAATTATACATGTCCCGAAGAAGCTATCTGAAGTCATCATTAAGTAGCTGCGGTCTTATTTTAAAAACATCGTCATTTTTCCCGTGTCCAATAAAATGTCCCGATGGACAAAATAACACAAAGAATAATTCAGAGGCTTTTTATCAAACGAAATTCTACAATATCTCAATTTTTTAACACCTGTTAACTGATATGAATGGAAAATACATTTAATTTCCTTTAAAATGATATGATATGTACTTTTGTTTGAGTTGCAGTTAGAAAATCCGAAACGATCTAAGATGTCCAATGAAATGTCCCCGTAACCGTAATTTGACGTTCGCGTTATATAATAACGTTAAACTGTATACGAATTTTCTTGCATATTTGGCATAACATAATTTCATGATATGGTCTGATCTATATAAAATAAAGTTCTCGTTTAATATGCATTAAAATACAGATCTGCATTAATTCATGCATATAAGATGCCGAAATATTTAACTCGGATATTTCATAAAGACAAGGCCCCGGAGGTATAACAAAGAGAAAACTTACTGATAACCACACTCCCACTTTATAAAAGCAAGATACATTGAAAAAGAAAATGCGATCAAAAGTGAGATCTTCTTAATTATCCTCCTAAGCCAGATAGTATCTGTAATTCCTAGCATTGCTATTAAAAGATTCGAAGCTATACACATGAATGAAAATTCTCACAAAAAATCTATGAGAAAAAGTACACCTTAGTCGTGAACATTTCAGTAAAACGTGCAATCACTTTTTTTTTGTCGCATCGACTCATTTAACAAAACGTTTTATCAGAGAAATACTTGTATTTCATTAACATTTCAGTATAGCTAACGATCATTTTTTATCTACTGTGAGTAGAACAATTCCTAGTCATCTACCTAGCAATATGTGTTTAAAAAATAAGGTTATCACATTTAGAAGTAGTGTGGCAGAATGAAGATTATTTTCTCGAATCTCCAACAGAATTGCCTGGTACATAGGCATGTGATGAAACTAGTATATTGAAATTGAAACTTTTCTTTTACCATAATTTGAGAAAGAACGAAAGAGAGAGAGAGTGAGAGAGTAGTTGTCCGACATATATGATGGATGGCACACAAACATGTAGCAGCTAGCTCCAAGGTATTAATTTACAGACACTCCCAACTCATTCTAGAAAATAAATCAACCAATCAATCTGCGGTGTAAAGTAGATTTTTTTTTCATCTTCGCAGAACGTCACAAAACAAAGCTTGAATTTTAACTTTTACATCGCGATGACCGTGAAGGCATTCCGATGTATTGTTGCCATGGAGATTTGACTTTCGTTTTTGACTGGTATCCGTATAAATACGCGGATATCATCGAGTGCAAAATAACATTTCTTATCGCTTGTTATAAATTCACTTCTTCAATGAATACTCATAAGAACAGAAATTTATAATACGAAAATATTATGTCGTTACAAATATTTATATGCATTAAAAAATGCACACGTACAGAAAAATTATGTTAACACATGCGGAAGAATATCACAAGAAAGTTTTTTGGGGAAAATATGAATGTCTACTCAAATCCAATCTATTGGAAAAATCGAATTGTTATAGTGTCCACCATGCACTTGTACTGCACTTTTATTAGAATCGTAGAATAGAATGATATACAATTGGAAGAACATTATACATACATGTAACTGCTATATACAATTATAAATATAATATATAACAACAAACCAGAGTTTACGTATTTGTATCACCACAATATAATAGATATTAAAGCAGTGAAGTTGAATTCATTGTCATTTATTCATCATCCTAGCACGAACTTGTCTCAGAAAAAATATATCTCTGTACATAAACCTCAGTTTTCCGGTATAGAAATGTGATTTTTTTTCTGAGACAAGCGCTTGTGACCATCCACAAGAACTTACGGTCACCCGAGGTTCAGTACTTCAGTACTTTGATTATACTTTTAAAACAATGTAAAAACGAAACCAAAAAGATTGAAACCGAAAAGATGATAATAATCGGATGAATGTCAAAGAAGATTTTGTGTAAACCGATACTCAGTTATATGTTGAAAATGGAAGCGCGAAACCAAAGATATTGTATAGTATAAGAAATGCATGAAATGCATTCCTGACGGTCCATAGTTTTTCGCTTGAGAAAACACTGAACTATGTAAACATGCACATATAGCAGTTACTTTAAAAAATCATATCTAGTAAAAAAAAAAGTTGTATTATTCAAAATCGGATTTCGACCTGCTGGTAATCTGTGATGTATGTATTGGTCTGTGTAAAAGTTTTTCATACTTTGCCAAATTCTTTAATTTCAAATATTTAAAAAAAAAAATAGTATTGATTGCCGACCCTTTTTTGAAGCTTGGGTTTGTGAAAAAATATCAGATGAAAGGATAGCTTGATAAATATGTTTCCGAAAGCAAAAACAAAACAATACAAAATCACGGTTCAGCAAAACCCTTACCTTATAGTCAGCTATGAAAAGCCCCGAAATGACAAATGTAAAACAATTCAAACGAGAAAACCAACGGCCTGATTTATGTGCAAAATGTGTAAATTCCTACATAACATGAATTTTCTTTATTATTTGCCTGGTAAAACAATCCTGATTTGAAAAATTTAATCAATGAAAACGTTTTCTTTAAAAAAAATTTTTAGACCCCGACCATGCAACTTTAAATTATTGAAAGTTGGCAACGGCAGCATAAGAGCACGTATTTCTTTTTCAAACATGATGCACATTTCATAAAGTTTTTTGTTAGAGATTTTTTAAATAATGATATAGTTAACATTTTCCATAACATCGGGATTGATGTTAAGATTGTGGATTTACTTATACGTTAAAATAAATAATATGAATTATAATATAAGTATAAGTCACTGTTTAAGAACAATTAAATACAACCAAATTCTTGGACTTTTATATTAACATTAGTATACAGTATAATAGTTCCCAGGATTAAAGTATTGATAAAATAAGATTATGAAAAGAAAAATAGCTTGCGATATACTACCTACATCTTTCACATAATCAAAGACAAACAAGAAGCATTTGAATATTAATTGAGGGAGCACCATCATCATACTTTATTTCCTCCTATAGGAGATTGACATAAGACAAAATGCAAATATTATGTACAATTATAAAGTTTTGAAATCACATAATAAGAATTGTCAATAGCTTAATATTTTGAATGGAAAAGTATTTACAGTTTACAGTATTTTAGGAAGGAAAATCCTTCGTTAAGGACTTCCAAACGATGTTCTGGTATCAAAATGTCACAGAGATCTTCATGGTTGCCAAGCAAAAGATCTGAGAAGCTCTCTTCCGAAAATTACCAAATTACAACAAACATATATAAACGTGTAATTGGGGAAAAGAGACAGAAACAAGAAACGAAATATTTACAATTTCACTAGCAAAGATAGGAGACGTCTTCTGGCAGAGAGAGCATTGCTTAATTTTAAGAAATAGAATAAACTGATTGTTGAAGGCCGTACAGTGACCTATAGTTGTTAATTTCTGTGTCATTTTGATCTCTTGTGGAGAGTTGTCTCATTGGCAATCATACCACATCTTCTTTTTATATATTTAAATCATTTTACAAGACATCAAATTGTCATTTTGTACTATTGTTGCAGATAATTCTTCGCAAAAATTAAAAATTGTTCATGTATCTAAAATTTTGCTTTAATTCAATGGAATTTTGCATTTGCACCGGCTTGAAAAAATAAAACCATATAAAGAAGCAACTTCGAACATCTCTTTACTTTAAGCGGCATTTTCACATGAGTAGAATATAAGGTTAACGTTTGAAACTTTCCGAGGAACAACGTCAAAATCGTCGTTTTATTAGGAACGTCATGTAACGCTGAGTGGCACCAATACCGTGCGTAACGTCACCACAAGTTACTTCGTTATTTAACTTGCCTTCTAAATTTTTATATTTGAGCATCAATGCCAATTCTTTTATTGTCGAAACGCGCGTCTTGCGTATAACATTTTGGTGGGGTTCGTGCTGTTTATTCCTTAGTTTTCTATGTTGAGTCATGTGTACTATTGTTTGTCTGTTTGTCCTTTTAGTTTTTAGCCATGGCGTTGTGAGTTTATTTTCGATTTATGAGTTTGACTGTCCCTCTGGTATCTTACGTCCCACTTTTAAATCCTGACATCAACGATAAGGTTATTTACATATTTGGATAAACGACTAGCTAGACATACTGTATGTCAACCACTTCATGAGTGGCTGTTTAACTATACATGCCTTAGTAGTCATTTTAAATCATTTATTCAAATATCGTACATTATGTATTTTGTAAAACGTTAAATGTATATGTCAAGAACGTTATATGTTTGAATGCATTTACTATTTGCAATATTGACGTAGTTTGTAGAAATAGTAGATTGAAAAACGGTATGCTGTAATTTAAGTGCAATTAAAAAGTAATTTCTGTTAACTTAGAGTGCTTTAAGCACTTTGACTTGATCCGAGAAACTTGTCCCTCATTACAATATTTGCTTGGTCTGGAGATAAAAGTAATTGGCTGCTTCAAAACATTTCATTGACATTCAGATCACTAATGAAACATAAATGGTTTCTATGCCAAACGGTTCCATCATTTAGTTGTAAAGGAGGAAAGCTCTCATTGGTTTACAATAAAATAAAAGATAGAGCCGCCAGAGGCGTAAGCAAAGAAAAACACTTATAGTTAATGACAGTAATACAGACGCAGTTCCTAAACTAAATTATACACTTTCTTCTATGCATTGGCCTTCAACACAAACTGAACTAATTCGATTGCCCTTCGTTACCAAATATTTATTTAAGCAATATATTATTTTCATTAGACTATATACAAAGCAAAGAAAAAATCATTTCCGAATTTTTGTAATATCAAAACACTTTCTGGGATATACTTTGCACCTGACAGATTCACAAATGTCAAATTAAGCAATATTTATTGTTTAAAATGCTGAACATATTCTTAGATTTCTTAATTTCCTGTTTACCTCTTTCTAAAAATAGATGTAGCTATTTATCTTGTCAGAGGGGTACAAATTGACAATGAAGCACATTCTATTTTTGCTTGTGTTTGGTAATCGGAATCAATCTTTATGAAAATTTAATCATACAGTTAAAACATTCATACTTTGTTTCAACAGCAGCTTGATTATTTAATAGTAGCAATATTTAACTAATTTTGTTTGGAACTTCAGTTTAAATTGAGACTGGTCATACAATCTGAGCGTTCTTACAGCTTTTACATTAATGCTAGCAAGACAAATCTTTGTTTGGCTTGCTTGCTTTGTTTGTATCAGTGTTTGCTCAAGCATGGTAATTAAGATAGGCGGGGCTTCAGCTTGTATACATCATACTTAGATTGTATTGGACGTTATGTCTGAGGTTAAGGACACTTAATTTTAAAACATCACATGACAAATATTCTCACATGTTTTGTCACCTGTAAAAATACAATAATTTGTCAATGAAAGAAAAATATAAACTTTTTTCTTGTATGAGGCTGAGAAACTGGCCTTCAACATTAATTGACCTAATATTGTTTTTATAAAATATAAATCTATTAGTTCAGTCAGTTATTTCCATGTCTGTCCTTCGATTATGCAACTCAAGAAAATATTCCAAAATGGGAAAAATTGTATCGAAAAGAGAAAATCCAGTGCACCTTTTTTATGTTAGGGTGTGTTTGAGATGAACATTTTGTCTTGAAAATGTACAAAACAAGAGTATTTGATGCATCATCTCGCTATCATTTTATATAGCAAAGCTACAGGTTGACTTTATAACATAAAAAAAAATCACACGTACTAAAAGATGAAATATAGGATCAAGTGAAATACCTATCCAATGGATCACAAAATCAGAGTAGGTGTGTTCGAATAGCTATTTTACTAAAAGTGCTTGACGACAGTCTTTAAGTTGGATCTCTGAAAAAAAAATTGTCTTCCGTTTCTACGATTGTGAAAATGAACTGGTGTAATAGGAAGATAATTTAGACGAAGTAGAATCCTGTCTGTATTGTATATTTACAGGTAAGGAAACATATGAGAATATGTATCATGTGATGTTTTAAAATTTAGTGTCCTTAACCTCCAACATAACGTCCAATAAAATTTAAGTATGATGTATACAAGCTGAAGCCCCGCCTATCTTAATTACCATGCTTGAGCAAACATTGATACAAACAAAGCAAGCAAGCCAAACAAAGATTTGTCTTGCTAGCATTAATGTAAAAGCTGTAAGTCGTTATTAGAACTGACATCAGGATAAACCGAAATACATGAGACAGTGTTGGAGATTCCTTATTGATTTAGTTTTTTCTCAGATGAACATTTCATTTAAAGCATGACACAAACAAGTTATATCAAATATAAACAACTATTTTGTTCAAATTAATTTAACATTGCACTCAATTTCAAACTTCTTCGATTTAGACGCAATTGTTTTTTAAAGAATAAACAATAAGCGAAATAAAACAATATACTAAATCACTATTACTCTTACTATGGAGGAAATAAAGGACACTCATAGAATAATAGGGGAATTCTTTTACATGAATGTCTAAGATATTAGTTAAATAATCTACACTTAACACACCATTATGGTGATTTACAACCGCCTCCGTCAAGAAATCAGAAAAAAATCGACAACAATAAACTGCTTCGCTGAGCACAGCTGGATACGCCCGAAGAACAGTTGGGGAAAAAATGGACACAATATTCAAGCTTAATACAGGTCTGAATTTGGACTGTAATTAAATATTTTACATAGCATATGTTACTGAATAAATGTAGTCAAAGAACTTGAAATTGGTTATATGAATTTAATTTATATTCAATTCAAAATGTCTTGATGTTGAAAAATACACAGTGCTGTTGCGTAATACAAAGTAAATATGTTTACAGACAATAAACAAATAAAACCCACTAAATCAGAAATGTAAATCTAAAATGTATAATATTCTAAAGGGAGCTTACATCAACAGATAAAAACAATTCACCAAAGTTTCATGAGAACTGCTGAAAGCATTTTTTAGTTAATTTCTCAAAACTGGAAATTCTACCTTTTTTATGAATAAAACCCTGTAACTTGAGAACGTATAATCTAAAATTCATACAAATCGAAAGGGAGCTCATGTCAACAGATATTTACAATTCACAGAAATTTCTTGCAAGTTGGTGAAAGCATTCTTGGGATATTGTCCGAAAACTGGAAAATCACCCTTTTTCAATGAAAAAATCATGCAACTCGGAAACGTTAAATCTAAAATGTATAAAAAACAAAAGGGAGCTCGCGTCAATAGATATAAACAATTCCCCTAAGTGTTATGCAAATTAATCTAAGCGATTTTGAGTTAATGTCCGACATGCTGACGACGGACGGACGGACAGACGGACAACGGTATACCATAATACGTCCCGTAAACGGGCGTATAAAAACGTACTGTCGAGATTATTTGTAAGAAAACTTGGTGCATCGTTTTGTAAGACAGTATGCGCTCAATCAAATATTTATTATCAATTATTTGTAAAACACAAAGTGTATTGTTATGTATAATTGTAAAGATTTTTTATGAAAAATATTATTTTTTTCCTTGGTACTATTCTCGCTAAAAATATGAATCGAACGACGATTCGTTCAATTTCCGCTTTCACTAGTTTCATTATCAATCCAAATAAATATTTTTCTAAACTTCTACAAAATATAACAAAACACAAAACAGTTTACGATTTCTTCATGCATGTCTTATGATACATTTTCCAAATGGCTTGAACTGGTAGGGAAAGACTTTCATCAAAATATTCCCAAAGAACCGTAGTCGATATCTACGTTATAATGACCATCATCGGGATGGATATTATACACATTTGAGGTTGGGTACTAAATTGAATAGAAAACAGAAAAAAATATCGCTATTTTCCTCGATTTTAGAATGATGTCTGTATCTCTTGAACATCGATATGAAATGAAATCTTAAAACACGCAAATAACACTTTCAAAAATTTTGGCCACGAGCATCACTGAAGAGACATGTATTGTCGAAATGCGCATCTGGTGCAAGAAAATTGGTACCGTTAATTTTATTACGTATATTGAGTCGGTTAGAAGTCAATATCCTAATTTGTTCATTAGAATCAATTGTCTTTATAATACAACAAATACTGCCAGTGAAAATAGACCAGTTTTATGGTTGTCTTGTACTTTTTTCAATAATTCAGTAAGCAAAAAGTATATCTTCAAGGTAGAAAGAGAAGACTACGCACTTTCGTCTAGCTGCTATAATGATATTTCGTAACTCATTGTCGCTTTAAGCAGTTCAAGTGTTAATATAATAATTCACTTACAGCGGATTCCATTGAGTGTGTAGCCATAGGTAGTATCTTTGGTTAGCTTGCTTGTTAGCTGAACCGTGAAGTCATTGTAAGGTTAGGTAAACTACCCTACTTTATGCCCGCGTCACACTGTCCCGATTTTTTTATACGATGGACACCCGAATGCTAAAATTGTAAGTTCGTACGAAGTTGGTCCCGATCTCGTTAAAATACCAATAAGTGACCGAAGTAAGTACGATGAATAACGAAGTCTATACGATGGTGCCGAAATTGTATACGATAGCAAAAGATGGACATACGAAGGTTAACCGAAGACGGGTATTTAAGCTTCATATCTCAGTCGTAGCCTACACGATGGATCACGAAGGCTACACGATTGATTACGAAGGCTACACGATGGATTACGATGATGGCGCGATGGCCATACGATGTCTAAAAAATACAAACAGAATTTCGACAACATATCGTTTCTGTACAAGTCTGCCATGCATGGCGGGTAATCTATCTTTTTGTCTAATTCTTATAAAACTTAGTTTATTATTCGCCTACTTCATGTAAGTTGCGTGTAAATAAAATTGTTATGGACACTCTAGAACCAAAATGCTCAAAACTTGGTATGGTGTTACTCGTTAAGAATATCTTAAGCGCTATTGACTTTAAAGTTCAAAGGTCAAGGTCACAGTGGCAGTTGTAATACAAGGCAATATCACCCTTGTGGACACTCTAAAACCAATATGCTTCAAAAGATTTTAACCATATTTGGTATACTGTTCCTCCTTGTTATGATCTGACATTTTTTACGTTCAAGGCTAAAGGTCAAGGTCATGCAGATGGACTTGTTTTTTTCTCCTTGAAATAGTATAATACACAGGAAATTGGTTGCTCATTTATTTACCTGCTGGTTCTAACGACAATATTAAAGGTATTTCCAGTTACTAAATGTTTTGGTTGATTTCTAAAAAAATAGTTTATGTATCAAATATGCATATTCAATTTACCATTTTCTGCATGTGTCATATACAAATATAGTGTCCATATTTGTCCCCAATATGTTACATACGAGGGGATGCCACGCTCGGCATTGCCTTGTTTGAAAAATGTGTGCACTAGTCTGAATAATCACCCATAATTATGCCCATGTTTACTGATCTATCTTAAAGGTAAGGTAATGGGTTCGTTGATCCCTTTTATTCAAAAAGAGCTCTTTCCAGGAGAATATCACAATAATATAGACAAAAGGAAGGATGTGGGAAAAGCAACAAAGGCGGCAAAATATGACATAGAAAACAAAATGGTTATGGAGTAAACATTCGTGTGACAACAACTCAGACGATACATAAAAAATCAGAATAATGAATAAAAAGTTGGTTTCCCTATATACGTGTACCTGCAGTGTTGGTGTACGAGGCGCTTTTATTTAAAGGAACCCCAGCATGTAATGATATGAAACAATCCAGATGGAAAAGGCCTGAACATATCGTTCTTATCATAACTAACGTTTTTGTCTTTTCGTGTTGTTGTTGTTGTGAATAGAAGAAATTGAATATGTTCCGACATTGTCTAATATAAATTAAAAACTCTAAATTCTTTGTCACCTTTAATTATGTTACTTGATATAAAAAATTGACAAAAAATAATATTTTACTTGTAATTGTAAAACCTGAGCCTGTAATAGCTTAACTTACATTTAGCTGGATTTATTGCCCTCGTAGTTCCATCTTGTCGCCTTCGTACTTTTATTCGATGGCAACACGACGGGATTACGAGGTCTTCACGAAGTCGTGTTGCCATCGTAAGACCTTCGGGTACCTTCGTGATTCATTCGTGTAGACATCGTAATGTCGAAACTGCCCGATGGAAACGATTGAAACACGAATGCAATACGATGTGCAAAGATGCATTCCCGGTGACATTACGATATTGAGGATGGTGATACGAACTCAATACGAACCCTCAACATCGGGCGCACCTTCGGGGATTTTTTAACATGTTAAAAAATTTAGAACCCTTCCCGAAGTTGTCCCCGAAAGCTAGAAAAAGTGGCCGATGGTTAAAGATGGTTAAAGATGGCACTACGAATAGCCCGATCTGGATACGATCAGCCCCGATTTTGAAAATTTCCATTATCGTGTTGCCATCGGCGTAAAAATCGGGACAGTGTGACGCGGGCATTAAGAATAGACTAGTCCGACAGAAAACCAATCTATCTGTCTGTTGGACTATGCTACTTTGAAATGAGGGTAGTATACCTGACCTAATAATGACTGTACGGTTCAGCTAACAAGCAAGCTAACCAAAGATATTACTTTTCGCTACAAACTCAATGGAATCCGCTGTAAGGGGGAAAAAAGCCAACTCTAGGACAAACATGCATTACACAGCACGTACATGAAAAGAGTATTTATTGCTATTTTGATTTTATTAATTACCAGCCCGTCAAATATCGCAATGAGTCTGCTCTATATAAAATTAATCAGCAGTTTATCAATTTTTAAATTGTGTTTCCGTTTTATAAAAGGTCAGAAAGAACTTTAGGCAATATCATATTGTAGCAACAATGTGTAAAGGGAAACTTAAACTTCTTGTTGAGGTATGCTTTACCTTAGTAACGCAGTTAGATCTTATATCCTGAGCACAAGTTTCTATTCAAACATTGGCATATTATTGTCTCTTTCGAAACCAAAAATATTGCCAAACTAGAAAACAGATCTTATAAATATGAAAATAAACTTTTCAGAGTGAAAAAATAGTGTTGACAATTGACAACCCAGTCCTCGTATTACTTAAACGTCCTTTCAACCGTTCAACAACAACTTTTTTGTTGGTGTCTTTGTTTAATTTTGTTTTAATTTTTTAGTCAGTTGCTAGGTGTTGTGTGTATGTGATGTATGTTTATACTTTCTTGTCTGCTGGATTCCTGAACATGAACCTTTTTATGTCTGATTGAGTTACTTACCCAATTTTGTCAATACAACGGAACTATACACAACTGTCATACTGGATGTTAATCTAGCTATGAAACCAGGTTTTACCATCATTTTTCGGAAAATTAGTAATATAACGATTGTTTTCCACTCGATCCTGTTTAATAACGTCTGATTTTGTCAGTGTTTATGGACTTTCTCGTTTAGAATTTGCATTGGACATTGATATGGTATTCACAATCTTCAATAATCAAAATGCTCCCAAAAAAGTAAAATCAAATCACATTAAATCACGGTCAAGAGCATAGGACAAAAAGTTTTATCTGAAATAGCCCGTCGCGGGGGAGAAAAACCAACCAATTTAATTTTCAGTATAGAACGAGAAAAGAAGAAAAAGAATTGTGATTGATAATCGATAGGTTATTCTCCTTTCTTAAAAACTCTTAAATGGGTTATTAGAAGCTGTAGGAGTTTCTACATTTTCTGACCCCAAAATGACATCTGATAAATTGTTTCTTGACCCAGATCAGTATATATTGAAAAATAAATAACTCAATTACTCATCTGGACTTTTCACACGCAGTGACATTATATATATAAAGGAAAGATCACTGACGTTAGAATATTGTTGACGTCAAATCATTCTGAAGATGCGATACTTATCTTGAAGAAGTGTAGTATTTCAATTTCAATAATCAACCTTTCAATTAGATATGGTTCTTTCTGGTACAATCATATATTATAAAATATAATCATAACTATCACATGTTATAAAGTATAATCATAAACACTTTTTTAATCAAATGAACATAACGACAAAGTAAACGAGCAATTGTAATGCTTACTTTAATTAATCTATGAAACGCAATAAAGATAAAACAATTTATTATATTTTTTGATTTTATTTCATTTTTTGGGAAAAAAGAATCACACGATCTGCTATGAAACCAACTTATACATCATTCCGTTCAAAGTAATATCGCACATAAAATAAATTTTTTTTACAATTCATTATTTTTCCGCTTTTTAAATTGTTTATGATCTTGCAACAAAAGACATAAAATAATAAAAGCATCATCGATATTGACTCCATAAAAAAAAGACGACGATAAACGTTAACACATATCAATGATGTGAATTGAACACGATTTTGATACGTTTGTGTTGGAAAAGTTAATTTGAAATGGAGATATAATGTTGATGGAGAAGGAACGAGCTATAAATTCAGTATTTACACAGGCGTAAATGCAAAGATCTGCAAACATTTCCTAAATAAGATAAATGCAATTACTTGTATAAATCCAATAATATAGATGAACTGATTATTCCCAAAAAAAAATGAAACAAGAATGTGTCCTCAGTACACGAATGCCCCACTCGCACTATCATTTTCCATGTTCAGTGGACCGTGAAATTGGGGTAAAAACTCTAATTTGGCATTAAAATTAGAAAGATAATATCATAGGGAACATGTGTACTAAGTTTGAAGTCGATTGGACTTCAACTTCATCAAAAACTACCTTGACCAAAAACTTTAACCTGGAGCGGGACAAACGGACGAATGGACAGACGGACGGACGGACAGACGAACGGACGCACAGACCAGAAAACATAATGCCCCTCTACTATCGTAGGTGGGGCATAAAAAGTAAGGCTGTAGTTGAGAAATTAGCAGGAATTACCAAAATTTTTATCGAATTGCTAAAATATTCAGGTTTATGATGTTCACGGCTAAAATGTTATTTTACAATGTCGACATCCTTCATTTTTCCTCTTTTTTCCTTTACGTTTAAAAAGGTAAACGGTTTATGATCGCTCGACACAAAATAATAAATAAGCAAGAGTCAAATCTTCGGTATGACTTATGGTTAATTATGTATGTTGTCATATTGTCTTATCGCAGAAGCTTCGCTGCTTGTGGATCATTTTCTATTTTTATTTTAGAAGCTACTTTTAGTTATATAATTTTCGCAGTATTCATATATCTTTTGATGTAAAAAAAAATATAGACACTTGTAGCATATCTGGGAAATCATCGTTGTCGTTCTATTTTCATATTCGTCACTTTGCTTTACAAAACAACATTTCCTATTTTCTATCTAAACCACTCATATTTTTCCCTGGTGAAGCGAGAATCAATCTTCGTTAAACATTATCATACAGTTAAAACATGTATTCTTCATTATGAGAATAGCTATATCACCCTATATCTAATATAACTACAAGATTAAAAATTCAATTTGCTGTAATAAGGATTATTAAAACGAAACTGTCATATCAATCTGGGTATTTTTAACCCGTTTCTGCCCATGTAGAATTGACATCATGATAAATCTGACTCTTTCCGCTGGGATTTCATTACAGAGTCATATTGAATTCATTGGTTAGGGACGACATCAAAAGATCGATGTAGGATAAAAAACTTAAATCAAATAGTTTGGGGTGTGGGGGGTTAAAATTCTGAAAGTTTTGTATATCTAAAATCGATTTTTACATATATCCCTATAGGTAAATCAATTTTTCCCAAATTAAGTTAAGAGGGGGGGGGGGGGGGGGGTCAGTGGAAAAACTATGTGAATTAAGTTTTTTATCCTACATTGAACTTTTGATGTCGTCCCTTACTTTGGTAAACATCGAATAGTGATATTACTAGGGATATATATGTAATGTCTGATGTAACTCTAGTAACATTTCTATCCATGTGATTTTGAATGTAATTTTCAAATAAAATAATTGCAGAATTTAAGGTAAAAAGAAATACTCAAAATCGATACACAATATTATCTGTTTTGTATCTAAACCACTCGTAGTTTCCCTAGTTAAAAGGCGTGTGAACATTATGGTAAAGTGTATCATGCTACAGGGAAGTGAAAAAGTTGAATAAAGTTAAATGAAAAGAAACAAGAATGTGTCCCCAGTACACGGATGCCCCATCCGCACTATCATTTTCTATGTTCAGTGGACCATGAAAATGGGGTTAAATCTCTAATTTGGAATTAAAATTAGAAAGATCATATCATACAGAACATATATACTAAGTTTCAAGTTGATTAGACTTCAACTTCATCAAAAACTACCTCGACCAAAAACTTTAACCTGAAGCGGGACAGACGGACGAACGGACGAACGGACGAACGAACGAACAGACGGACGGACGGACGCACAGACCAGAAAACATAATGCCCCTAAATGGGGCATAAAAAAATAATCTCACTTATGTGAATGTATTTATAAAAAAAAAGCGATACTGTTATTTTTAAGATGTGGTACAAAAAGTAGAGCATAACAGAAGCGTGTATATCAGACCTAGATTCCATGATAACTCTTCAAAAAAAAAATATCAATGCAAAAAAATATCATGTTGTTACCATAATTTTCAAAACCTTATAGATTAAAATCGGATATTATAAAAATCCTTAATTATTATGTATTGATTTATCATTATGAAATTGAATCAAGTTTGTGATTCTGGAATGTGTAATGTTTATCCTTACAAAAGGAATGCATATTCATTCACGCACCTGCTTTTTCTGGATCAAATATAGTAAATAAAAGTATATGTCTACTTATTTACTCTGCATTATAATGTGCATTTGCATTTGAGTTAATATATTTTCTAGACTCATGCTAGTGGTAAGCAGTTGTCAAACTACCCATCTCAAGTGGTTTAGCTCTGGACTCACAAATACTCAATTTATCTGGAATATGTGTGAACGTTTACCTGTATTGATCTCAATTCAAACATTCCGCCACTCTTGTCAAAACGGGGTATAAAAAACGATTTTTTTTTGTCGTATGTACGAGGTAAAAGTAAATATAGAACAATTTCAGAATGATTTTCAGCTAAGCAGAGGTTTACAAACAATGCATGCGTGATGTAATAAAGTGATGAATATTTTTCAAAGAACATGGTGTCAAAATAAAAGAGGGGCGAAAGATACCAGAGAGACAGTCAAACTCATAAATCGAAAATAAACTGACAACGCCATGGCTAATAAACAGCTGCCGATGATACGCCCGTGTCATGTTTACGCGATAATCTTAAATAGTTTCTGACATACGACGTAACATATGAAAACCCCCTTTTTTTACAAAAAACTCAATAAAACTTTGAATCATCACCAAAAAGTATTCAGATCTTAAGATTAATATAACTAAGAAATGTATAAAGTTTTAAGATATAATAATAAATTGTTTTTGCGATACAGTGTGACATGTGACCCCCCCCCCCCCTTTTTTGTTTGTCTCTAAATATCTCTAAAAATAAAATATTGAATTTTGTAAAGTTTTAAGCAATAAGCTTAAATCGTTATTTTGAGATACGGCACGACTTATGAAAACCTCTTCTCCCATTTTTGACAAATATCCAATAACTCAAAAAAATATTTTTTGAATCATCACCAAAAAATATACAGATCTTCAAATTAATATAACTAAGAAGTGTGTAAAGCTTTAAACAATAATTATAAATCGTTTTTGAGATACGGTGCGACACATGAAAACCTCCTCCCCCTTTTTGACAAAATACTCAATAACTCAAAAATAAAATTTTGAATCATCAAAAAAAGTATACAGATCTTTAGATTAATATAACTAAGAAGTATTTAAAGTTTTAAGCAATAATCATCAATTGTTTTTGAGATACAGCGCGACATATGAAAAAAAAAACACACCCCTGTTTTAGTTACAAAGTCCCGTAACACGAAAAGTTTTAATCTTATTGTCACCAAAAAGTATACAGATCGATTGACCATCATAAGAAACAACTGTATTCAGTTTTATGAAATTTTGATAAGTCGTTCTAAAGTTACGGTGAGACATGTTTGCGCCGTATAGACAGACGGACAGACAGACGGACGGAGACGGAGAGACGGACGCCGGACATTTGTATACCATAATACGTCCCGTCAAAATTAAATAAGACAAACAGACAAATAGTAGTTCACATGACACAACATAGAAAACGAAAGACTAAGCAACACGAACCCCACCAAAACACTGGGGTTGATCTCAGGTGCTCTGGAAGGGTTAGCAGATCATGCTCCACATGTGGCACTTAACCTTTGTATGATTCTTAGAATACGTTATTATTTTTATTCTTATCATCATTATAACTTTGTAGTCTTTGATGTTTATTGATAATGATAAGCAGTGTTGGTTTAAATTAAAGTTTAAATCGCCAAAAGCAGTATCAATAAACGGTGTTGTTGCTACATATCAACTGTATGTATTTCTCTGTATAAATCAAATTTACACTAATTCAAACAATATCACCGATGATGCCACCACTTGTATATAAAGTTCCGAAGGGACATAACTCTAGAAAGGTAGAAGTGATACTACTCGAATTTCTATTTGATCTGAGTTTTGTGGTAGTAAGCATTGTGTATAAGCTTTATAACATAATATTTGTGCCTTTTGTAATTATCATTGTTTATTATTATCATACCATTTGATTGCGGCAAACTAAACATAGAGACCAGAAACCAGTTTGGGGAAGAACAGAGGTACAATGGTAAAACTTAATGAGATGGAGGGCGATCACACTGGTACGATTAGTGATATACCTATCAATTCAATTTAGTTATTTATTTATGAACTGTATAAAAGGTAAAAAAACAAACTTAGCAGAAGGCAAAAACATCCTAAAGCCTTTATCAGGCGAATGTCACATTATAAATATTCTTGATGAATGCATAAGTCGGGCTTTTTGTCTTGACGTGTACGATACGTGTGTCCATGCATACGAAACGTCATAAAAAAAATTACTGGAGTGTTCTGGAGTTACATCGTGTTTTTCTAACAAGGTGCGCTCTGCAATGTTAGTTTATGAGCACACTCTATATCATCAAATTTATAGTTAAACCTGAAAACACTATACTTTTAATGGTTTTAACACTTTTGTGTTATTATTTCTTCGATGTATCTGCTACTATAACATATATTTACAACAACAAAACATTGACAGATGCAATTAATTGCTATGTAAATTGATTAGTAAATAGTACGTTCTTTTCCCCATGAGTATTGAAAAGCAAGCCCATGAAACACAAATATACTCAATTTATGGTAAACCTGTATGTTTCATTTAAAGCAACCGAATTGTCATGTTTAGAAGATCTAGATTAAAAACTAACGTTTAAACTTCAAAAAATTATTGTGGAAAGTAATATTAACATAAACATATCTGGTTCATTTTAACAATACAGATCATAGAAACACACATGTATATATATATATACAATGCGTTCATTCCATCGATTAACGAAAGTAAATTTAAGTTCACAAGAACTTAAATACATTGTTTTGGCTTAAATTATCACACTTCTTCGCAAAAAAAATTTGTAAAGTGTATCATCATCAGTATCTGTATCAGCTTTTCTCGTCGACAAATGAACGTGTGATTAAGACCAAACCATGTTAGATTTGATACTACAAACATAGATATAAATATTACCACCTTAAAGAAAACATGTCATCTGTTCATTTTATCCCATTAAATCGGCAATATTAAGTATTGTGGGTCTATAATTATTCGTTGGATACCAATCTTCGTTGATTTTGTCGTAATAGTTGAACCACGAAATTAAATGTTTACCGAACAATCAATTTTATTTAGGCTTGCATGCAGACATGCAAAATTACGAAGTTAAAAATATTTACGAACATGTAGTATAACAAAGACAATAACAATCAAAACCAAGAAGTAAACAAAGAATCATAAAACCGAAGGACATTTACATCAACAGTTATAAATAATAAATAAGAAACAACACGAACTCCATTAAAAATCGGGAGTGAAATCAGGTGCTCCGGACGGGTAAGCATTTCCTGCACCGTATACGGCACCCGTCGAGTTATTTCTTTTTTCAGTTCGGTAATGATGAAAGGTTATTATGACTGAAGAAGAATATCAGATATGATTTCTGACACACTTTTGTGATAATGGCCAATCAGCTCATGATGGCGACCGTAAAATTTCTTGAGTGATGACCTTAATTTTATTGATTCATAGCCCTGTCTTAGCAACTTTTGAGAAAGCAGTATTCCTCGTTCAACAAAATCAACGTACTTTCAGCTAAATCTAAAGTAACGTATCAATTGAGACACATATACTCCAGATGCTTGTGCCCGTGGGATGTTGCTACACAGAAATGGAAAGCTGACTAGGAAAATAAAAATCATCGCGCTTGTCATACATTTTGTATTTAACCAACCATCAGTAGTCATTTCCAGAAAAAGGTCTAAATATGAAGCAGATTTATCTGCGTCGGTAGTATCTTTAATTTCAAGTTCACTTGGATATATTAAATGTTAACAAAATGAGACCACTACCCACCAAGGTTTAAATCAGGTGTTGTTAAGCACAGCTTTCTACAATCTAACAAAATTTGAAAATAATAAATCTACAATATTGAGTTGTTTCATTCTTTTTTGCATTCGTGATAGCTTGCTCGTCTCGATTTCTATAGTAAAGGGATAAAATGAAACCTTTCAATTGTTTTTTGTTTCGTATCAGCTTAAATCGCTGTATTTATCCGTTTATGAGCAATATGTGAAAAATGTGTTGGAGTAGTTTAAAAAAGGGACGAAAGATACCAGATGGACAGTCAAACTCATAAATCGAAAATAAACTGACAACGCCATGGCTAAAACTGACACACAGACAAACAATAGTTCACATGACACAACATAATACTAAAGAATGAACAACACGAACCCAACCAAAAACTAGGGGTGATCTCAGATGATCCGGAAGGGTAACATGCTATATGACAAGATATTTTTTCGGTCTGGTATTTAGTTGGAAAATACAGAATTGAATATTCAGGTAATATTTGTGTACGGTACCCGTCAGTTTATACTTTAAAATCAAGCAATTGAACACATCTAAGGTATGCTTACACATCTTTTATACTCTGCAAAAGTTGCTCATTGTAGAATGTTAAATGAACTGGAATTGCTTAAGAGATAAAATCGCATGTATATGTTACACTTTATAGTAACATTCACAAGTCATTTGACATTTTGTCAAACATAAATGGCTCCAATGTTTTTTTTTACAGATGCAACACTGAAATGGATGCTTTTGAACGAAAATGTCTGACCAAAAAGCATGCATCTGATTCGAAATAACATTTTATGTGACATGAATGCATACTTTTTTTTGTCTGTTTGCCTTACGGAAACTCGATGGAAGCCATTTCTTGGGCATGGTTCGAAAGTAATTGTTTGCCTGAAAATTACAAAAATGGAGGTTCGTGAACATAAATAACCGGTTTTAAAAGTATATTAAGATGAAATGAAAATGAAGATATATGTCAGCAAAAATACTACGACGTTATACTGGTTTATTTTTTTCTTCAATAAATACAATATCACACACTTTTAAGTAGTAAAAAAGTTCAAATGTCAGATAAAGTGATCTTTCAACATGGTTTTAGAAGGCAACCGAATCTTAAGAATTTCTATTACACAATGAGGTACAAGACCTTCTAGACTTTTACAGTTTTATGTGTTGCTTTCTGTTATACTTCATCAATTCTGTTAAAGTTATGATATACGAAAATAAAAAAGTAACAAATATTTTAATTACTCATTAAATTCAGTTCTGAAAAGGCAACAATCACAGATGCACTTTATTAACTCCTACTGATACCTTTCAATAGAAAATAACTAGATATATTGGTTAAGCAATAAAGAAGGGTAATCAATCATTAATTAAAAGACCATGTTGATTAGATTAACAGTACGTTTGATGCCTTCGTATGTCGCAGTTTTTTCGAAATAACCCTAGTTCTAGAATACTATTACTAATCATTGTCTGGCTAAAATATCAATTATGCACACAATTACTATTAGTACATTTTGAATTGTTCATTTGCCACATGCAATTAAAAGATACATGCCGTCAAATCTTTAAAAGAAGTGTTCTTGTCTCATTTTCTACGTTATTTCATTACTAAAAGTAATAATTTACTAGAACACACCCGCGAAATCGCGGGCATTCAGAGCGTTGTTGAAATTATGCAAAGTGTTGTAGGAAGAATTCTGTAAAAGATTTAATGACTGGAGAATTTCAGGAAAAGTATGAAAATTCATAGGTAATGGGGGACAGGAAATTATTTTTTTTATCCCTCCTTTATTTCCAAATTCCCATTTTTTTGTTTTCTATTAATTTCAATATGAACATACATTCAGTATATTATGAACATTCAAGTCAGGAGCCTGTAATTCAGTGGTTGTCGTTTGTTTATGTGTTACATATTTGTTTTTCGTTCATTTTTTGTACATAAATAAGGCCGTTAGTTTTTCTCGTTTGAATTGTTTTACATTGCATTTCTGGGCCTTTTATAGCTGACTATTCGATATGGGCTTTGCTCATTGTTGAAGGCCGTACAGTGACATATAGTTGTTAATTTCTGTGTCATGTTGGTCTCTTGTGGAGAGTTGTCTCGTTGGCAATCATACCACATCTTCTTTTTTTTAAATCAATGAATTTTTGTAAAAGATTTAGAGAATGGAGAATTTCAGAAAAGGTATCAGAAGTCATAGGTCTTTATTTTTCAAAAATTCCTTTTTTTTTTTTTTTTTAATTTTAATAACACATAAATAATTTTAGTGCTTATCTGTATATTATGAACATTCATTACTTTAAATAAAGTATTTGCTTTTTACTTTCAATTCTCAGTTTACTAATCGATCAACGGAGGTCATTGATATATTATACAGACTATCTTTATTTAATAAACTCTGTGACCGCCGTGGATAGTAAACTAGAAAATGATAGCAGATAGAAAATACACGTTATTCGTAGTATATGTATGTTCAAAGAATACAGAAACATGAAAACCGAGGTATCATATGACTTAATATTCGCCCAATGACGGGAACAATATCCGGATGCCTTTTTTCTCTCCCAAAATAACTTAATCTGAACAATCATATGAATGGATGACAAATGCGACTATAGACTGTACATATAGGACACAGAGGCCTGATGATTAATTTATTGTGGAAAGAAGAGAAGCGACACACAAAATGAGGTCTTCTCGTTTAATAGTATAGATATCAAGATCATGGGCATTGTTATGTAACTAAAATAGAGACCAAGTAATCACAACATTGTAAATGTACGCTACAACTATAAGCATACAGATAACTGATAGGTGTAATACCACCAAATCATGGTACGTCACATCTGGTTGCATACGAAAGTAGGTCTAAAAAAATATTCCCTTGAATTTAACAGTTGTAGAAAATTAACCCTGCATTTCAATGCACTTAAATTTTTCTCAGTCATAAACATGTATGTTGGGTGTCTGAAAGCATCATTCTTTTTTTATTTGATGGTCTTATAAAATATTTTGGAAAGTTAAGGTTACATAGTTATCAAAGCAGGTAACCAGTAAATAACAGTGTAAAAATTGGGTTGTTTACTTCCGGTGTTGGTTACTTTCTTATATGCAATGAAATGTAGTGTGAAATTTTTACTGTAGCACTGGAAAGGATTAAACTTTATTCATGCAAAGTATTTCTTTGGATGAAATAAAGGTAAATATTGTACAATTTAACAAAGACTAATAGAGGAAAATCAATGGTGGTATTACACCTATTTAGGGAAACTACACGTGCACTGGTGACCTTATTGTACTTTCATTTTTTTTTAAATTATTACTTAACTAGTTCATACGTTGTAAAAATGGACTATTCGGAATGGATTGCGACACAGAAAGCACGTTTGAGGGAAAATTGCCTTGAAATGGGGGTTTACGGGTGTTTGCTAAGTCAAATGGGTGGACAGACAAAGCTGTATTCAGTGTATAGTGTTAGGTTTCCTTGGGACAAAAAAAAAGAACATTGTATGGTCACAGATTTGCATACATGTTGCACACTGAGAAATTTGACCTATCAGAGGAATTTGATGTGTCTCATCTGTGTCATCAGAAGAGATGCATCAACACTGAGCACTTGTCTTTCGAGCCGCCTCATATCAACACAGACCGCCAAGTTTGTCGTGGTACACACCCAACAAGGTGTCGAAAACACAAACCCTACCAAGACTGTTTGATTTAAAATGGTAAAACAATAATGGTTTTAAAGCGAAGTCTTATTTTTTGTTCATATGACATAATTTATGAAATACACTTTTGAATCCACATACATATATTACATTGAGACCTTTGTTATAGCTTGCCATGCTAATCCCCATTTTACGTGAGCCTCTGTGTCAAATTTTAAATCACCCTTACAGTTTTGTTTATACAACATGTGATTTTTTCATTTCAGTGTTAACCATGATCTGACGAGCATTCTGTTGAAAAATCTTATATGTAAATTGGTCCGCAAATGACACTTTAGCATTGAGGTATGTATCAACTAATGTCATGTTTTCTTTTTGTTTTGGCCTCAAAAGGTTACAATTTGCCATTGTGCCGTCTGTATTTTGCACCGACAAAACATCATTTAAACACTTGCCTTGGATTTATACACATCAGAAACCAGTCTCACATACTTAAATTTTATAATTCTTACCAATTTTATTTTTCTACCAGCATTCAAAGGGACATAACCCTTTTTTAAACCATTTTGAGGTATTTTTATTACTCTTTCTCCTCATTTTCTAATGTAAAATACAAGAAAGTGGACTTTTTTGTGTTAATCTATTAGAAGTATACTGCAATAAATAAATGAAGTGACTTTGATATCAGGAACAATAAATGATTAACTGAAAGGGAACCGTTATTTGTCACACTCGGGGAACAGACCAAAAACTCAAGTTACACATAAGGGCTTATAGAAACTTCGGTGGAGACTGTTGACCTTTATAGAGACAGTTCTTTCAGCTAAAACACTTTAATTAATGATTTAACATTGCATTTCTTTAATTTTTTGGGGAAAATAATTACATTTGTTTTATTTTTTAGGCAAAATATATCAAGTTTTGATGAAAAAAGAAGGAAGAAGGAAAAATGGACCAAAACAGACCTTCAAATGAACTCTAAAAGGTGCAATAAAATTGTATATCATCTTAAAGTTGTCTTTTGTATCCTATTTAATTGTTTGAATGCTTAGATCATGAGTATATGATCAGATATTAATCAACACTGCATTTTATAATTATACACTGAAATTAGGATTTTTCGAAGAAATTAGACTGAAATCGCCGTAGGATATGGCCTTACATTATAGTGATTTTCTCTGAAACTATAGACTTGACTGAGACAAAACATGGCAGTTATGCTTGAAATAACTTGCAATTGGAGGGAAAAAAATTACATTAAGTTTATTTGACATTTAGGTGTTCTTTAGGTGTAATACCACCAAATCATGGTACGTCACATCCGGTTGCATACGAAAGTAGGTCTAAAAAAATATTCCCTTGAATTTGACAGTTGTAGAAAACTAACCCTGCATTTCAATGCACTGAAATTTTTCTCAGTCATAAACATGTATGTTGGGTGTCTGAAAGCATCAATCTTTTTTTATTTGATGGTCTTATAAAATATTTTGGAAAGTTAAGGTTACATAGTTATCAAAGCAGGTAACCAGTAAATAACAGTGTAAAAATTGGGTTGTTTACTTCCGGTGTTGGTTACTTTCTTATATGCAATGAATGTAGTGTGAAATTTTCACTATAGCACTGGAAAGGATTAAACTTTATTCATGCAAAGTATTTCTTTGGTTGAAAAAAAGGTAAATACTGTACAATTTTTTTTAAAGTGCCAATTTAACAAAGACTAATAGGGGAAAATCAATGGTGGTATTACACCTATATTGCATTGACATGTTAAGGCTTACAATAGAAAAGTTTGAACAATTTCATGCCATAAAACATAAATACGTTTAAATTATTTTAATTGGCAACACGCAAACCAACCATTTAAAGATATATGGTTGAATGAACAAAGAATGAACACGCTTAAAAGTTTCGTCTATTTAACTCAATGACATCATGATTGAGTTACATGTCGCAAGTCTTAAAGATCATAATGTTAGTTTAGGTATATTAGTCCCCGAGGGTATCACCAGCCCAGTAGCCAGTACTTCGGTACTGGCATGAACATATGCGGATTTTTTGTGTTATTAAAATTTGCTGTTACACAATATGAGAAATTATTATAAATTAAGGAATGTATCTCCCTCATGCAAAGCTCTGATTCCTTTTACAGATTTGGCTATACTTTTCGGACCTTTTGGATTATAGCTCTTCATCTTTTATATAAGCTTTGGATTTCAAATATTTTGGCCACGAGCATCACTGAAGAGACATGTATTGTCGAAATGCGCATCTGGTGCAAGAAAATAGGTACCGTTAATTTTATAAACACTATCAATGATCCATAAATATGAGGCCAAGGTCTAAATTATTTCAAAATGCACGAGAGAACTTTTGGTTAAACGAAATACAGAAATTCCACTAAATTCATTTGTTGATTTTTTTCTAAATAAATAGTTATATAATAAGTACTGGTATATATAATTTTACTGAAAATCATTCCTTTATAACCAAGATATGCTGCAAAAGAAACTTTACCAAACAAATATTTCTTAACTTAAATTTCAAAAGTAAGATCTTCCCATAAATACAACTCTTCTACAGACGTATCAAGTTCATGATCTAGACTTGTGCTAGCCACAAAACTAGGTTCAACCCAACCTTTTTTCTTAAAATGTCCTGTACCAAGTTGGCAGTTGTTATCTTATAGTTCCTTTATATGTATGTTGCATTGTCGTTTTTTATTTTGCACTTCATTGTTTATGTTGATTCGTTGTTTTCCTCGGTTTAAGTTTGTAACCCGGATTTGTCTGACTCAATCGATTTATGGCTTTTGAACAGCGGTCTACTGCTGTTGCCTTTTTTGTTGTTGACAACTGTATCCATATCTTGATAAAGTTTGGAAAACATAGAAATAAATAACGCTTCAATTAATGAAATCAATTTATCTGTTTTAGTGTTAATCCAAGTTCTGATGATACATTATATATGATCTCCTAAGAACTTTATTCTTACATTAGTCAGTTTTAAGAACTAAAATTGAAGATTATTTCATGATTTTCTAACGCGGGACAATAAAGGCAATAGTAGTATACCGCTGTTTAATAGTCATCAATTGATTTAACTGAATATAATCCGTGTAACAAACAAAAAAAACAGAGGAAAAACCGGAAC
The DNA here is from genome assembly GCA_019925275.1 of Mytilus edulis. Classification (NCBI taxonomy): domain Eukaryota; kingdom Metazoa; phylum Mollusca; class Bivalvia; order Mytilida; family Mytilidae; genus Mytilus; species Mytilus edulis. The sequence continues at coordinate 112,644,151 of CM034352.1, read as the reverse complement.
AACAAAAACAACAGAAACAATGAACTGCTATAAAAACAAACACCAACATGCATAGAAACAGACATTTGATTACAACTGCCATATTAATACCGGTATTAATTGAAATTCAACGATGGTGACATCATGAAAGAAACATTCGAAACGGAAAGTAAACTTGTGTAAGACAGCGTACAGACACTGGTGTTTAATGCTCTATGCACTATTCTAATAACAAAAATGTTGCATAGTGATCCCACGTATGACAGCATGTCTTTCCAGTGTAATGCATTAATGTGACTAGTCTCGATCATCCAGCCGCTTTATTTTTCAAAGTAGAGCGTCTGGATGACAAGTGATATAAAAATGGTAATTTATGACCTTCGGAATAGTATCGGCTTTTTTAGCCTGTTGTCAAAGATAATGTCCAAGACGAATAACCAAGAAGTTGGTTATTGACTTCGGAAGAAATGACATTACGATAATATTATTGAAAAGCCCGAGTGAACCGATTGTTGTTTAAAGCTATTTATATATTTTTGTGACGACATACAATTCATGGAAAACACCATACAGCATGGCTTACATGGGCATGGACGCGAAGGAAAAACCAGCACATCCAACCTTGGTAAGATCATAAAGATGTCATAACAACACACACTGTAACATAAATTGCATATGCAACCTGATACACCGAGTAGTTATATTCTTTCATGCATGTCCGTGCAACGATAACGAGTTTATAATTATACAATTAAGTTGACTGGGACAACTCGAACAGTCGTATACGTTATAAATACATTTTGGGTTGATGTGTAGTATCGTTAACTTTATAAATACTTGATGTAAAACTTCTATTACGCCGACATAGCACCTTCATCCAAGATAAGTTTGTTGTATATATCTAAATAAGGGAGCCTGCATCTTGATATGTGTAAAAAAAAAGGGGGGAGGTGGAGAGATACACAATGTTGTACACATTCAAAGAAGATGCCATTTTTTACATAGTACACTAAAAGGTCAAAATGATTTATACATTCGATTTTCTGCAAAACAAAAGACAGTGGAACAATATTTTCAGCATCAATGAAAAGAGGTGTCAATGACTGCGACAGCAACCAGTGAACGGAATGACATAAATTACCAAATGTAGACATCATCATGATTAAGAGATTATCATCTAGACTAAAACAAAAAGTGAAGATAAAATTGCCAAAAGCTCAACATTTCACAAATTAAGAGATGTGGTATGAATACCAATGAGAACTATCCACCCAAGTTCAAATGAATTGGATGTGAGCGGCCTTCAACAATAAAAACATCCATGCATGGTTTGGATAGAGAATACAAATAGGGAATGTGTCAAAGAGATACTGGGTAACCGACCAAACAACAGTAAACAGCCCAATGTCACCAATGGGTCGGGTCTTCAACAAAGCAAGATAATCTTGCACCCTGAAGTGGGATTTAACTTGCACCAGGACAATAATTTATAAAATATTTTTCTATGATGGGTTTTTTAAACAATTTGTTTTTCATATATATGCTATGCTGGTGACTAAAAATTGATATGATTTTAATATTTACTTTCTTTTGTAGACAAACCAAAAATGATTTATGGACACAGATTTTATGTGTAAAATGTGACGAATTAAAACAAAAATGTAATATTAAGGATTTTGATTGTATCATAAACATGCTTCAATTTTATTAGAACAAGATTCAAACTGAAAGATTTTTTTTTTAATTACTGATGCATCAATCAGTATAAATAGATCACAGAACCAAAAATGTTGGGATTATTTTGACAGCCGCCACAAAGCGAGAGAAAAAAATACACAGACGTATATTGATTAAATGAAACAAATATCAAGAAACACATTGTTATCAGATATGTTAGGGAAATTAGATTTGTATTAACAAACTAAAAAACGTATGAACAATTAAACAGTTAGTTTTTATTGTTGAATTGCATCTCATTTTCATGTCGGGCCATCTTATAGTTGACTACATTGTATATGGTAGGAAGTTTCTTAATATTGAAGGCCATGCAGTGATCACATTTGCGTATAATATCCATGTCATTTGAACTCTGCTGTGTTGTTGCCTCGTTACAACATGTAGCAATCATACCAATTTCCTTACTTTTATAATAAAGGTTCACAGGAGAAGTTATTGTTCTTGCGAAGCTGTCCTTTATTGCATGCTAATACATGATGGAATTTATAAGAGTTGGAGAATTAAAATACTCTTTTGAGTTTTTATGTTTTTCACAAGTTACTATGCAGTATGGGATAAATCCCATTCCATCTTTTCCAAGTGCATGATTCAAACATGCATTCAAAGAGTATTGAGTTTCATGACTGACGGTTAGTTTCTATCTTTCTCCATGGACACGGGCTACATTGTCAAAGTGGTTTTGTGTAATAGTCCAGGCAATCTATGAAAAACGTTAAACTAATTGCAACAGAATATATTATTGCTTTAATGTTGTCAGATGACTGCCATATAAAACATATAAAAAGTCTTTGAAAATCAAAAATGTATAAAGGGGTCAATTCGGGGGTCCAATTTGTGGATTTTGGCTTGCGGATATTGACACCAAAAGATCGCCATACACACAAAGGGAGACAACTACAACAACAAGACTTTTAGTGTCAGTACAAACGATATCGTTGATTTATTCTGCAAAACTAATTATGCAATGTGAACAAAGACTTCAATTGATGGTAAGTATCTCTATATAAATTATTATACGAGTTACAACCTGTACAACAACGGTAGAAGCAAGAATCAGCAAAAGTAAACATTCCCGAGTGACGTCACTACGCGGGTTTTTCACATTCTATTTTCGGCATTTTTCAAGGAACTAATCAGAACTTTTTGATATTAAATACACATATTTACAGAAATAAATGTATGTTTTATTATATTGAACCCATTTATACGATTTATTTCTAAAATAGTAACAATTCTACATACGTCCTTGTCAAAATTTAAAAACTATGGAACGCCATTCGGGACAAAAAACTAACAGTTACAAAATATATACGGATTAGAAAAGTTGCATAAATTGATCAAATTTGAGTTACTGCAACAAAAAATAAGAACTTTTAGAAAAATATAAATGCATTTGTGTAATCCTGATGCAAAAATACCCAAAGAAAACAAATTATTTATAATAAATAAGCAAATTGGAAATTACAAAATTATTTTTCTTTTGCAGATTATATGGATGAATTGAATGACATAAGCAAAATTAATGAAGTATGATGTATGCCACGATGAGATATAATCCAACAGTGATTTAATAGTTTTAAGGTAATTTATAACGAATCGTAGAGTTACATGTACACTGCACAAATATTTGATTTACAGTAAATATACGTATATTAGTATTGAAAAATCAATTACCAGTCTCAGTATTGAAAAGATAATCTGATAGCCTCGTAAAACCAAAGACTCACAGAGTATACAATTTGTTTTTCTGGTTTCATAAATCACAAATCGTAAAGATTAATTCTAATACACAGTGATCTAGTGATGGACGTTAACATACTAAACATTATTATTAAGAAATATAATTAGTATTTTCTACTGTTTAAGGGTATATATTTTTATACTTGCAGGTATCAGTGGCTGTTATGGAAAAATGCATCATATGCCTTAAAGATGACGATACATCAACATTAGTCAAGTTACGTGAAAAAGGAAGCCAAGGAATAAATAAAGCGAGTAGAGAAAGAGAGGGTCAGATACTAGCTTCTGCAGGACAGTTTGTCCACCAGGAATGTAGAAAATCATATACCAACCCGACAGAAATCACAAAAACCAAAAGGCAGCAAAATATACTACAGGAATCTCTAACTAATATACCGACCCTACGATCAAAATCAAATTTCAGTCATAAAGATCATTGCTTATTCTGTGGGAAAGAGGCACAGCTAAAAGGCAAATTAAAAGGAAACGATGTTTTTCCTGTCCGAACGGATGATTTCCAGAAGAGGATTGAACAAGTATGCAATGACAGAGACGATGAGTGGGCAGTGGAAGTACGGGGAAGATTAGAATGTGTTGGCGATCTTCATGCTGCAGATGCATTATACCATCAAACCTGCAGTGTTAACTTTAGAACCAGTAAGAAGATTCCAAAAGCCTTTTCACCAGACAGCAAAGGAAAGGAAAATAACTACCAAGGAAGACCAGCAGCTTATGGTGAACAATTCCTAAAAATTGTAGATTATCTCAAACAGCACGAGGATGAACAGATAACTATTGCAGAGCTGGTTAATAAAATGAACGAGTTGTGTGGAGAACAGGCATACAGTTCAGTTTATATGAAGAAAAAACTGAGAAACCATTTTGGAGAAAATATTATCATAACAGATATTTGTGGGAAAATTAGCGTTGTTACGTTGAGAGATACAGCATCCTGTGTTTTGCAGGAGTTTTACCACAGACCAACATATCAAAATCCAGACGATGAAAAAAAAGCCATAATAGATGCTGCTGCAAAACTAATCAAAAGTGACATCAGATCTTTGAAAGGGGACAAGGATAATTATCCATTGGCATCAGATGTATCATCACTTAAATCAAATTTGCAATATGTACCTGAGAGCTTAAGCTATCTACTAGAAACAATGTTTGCTGAAAAGGACTCCAAAATGAAAATAGCTTCTATTGGACAGGCAATAATTCAGGCATCAAGACCCCGTGTGCTTATTGCTCCTTTGCAAATTGGTCTTGGCATTCAACTTCATCACAACTTTGCATCCCGTTTTCTGGTTTCTACTTTAAATAACTTAGGATTTTGCTCATCTTATCAAGAAATTCAAAAATTTGAATCTAGTGCCGCTTTAACACAAGGAGTTGACATCCCTGGTGAAATATGTAATAGTTTTATTCAATTTGTAGCTGACAACGTAGACCATAATGTGAGAACACTCGATGGCAATAACACATTTCATGGAATGGGAATCATAGCCGGCATTACACCAGGCACTAAGCGAACAGCCCCTATTCCTAGAATAATTGTTTCAACTGATGATATCAACTCAATAGCAAAGGTTAATATTCAGTATTACAAACCTCAAAACGACTTTATGACAAAGCTAAATTTTTCAGAGCTTCGGGAATTAAGGGGAATGGACAGGACTGCATGTCTGGATTTACTGTCACTGGTGGTATGGCCCTTAAAGAATCCAACACCAGGTTGGTCAGGTATTATGCAGATGATACATAAGGGAGAATACCCAGGCAAGTCAACAGTTGTATTTCTACCTATGATAGATATGAATTCAAGCGATATGTCATGCATATACTCAACTCTACTCTTTGTTTCAAATCAAGCACATCGTTACAACAGAACACCAGTATTGACATTCGATCAGCCTTTGTATTGGAAAGCCTTGACAATAATTCAAAATGAACATCAAAATAGTCAGTTGAAGTCTGTAGTATTGCGTTTAGGAGCATTTCATACAGAAATGAGTTTCTTAGGTAGCATTGGTCACATTATGAGGAGTTCGGGGCTTCAGGAAATTCTGGAACTGATTTATGCACCAAATGCAGTTACACATATGCTAAGTGGTAAAGCTGTAGCTCGTGCCATTAGAGGACATATGCTAGTTGACACTGCCATACACAGCCTTCTTGTATCTAAAATTTTCAACTTTGATTTCCCAGCAGACGAAAATGAAGAAGGAAACATAAATGATAGTGTTGACGACATCTTATCTAAGGCAGCCGACGTATATACAGAACTGTTGGAAGGAACACTGTCCATATCTTCTGCATGTGATAGTGCTGTACTTCAGAGCATCAACGAAACAATTCACAGACCCCTTCAAGAAATGAAGAAAAATCGAACCTCTAGATTATGGCTTCAGTATACAGAAATGATTCAGATCCTTAGACAGTTTATCAAAGCAGAACGGACTGGCGATTGGGAATTGCATTTAAAAAGTGTTAAAGATATGCTGCCTTACTTGGCTGCCTCTGGTCACAACTTGTATACTAAATCTGCGTATGTGTATCTAATGATGATGCAACAACTTGAAATAGATCATCCGGAAGTTTTTGCTGCTTTCAAAGATGGCCATCATGTAATGAGACGTAGTGACAGATATTGGGCAGGATTGTCATCAGATCTTATGATTGAGCAAGTGCTCATGAGGAGTGTAAAAACAGCAGGAGGACTGACACGTGGCCGTGGAATGGGCGAAAGTCAGAGATCACAGTGGCTTTTGTCCATGCCCGCTTGTGCAGACATGAATCAAGCTATTCAAGAGCTCACAGGTGTAGGTTACTACACAAGTGATCAGCACAAGGAAGAATCAATTGCACGTCAAAAACGAGACAGAGAAGACATTATGTCAATTCTAACATTTATGAAAGAACGCAGTCCATTCACTGGAGACAGTTCACTGCGAAATATTGAAACTGGAGTAACAGCTGATAGCTCTGTAAATGTAGACAACTCAAAAGATGTGGGGACAGCGATAATAGAATCTCTCGTTGGACAAAATGTCATTGACTATACTTTCAAGAAAAAAAATCAAGTTATAACTTTAAATAGCAAAACTAGTATCAAAGTAGACGGGGAATTAATACAAGTCGACCCACAGCTACTGTTTCAAAGATGCACCACCATAGCTAATGGGCTATTTGAAGACATATCAGAAATATTCAAATATGAACTCTGTAGTGTTCCATCTTCGTTATTTGACAATAATGGCTTACCAAGACAGGCAAATAAATCAATTCTAGCAGACTCAATTTGGGACTTTGATGGATGCGGAAGTTTGGAAACAGGCACCAATGTTCACCATGTATTAGATGGTGGGTCTCTCATACATCGCATACCTTGGACAAAGGGAAACTCATTCAATAGTATTTGTCAAGCGTATATTGATTACGTTAAAAGCCACTACTCTGAAGCAACTATTGTATTTGATGGTTATCCAGATGTACCTACTGTCAAAGATATTACTCACATACGACGATCAAAAGGATGTATTTCTCCCAAAATAAATTTTTCGGCTGAAATGCCCTGCAAAACTAAAAAGGATGCATTCTTGTCAAATGAAGAGAACAAACAACGATTTATCAACCTGCTAAGTGCAAAATTTGAGACAAGTAATTATGCAGTAGTCCATGCCTTTGACGATGCCGACTTGAATATAGTTCAGACAGCAGTCTCAATTTCGGAAGAACAACATGTTGTAGTTATAGGTGAAGACACAGATTTGCTTGTTTTACTTTGCTATCATGCCATGATGCACAACAAAAACGTTTATTTCAAGTCAGAACCGAAGCAAAGTATTCAAAAGATCCGAATATGGGATATCAAAAAGACAAAGAAACATTTGGGTGAAGCTATCTGTCGGTTGTTGCCGTTTATACATGCATTTAGTGGGTGCGACACGACATCACGAATGTTTGGGTTAGGAAAAGGAGCACTATTGAAAAAAGTTAAATCATCTACATACTTACAAGATCAATCACAGCTTTTCCTTCAGAAATCAAGTAAAGATCAGGTTGTCAAAGCTGGAGAAGAGGTTTTAGTTGATTTGTACGGCGGTGTTCAGTCAGTAGAAGGCTTAGATTTACTTCGATACAGAAAATTTGCGTCAAAGGTCGTTGTAGGGAACATTTTTGTTCAAGTACACACTCTACCGCCAACATCGGATGCAGCTAAACTACATAGCATGAGAACCTACTATCAAACACAAATTTGGATTGGAGAAGGACATGATTTAGATCCTAACCAATGGGGTTGGTATACATCAGAGAATAAACTTATGCCTGTTAGATGTTTATTACCACCTGCACCCCAAAAACTGCTGAAAGTAATACGATGTAACTGCAAACAGAACTGTGATTCAAGAAGATGTTCGTGTCGAAAACATGGAATTGACTGTTCTGCTAGTTGCGGCGAGTGTCGTGGCATTAACTGTTCAAATTCAATCATAGTAACACAAAGTGATTTGGACGAAGTTTAGAATTTCTTTTGTTGTGTATGGGGGGAAATGGCTATGACTATGATTTCAATGAAAAAAGATGTTATTTTCGATGAAAAATTTGTTATTTTAATGAAAAATTTGTAATGTTCAATGAAATTTGCATTTTTAACTCAAGTAATGGACCACAAATTTATAGTTTACAATATAATGCCTTTTATATTTATAACACAATTAAAAAGGAACAATACAAATCCAAAACACAAACAGTTTCATTGATGTACTGCCAAATTAATTATTTAAAGCATATTTCCAGTTTTCCTGGATTTTTCCATAAAATCTCCCATTTTTACCCAAAAATAACTTTTTTGACATATATATGTCCTTTCTTGCTAAAGCTAATTTCTTTTTATATCATTGTCAATTGAATCACACACTGTTGGAATGATTTTACTACAAAATAAACTTGTTCTAGTCTATTTCCAGTTTTCAGCGATTTTTCTATAAAAACCTGTAGTTTACCCAAAAAATATCGTTTTTCCGCACTTCAGATTTTGCAAGACTTTTGATATGTGATAGAGGCCATATAAACCTTTAAAATGAGACCAAATTTCTTACTGTTGCAATTTGTTTAAGGTTGAGCTATTTTTGGGGTAGAATGACTGGACTATAAAGGTTGGTTCCTAAAAATTTTCTTCCCAAAAGGATTAGGCGATTATTGGTGTAACAGCTAAGAAACATTCAGACTTCTGTCGTTTGCAGTTTTAAGATCAGTTAATTTTGTAAATGAAAATTGAGTTGGCTCATTGTGTGATCTCGCTAAACCGCCAGTTATACTTGTTAAGGAACTTTTCTACATATGCAATCTTAGTGTTTGTATGAGATGTTTTTCTTTACATAGACGTAATTTGATGTGTGCTTTTTTGTAAGGTAAGTGCATCAGATATATAAAAAAATAAGACGGCATAAATTATTACAGGAATTTATAGAAATGAGAATAATGAGACAAAACAAGGAAAATTGGATACAAAAATTAAAGAATAGAGACTAACGGTGACACAATATACTGATGGTTGGTTGATTAACGTCCAGTGACAAACATTTCATGCATGTTTAGGACGATGTGATACAATACAAAGAATAGAAAATAGTGGTATTTTATAGTATGAAGATAAGAGAATAAAGTGGACAGGTGTGCAATAATATAAGAATAATTTGATCTTGGGTTGCTTTTTCATCGTCTTGTGGTAAATAATAGTAATGTTCAGGACGAATAGAAATTAACAATAATTATAAAAAGGAGGTCCTAATTTATAGCCTGTTTGGGATACAGGTTGGAGAAATTATGACTCACTAAAAAATATTGTATAGAAGCAGAAATATAGATTTAAGCCGTATAACGGTCCACCTACGGACACCTACTTAAGCGTGCAGAGAACGTGGTATCCTCTATACACGTGGCTGGTTCAGAACCTGTTATTAGGGAGGGGAACTACGGTCACTCATGCTACAGAGTTTCCCTACATAATCAACACATTTTTCCTACGAAAAAAATGGGGTGTATGGTGGATCCGCCTATGACGAGTGCTATAATATTTACACAGGGCCGTAACTAGGCCTCAGAATAAAACGAGGCAGGCGTTTGGGTACCGCCGTCTGCGGTACCCAGGTAATGGGGGAATCACGGGTGACACAACCGGCCGATAACTAGAGAAGTAGTTAATGATCAAGTCTTGGATAAAAACCATGACAAAAAAAAAGAGAAAAACTTATATAAAGTACTTTTGATCAACGAAAAAAATATCCGAAATCTGAATATAAAGTACACGGCCAATTAAAGCTTACTTTTGACTCTAGTTTATACATCACTCAGTTTCAGACAACGGAACTCTGAGAACAGAAATACGTGTGAAATTGTTTTTTAAAATTTCCCATCAGCAAGTTGGCCAACATAGAGTGCGCTACAAGAATGTCATATACATTTACTACTACACTGTTTACTGTTGTTTTTTTTTTAAATTATATTGGGGATAACGGAAGTGCTATTTATAGATATGTTCTATATTTAATTATTTGTTACGCCCCCTATAAATTTTTGACCAGTCCGGTTAATCACCCCAGACGCTATATTTAAATATGCGTCTGGGTAATCGAGACTATAATGTGACACGAGTGTTTTTGTCTGTCTGATGATAATACTTTACCTGAGGACAATGGCACTTTTATGTATGTTTACTTAATTAGATAAACAGGAAAGTATTTACATTTACCTAAGACTGGATCCCTCAACTGGTACCTTCAAGTCAATAATATCGATGTATCTAAATGTATATACATTCGAAAATAAAAGTTCATATGAAGTGACTTAATACTTGTAACTTTATCATGACCATAATCACATCCATAATATAGTTTATTTGTAAAACCGTTTAATTGGAAACACTTGACACTTTTTCATCAATCATGAATGGCCATGAACATCATACGTGTATTAGTGAGGGTTTTAACTTTTTTGTTGTTGTTTTGCGCCTGGTTTTTCAAGGGGAGTATGATTTTTAAGAAATATTGCTTATAAATTTTTTTTGTTCTACGATAAAACAAGTGAAACCACAGACTACAGTAAGAGACAGATTTAAAAGAATTAAGTGTCACTTGTATTGTAACCCGGATTTGGTTTTTATAATATGAGCAAGTCGTATTTTTCAAATTGGTGGAACTAGTGTGCCTATCTATGAATGCTAATGTAGTAATTCCTTTTAGAGGAATCTTAATGGACAATTGAGGAATTTTGAAAAAAAATTGAAAACAACACGTTTAATAATTTCAAAATGCATAATATTTGACCTGTTGAAAAATTTAATCGGAGGAGTCAGTTATGTTTTCTTCATTTGGAAGAATTTAACGCTTTTCATAGGACTGGTAGATACTATTTTTTAATGTTATGATCTTTCTTCTTTCATTATCCACCAGTTTAATAAAAGAGGGACGAAAGATACCAAAGGGACAGTCAAACTCATAAATCTCAAACAAACTGGCAACGCCATGGCTAAAAATGAAAAAGACAAACAGAAAAACATTAGTACACATAACACAACATAGAAAACTAAAGAATAAACAACACGAACCCCACCAAAAACTAGGGGTGATCTCAGGTGCTCCGGAAGGGTAAGCAGATCCTGCTCCACATGTGGCACCCGTCGTGTTGCTTATGTGATTACAAATCCGGTAAATAGTCTAATTCGGTAGGTCACATTCATGAAAGGAAGGGGATTGTAGTTACGACGTTAGGAACATATCCGATATCATTTGTGAAACGGTTATTCCATAACAGTCAACCAACTCGTGATGGCGTCCGTAAAATTTACGAAGGAATGATTTCAACTTCACCATTTGGAACTCTTGGTTTTATAGCTTCCTTGTGAGCAGTAACCCTCTATCAAGAAAATCATGATAGGAAATGCAAGCACGGGAATATCGTATCAATTGGGAGATAATAAATTAGATCTTAAAAATACAATTCTCAATTGTCTATACTTAACTCATACAAAAACATATCATTTAATTTGTTTTTCACCTAACAGACTATTTTACATTTATGATTTTCTCACTTCTTTTGACAAAATCCATTAGTCATTGTCCAACTAAAAAGCTCATTGAGACCCAAGACCTCGAAAATAAATTTTATCTATAATAGCAGTGTCATAAACAACTAATACACGATTTAAAAAAGGGAAATACTATATGATGTATTATGATGCCAGCAAATACTGAAGACTAGCTTAAAGTAATTAATCTGCACATATAAAATTATATTTTGTGTTATTCTCTCTGATATCAGGAGAAGTGCCTCAGAGAAGAGTTCAAACAGGAACGTCATTGTGAATGGAGACATGTCTTTGTGAGAATGCCAATGGGAATACCAACATAAAGAGAATGAGTATTAACCTCAGAAAAACGTACAACATTTTCCAATTCTCTTGCTACGCAACAAGCACAAATTTAATATAAGTGAAACACAAACTTTAATAAAATATCAATGAACCAAATTAATTTACATTGCTGTGTTTATTGCAATTGCGTAAAATTAAGTTGTTTGCTTTGAAGTTATCTAACATTTTCAATAACGTTTAACCATTGGCAGAACTAAATTAAGATTTCTTTTTCATATCGGCCGGGAATTTCCCAGAAAATCATATTATGTAATTAGTCAAATGTTTTCGGTAACGTGATTCATCTTAAGAAAAAAAACGTCCAAATAAATACAGCCCTAAGTTTTAACAAGTCTTCAACTCATAAATCTAGTTTTTTTCTTCTTCTGAAAAAGCTCTGATGAAAACAGATTCGCAAAAAGGAATTTATTACGATCATGCTTGCTTTATTGGCATCAAAATAAATTCAGATAAAAAACTAAAATTTCAAAGAAAGCGGTAAACAGTTGAGGAGCAGTTAATAATACACAACAAAAAAATTGGACGTTGCAAGAACAAAGAGACGAACGAACAAACTATTGGGTTCCTCGTTCACTATAGTCAACTTCATTCAATGCAATTCCTGACTTAGGCATATGCTCTGGGTCGATAACACTGCTGGTGGAGTTTAATTCCCCGAGGGAATAACCGGCCCGGTAGTGAGCACTTCTGTGTTAACATGAATTATCATTGATATGGTCATAATCATAAATTACCTTTTTACAAAACTTTAAATTTTTGAAATACTTAGACTTTCCTATCTCAGTAATATATTACATTGGTCGTGTTTGGCAAAACTATTAACAATTTTTGGTCCTCAATGCTCTTCAACTTCGTACTTTATTTGGCCTGTTAATTTTTTTCAATCGAGCGTCACTTATGAGTCCTTTGTAGCGTCTGGTGCAAATACAACATTTCCATCTTGGTATCTCCGATGAGTTTATATAAGAATTGAATGCTTCTTTTTCTAATTCAATTGGGGTGTAAAAGCGTTGACTGAAGTACATTTTGTATGAAGCGCGAAGCACTTCATTCTAAAAATATACGCACGGTCAACGCTTTTACAACCCTATGAAGTTACAAAAAGAAACATTCAATACTTATAATTACATTTTTAGCTAGGATCATGAAAACACGATTTTCATCAAGTTTTTTAATTAATTTACCTGTGCACTATATTGTGGGACCTCGTGTCATCATGAATAATAAATTTTGTTGTGTAATGCAATTGACTAAGGAATAACACAAGATTGCAGTGTAGCCGATCAGAATAATGAAACATACATCTAATGTAATTATATACATATATCAGGGATTGGATACCATTATCAGTACTTAATCGCAACCCCCACTGTGCTAAGGATGCTTAAAGGTACAAAATAGGAAAATATCATCTGAATTGGAACAAATCATTGGAGAGTCTTTAATTGAATTCATAGTCGTGTTAAAAAAAAACATTATCCTATATCAAAAGTACTTATGGAAAATGAAAATGTAATTATGTATACTGTAATAGTAAAATGTTAAAGAGAAACAATTGCTTAATATTAATCAAAATGATAAATCATGTAGGTGTTCAATGACACAGTGAAGTTGTTACTAACCTTAATCAATCATATTGGAATCCTCTATTATTTCTATAAGAACTTGTAAGTGTTTTGTATTTAGTTAGAGTAGCGACATAATTATAAAAATAGTGGTAAATTATATAAACGGTGGGTACTGTATTCAATCCCACGTGTTTTGGGGAATTACGCTCACCGGAGTAATCAGAAAGGGAAAAAAACATTTGTTACAATTAAAATCACAAATAATGGACTAAGATTGAGAGTTGTCTCATTGGCACTCACACCACATCTTTATATATCTAAGATCTAATTTGACTGACAGATTTTTAACCCGTAGTTTTATTCATTCATATAAAACATAACATAAACATATAAATTTAATATATCTTTAAATCATCGACATCAGCAGCTTGTCATTTAAATTACAAAACTGAATAAATAAAATGTCGGTTTCATTTATACTTTACAAGTAATTTCATCCGCAGAAATAAGGTCATATTCTAATGTGGTTATTTGTATCAAAAGATGTTGAAATGATTCCAACGATTTTGTTATTTCTTGAAATTTTTGTAAAAAAGATATGCTTGAAAAAGAAAAAAAAATATTACCAAGTACCAAACGATGATATTAAGAACTCTTACAAAACAAACAAAAAATTAAGGAAAATTTTTAAATGTTTGAAGTCATACATCACCTTTGATTTCTTAACTCATGTTGGGTACCCATATCTAAGGGAACTTTAAGGAATAAAAAACTACAGTTACAACTTGTAATATCCATTGTGTTAGGAGTGCAAAAAGTTTAATTCTTTATTAACAGGTGAATTCGTTCTAAAACAAACAGGTGCGTGATGGGCAGTTTTTGAGATTTATAAAATTTTCCGTTAAATTAGAGTTGCTTAATCATTGAACTTTTACAGATGAAAAGTTTGACTTGCAGGATATTGATCAATCAAAGAACTTCATAGCTTGGGTTCGAAATATGACAATGCAATAGGACAATGTTGTCTTCTTTTATATAAACTTATGCCGTCAAAATACCAGCTATAGTAATCGATCAATTCTACTAGAATCTTGTTATATATTTGATACTGGCCTTCTGAGACTTCGATCCCCTCTGCCCATAAAATTCATCTAATATATCTTAATTGTAATGTAAATCGTTTTTTTTATTTGTGAAATTATTCTTTCTGACTTGTACTTTCAATTCACAATTCTCTTTAAAGAATCATGCGGGAATCGTTTAACTCAAAGTATTTTATGCTATTCCCTAACATGATGAAGGTATAGAACAATATTAGATATTCAACAGATAGAATTAGATTCGATGGAATTTCCAAGATTTATTATTTTCTTTTAAAATTTAATTTTGCTCTTTAACTGGGTTCAAGGATGATTTTATTTCTGTTTATTGTTTATTCAAGAAACATTTTTTCGGTCCTTGAGTAAATGTCAACATCACTTTATCATCTTTCCAGTATGATGTAACACATATGCCACCGTAAAACAGCTAAAGTTAAATCAGGGCAACTCTTAGGCCACACTTAAGACAGTTAATGTTACACAAAGGCAGCATAAAGACAGTTAATGTTGCACGTAGAGAGTAAATCTTCCACCTGGCTTATACTTGAAAGCAGATGATATACCTAGGTCATAATAAGAAGTTTATAGAACACCTAGGCCTCACTTGGACATTTCATTTTAAACCTGTGCCACACTGAGACAGTTAATGTTACACCAAGGCCACAGTTTGACAAAAAATGGTCTACCAAGGCCCAACTAAGACGGTAAATGTTATACCTAGACAATACATAGGTAATACTAAACCTAGTCTACTCAGAGAGTTAAGCCACACTTATAAAAGGTAAATGTTATACCTAAGACATAATTAAACAGTTAATGTAACATCTTAGCAGCAACACTTATAGAGTGAAGGATACACCTAAACCACACTATGACAGTTACTGTTACACATTGAACTACGCTTACAGAGTTAATGTTGTACCTATGCCGCACTAAGAAAGCTAGTAGTATACCTGGGCTACGCTTACAGAGTTTATGTCATACCTAGGCCACACTGAGACAGTTAAGTTTATATTATTTTCCCATTCATAATAATAGCTGTAAAACAGCTAACAAGTTTGTCACCAAGTACTTATTTTCTGACATGTTTTGTTCCGTTATGGAATAACCGTTTCACAAATGATATCGGATATGTTCCTTACATCGTAACTACAATCCCTTCCCTTTCATGAATGTGACCTACCGAATTAGACCATTTACTGGATTTGTTATCACATAAGCAACACGACGGGTGCCGCATGTGGAGCAGGATCTGCTTACCCTTCCGGAGCACCTGAGATCACCCCAGTTTTTTGGTGGGGTTCGTGTTGTTTATTCTTTAGTTTTTTATGTTGTGTCGTGTGTGTGCTGTTGTTTGTTTGTCTTTTTCATTTTTAGCCATGGCGTTGTCAGTTTGTTTTAGATTTATGAGTTTGACTGTCCCTTTGGTATCTTTCGTTCCTCTTTTGCTTATATTTATCATTTTAAGGATCAAACAATGCAGTTGGTCATCATCACTATCGGATAATCATTCGATGTATACAAAAAAGGATGACTTAGCAATAAATGTATTATGCATATATTAACTTTCAAGTCAAATGTCAGCAAATAATCTAAAGCCAAGTATTCAAGTCGTTTCACACTTTTTTTCAAGAACTCAAAATTAACAATGATTTAAATTCGACCCTGAAGATCTATCTTTGGTTAATACTGTAAGAAAACCCTTTACAAAAAAGTAATACATTTTACAATCCTCTGCATGTTCTTGATATTGTCGAGCTTTGTCAATTCATATATCTATAATAATCTATAAACGACCAGAATATTGCTCCATCATGTGATGATTTTTTTTTCGTCAGTATCTGTTCCTTTGATTCGGTATATTCCATATATATTTTCTAGATTACAACTGTCGCCTCTCAATTATGTATTTGCATTATTAATGCATTTTCAAGCGTCTAGAACGCATTTAAACATCAACAACAGAACTTACCAGTAGTCTTTTTTAATCAAAATACGGATATTGCTTCAACCTTAAACCTTTCGAAGGTTGGATATTGCACTTTTTAATCAAGACCGTAATTTAATGTCGAAATATGCATTTATTTTTATATTAATCATAAGCGTCCAACTGAAAATGTCAAACAATGTTCAGACTATATACTCTAAAACAGTAACACTCATTTTTAGATTTTCGCATGAATAAGGATTCAAAAAATAACACAGGAAGGGAGACGTGAAATGCGTATTTTAAATCCTGTTGCCCATTTTAAACTTATAAGCTCTTTTAAAACAACTATAAGATTAAAGTTGACAAGTTTTTCAAGAGGATGATGATTAAAAGTGCGGTCTTAAGCTTGGAAATAAACTCATCATAGATACCAGGACTAAATTTTATATATACGCCAGACACGCGTTTTGTCTACAAAAGACTCATCAGTGACGCTCGAATTTAAAAACCAATAGAAAATGAAAAGTACTGTTCAGATAATAATGAAAGAAATATTCCGATGGACTGCAATGTGCAAATATCAATGCATGCACTTCATCAAATTGAAACAAATCATTTTTAGAAACAGTTTAAATGATTTTCCTGTCAATTTTGGCTCATATTGGCATATATCATAACTAAGAGGAGAAGGTGAAAAGTTATTTCTCACAGGCTTTAATTGAAAACTGCAGGCAATAGTGTTTATAATAAAGAGAGAATTCTTTCATTTTTGTTATTGTCGTCTAAATCCCTATTTCTATTAAGTTCAATATTATTTCGTCACTTACAAACATGTCTGAATTGAAAAAAACTGGGACACATTTAAAATAAGTATTACAATTTTAATTCTCCAAATAAGTATAGTAATAGAACACCGTACAAACAAAAATATATTGGAAAAATAGGACCATTGTATTTTCTATATCTTGCTCCCCTTTCTGTGTTTCATAGAATTTCATGTACATGTACTACTTAAAGGCAAATATATACTTATATACTTATAAATGCTCTGGTAAGTATGCAAATATATTAGACTTTTCCTGACTGTATTTTGCAACCAGCTTATATAATTGAAAACCTCTTTTCTACCCTTTATTAATTTATCTAAAAACTCAAAATTTGATCTTGATTGAAAAGAATAATTCAGTTAAGACTGTTCAGATATGTATACTAATTGATTTGGTTGTCATATAATTGACGTTTATCCTATTTATATATATTTTTTGGTTCATCGCTAATTTCATCAGGCTTTTTTAAGCAATATCTGCTTCACTTCCATTAAAGTGTTTACTTTATTTAAGTTTTTACGATTTTTTCAACTGATTTATACCATTTCTTTCTTTAAAAATTGCCAGTTTTTCAATTTAAAAAGGAAAATTCCAACTCCCTTTAGGAAAGTTGACCTTAAAATGATTTGCCTATGATTTTTATGTCCCAATTAGTAATAAAGTTCCTAACCCATTTCGAAACTTATTTTTCTTTGCCTTTCGTATATTTGACCGATCCTGATGACTGTATGTCCAGAAAACCGATACAAATACAATTTATGATATGAAATTTCATTTTCTTTCATAATAAATAGTTTATATTTACTTTATAATTTAGAAACAGTAACATAACTCATATGTGTTTCTGTAAATTTGACCTTCCTTTGAAAATTATGTATAATGATGCAGACTACGTACTAACCTCGATGTTCATAAAGCGAAAGGAGAGCCATTCAAACAACAATAAGGTTTTCTAATATAGGAAAAAATAATACTGGAAATATTAAATTAACATCATCTTTCACTTTCCCTAGATATAATAATAAGCAATATGAAGAATAATCTTTTTTTGAAATAATAACTCCAAATTACCCCTTTCCAAACACGTGTTCTACAAAAAATCCAAAACATTCAGAAAACTAGAAAACATATACTTAAACTCATCAACCAAACTAAAATATATTTAAATTACATGTACTATGATTTTTAAAAACATCAAAAAGAAAGTTGTTTGTGTAAATATTACCTGATCATTATAATATAAGAATTACAAAGCTCTATAAGCTCATGGAAATTGTTTAACTTGATAGTGTACTGATATCTAATCTTTTAATAATGTATAAGAATTGTCTGACAATAAATTTTAGAAAACATTCCTTTGTACAGACATATCAAATGATATTTATATAGAAGCTAACAAGGTACAAAGGCAAACGACTAAACAAGAATAAGCCCATAGTACACGAATGCCCAACTCGTATTAACATTTGTTATGTTCATTGAACCGTGAAATTTGGGTGAAAACTCTAATTTGGCATTAAAAATTAGAAAAATCATATAATAAGTTTGAAGTTGATTGGGCAACAACTTTATAAAAAAAACTACCGCGACCAAACACTTAGACTGAATCGGAACGGACGGACACGCAGACCTAAAAACAAAATGCCCCTATGTAGTGTATAACAATATTTACAGTTATTTGTACAAGAACAATATATCATGAAATTACAAAAATATACGAAAAGGTCAAAAGCATGTTATAACCGTTTCACAAATGATATCGGATACGTTCCTTACGTCGTAACTACAATCCCCTTCCCTTTTATGAATGTGACCTACCGAATTAGACTATTTACCGGATTTGTAATCACATAAGCAACACGACGGGTGCCACATGTGGAGCAGGATCTGCTTACCCTTCCGGAGCACCTGAGATCACCCCTATTTTTTGGTGGGGTTCGTGTTGTTTATTCTTTAGTTTTCTATGTTGTGTCATGTGTACTATTGTTTTTTCTGTTTGTCTTTTTCATTTTTAGCCATGGCGTTGACAGTTTGTTTTAGATTTATGAGTTTGACTGTCCCTTTGGTATCTTTCGTCCCTCTTTTATAACACGTCTATTGTACATATTGGGGTTTCGGTGGTCGAGTGGTCTAAGTAGTAGAACAACTATGTCACTAGCCTGTCAACACTGAGGTTGTGAGCTCGAGGGCTTCGGTGGTCGAGTGGTCTAAGTAGTAGAACAACTATGTCACTAGCCTGTCAACACTGAGGTTGTGAGCTCGAGGGCTTCGGTGGTCGAGTGGTCTAAGTAGTAGAACAACTATGTCACTAGCCTGTCAACACTGAGGTTGTGAGCTCGAATCCCGCAAAGGGAAGGTTGACACGACTGCAGTCTTAATTGACTAGAATGGTTATTTTTCTAAGTTAGACGGGTGCTGGCACAAGATATATTAAAACAAAGAAGACAAATCATTCAGTTGGAATTGATGTACAATTTAGTAAATGTCTCCGTTTTATTCTCGTGTTTTTCTTTTCCTTTATTCTGTTCTAGCTGTCTTCACGATAACTGATAACGGATTGTAATGCGATATAAAATGAGCTTTAATCGGACAAATTTCACTAGATATTTAAAAAAAACGTACGTTTACTTTTCTACATTGGCTAGAGGTATAAGGGGAGGGTTGAGATCTCACAAACATGTTTAACCCCGCCGCATTTTTGCGCCTGTCCCAAGTCAGGAGCCTCTGGCCTTTGTTAGTCTTGTATTATTTTAATTTTAGTTTCTTGTGTACAAGTTGGAAATTAGTATGGCGTTCATTATCGCTGAACTAGTATATATTTGTTTAGGGGCCAGCTGAAGGACGCCTCCGGGTGCGGGAATTTCTCGCTACATTGAAGACCTGTTGGTGACCTTCTGCTGTTGTTTTTTTCTATGGTCGGTTTGTTGTCTCTTTGGCACATTCCCCATTTCCATTCTCAATTTTATAATATAGAAGAAACGATGTGAGGTATCAAACAATTACACAAAATCAGAACGTGCACAGCACAACACCCAAAAAACAAATAAAACATCGTTTAAAATGTCAGTGATGCAAAAATTGTATCAATATAGTATATCATATTCTGGCAAATCAAACTTGCACAATATTGTTATGTCGTTAGTTAGACCTTAAGATACTTTTCAAAGTTTTCTCCTCTGATTTGCTGTAAATAATCACATCTTTTGGACAATAACATTGGATTTTCCAATACTAAAACAAACAATTAATTATCATCTTATCAAATCAAGATTGACTTAAGGAAAGAACTTCCTCATCGTCAGTTAATTCACGGCAGCCAATAAATAGGCACGCAATCACAAATCACGTTGCGTAACTTACATATATGTTTTATTTTTTTATATTTTTTGTTAAGGTAGATAGGGTGTCTTCCTCCATCTTGGATTTAAAAATACTAGAAAACAAGGTCTAGATCTTTGATGAAATGTGCAAATTTTTATAGTAGTAGGTAATTCATATGTAAGAATTTTCATTATAATATAGAAAATGCCATGTTTGATCATATTTATGATTGTATTTGACAAAAAAAAGAATTCTTTTGTTTGATTCATTTTTTTCCAACTTTGTCAAATAAGGGGAGGAAACTCAAATGCAAGGGCAGATAATTCAGATAGTGTTACTTTTACAATAGAATGTGTTAGGAATTTACCCATTTTTACACGTAGCAAGAAAACGAGTCCGGTGACCCCATTTTTTCTTTTTCTTATCTGAAAGCATAATATTGAAGCTATCTTCTCATATTTTATCTCAAAATTCTATGGTGTGGTTTGCGTTTTATGGCTGACAAATGGGTTTTCCATGCATAAACTATACAAAATCTTGACAATTTTGAACAACCTGTAGCGTGAAAATAAGTCCGGTGACCCATTCTTTTTATTAATGTTTTTAAACAAGCAGGATATGAACTACATTTTGGCAAATTATTAAAAGATTCTATGGATTATAATTTAGACACCCCATCTACCTTAGGTGTCCCTTATCAAATAAAGAGGTTTTGGTAACATGGTATATTAATCTCTTATATCTCTTATATCCGACAACTACACTCTTAACAGGAATTTGCCAATATAAGGTTGAAACTAAAACATACTAATCGGAATCATATCTATTCATAGCATTACTGATTCTTTTTTCCATGATCATGGTACACAAAATACAATAATCTAGTTTTAATGTTCATTTAAATTACAATTGCTTTTCTAAACTGGTATGACCTTTCTGTGATGTACACAATAATTTGGTTAGCTCATCACTAAGAATCAAATTAAAATCACTTATATATCAAAAATAAACTGCCTCTTAAAGTGCAACAAACAAAATACTATCAATCATTTTGTAGATCATTTATCATAATGAAAGCATCATTATTTTGTTTATGAATTTGTTTTTGTTTCTATAAAATCAAATAGGAGTTGATACTTGTCAAGAGTTAAGTAGAAATGCACTTATTGATGAAATGATTACCAATACAGTTCTCTATTAGACAAGAAGAAATGCCACAAAGCAGTCTAGGTTCTGCAACATATTTATCAATATATTGCACTCTCAGGATTAATTGTATAAAACAATGTCTTTCTTGCTTTCAAAGTCTTTAAGATGTTAGCTTACGCCGCTGCAGTTACCGCCAGATCACTATCCCTATGTCGAGTTTACTGCGAATAAAGTCGCCGGCTCGACAAAAATCAATCAATTGCATTTTCTGTAGAGGATATAAAGAAAATCTTTCAAACTTTAAGATAGTTAAATGATTTTGCTATAATCCTGTAATCTGATTATAATGCAGTAATACTTCTTTTTCCCTTTGTCACAAAATACCTTCTAAAGATAGAAATCAATATCGTTGATTCTGGAAGTCAGTGCTTGTTTTTTTCTTCTTTTAGTTTTGCTATTTTGCTAATGGGTTAAAACTAAATGAATGCTAATTTCAAATTTAAAACAACCATTATAAACCCCCCAAAGCAGGACAATACTTAAAATGAATTGATTATGTTAGTTAAGTGATAAAATTTGTAAGCTAGCCAAGACATGGAATATCTGGATATCTGTATTTCAATTTGAACTTAATGGGGATCATGACATTGCAAATAGACATTTTTACATCTTCCAATGCATTTTCTCTCGTGGTAAATGTTAGTGATATCTTTAATATTCAAAAGAAATAACAAAGTTTCAAATTACCTTATTAAAAATAATAATATTATATGATAGAACTTTGGCTTCATTTGGATAGTTACAATGGGTGCTGAAATTCAAAATTTATTTTGTTGATGGTGTGTTTTTATACAATACAAGAGGCTGTCACAACGACAGCAAACCGGATTTATTAATATTTATTTGTGTCCTGGCAATATCACAAGAACCATTACTAATGAATGGTGAAAGTGAAAATCGTCAATATCAAATTTGACCTCAATTTTGTCATCAGTATCAACATCTTAAAATTTGAAAAGCTTAGATTGAATGGTTCATGAGTAAATGCAACAACGTGAATGGAAACGCCATTTCACAATCTTTCAAGAACCATAACTCCTGAACAGTAAAAGTCAAAATCGTCATTATTGAACTTGACCTCTAATTTGCCATCAGTAACAACATATAAAAAATTTCAAAAGCTTTGTTTGAATGATTCATGAGAAAATGCACGGACACGACTGGAAACACCATTTTTCAATCTTTCAAGAACCATAACTCCTGAACGGTAAAAGTCAAAATCTTCATTATTGAACTTGACCTCTATTTTGTCATCAATAACAACATATTAAAATTTGGGAAGCTTTGGTAAAACAGTTCATGCGTAAATGAAGGGACACGACTGGAAACACCATTTTTCAATCTTTCAAGAACCATAACTCCTGAACGGTAAAAGTCAAAATCGCCATTATTGAACTTGACCTCCATTTTGTCATCAGTAACAACATATTAAAATTTGGCAAGCTTAGGTAGAACAGTTCATGCGTAAATGCACGGACACGACTGGAAACTCCATTTTTCAATCTTTCAAGAACCATAACTCCTGAACGGTAAAAGTCAAAATCGCCATTATTGAACTTGATCTTCATTTAGTTGTCAGTAACAACATATTAAAATTTTAAAAGCTTTGGTTGAACGGTTCATGAGTTAATGCACGGACAACATTTGATTGCCGGCCGCCCGCCCGCCCGCCCGCCCGACCGATCGACCGCCCGCCCGCCGTACATCCCCAAATCAATAACCGACATTTTTGTCACAAAAATCCGGTTAAAAATACAAAAATATTCTTGGTTATAGATTCAAGCATTTGAATAAAACATGGAAAAGGAATCTTTGGTTTCTCGTATATATAAATGTAAAGAAATGAATGTTCCGACTCGATGAATAAAATATAATAAATATATAGAGCTTTATAACGTTTACATAGAAGGAGTTTCAGGTAAATGCTAATTAACAAAACATTAGTTCAAATTAATATGATAGATGATTCTTGTATAACGAGATAATAATGTGCTAATATCTTTTGGAAAGCTGGCGAATTTGACTTTTTAATTTACACACAAGGACGACTTCAAACTAGAATCTACGACAAACGTCATGATTTTAATTTTTCAAATCTGATTTCACATTTTATAAGCTGCTACATATCCGCTCATGGTGAGCCATATTATGGCGTTAAAATATCTCAATTAAAAAGTTTCACTCGTTCTTGTTATCCATTCGTTTAATGTTTTTTGTGTTTTTGATTTTGCCATTTGATAAGTGACTTTCTTTTTTGAGTTTTCCTTAGAGTTCGGTATTTTAGTGATTTTTTTTTCTTGTTAACATTATACAGATTACGTTACATCGGTGTGTTCTTTGCACAAATGCATGTACAGCTTTAATAAAGTTATAAAAAATAGCGACTGAAATCGTCATTACAAAATTTGTATGGTCACCATTGCAAATTGGTATGTATTATAACTCACTGTCGATATATGTTCGCAGTCTATGATCTTTAGATAACAGATTAATAGTCTGATCTGTAAATATACCAATTGTGTCCTACTACCGAATGTGATATTTTGACTGCATATGGATTTGCATGGGTGAAATGCATGCACAGCAGCAGCTTATTACTCAGTCAACGCATACACCTGGTATCGCTCATTTTGAAGTTAATGCGATTCCATCAGTTTTTATTCGTGACTGATTTTTTTGTGCATCTTAATCGAATTATGAAATTTAAACATGCGTTAAGTACAGTTGCCTTAACGAACTGCAATTTTTTTAACACACGAACTAATGGTGTCTACTGACGATAGTATACTAATCTCCAATCATACAAACATTATTAGAAACTCAGGTTCTTTTACAGTGACATTTAAATCCTACACATGACATTGACGGGACAACAAACATACAAAACATCAAATCAATAATAGTATTGAAGGCGTTAAAAAGTTCTAATGTTGACATGTTATTGTTATAGGACGAGACAAGGAACAGATATCAAACATGTTTTTTTTAATATTCATTACATTAGATTTTTAATATTCGGTTGGAGAGCTAAATTAAAAGAGCTACATGGAAGATTTTGTTCCAAAGCTCTGATAGTTTCAATGAGACAAAATATATACAGTTCAGCGTTATTCTTGCTTTTCAACACCCTACACACTACTGCATGTAGTACTCATGTCGCCCTTTCATACTAAGGCAACGACATATTTGCTATATTTTATCCGAAGTAAGTTAAAAGGATAATTTTATTTTTGCTGATATCCATTTGACGTGACTATGTACTTGTACATCCCATTAATGTGTTATTGATCTATGATATTTTTTGTATACCTGTCTTTCATTTTATCTTACGTGCTTTATCGATATGCCTTTTTGTGTTTCTTTGATACATATGACGTGGCTCTGTACTTATACATCCCGTCATTGTGGGGTTTTTTTCTATGATAATTTTAGTATTCTTGTCTTTCATTTTTGCTAATGTGCTTTACCTATATGCCTTTTTGCGCTTCTTTGTTACATATTTGGTTGTTTTTATAGTGATTGGGATTTTAACACAACGCAGACTGCTGTTCCCCTTTGTTTGACATTTTTACCTATTATGTCTTTTTGTTTCATTCAGAGATCATTGTCAATATAATTGAATGTGATGCCACTGTCAAACAAGTGAGAGGTTTAGCAAGCTACAAAACCAGGTTTAATCAAATATGTTCTACATAAGATAATGTCTGTACCCAGTAAGGAATATGACGGCTGTTATTCATTAGTTTGATGTGTTTGAGCTCTCGATTTGCCATTTGATTAGGGACTTTCCGTTTTGAATTTTTCTCAAGAGTTTAGTATTTTTGTGATTTTCTTTTTTCTCTGTTTTCCAAACTTTTAAGTATATAACAAAAAAAATCTGTATTGCTAAAACACATTTTAATTTTAAATGCTGCTATTTCTGTCTTAAAGTATTATTATTCCTGCTTTCCAATTATTTCTTGATAGTGAACTTATTAAAAGATGTCTGATAAATACATGAGTCAATAATTAACATCATTTAATAACGAGGATCTTTGTTTTACAGTCACTATTGATAATTGCACTTGTGTTACGTTCAAAATCGTAAATTAGCCAATTAGGAAAATAATTATTTTAGCAACATTCTTATTATAAGCAAGTATCTGTTAACTACTATAGTAATTAACAGAAATTTTTAAAGATAAAAACAAATGTCATGCATGTACCGTAGTTTTTTCTTTTTAATTTCTTCATTATAAAAGCGACCTACATCAGTTTCATTTTTTTCTGTGTGATAATATTATGACAAGTTATATTATTCTTCAAGATGTCCCTTTGTAGCTTATGATGACTGTAATGGAATAAATTGATACGGATGAAAGTGAAGTATTTAAAGTACTTCTGGTCATGAAATGTCAATTCCTATACTTGATAAACTTATTGAATGTCTGAGTTTACATAATGGGGTCAACAGGTTTCTGTATTTTCCGTCATTTATTTTTTTAAAGTGGTAAGAAGCTGACCACTCTCTTTATTGATGAAGGATGTTTTTCATATATGAACCCTTATCAAATATTTCAAAATTTCAAAATAAGTTTTACTTCAACCTACTATTAACTGACGGGCTCGTTTTTCCTTAAAACGATCTTAATATAGAATAATATGAACATGGAAGAGCAAGATGCATTTAAACATCTCAATGTCACACCTTTTTATAACTCAATATCATTGAATCTATACATCAAGAAACTAATGCATTTGCGTCTATTATACTGAATAATTGTGGTCTTGGTATAGTGTAGGTACCCATCGATATATAAGCACATAAAGTTTTTGATTTTTTTCACAAGTACGTGGTTCGGATAGATAAAGGTCATTTAGTGTTATTTCATTAATTCGCACCGGATAGCACTGCAGTGTGTACTTCAATTTTATTTCAGGATGACTTCTACTAATTACTGGAAACATTCAAGTGATAATTTATTTCTTTGAAATATTTTGTTTACATTGAAAGAACATTGTGATAATTATCTCAACAGTCATACTGAAAATTCAGATGCAACTTCTCCAATGATTACATACATTATCAAAGAAATAAAAAGACAACTTTTCTGTGGGCACTTTCTATACTATTAAAAAACTAGAGGCTCTCAAGAGCCTGTGTCGCTCACCTTGGTCTATGTGCATATTATCCAATGGACACAGATAAATTCATGACAAAATTGTGTTTTGGTGATCATGATGTGTTTGTAGATCTTACTTTACTGGACATTCTTCTTGCTACAATTATCTCTATCTATAATGAACTTGGCCAAGTAATTATAGTGGAAAATATTTTCTAAAAATTTACAAAAATTTACAAAAATTTATGAAAATTGTTAAATAATGACTATAAAGGGCAATAACTCCTTAAGGGGTTAACTAAAAAATTTGGTCATGTTGACTTATTTGTAGATCTTACTTTGCTGAACATTATTGCTGTTTACAGTTTACCTCTATCTATTATAATATTCAAGATAACTAGATATCATTGAGATGGGAGCCATCTCTGTGGGCCCCGCTGTGAATAATGTGCATTAAAAAATTGTATCTTTACCATAGGACATGGGTTTGTCAACTGAAATCAAAGTTTTTGACCTTGACCTTTGACCTAGGAAGTTGTAAATAAATTATGACACACCCTTTGGTGTTGATTTATAAACATGTCAAGTATAAACTTTGAAATGATAAGGGTTCTCAAGATATAGATAAAGGCAACAGTAGTATACCGCTGTTCAAAACTCATAAATCCAGGGACAAAAAACAAAATCGGGGTAACAAACTAAAACCGAGGGAAACGCATTAAATATAAGAGGAGAACAACGACATAACACCGAAACGTAACACACACAGAAACGGACCAAGCATCAGACAAAACACCACGAGAATAACAAATATAACATGAAAACCAAATACATGAATTTGGGATAGACAAGTACCGTGCCACGTCTGATCTCAATATCTCAAAAATAAGAGAAAACACAAACGACTCAACGTTAAAATGCAACACACACAGAAACGAACAATAGTATAACAATGGCCATCTTCCTGACTTGGTACAGGACACTTTTAAAGGGGAATAAAAGTGGTGGGTTGAACCTGGTTTTGTGGCATGCCAAACCTCGCACTTTAATGGCAAAGTTAAATATAACATTGAAATGACAACATAATATTACAGGACTACAATACAAATAAATAGGAGAACATATTAGACAAAGAAAAACATGATTAATAGATAACAAAAAGCATCAGGTTTAAAATTCAATACGCCAAAAACGCGCCTTGTCCACACAGGACTTACAAGTGACGCCCAGATATAAAAGATCGAAAGTGAAAAAAGTACAAAGTTGTACAGCACTGGAGATAAAAAGTTGAAAAGGTTTAGCCAAATATGGCATTGTTTTTATGCCCGGGCTAAGAACATTCTTATTATATAGAACAATTCATGCTCTTGCAAACAGTAAATTTTATCAAATGAATATGAAAGAGATATACATAAAGAAACTGAAGTATTAACTAATTACAGAAAACTAAACCCGAATACATAACGCCCAGATATAAAAAATCGAAAGTGAAAAAAGTACAAAGTTGTACAGCACTGAAGATCAAAAGTTGAAAAGGTTTTGCCAAATACGGCATTGTTTTTATGCCCGGGATAAGAACATCCTTAATATATAGAACAATTCATGCTATTGCAAACAGTAAATTTTAACAAATGAATATGAAAGAGATATACATAATGAAACTGAAGTATTAACTAATTATAGAGCGGACACGATCTTTACCATAGGACACGGGGTTGTCAACTGAAACCAAAGTTTTTGACCTTGACCTTTGACCTAGGAAGTTGCACATAAATTATGACACACCCTTTGGTGTTGGTTTATATACATGTCAAGTATAAACTTTGAAATGATACCGGTTCTCAAGATGTAGAGCGGACACAATCTTTACCATAGGACATGGGGTTGTCAACTGAAACCAAAGTTTTTGACCTTGACCTTTGACATAGAAAGATGTACATAAATTATGACATACCCTCTGATATTGGTTTATATACATTTCAGGTATAAACTTTAAAATGATAACGGTTCTCAAGATATAGAGCGGACACAATCTTTACCATAGGACATGGGGTTGTCAACTGAAACCAAAGTTTTTGACCTTGAACTTTGCCCTAGGCAGTCGTTCATAAATTATGACACACCCTCTGGTGTTGGTTCATATACATGTCAAGTATAAACTTTGAAATCATAATGGTTCTCAAGATATAGAGCGGACACGATCTTCACCACAGGACACAGGGTTGTCAACTGAAACCAAAGTTTTTTCACCTTGACCTTTGACCTAGGAAGTTGTACATACATCATGACACGCCCTCTGGTGGTGGTTAATAAACATGTAAAGTATAAAGTATGAAATCATAATGGTTCTCTAGATATGGAGCGGACACAAAGTTATTACAAAGTGTTACGGACGGACGGACGGACGGACGGACGGACAGACTGATCACTATAGGGCGACCCGCCTTTGGCGGGGCCCTCATAACCAAAAACTGCAAAACTTCCTTAAAATTACTAATTCTGGGACAGCAACCCAACAACAGGTTGTCTGTTTTGTCTGAAAATTTCAGGGCAGATAGATCTTGACCTGATAAACAATTTATTCCCTGTCAAATTTGCTCTAAATGCTTTGGTTTCAGAGATATAAGCCAAAATCTACATTTTGCCCCTATGTACTATTTTTAGCCATGTCAGCCATCTTGGTTGGTTGGCAGGGTCACGCCACACATTTTTAAAACTAAATACCCAAATGATGATGTGGCCAAGTTTGGTTATATTTGGCCCAGTAGTTTCAGAGGCGAAGATTTTTTATAAGAATACTAAAATTTTATAAAAATGGTTAAAAATTGACTATAAAGGGCAATAACTCCTTAATGGGTCAACTGACAATTTTGGTCATGTTGATTTATTTGTAGATCTTACTTTGCTGAACATTATTGCTGTGCACAGCTTATCTCTCTCTATAATAATATTCAAGATAATAAGCAAAAACTACAAAATTTCCTTAAAATTACTAATTCAGGGGCAGCAACTCAACAACGGGTTGTCCGATTTGTCTGAAAATTTCAGGGCAAATAGGTCTTGACCTGATAACACTTTTACCCCATGTCAGATTTGCTCTAAATGCTTTGGTTTTTGAGTTCTAAGCCAAAAACTGCATTTTACCCCTATGTTCTATGTTTAGCCATGGCGGCTATCTTGGTTGGTTGGCCAGGTCAGGCCACACATTTTGTAAACTAGATACACCAAAGATGATTGTGGCCAAGTTTGGATTAATTTGGCCCAGTAATTTCAGAGGAGAAGATTTTTGTAAAAGATTACTAAGATTTACGAAAAATGGTTAAAAATTGACTATAAAGGTCAATAATCTTAAAGGGGTCAACTGACCATTTTGGTCATGTTTGACTTATTTGTAGATCTTACTTTGCTGAACATTATTGCTGTTTACAGTTTATCTCTATTTATAATAATATTCAAGATAATAACCAAAAACAGCAAAAATTCCCTTAAATTACCAATTCAGGGGCAGCAACCCAACAACGGGTTGTCCGATTCATTTTGAATTTCGTGGCAGATAGATCTTGACCTGATAAACAATTCTACCCCCTGTCAGATTTGCTCTTAATGCTTTGGTTTTTGAGTTATAAGCCAAAAACTGCATTTTTTACCCCTATGTTCTATTTTTAGCCATGGCGGCCATCTTGGTCGGTTGGCCGGGTCACGCCACTACTTTTTAAACTAGATACCCCAATGATGATTGTGGCAAAGTTTTGTTTAATTTGGCCCAGTAGTTTCAGAGGAGAAGATTTTTGTAAAAGTTAACGACGACGGACGACGACGACGACGACGACGACGACGACGGACGACGGACGCCAAGTGATAAAGATAACCTGAATATGTATTCATTGCTTGGTAAAAAGTAAAACCATAAAAATACTAAACTTAGAGGAAAATCTAATCGGAAAGTCCATAATCACATGGCAAAATCAAATAACAAAACACATCAAAAACGAATGGACAAGAACTGTCATATTTCTGACCCTTTTTTCACCAAAAGTTCAAGGTTTATCATTGAAGACACAAATCTTAACAAAAAGATGCAGCAAAGCTGACTAAGGGTTTCTATGAATGGGGTAAAAAAAAACGTGTAAGTGTTTCGAATAATTTTCAAAAAGCTACGTCTAATGCAAACATTATATTTATTGTGTCTAGTTCATCAGTGAGAAAGAGTGGCATTCAGAAATAACAAGTTACCAAAGCATTACATTCCTTTGTTTGAGGTTATATTCGCATGTTTG
The DNA here is from genome assembly GCA_019925275.1 of Mytilus edulis. NCBI lineage: Eukaryota > Metazoa > Mollusca > Bivalvia > Mytilida > Mytilidae > Mytilus > Mytilus edulis. Next base: position 112,612,927 of record CM034352.1, on the reverse strand, counting down.
GTTTAACTTATATTAAATACCTTATAATATTGGCTAATATGGATGCAATTTGATGCAAAAAGTAAAATCACAAAAATACTGAAATCCGAGAAAAATTCAATACGGAAAGTCCCAAATCAAATGGCAAAATCAAAAGATCAGACAAATCAAACGAATGGATAACAACTAATGTAAAAAAAGCTGACTGATGATTTCTATGAATAAGGGTAGATGCAAGCGGCAATGAAGAGTTTAATGCAGACGTAACGCTCCCTTAGTACTAAATATACGCCTAACATATTTGATGGATTTTTACTTAATAAATTTCAATGGAAAAATGGTGTTAAACGTGACACAATACAATTAAATTCCACATGTTTTTTTTCTACTTAAATTAAACTACCATACAAGGAAATAGAATAGAAATTTAAGTTTTATCACCATTAACAATTTATCTTGCACATCAGTTTAATCAAGAATAGCAAAGAAGAAGTGTTCTTCAGTTCCACTGTTATCTTGTTTCCAATTCTCATTTCCTTTAAAACCCTTACTATGACATTAAAATCAACTGGAAGCGACAACATCTTCCTGGTTTATTGGATACTAAAATTAACATTACAGACATTTAAGTCAGTTTGATACTTTTTTTTAAAGTAATACAGAAAAATTCCAACACGGTCAATGTCCTTGAAATGTTCTTTAGTAAAGTTCAGAACAATACATGTATTTATTTTTTTAAAAGAGGAGGCGCAAGATACAACATGGATATTCCAACTTATTTATCGACAACAAGATGTGTTTCTCGTTTTTTAATAGATTAGGCAGTTGGTTTTCCCGTTTGATATGATAAAATGCTATAGTTTAACTTTAAGAACTGTATGACCAAAAAGGACCTATACAATAGCAAAATATAACACGGAAATAGTGTTAGAAGACAGTATATATGAAATAAGAAATAAACAAGATTCTATGAAAAATATTGCAATGCCCATGGACGAGTCAATTGTCACATTCCTTTTGGAAAAAAAACAATAATATATCATCAAAATTATTACCGGTATGAAGATCAACAATGATTAATTCAAAAAAATACATTTGGTGCAGTATGAAAGTTCTGCAATATAACAAATATTTCATTAAAGAAACTAAAAGTCTATTGCACAAATCAAATATCAATTCATGAATTATGAGTTAACTAAATACGCGTTCTGTTATTGAAATAATAACTCCCCAAAGAACAGAGATATTGAGATCGTGGTCGGACTCTTTGAACACGATACATAGTGATAAAATCTACCATCTAAACATTGACATAATAAAAACAATAGGAAAACTACAGTAACAGTTAGAAAGGTATTTGTTTTAGGAAAAATGAAGGATTTTTGATGTTTTCCTTGTTTCATTTACTAGTTTGTTATTTTATTTGTGATAACCGTTGTATCAACTGGTATCGGTTTAAATAAACAAATCGGATAGGCAACAGTTTAAGCATATACAAACAACAGTAGTATACCGCTGGTTAATAGTCATACATTGATAAGTGAAAACAAGTCTGGCTCACAAAACCAAAACCAATGAACACACATAAACTATTGGAGGAAAACAACAGCACTGAATCTTACAAAATGTATTAAAAAATATATCCCAAAAGCCCACCTTTTTTCTCTTACATAAATGATGTATGATACATGTAGTTATGATAGCAAATTTATGACACCAAAACCCAAAGGACATCTATTCATTCATTCGTATAAACCTCCACAAAATAAGATGGGATGTGTGAAAAAAAAACCTAAACAAACATCTTTCCATGCAAAAGTATTTACTAACTTTGGATTTATGTTAACGTATAAAAATATCTCTATAATATAAAATGTTTGCCCTTTTTTTAGGTTAATTGTTATCTTTTTTTTATTTTAGTTTTTCAAGAATCATGTCAACTTTCGGGCAATTGTGTAACATAATTCCATCTAAAGAATAAAATAAACAATCTTTCTCTTACACAGCAAATTGTTCGAAAGCTTTGATTTTATAATTTTTTACCTTCGAGGTGAAGACAGAAGCCGTGCATGTAGAATCAAATATCAGATATTGACTTATAATAATCTTTGCTGACTTTAGTCTATGTATCTAAATAAGTAAGGAGACATTTCTAAATGATTTATACATCTCTTCAATCATGCTCCTACTTCTACCTATTGAAGTTATTTCCTTCTGTGGGATGCTGATCAGCATGCACTTATTATTTATTGAGTCTTTTACCAATAAAGGAATGCAGGGGGCAAATATTCTGTAAAATACCAGGAAGTCACACTATAAAGCTACAAATCGTATGCATTTCATCTTTGCACAGTGAGCTGTCTGAGCCGATGAAACATCTTATGCTATAATATATTAGATTAATCATCATCAGAAAATGTCTTCAGAAGGATTTCGAACACTTTTGTTCAAAGTCTTGGCAAATATGTAGACATAGCTTCTGCGATGATGGTAACTATCTTTGAAAACTTGATAACGTTAATCAAAAGTCAGCAACAAAGTGCTTACGCTGAAATGCCTCAACAGCTTTATCGTTTATTTTTAGATTCTACAGTGTAAGTACCTCGGATAGAGTTCGTTCTATATGCATAACAGAAACTTCACATTATCGATGGTCAAGATGTGAAGGTCAGATAAGCCATGTCAGACTAGATTCTGGTGAAAGTACCTCGGATAGAGGTCGTTCTACAGGTATAACAGAAACTTCACATTATCGATGGTCAAGATGTGAAGGTCAAATAAGCCATGTCAGACTAGATTCTAGTGAAAGTACCTCGGATAGAGGTCGTTCTACATGTATAACAGAAACTTTACATTATCGATTGTCAAGATGTGAAGATCAGACTGACATGTATTAACTTTTAGGTCTTTTGGTCTATGGTAGAGAGTTGTCTCATTGGCAGTCATACCATATCTTTTAATTTTTAAATTACACCTTATAGTTATTTTATACATCAAATATAGTTGACCGATTACTTATAGTATATTGTTATAGACCTAGTCATAAATAAAAGCAACAGTAGTATACCGCTGTTCAAAACTCATAAATCCAAGGACAAAAAACAAAATCTGGGTAACAAACTAAAACTGAGGGAAACGCATTTAATATAAGAGAAGAACAACGACACAACACTAAAATGTAACACACACAGAAACGGACTAAGCATTAGACAAAATCCTATGAGAATAACAAATATAACATATAAACCAAATACATGAATTTGGGATAGATAAGTACTGTGACACGTCTTATAGTAATGTAAATTCACACTCAACAATAAGAGAAAACAAACGACACAAAGGTAACACAACGTCAAAATGTAACACACACAGAAACGAACTATAATATAACAATGGCCATATTCCTGACTTAGTACAGGACATGTTTAAAGGAATAAAATGGTAGGTTGAACCTGGTTTTGTGGCATGCCAAACCTCCCTCTTTTATGGCCATGTGAAATATAACATTAAAATGACAACACAACATTACAGGACTACAATATAAATAAATAGAACACAACTGACAAAGAAACACACGAATAATAGCTAACAAAAGGCAACAAGTTTAAAATTTCAATACGCCAGCAGTGCATTTTGTCCACACAAGACTTACTAGTGACGCCCAGATACAAAAGTTTGAAAGCCGAAACAAGTACAAAGTTGAACAGCATTGAGGACCAAAAGTTCAAAAAAGTTGTGCCAAAAACGGCCAGGGTTTTCTGTTAGGTACCAGAACATCCCTATTATTTAGAATAATTTATACTTTTGCAAACAGTAAAGGACAAGGTATGATAAGGGCCGTTTCTGGCCCCCTTTTTCGAGAATTTTTAAACTATTAAGTTGAAACCCATCACGCCTGTTTAATGAACTGCAGTATCTGATCTTCCATGTAGAATCGTATTTTAAGGTGTTATGTACTCAAATATGTTCAAACTGAGACCTTGAAAAGCCCTAAACGACGAAAAGTGTACAGAAAATCTACAATTTCGTCATGTTCGGAGACAAAATTTGACATCAGCGCCAACGTAGACCATCTTGAAATTTTCAACCATCAACTGTACTCTTATGTATCTTTCACATAATTAAATATCATGGTGGTCTACGTTGGCGCTCATGTCTAAAAATTTGAAAAATAATCCGATTGTTTACATATTTTGACAAGTCATTATAATACGTCACAGTGAACGGCACGGGTACGAAATCATTCCGGGATCCATAATTGATCAGAATATCACGTACGGATTGTTTTATGTCATATCCAGTCATCAAGACATGTCACTCTCTTAAAAAATATGTTGTACGTGAAATTAGACCCATAATGTTCAAAATAGTCTAACACTGTGCAGCCAAATACAGAGTTGTGTCCTTGAAGTATGGTGAATTAATTTGTATTCATTATAATTTTCAAATATTCAACGAAATCTTACAAATGAATTTTATAATAAATTCTCAATATATTCAAACTCTTTTTGTAGTTATGAAGAAAATTATTCCATCAAAACGTATATATTTTACACTTTGAAATTTTCTATTTAACCATGCATCTACAGAAAAATTGATTTATGTATCATATCCATTTCGTGCACATTTATGTTACCATAAGTATTAGAACTTGACCAGTGCTATGTCCATATTTTAAAAGTTATTTGAATTAAGAATAGTAAAATCACTTGTAACGTATTTTACTTGAATAAATACAAATTGGATAAGACCCATGGCAAACAAACTTATGAAGTATGCGCGAAAAAAAACATGTGTATTTGTTAGCCATTTCGAATGTGTATTTTGTTTTATCTGGAGTTCTATGTTAGTAACAAAATTTCATGCCAAACCTATACCGATTCCTTGAGTGCACTGGTACTTCTTACCTAGCTGTTTAATGTACATGTACACTATGTCCTCTTAATACTATTTCACATTCCCCCCTCCCTCACGGGACAAAATGTCGAGCACGTTCGTTTATTTAGATCTGTCCGTCCATCCACCCGTCCGTTCGTCTGTTTCTGTCCGGACATATACGTCTAGCTATCTCCTTCAGTTTTTGACATAAAAGGCTTTTTATTTATAATAGAGGTGTGTATGTCAACAGGGTTTTGAATTTTTAATAAATGTTCTTTAAATGTCCGGTGTTTTTGGTACAAGCTATAAATATAAAGTGTCGGTTATCCTCCTACAGTTTTTGAGATACAGCTTTAACACCTAATAGGTTTATTGTACACATAATTGAAGCATGTATTGCCATAGGATTTCTATTATTCTTCAAATATTCTAAAAATGTCAGATTTTTGAACTTAGTCAATATTTCTTGCTACTTAAAAAATAATTAGAGTAGTTGTTGAATATTCACCAAAAACGGTAGTTGAACTTGTTTTCCCTCTCACTTGCTATTGTAGGCACAACTTGCATTACTAGTACTACAGTTTTATATCCCTAATGCAATAAATAAGATTTTTTAATTAACTTCAAATATTCATTCAATACCGGAAAGGTTTAACTTGGTGAATACTACAGCCGTTTTCATTGAGTGTGAAGTCAAAGGTAATATTTTTAGTTAGCTTGCTTTTTAGATGAACCATAAAGTCGTTGTTAGGTCAGGTTAACTACCCTCCTTTAAGAATATACTAGTCCAGCAGATTACCAATCTATCTGTCTGATGGTCTATTCTACTTCGAAAGGAGGGTAGAAAACCTTACATAATAATGACTTCACGGTTCAACTAACAAGCAACCTTACCAAAGATTTTACCTTTGGCTTCACACTCAATGAAATCGGCTGTAAATCTTGAAAGTTGAAACCTTTTGGCTGGACATTCAGTCCTGCAAGTGAAGACATTCAGAATGAAAATAATAAATAGATCAACATTGAAAGGCGAAATTAAGGTTTAAGACGAGTGCAACCGCACCAGCTGGGATCAAACGCACAACATCAGTGTTGACTGGCTAGTGATTACAGAAGTAACTTCTTAGACCACTCGGTCACCGAGACCCTTTAATGAAGTATGTCTACGTTTCTAATCAAATTCGAGTGTTTTGGTGTATCATGAAATACTACTTACCAACAACTGTTTCATTTAAAAAAAAAAGCATAAAATTTTGGATAAGATAAGGAGATGTGGTATGATTGCACATGATACTATACACCGGCGATCAATGTGCTAATTTCAGGATATATATCGTAGAAATAATGAATTTTTAGAGAAGCTTGAAGATGTTCATGCCTCTTTCGTCTACATATCTTAATGAGTTTTTAACGTCTTAAACCCTGACCTCATCGAAAACTTTGAACTTTGTTTTCAGCATTGCAGTCTTTAAAATATTGTGTTAAGTGTTAAAAAGTTCACAGTGTACGATTCTTTAAGTGACAAACAATGACATTGTACAGGCTATGCATATTTGCTATACATACTGTATAAATCTGATACTGAATTTTCAATAGTAGTTTTAATCCATTTGCGTTTTTTAATGTACCGGTAATCATCATGTAAATGTGAAATGCTATATTCATAACTTCACTATTATTTAATGAATTATAAGTGCGCCACTTCTTTTATTACTTAAAGTTTTTTTATGCCCCAGTTATGGGCATTATGTTTTCTGGTCTGTGCGTCCGTCCTTTTGTCCATATGTCCCGCTTCATGGTAAAGTTTTTGGTCCAGGTAGTTTTTGATGAAGTTGAAGTCCAATCAACTTGAAATATAGTACACATGTTCCCTATGATATGATATTTCTAATTTTAATATCAAATTAGAGATGTTGCCCCATTTTCACGGCAAACTATACTGGGGACACATTCTTGTTTATTTTACTTATTAACTTGTTAATGTTTATACTTACGAATTATTATGTGACAATATGATTTGTATTTATCCGGGTTTTTTTTAATAAACCGAGCATTAGATTTAATATTTACATCATCAAGATATAATAATAATGCCAAAAACCTACTTCGGTTTACCAAAAAACCAACATTTTTAACCGTTGCTAAGCACTATTTTGGTTGCTAATCTTTTTATCAGCATGATATACAATTTCTAACTGCTAGTTATTCTTGCATGTATTAATCTTACTAACCTGATTTTACTGTAATTTGTACAATTAAAAATCAAAAGGTTTTTTTTTGTAGTTCAATTTAATTTCTATCTTGTTTGGCTGTTGCTAGGCAACTTTTCGGTTGCTATGGTCAATTTCATTTTCTTGAAAAATAATGATGTCTCAGACATCATATATATATAAAAGAAAAATCATTTCCAGTAGCTTAATCTTTAAATATTGCTATATCTATACCTCATATGGCCGAAATGACAAATTTTGAACCGTTGCTAGGCAAAAATTTTGTTGCTAGGTTGTTGCTAAGCATTTTTTTAAACTGAAATTGAAGTGACTTTTCATTTGCAAACTCAAGTTAGTGTTAAACAAACAATATTATTTTGAATTATGCTTATGTGTAATGAGAAAGCAATGCATATGTGATAATTTTGCTATTTGTTTAAACCGTTGCTAGGCAACCTTCCTTTCACCGGAACATAAAAAAAACATAGTTTTGAATAGTTTCTATACTAAGGCTATCAATGATGTATATATAAACTTATTTGGAAAGGGGGCCAAAAACGCCTCTTATCATACCTTGTCCTTTTATAAAATGACTATACAAAAGATATATGATAAAACTTAAGTATTAACTAATTACAGGAAACAATCGAAATACATTACATTACCCGACAAAATGCATCACAAAAATAAACACATCCGAATAAGTTAAAACCTCAACGCCAAGTGACATAAACAAGTAATGTCATCAAATGAACTATGACAATAATGTCAAGGTCTAGTGGACCCTATCAGATGTAACCTTTATTATCATTCTTTCTGATCAATTTAGTAAACCTATTATGTTATGAGAGGAACAGATATCAATACGAAAACTTGATGTTGACAAATGAACCAAGCAATTGAAGTCAAAGCCAGAAAAACCTTATCTGACAAATATGTATACCTTGCAATGAAGATATATTCTATATACAGATTTTTTTTGTTACTCATAATAACAACGAATAACGGCGCGGGAAAAAAGTTTGTAAATAATATATTTTTTTAAAGTGTTCATTGCATTATAAAAATCAGAAAACTGGACAATGGCCAGACGAAAACTTCAGACTAAGAGGCATTTTTAACACTCATTTAGTCACCAGACTCATATTTTTTTTTACGCAAACCACACCCTCTGTTCCCCATAAGACTTACAGTTAAACACGAAACAGTGGAAATGCAAAAACGGAACGTAGTTAAGGGGCGTTAAAACATATAATTCAAAAACAATCTGAAATATTATAAAAGAAGATGTGAAATGATTGCCAATGAGACAACCCTCCACAAGAGACCTCATTTGTCAACTATAGATAAACGCAAAGCTATTCAGGCAGTCTATACCTGGTCGTAGAAAACAATTGTTGGAGGTTTAGTTAGCTATATGAAACAGGTTTAACACTATTTACTTCGGAGATGACTGTTCCAAGTCAGATTTATGACATTTATTTTCCATTTATAATGTTGGTTGATATAGTATTACTTTTTTTGTCAGGTGTCATGTACTTTCTCCTTTTTAATACAAGATTCTGCCACTTCTGTCAAAGGCGAGACAATAAATCTGAATCCAACTAACAACAACAGCTCACACGGATTATTGTGTCTGTTGGCGTCCAATAAACAAGTATTATTTACAATAACTGAAGCTGAATGACAAATGTGTGACTTTTATGAATTCTAAGAAACCCTTTCATAACACAGCATAAGATATTCAATGTTTTCGAAACATATATACTTTTGAGCATAAACTAATAAAAATACAATTTGTAAAGCACCAAGAACAATTTCATAGCCTTCACATTACTTAAATTGAAGGGTGACAATGAATTATTGAATATATTTTGTGAGATAAACCTATTCTATTTTTGACTCTTTCTTAACGTTGTGTAACTGAGGTAAGGGAATAGAATCTTCAGAACTGTGGTAACTGACTGTGGAGCAAATAGTTTACATCTGCTGTTGGCATCTTTTCAATAGACTGTACGCGTCCTGGTGCGGGAATTTCGCAATGCATTGAAGACCTATTGGTGACCTTCTGCTGTTGTCTGTTATATGGTCGGGTTGTTGTCTCTTTGACACATTCCCCATTTCCATTCTCAATTTTATGTATCATACTTCAATATTACAAACAATATCAACTGCAACAGCAAATATTTAACCTTATTTCTAACGTACGTATAGCAAAAATAATTTACAACACTCATACGTCTGCATGCAAAATAAAGTTCATCTGTTAAAACTTTAACTATTCTGTCACTTGGAAGACAAACAAAGAAATGAAATAATGTCAAGTAATAAGTTTTCCCTTCGCTGCAAGCTTAACTGACCATTATATATATGTGCTATATATGTACAGCTATTAATAAAACTCTACAAGCTCAGAGAGACATTTGATTCGGGATTCAACTTCATTTTCTCAATAAAACTTCTGTATTTGATTTATAATGTCTGTCACATAATGTCTTTAGTTTCATTTTTAAGAAATAGTCCATTTGAATAATGGAAACTAAATTAACTGAAAACCGTTGTGTAAAGAATAGCATATTTTTCATTAACTTCTCGTCTTAAAATAGTATAACTATCTGGTCTGGTTATTTTGGTTTTTCGGAAAGCATTTCTACAACAATAACATATTACTATTGACTATTTATCTTGTCAATGTATCATACTTTGTGTTTCTATATTTGACAGTGAAGTATTAGTCTGCAAATGGAAATAATTGGTATGTATAACCGTCTGGTCAAATGTTTGTAATCAAAGTTTTATAATATCTTTGTCATATCTTTGGTTGCTGTTATGTGTCAATGGTTTCTTTCTTATACTGAAACTGTTCTCATATTACAACATTTTGCTCAAATCAATTCAATTTGAACTTGGGGAGGATCATTTAATTCTAGTTATGCAGCTTATTAACTTTACAGCAATCATTGCATTAACGTAAAAATCCAATTCAAACTGAAACTTTGACAGTCAGCTGTCCTAAAAAAAATAGTAAATGTCAAGACACTTTTGAATATAAATGACAATTCTGGATTGCTATAGGGAATATTATTGTTAACACTAAGCCTAGACTTGTTCTAATACCATCAATTCTGCATAACTTTAAACAATACAAGTGCAAAATAATAATATGTCTAGCACATCACACCTACGACAAAGTACTAAAACCTGAAGTTTCTTTTATAAGATGTTTTCCCATTATTTCCAACATAAAATGTTGCCTTTGGTAATTTCCATTTGCTTTAAAACAACAATTCACTTTTTGTTGACCTTTTTCATTTTAACTGAGTTTTTTTGTAGTCAAAAGTACATACAAAAGATAAGGACGGCCTTCGTTATCTACTATTTTCAAAGAAAAAACGTAGAAGTGTGCTACATGATCAAATTATTAATATCTGAAGAAGCTCAAGTCAAACTTAATAAGAAATCATACAATTCATTTTTTCAAAGATTTTCTTTTGATTTGACAGATCTCACCAAAAAAAATATAGACTCCTAAAAGACAGTTTTCATTGCTGAAAATTTAATTTGAAAGCTGACAATATCTCAAAATTAATGACTACATTGTATGCCTCAGTTTTATTATTAATTCTTTATCGGATTTACAAAACTTATTTCATCAGTTAAATGAAATATATAATTTACAAACAGCATGTTCATTATCTCATGATAACATTTTTTTCTCATTGAATTCTATTTTCTTTATCACGTTATAATGACTTAATTTCTTGTTTTAGAATATTCAATTTAAACCAAAACAAATATTTTGTTTTACAGACACAATAAGAAATAATCCCAAAACCAGATGATGATTCCTTGACAACGTATACTTATCACACTGTCTCTTTCCATATGACAGATAACAGAAAATTAGTATAACAAGAATGTGTCCATAGAACGCGGATGCCCCACTCGCACTACCATTTTTCCATGTTCAGTGGACCGTAAAATTGGGGTCAAAACTTAATTTGGAATTAAAATAAGAAAGATCATATCATAGGGAAAGAGGGACGAAAGATACCAAAGGGACAGTCAAACTCATAAATTTAAAACAAACTGACAACGCCATGGCTAAAAATGAAAAAGACAAACAAAAAACAGCACACACGACACAACATAGAAAACAAAAGAATAAACAACAAAAACTCCACCAAAAAACTAGGGGTAATCTCAGGTGCTCCATGTGTACATGTGTACTAAGTTTCAAGTTGATGTGACTTCAACTTCATCAAAAACTACCTTGACCAAAAACTTTAACCAAAACTTTATCCTGAACTTCGCACTATCATTTTCTATGTTCAGTAGACCGTGAAATTTGAGTCAAAACTTTAATTTGGAATAAAAATTAGAAAGATCATATCATAGGGAACATGTGTACTAAGTTTCAAGTTCATGTGCTTTCAACTTCATCAAAAACTACCTTGACCAAAAACTTTAACCTGAAGCGGGACGCACGGACAGACAAATGGACAAACAGACAAACAGACCCACAGACCAGAAAACACAATGCACCTCTACTATCGTAGGTGGGGCATTAAAAAGATTTTCTTTTAATCAGATTCACTCTAACCATTTTGTAAGATAACTGAGCAGAACTAAAGTTAACATATGAATAGCATGTATATTACCTTCGATTTGAATGCAATATATATTATTCAGCATTCATTTTCAGTCATTCTTTGAACAAAAACCAAGAATAAATCAATGTTAAAATATTGTAGGTTGACAAGTATTTGCAAGCTTACTTTACCCTTAATGCCCATAGAATTTAAAGGGTTATGATATAATCACTTGTTACCAGCAGATACAAATACATGGGAGAAGAAAATATACCACTGCTAATTGTTCAGAGATGTATGAAAGTATTAAACAAAGCAAATTATGCTATACTATGCATTGTATTTGTCTGGTATTGTATAACAATATTTTGTTTTTTATGTAATTAAAGGTATTTGCACAGATAATACTTCCTTATACTTAAGTGCAATTACCCTATTTTATTGACTCATCTGAACCCAAATACTTCTCTTAGAAGAGGATATTGTCTCTGATAAGTTAATAATAATAAATAAGTACTGTAAATGTATTTTTCTTTTATTGTTCTCAAATGGACCTTTTTGAACATATAAAATCTGAATTTCTCTAACACTAATATCAAAACAAAGGAATTGAAATTCAGTTTTCAACAGTCAAAATGGTCCATTTTATTGCTTTTTGTATTTGTATTTCTTCTGCAAAAAAGTTAAATGAATACATAAATTCCCCTTACATACATATTAATCATCATATATTATGTTTTGCTGAAATTTAGAAAAAAAACAAATGTGCTATTACATTACATTACACAAAACATAAATGACAGACATTTGCCTTCATCAAATATACTGCTGCAGGATTTTGTTATAAAATCTGATAGCTGCTAATATGATACATGTAAATAATGTTAGAATACCAAGTCTTCAATTACTGTACAAAGGTATATAAAACGATAAGCTGTGAAGTAAACGTCAGGATTTAAAGTCTTTGCAATATAATTCAAAATATGTTATAACTATGGTCAGTCTGTTTTTGACATTAAGGACAGTAGGTTGTATCCATTTGTCAAAATGTAATAACACTCATGACATAATTCTTTGGTATTTGTCTTGATTATGGACATGTACACCAATTGGTAGATATTGGTTAGCAATATGATGAAAACTTGTATATTTATTGAAAGGCTAATCAAACTTGATATTCCTTGCAACAAAGGCTACAAGAAAGTTATTAAAAGAAAATAACAGTACAAGTGAAAAAGTAATTGTACAATAGAACTGTAAGTGAACACTTAAAAGGATACCACTATTATCATATATTTCAGTGTTAAAGTATGCAAGTTCAATTATCTCAAGAATGAGTGTGCTTATACACATACTAAGGTAGTGTCCTACAAACATGTAAAGTTTCATCTTATCCACCAAGATTTTAAGCAAGAGTAGTGATTAGTGATTAGTGCACTGGGTCTGCTGGGCCATTTAACATACAGAGATGGTATTTACTATACCCCACCCTATTTCCCAAACATAAACGTGTGTATATATATATATATCAAATTTACAGGTCTAACATTGTTGGGTTGATGTTTAGACGAGTTGTAAATACATAATGTACACAGCCATGTATCACCATCATTGCTGGCAATCCGATGGATAAATCTGTTGTAGAGTTGTCACAGACTCAGACGTACTTATTAATATAATTATTTTCTGTGACTGTATCTTGCATTAATTTGTAGGATCCTTTAGATAATTGAGCTGATCTGTAACAATAACATCTCCATGCCTTATATATCATGTACTGTAGTACGCCGCTAGATTAAAACTGACGAGGACAGGTAACACACGGCCATCAAAAGCTTTATTATTGTGAAGCCCAGGTGGTCGTCTGCACTGTAGCCGTCCCGCTAGACCACACGACCACCTGGGCTTCACAATAATAAAGCTTTCGGTATATATATTATGATATGAGTAGATTTTACTTCTTCCTCTGAGGAAATATAATAAACTTACTGCTTTATTCTGTGAATTCATCAAGGAAATCTGTACTCCTGCATCTCCATATGAATTATATTCTGTAACATATTCATTCAGCTTCAACACCTGGTTTCCAGACATGTCATATAGTACAGCCTATAATAATAATAATTTATCATACAGTAAAGCTTAAAATAATAATATATATCATAAGTACAGCCTAAAATAATAATAAACATTTTATTAAGAACAATATTTTATTGTGAAATTTATAACCTTTTCCAGATATGTCAGTTTTTTATAAATTATTTTATTCAAATTTTCATAAACGTCTTATTTATTTAACCTTCCAGCTTTTTTGATTCAAACATCACAGAAGGGTTCTATTCAAAACCTCAGTGTTTACAGGATAGTGATAACTTTTGCCACCAAAAACCTTTCAGTCTTGGAGAACATGATTCATTGTTTGTTGCTGTTGGCTTTAAATTAGCTTTCAGTAACTGTAAATACTCTAAGAAAGGAAATATGTGTCTCCTGTATTTATGTTTTGCTGGCTTTTTGAGCTTGTGCCTATCTGATGAGTCAAGTTATTTCCATCTGAATTTTTAGGTTTGTGTGTTACATTACTGTCCAAGGTTAAGGAGAGGGTTACATGCTCATTCACATATTCATCCCTATTACATTCTTTATGTGATAGTTCAAAGTCAGGAGCCTGTTATTCAGTTGTTGTCTTTGGTTGCAGTCTGTCATATTTGACTTTCATTATTGCTTTGTCATTAATGCTGTTATTTTATCGTTTGAAATGTTTGACATTTTTTCATAGATGGACCGTTTAAAGCTGACTATAAGGTATGCGATTTGCTCAATATTAACAAGAGTGCACACACTTAAATGTCTCGCCTTCTTTACTAATCATTGATTTTATGTTGATAGTCCTAAATGTAAAGCTTTATTACAACTGTCACATAAACTTAACATCAACAAAGAAAACTTAAACATTGATTAATGAACCTATGAAGATAAACATGATAAACCATGCCAGGCAGACATGTACCTAACAATTCTTCCATACAACAAATATAGTTGACCTATAGCTTATAGTTTAAGAAAAACAGACCAAAACACAAAAACTTAACACTGAGCAATGAACTGTGAGAATGACGTCAAGGTCAAATAAAATCTGCGCGACTGACATATAGATCATAAAATATTTACATACACCAAATATAGTTGGCCTATTGCTTATTGTATTAGAAAAATAGACCAAACCTCAAAAACTTAACTTTGACCACTGAACCATGAAAATGAGGTCAAGGTCAGATGACACCTACCAGCTAGATATGTACACCTTACAATCATTCCATACAACAAATATAGTAGACCAATTGCATACAGTATAAGCAAAACAGACCAAAACACAAAAACTTAACTATAACCACTGAACCATGAAAATGAGGTCAAGGTCAGATGACACCTGCCAGTTGGACGTGTACACCTTACAGTCCTTCCATACACCGAATATACTAGACCTATTGCTTATAGTATCTGAGATATGGACTTGACCACCAAAACTTAACCTTGTTCACTGATCCATGAAATGAGGTCGAGGTCAAGTGAAAACTGTCTGTCGGGCATTAGGACCTTGCAAGGTACGCTCATACCAAATAAATTTATCCTACTATTTATAATAAGGGACAACTTAACATTACAAAAAATGTTAACTTTTTTTTCAAGTAGTCACTGAACCATGAAAATGAGGTCAAGGACATTGGACATGTGACTGACGGAAACTTCGTAACATGAGGCCTCCATATACAAAGTATGAAGCATCCAGGTCTTCTACCTTCTAAAATATAAAGCTTTTAAGAAGTGAGCTAACATCGCCGCCCCCATTGCCGTTGCTGTAGCCGTCGCCGCCGGATCACTATCCCTTTGTCGAGCTTTCTGCAAGTAAAGTCGCAGGCTCGACAAAAACTATCCGGAGACCTATTATTGCTTTAATGTTCTTCATTTTGACTCATCTGAAGTTAGAAATAGTTTTAACCTCTAAGATGACGCTTGACATCTTTGACTTTTTTAAAGTATGCACATAATTATTTGGAAAAACTCCATATGAACTGTAAAGAAATCAAATCTAAAATCCAAAACTATTCTTTCAGTCAGGTGAAAGTTCAATTAAAGAAATATTTTGTGCATATAATAATATGAACACATTTTATACAACCACTGGGACTATACCACTGCTGATAGACTTTCAGTTCAAGAGAAGGCAAGGATACCATATGATCAGTGCAAGTAGTTTTGTATCAATAGCATGATTCAAATAGTATATTTTGTCTCAAAATTTCCAGCTATGGAAATGTATTTGTGCTTAGTCTAATACAGATCCAACTGTAGTGTTGTTACCTTATGATTTAAAGCAGGTAAAATATGGTGGTCATATATATTTTACCACTATTTTTCTGAATTGCCATTCTAAGATAAAGATGTTAAACCAATGCAAATCCTTCCACTTATTTGCAATACACACAAATATTCAATACATGTATTGATATAGCAACCAACAACAACAAATAAAAGTATATTCTGTTCAGAGGTACATGTATATACATTTGAACAATAAGCTATATCAATCTAAACATTGAGTTGAATCATCTAAAGGAAGAAAGTTTCCCAAGGTCAATTCCCTATTACACAAGGTCATGTAAAATGACAAATATTAACATAACAAGGGTTCATTGACCAAATGGGATTGTATTGAAGATCTGCTGGACACAGATTGTTCTCAGTAAACGATTGAACCTATAAAACAATTATGAAATCTTACAGAAATTACACAGTGAAATATTTCTAAGAAACCATCTAATTTATTCAATAAACTTTTATCACAGAGATATGTCTCGCCTTTTTGTAATTTTGATTATGCAAATGTTGAAATCAAAATAGCAATACTTTAACATCTTACACAAGTTAGGCAAATATTCAAAGTCAATGAACCATGACTGAGTTACATGGCTAAACAATCTCCGTGTAAATGAGATGTGCCAATGCTAATACAACTGCATACCAAATACCATTGACTTATTATAATTCGTTCCCAAACCTAAACACAAACATTCACTTGTAAACTATGTAAAAGTTTCAAAGTCAATGAACCATGATGAGGGGTGAAGCTATATAATCTCCATGGAAATGATACTTGCAAATGCCAATAAATTAGCATACCAAATATCATTAACTTAAAATTAAACAGGCTATTATTTGAACTTGGAATTATTTTAAATTATGGAATTTGCAGTATATCTTGTGCTTGAAATTCTTAATAAATTCCATGTTTATTTGGTATTATAATGTTTTGAGTGGTTCATAACACTTTCCATACAATCTTTTTTGTATAGATAGTGTTGTGTGCGGCACAGTGCATTCTATTGAAAATGTACTATCTTCTATGTAATAGAAAGTGTTGTGCGCTGCACAGAACATTAGAGTACAGAATAATCATGGAATTTATCAAAAATTTCAAGCAGAAGAAATTATTCAAATTCCATAATTGAAAATAATTCCAAGTTCAAATAATAGCCTGTTATTAGCAGTTTATCTTAAACTGATCTAATCACAAACCAATACATGTAAACTCAGATAAGTTTCAAAGTCAATAGACTTTGACTAAGGGGTTGAGGCCAAATATTCTCCATGGAAATGAGCTGTGCCATGCTTATGCAACTGAATACCAATAACATTGGCCTACCACTAAAGGTTCCCCTTGAACAGACCTAATCACAAACTAATACATGATAACTTAGCAAACTTTTCAAAGTCAATAAATAGACCATGACTAAGGGGTGCGGAGCCAAATTATCACTATGGAATATGAGATATGCCAATGCTTATACAACTGCATATCAAATATCATTGACCTACCACTTGTTGTTCCCAATAAACTGACCTAATCACAAACTAATACATGTAAAATAAGCAAAAGTTTCAAAATCAATAGACCATGACTGAGGTGGCAGGGCCACATTATCTCCATGGAAATGAGATGTGCAAATACTTATACAACTGCATACCAAATATGATTGACCTACCACTTGTGGTTCACCATAAACTAGACCTATTCACAAACTAATACATTGTTGATGCCGCCGCCACCACTGGCGCCGCCTACGCCGGAAACAGCATACCTATGTTTCGCTTTTTGACTCCGTCAAGGCGAGACGAAAATAGCAGATATTTCAGACATAGATAATTTTGAAAATTCTGCTGTAAGTCCTCAGCAATATACAAATTCAAAATAATAAATAAGTGCATCACATAGTATGTATGTACATTAAAGTTGTAACAAAAAGCCTTCAAAAACCAAATTATAATAAGACATAATATAAATTGACCCATTAGCTAGACTAATTTGTTAACATTGAAAAGGTTTCATATAACTGTCATATATAGATCACTTTGCCTTGACCATATATATTTTCCAGTTAGGAATTTTTATTAATAAAACCACAAAAAAAACAGTGAAGATAGTGATATCAGTCACCTGCATCAATTAAATCCCTGCCAATTTTAGCGAAAATTTCATGCCACAAAATTTTTATAATATCCTGTGTTTAATTCCTGACACTGTCTATTCTTTATCCTACCTTAACTATTCCACCCAATGACCATATTGGTATCGTACCATTCACTTGTCAAAACTGGTATTATTGGATTTAATGATAGATATGACTCAAAAATTGATTGCCAAGCAATAAAAACAAAAGTATAATAAGGAACTGATTTAGAATCAAATTAGCTAAATGGCAAAGTGTGAATAAACAATCCCTGAACTGTATTCATAAACATAAACAATATCAGTATTGAATAATTATTTGTGTATAAATAAATAATTACATTTGTACAAATAGAGTTTTAAAATACTGAGGTGTCTTGATGGCCTAGTGGTAAAAGTAGTTCAGCTCAGTAACAATTGGTTTTTCAACTTGGAGGTTTTGATGCCAATTACTGAACGCCAATGAAAATTTTAAACAGAATGTAAAAATGTGTTCCAATTCCTTTTTAACTGACAAGGATTTCTACTTATCCTTTTAAAGGTTGTTTGTTCTCAGCAGTGCAATCTCAATGAACCATTAGGTTAAAAAGTAAAGGATTTTTTTTAGATTACATTGACAGACAACAACATCAGAAGCTAAGTGATGAGACTAAATCAAAACAAAGAGCTTAAACAAGAATATTTTTTACTCCATCTGCAAAATGAGAGAATGTTCCTGGCAAAATGCCACCCTCAGACTCCTCCCTTAATGAGTTGTGCAATGTTTCTTTAAGATACAGAGTATATCATTAACACAAGTCATCTCATTAAGTTGAGACTAGATATGGCTGAATTTTTAAACATCCTGCACAGCAAATTGAAAACACTGCGTTATCATGAGTTTTATTGCTGGAAGGAAGATCATATTCTTCATCCTATGGGTCCAAATGAATTTGATGAAAATAAAGGATCCTTAATAATACATTCCCCCGTTATTTACATCTGAGATAACAAGCTTTGATGATTAGGATGCAATAAATTATTAAACGTGTTGTTTCCCATTTTTTAGATATAGTCTCATGTAACAATATGAATTTAGGAAAAAAGTAAAATCACAAAAATACTGAACTCTGTGGAAAATTTAAACGGAAAGTCTCTAATCAAATGGCAAATTCAAATGACAAAACACATCAAACGAATGGACAACAATTGTCATACTCCTGACTTGGTACAGGCATTTTGAAATGTAGAAAATTGTGGATTGAACCTGTTTTTATAGCCCTAAACCTCTCACTTGTATGACAGTCTCATCAAATTCCGTTAAAGAATAGATACTGAGTATGAAATCTTCCAACTGATTTTTATTTTTTGTTCTTTTGTTGTGTTGTTACCCAACTGCCCTATGTTAAAGGAGAGTTGAACGCTCACAAAGGTGTTGAACCTGCCACATTCTTTATGTGCCTCTCCCAATTCAGGAGCCTGTACTCCAGTAGTTGTAGTTGATACATGATCATATTTGTCTTTTGTATATTATTTTGTTACATATTAGCTTTTGTTTTACTGAAATTAATATGGATTCCTTTATGTTTTAAAACTTTTTTGCTCCTTTTAATTATTTTTATCTATGTTTTGACATAATAAGTGCTGATGTTGATGATGTATTCGTGGTCACATTGCAAAAATCAAACAATAAATAAGGTGATTAATGCACTAAGTTTTGAACAAATTTAGGATTCTGAACTGGCAAAATGTTCTTCAGCTGTAAAAGACAATTTTACACAAAATTGCTCATTTCATTGTAAGTTCAAAATTTATTATTGCCAGTTTTAATGGTTGGACAAAAACTTGAGATGAATTATTGTGATTTAAGGGCAAGCTGCATACAGATATCAAATATCATTATAATTGTGAGTTCTTATTGCTATGATATTCAGCCAGACATATTATTAGCATTAATAAAAAGCTCCTAATGATTTCTGAATTTACAGTAAATGTTTTATTTCTTTAAATTGTTGCATACTCAAAATTCCATAGGAAAAGAATAATTTTAATTTGAAAGACAATGCATAGCTTTAATTGATAAAATTTTGTTCAAAATATCCTTCTTACTCCCATTATAGATAAATACTCAAAACTTAAGTGGCAAAATCAGATATGAAAATAGTTGTTTGTTCAACATTTAGAATGTATTGTTTCTAGGTTCATAAATAATTTAATGTTGTTACAACTTCAAAATACATAGATCAAAACAAAAAGCTTTAAATCAAAGAAAATATTTTTTAAAATGAGGTTGTTTGAAATATGATCAAATAAGTTTTCCAGCTATCATGCTATCATACAGTGCACTAAGGAGTGATTTCTTACAACTTCTTATTGATTTATGTCTGAAATTGTCTTTTGGCAAATATGCATGGATTTGGTTGTGAAAAACAAAATGTTTTTATAAATTTCCATTTGGTTGTGAAAAAACAAAATGTTTTTATAAATTTACTGTTTACCAAACTTTGAAATTTTTGAAAAAACTAAGGATTACCTTAGCCGTATTTGGCACAACTTTTTGGAATTTTGGATCCTCAATGCTCTTCAACTTTGTACTTGTTTGGCTTTATAAATATTTTGATATGAGTGTCACTGATGAGTCTTATGTAGACGAAACGCGCGTCCGGCGTACTAAATTATAATCCTGGTACCTTTGATAACTATTATGTACCTTTATTGAAATGAGTTCTGTATAGTGAAATATGATGAAATACATTCACAAGGTATTGTATGGTGCACTAAGGGGTTATTTCTGACAACCAAGTTTTAATATGTGTACGAAATTGTCTTTTGGTGAAAATGAATGGTTTTTGTCCTTTTATTGAGATAGAGTACTATGTATTGAGATATGATGAAATTGGTATCCCTCTATCTTATAGTGCACTTAGGAGAGCTACATGGTCCAAGAATACAGTTATTTCGTAGTGCATTTCTTTAGGCAATAGATGGAAATTTCAAAAATCCCACCTGCGTTTTCTCAATAACATTTTTACAGTGTGATGTACTATTGTTCTCACAAATTATATCAAAATTAAAGAAAACTTCATCTGCTTGAACTTATAATATAGACAATTCTATGTTAAAGGGGTCTTGAAATCTTTTGATGGCTTCCAAAGTGAAAAATTTTTAATCTTTTTTAGCAGGACCAAATCACTTCTTAACTTATGACCCAAATTTTTTTACAGTGAATTTCATCCCCCTACTTGCTATTTGAGGCATACAACATGAAGAAATGCATTTGGAAGAGATTAAAAAAAATTGACAATCAGCGCACTTCCACACTAGGGACTATATTCCTCGACAATGAAAATCAAACAATAACTGTGTACTCAGACCTAACTAGTCTACGTCTTAAACTATCTTTTGGCGAATAATCATGGATTTAGTTGTGAACATCAACATGTTTATGTACCTTTATTGAAATGAATACGGTGTAATGAAATATGATAAAATAAATTCACAAGCCATTGTATAATGCACCAAGTAGTTAGTTCTGACAGCTACATACTGGTCATTGTCTGAAATTATCTTTTGGCAAATATGTATTGAGGGGATAGGAGGGTCTTGATCCGAAATCCGGACTTGAAAAAACAAATCCCGAGGTCCCGAATTTAATAAGCAATCCGACATCCCGAAATCCGAATAAAGGATTCCGATCCGAAAGGGTCAATCCGAAATCCCGACTTAAACACCGATCCAGAGTCCCATAAGGTCCTATCCCCTCTGTATGGTATGTTGTAAGAATAAATGTTTTGTACTTATTGTGATAGAGTAATTTCTGACAATTATGTATGATATAGTTTGAAATTTTCTATTGAATAATATTTATGTTTTGGTTGTAAAAGGAACAAAATGTTTACTTATTTTTATGATAAGAGAATACTTTGTAGTGGTAGATGTAGTAAATGGCATGATAATATCATCCATATCTGTTGGTAAGTTGGCTCGGTCTTGCTGGAATATCACTGCAGAATTCATTTGCTCTGTGATTGTTACATTTAAATAAAACTTTGATCGTTCTGTTTTCAGAAGAGGTGCACCACTAGGATCTGTTATATGAATCTGTCAAAAGAAAACAAATCTGATTTAATAGGTAAAATATAAATTACAGTCCAGTCTGAGATGTAAATCTGAAAAGAATAAATTTTTAGTCAAAAACTCAGAATCTTGGTAACTTGCAGCGCTGCTATAGCAAATAAACAGTTCACCTACAGATATATCCCATCTGTCTGCAGAATTTTGATTTTTTTTTAATATGATGGACAGCAACATTGCAATGATCCACTTTGCTGGAACCATGAGCTAGGGAACAGGACCTTAAAAAAACATCCAACTGGCTTGTTTTGACAGTGATGCAACTTAACAATCTGATCTATCACAATGTCAATAAAATTTTATTCAACAATTATTCAGGAACACTAAATCTCTAAATATCTGGTTGCTACATACTTTTATTTTAAAACGAATGAAAATCAAGAGGTACTTTTATTGGTTGAGATTTGTATCATGTGAAAGGTCATGCTCTGCTGAGTCCAACAAATATCTGGTTGAAAGGACCATTAGACATCCTATACAAAAATCAGACATTCTTTTGGTTGAAAATTGTACCACTTATAGTATATGTCCCCTAAAATTCAAAATCATATTATTGCTGGATATTTTGAAAGAAAAAAAAGTTGATCATTTTGAACATTGAAGTGGTGGTGGTCAGTAGCATCACGAGTTATGATCTAAATCAAATGGATTTAGCTTTACACTTTGTTATATTCAATGGAAGCCAACCTAATTAGTTAATGGCTGCATTGAGAGATACAACTTTGAACTTTGTTATATTCAATGGAAGCCAACCTAATTAGTTAGTGGCTGTATTGAGACTTTTACTCTTATGTTATATTCAATGGAAGCCAACCTAATTAGTGAGTGGCTGTATTGAGAGATACCTAATTAGTTAGGGCTGTATTGAGGGATACCTAATTAGTTAGTGGCTGTATGAGAGATACCTAATTAGTTAGGGCTGTATTGAGAGATACCTATTAGTTAGTGGTTGTATTGAGAGATACCTAATTAGTTAGGGCTGTATTGAGGATACCTAATTAGTTAGTGGCTGTATTGAGAGATACCTAATTAGTTAGTGACTGTATTGAGAGATACCGTAATTAGTTAGTGGCTGTATTGAAGATACCTAATTAGTTTGGGCTGTATTGAGAGATACCTAATTAGTTAGTGGCTGTAGTGAGAGATACCTAATTAGTAAGTGGCTGTATTGAGATACCTATTAGTTATTGGGCTGTATGAGAGATACCTAATTAGTTAGTGGCTGTATGAGAGATACCTAATTAGATAATGGTTGTATTGAAAGATACCTGTTATAGTATAGTGGTGTATTGAGAGATACTAATTAGTTAGTAGCTGTATTGAAGATACCTAATAATAGGGCTGTATTGAGAGATACCTAATTAGTTAGTGGCTGTAGTGAGAGTATTAATTAGTAGGGCTGTATTGAGAGATACCTAATAGTTGTGGCTGTATGAGAGATACCTAATTAGTTAGTGGCTGTATTGAGAGATACCTAATAGTTAGTGGCTGTATTGAGAGATACCTAATTAGTTCGTGGCTGTATTGAGAGATACATAATTAGTTAGTGGCTGTTTTGAAGATACTAATTAGTTTATGGCTGTATGATAGATACCTAATTAGTTAGGTCTGTATTGAGAGATACCTAATTATTAGTGGTGTATTGAGAGATACCTAATTAGTAATGGCTGTATTGAAAGATACCTAATTAGTTCGTGGCGTATTGAGAGATACCTAATTAGTTAGGGCTGTATTGAAGATACTTAATTAGTTAGTGGCTGTATAAAGATACCTAATTAGTTAGGGGCTGTATTGAGAGATACCTAATTAGTTAGTGGCTGTAGTGAGAGATACTAATTAGTTAGGGGTGTATTGAGAGATACCTAATAGTTCGTGGCTGTATTGAGAGATACCTAATGAGTTAGTGCTGTATTGAGAGATACCTAATTAGTTAGTGCTGTATTGAAGATACCTAATTAGTTCGGGCTGTATTGAGAGATACCTAATTAGTTCGTGGCTGTATGAAGATCTTAATTAGTAGTGGCTGTATTAGAGATACTAATTAGTTATGGCTGTAGTGAAAGATACCTCATTAGTTAGTGGCTGTATGAGAGATACCTAATTAGTTAGTGGCTGTATGAGAGATACTTAATTAGTTAGGGTTGTATTGAGAGATACCTAATAGTTCGTGGCTGTATTGAGAGATACCTAATATTAGGGCTGTATTGAGAGATACCTAATTAGTTGTGGCTGTATTGAGAGATATCTAATTATTCGTGGCTGTATTGAGAGTACCTAATTAGTTGTGGCTGTAGTGATAGATACCTAATTAGTTAGTGGCTGTATGAAGATACCTAATAGTTAGTGGTTGTATTGAGAGATACCTAATTAGTTCGTGGTTGTATTGAGGATACCTAATTAGTTGGCTGTATTGAGAGATACCTAATTAGTTAGTGGCTGTATGAGAGATACCTAATTAGTTAGGGGCTGTATTGAAAGATATCTAATTAGTTAGTGGCTGTATAGAGAGATACCTAATTAGTAGGCTGTATTGAGAGATACCTAATTAGTTAGTGGCTGTATTGAGAGATACCTAATTAGTTAGTGGCTGTATTGAGAGATACATAATTAGTTAGTGGCTGTATTGAGAGATACCTAATTAGTTAGTGGCTGTATTGAGAGATACCTAATTAGTTAGTAGCTGTATTGAGAGATACCTAATAAATTAGGGGCTGTATTGAGAGATACCTGATTAGTTAGTGGCTGTAGTGAGAGATACCTAATTAGTAAGTGGCTGTATTGAGAGATACCTAATTAGTTAGTGGCTGTAGTGAGAGATACCTAATTAGTTAGTGGCTGTATTGAGAGATACCTAATTAGTTAGTGGCTGTATTGAGAGATACCTAATGAGTTAGTGGCTGATGTGAGAGTTAACTTATTAGTTAGTGGCTGTATTGAGAGATACCTAAGTAGTTAGTGGCTGTAGTGAGAGATACCTAATTAGTTAGTGGCTGTAGTGAGAGATACCTAATTAGTAAGTGGCTGTATTGAGATACCTGATTAGTTAGTGGCGGAAGTGAGAGATACCTAATTAGTTAGTGGCTGTAATAAGAGATACCTAATTAGTTAGTGGTTGTATTGAGAGATACCTAATTAGTTAGTGGTTGTATTGAGAGATACCTGATTAGTTAGTGGCTGTATTGAGAGATACCTAATAAATTAGGGGCTGTATTGAGAGATATCTAATAAGTTAGTGGCTGTTGTGAGAGATACCTAATTAGTTAGTGGCTGTATTGAGAGATACCTAATAAATTAGGGGCTGTATTGAGAGATACCTAATTAGTTAGTGGCTGTAGTGAGAGATAACTTATTAGTTAGTGGCTGTATTGAGAGATACCTAATTAGTGACTGTAGTGAGAGATACCTAATAAGTTAGTGGCTGTATTGAGAGATACCTAATTAGTTAGTGGCTGTATTGAGAGATACCTAATTAGTTATTGGCTGTATTGAGAGATACCTTATAAATTAGGGGCTGTATTGAGAGATATCTAATTAGTTAGTGGCTGTAGTGAGAGATACCTAATTAGTTAGTGGCTGTATTGAGAGATACCTAATTAGTTCGTGGCTGTATTGAGAGATACCTAATTAGTTCGTGGCTGTATTGAGAGATACCTTATTAGTTAGAGGCTGTATTGAGAGATACCTTATTAGTTAGTGGCTGTATTGAGAGATACCTTATTAGTTAGTGGCTGTATTGAGAGATACAACTTTGAAACTTAACAAAAGAGAGGTGAAAGATACCAAAGGGAGACAACCAAATCCGTATGTTGAAAATAAACTGATAAAAGACAATAACAGTATACAAAACACATCATAGAATACTAAAGACTGAGCCACACAAACATCACAAAAACAAGGTGATCTCAGGTGTTCTTGAATGGTAAGCATATTGTTCTCTACATGTTGAACCAATTGTGTTGGTCATGTTAGTACATTTACAACCTAGGAATAACAAAATTTGTCTAAATCAGGATTAGTTGATATGTGTATGAATAATCAATAACATTCTAAGTTTTATACCAACAAAACATAGTTCAACCGTATGTCACAACTGTTTTTTTTTAAGAAAAACTGTAAACAAGAGGCTGTCACAACGACAGCAAACCGGATTTATTAACATTTATTTGTGTCCTGGCAATATCACAAGAACCATCACTGATGAATGGTGAAAGTGAAAATCGTCAATATCAAATTTGACCTCCATTTTGTCATCAGTATCAACATATTAAAATTTGAAAAGCTTAGATTGAAAGGTTCATGAGTTAATGCAACAACGTGAATGGAAACGCCATTTTACGATCTTTCAAGAACCATAACTCCTGAACGGTAAAAGTCAAAATCGTCATTATTGAACTTGACCTCTATTTTGTCATCAGTAACATCATATTAAAATTTCAAAAGCTTTGGTTGAATGGTTCATGAGTAAATGCACGGACAAGACGGTAAACACCATTTTTCAATCTTTCAAGAACCATAACTCCTGAACGGTAAAAGTCAAAATCGTCATTATTGAACTTGACCTCCATTTTGTCATCAGTAACAGCATATTAAAATTTCTGAAGCTTTGCTAGAACAGTTCATGCATAAATGCACGGACACGACTGGAAACTCCATTTTTCAATCTCTGAAGAACCACCACTCCTGAACGGTAAATGTCAAAATCGTCATTATTGAACTTGACCTCCATTCTGTCATCAGTAACAACATATTAAAATTTGGGAAGCTTTGGTAGAACAGTTCATGCGTAAATGCACAAACACGACTGGAAACTCCATTTTTCAATTTTTCAAGAACCATAACTCCTGAACGGTAAAAGTCAAAATCGCCATTATTGAACTTGACCTTCGTATAGTTGTCAGTAATAACATATTAAAATTTTAAAAGCTTTGGTTGAACGGTTCATGAGTTAATGCACGGACAACATTTGATTGCCGCCCGCCCGACCGACCGCCGTACATCCCCAAATCAATAACCGACATTTTTGTCACAAAAATCCGGTTAAAAAGGACATTCACTTAAATTGGATAGTTGTAGGAAATTTACCCTGCAATTCAGTACCAAAAAATTCTGAGTCATAAATATATATTTTTTTGTTTCGCAAAAAAGTTTAATAAAAAATCAAATCCTGGAATGAAAAATTCATTTGCACTAAAAAAAAAATAGCACAGGTAAAAAATTGTCAGCACTTTATACATTGTGATTTGGATGGAGAGTTAGCAGTTATACCTAATCTTCTTATTTATATAGGGTTTTAAATAGGTGGCTTATTTTCACCATTTATTTCACTTGCAAAATAATGCTTAAATTATGTACTATCTCTCCCAAATAGTTATTAAAGGTACCAGGATTATAATTTAATATGCAAGGCGCCCATTTCATCTACATAAAGACTCATCTGTGACACTCAGATCAAAATAGAAATAAAGCCAATCAAGTACAAAGTTGAAGAGCATTGAGAACCCAAAATTCCAAAAATTTGTGCCAAATATGGCTAAGGTAATCTATCCCTGGGATAAGAACATCCTTAGTTTTTTGAAAAATTCAATGTTTTGTAAACTGAAGTGCTGACTAAAATTACTTCCAGTCTTCCTGAAAATTCAATTTGAATTGTACTGGTGAAAGTAAGAAGTTGTGTCTCTGTGAGTAGACACACTGGAATTATATCTGGAAACAAGTAGGTAAATAATATAAAAATCTATGGATATTAAATATCTCCTCAAAAGAGGCGTAGTTTATGAATTAGGTGTATTGGCAAAATGCAATACATGATACCCTTTTCGGTACACATGACACTTGAAGTACCAGTACAAGTATCATGAAATCATTGTTTTATTATCTGTCTTTTTTAATTGGTTACCATATATACCAACAGACAAGTCTCAAATGAGGACATTAACTACAAAAACAAACTCATACAGAAAGCATAAAGTCTGTGATATTATCAAACATCAACTTTTTAAGACATTCCATTTTAACAAATGTCAGTTTCATAATGTTTACTGTCACATTTAGTGATCATGTTTTCTAAATTTGAGAGACGAAAGCTGAAATGGCTACAAGGTATAACTGATTTATCGAAATCTATATCTATTGAAATTGAGAATGGAAATGGAGAAAGTGTCAAAGAGACAACAACCCGACCAATGATATATATCAACTTTATAATGAAACAAACCAGAAACTGATCATGTAATGGAAGGTTAATACCCTAAACAGTTAATTGATATACTAAATGACAACAATATTGAATGGTGATGAGTTCAATAGATACAATTCTGTGATTGTTGTATACAGCATAATATATAACAACAGATGTTTCTGTCTCTCATTGAACAATAACAATTAAGTACTTATTCTATACTGATGTCAAGGAGTGCTTTTAAGATCTTAACTTTTGCTGTATTCACTTATTTGATGAGGGACTTTTCTTTTTGAATTTTCCTCAAGAGTTCTGTATTTTTGGAATTTTATGGTTTCATGAGTACCAATATTTGTGTATTAATGCAAACTTAATTTTTAAAAGATGTTTGATTTCTTTGTTTTAGAAATTCATGCAAACATTCCCTCAGAAAATTTGTTATTTGATGAACATTTGACTTTCTGGTACCCTAGCTTTACCTACTAAAATCAATGATTAATAATACATCCATTGTACTTAAATTCTTATCTTTTGCTTGGAAAAAATAAGTATTGAATAGAAAAAATCAAAACTATTAATAAGCATTAATAGAATTGTCTGTTTGGATTGGAAGATGGCTTTTCTTGTTATTAAATAAAATTGCATAAAACTTTTTACTCTTGTCACTAATTGCTATCCTGATTAACCAAATATAATTTCAATATCTTAAATTTTTTCAATTGTTAATTCAAATGATATGATCCATACCTGCAATAGTTATCAAAGGTACCAGGATTATAATTTAATACGGCAGACGCGCGTTTCGTCTTCATAAGACTCATCAGTGAGGCTCAGATAAAAAAAGTTATAAAGCCAAACAAATACAAAGTTGAAGAGCATTAATGACCAAAAATTCCAAAAAGATGTGCCAAATACGGCTAATGTTATCTTTTCCTCGGATAAGAAAATCCTTAGTTTTTCAAGAAATTTTAAGTTTTGTCAACAGGAAATTTATTAAAATAACTATATAATTGATATTCATGTCAACACTGAAGTGCTGACTACTGGACTCGTGCTACACTCGGGGACGGAAGGTCCACCTGCAGTGGCATAGACCCAGTGGTGTAAATAGTTATCAAAGGTACCAGGATTATAATTTAATGTCAGTATTTGAGTGTAATATCCCAATCAAAATTTTGAATGGGCAATTTTTCCACAATTTAAAACAAAACAATCAATTTAACCATAGATTAAAGGACTTTAAAAGTATGAAGAACATTAAAATACATTTGAAATTGTTGTTGGACTGTAAAAATCATCTTGTACACAAAACTCCCATAGTCATTTTGAAATGTTGGCAGATATGATAATCTTAGAAGGTATGTACCAAGACTATTATATTTTGAGAAGGACAAAAAGAACTTAGAAAAATGACAAGTAATGTGAATGATTGGCAATTAACAGATATTAAATTATAACCCTATTGCACACCACGTACACAATTTTATTTTCGGCCAATAATCCTAATATATTGATGTTGCTAACAAAGGCTAACCTTAAGACATCTTGTAGAAAGGAAATGATGGTAAAGTTGTCAAAGGTTTTAAGACAAAACGTTTATTCTCTCTGGGATAAGTAAATTTCCTAATTATAACAGATTACAATTTGTCATGCAATGTCTATAGTCTAATTTTTATTGCTATGACATTGCAGAAGATTACATAAAGATATTGAAGTCAGAAGGGATAATTACTACATTTTAGTTGAAAATATGAGAACTTTTACATTTTTCCAAATCTACCCAATATTACATAATAGTTCAGTTTAAGATTAGCTGTTACATAGAAATGATGGGTTTCAGATTATGTCAATAAAAAATCTCGTTTTCCAAATGACATTTCATGTGAAAATAATTGCTTAAGTGCTTGACCCAATATAAAATCCTGTAGTCCAGATTTGTAGTTGTCAAAGCTAAAGGTTTTTGTATCAATCAAACAACTTGTTTTGTTTGTATTGATGTAGGTACTGCAGAAAGTGATTTTCAAATGTTTAACACAAAAATTATAATCCAGCAGTTTCTAGTTCAGTGTTTGTATTTGTTTTTCTTCATTTGTTTTTGTGACCTTGACCTCATTTTCATTGTTCATTGGTCAACATTAGGTTTTCAATGTTAGGTCTGTATCTGTGATTACTTTAAGAAAAAGGTCAGCTTTACTTGGTGAACAACACTATTGTTTCTGTCAGTGTAAAAGGTAATATTGACTTAAAAACTGTCCAAGTTTCAAAACAATTCATGAAGGTTAAAAAAGAATTGTGAAAAATATATAATCCTAGACTGTCAGAAAATGTTAGCTTTAAATACAAAATCTTATTATAAATGAAAAACATATATTTCCAAAGGTTTGCTTCGCACATTATCTCTTAATCATTTAAAAAAAGCTGCTGCCAAAGTTTCATGAATGAAAAAATCTACTTGTAAATTGTTAATATGTTAAGTCCATTTATCAGTAATGCTTTTTCTTGGTCTTTAAGATTAGCTTCTGTCCAAGTTTCAAAACAATCGATGAATACTAAAAAATCTGTCATGTGAAAAAAATGTAATCCCAAACTGTCAGCAAATGCTAACTTTAAAAACAAAATCCATTTATCATAAATGAAAAAAAAATATATTTTCAAAGGTTTGCTTCACATATTATTTCTTAATTATTAAAAAGCTTCTGGTCCAAGGATACAGTTAACGTCCTTATGTTTTAGTTGTCTAGGAATATACTAATAGTCCCTACTGTGAATTTGCGTTTTTTTTCCATATTTAATGCATGAAATATTAAGGAGGGGGATGATGAAATTACATGTTGAAGAAATTTGGATGCTGAATCTTTAAACCTGATGCTTTTTGTTATTCATTAATCATGTGTTTCTTTGTTTAATATGTTCTCCTATTTATTTGTAATATTATCTTGTCATTTCAATGTTATATTTAACATTGCCATTAAAGTGCGAGGTTTTGCATGCCACAAAACCAGGTTCAACCCACCATTTTTTCTTTTAAAAATGTCCTGTACCAAGTCAGGAATATGGCCATTGTTATATTATAGTTCGTTTCTGTGTGTGTTACAATTTAACGTTGCGTCGTTTGTTTTCTCTTATTTTTGAGTGTAAATTGACATTGCGATAAGACGTGTCACAGTACTTGTCTATCCCAAATTCTTGTATTTGGTTTTGATGTTATATTTGTTATTCTCCTGGGATTTTGTCTGATGCTTGGTCCCTGTCTGTGTGTGTTACATTGTAGTGTTGTGTCGTTGTTCTCCTCTTATATTTATGCGTTTCCCTCAGTTTTAGTTTGTTACCCCGATTTTGTTTTTTTGTCCATGGATTTATGAGTTTGAACAGCGGTATACTACTGTTGCCTTTATTTATGTTAAGTAGAGATTTGGTCCAATTAAAAAAGATCAAAAAGTAGTACGTCTGAAGCTGTCAAACTACAATTTTAGACTCCCTTAACACAGAATTGTAAATATTTCAAGTAAGAGCTGGTAGACTTTTCTATAATTTGGTATTATTTGTCCCAATAGTAGTACACTACATTGTAAAAATCTTTATGAGATAGAGCAGATACTATCTTTTGGTCGAAAACAAGCTTCTGTCCAAATTTTTTTAGAATTCCATATAGGTTTGCCAACGTTATTGATGTCTTAAAAAACTTAAACAGGAGAATTAACCTTAATGTTTACACTACAGACAAAGACGCTGACATAGGAATCTAGGATTGCTATGTCTGGCCTTTGGAACATAAATTTCACAGGCGTGACAAAAAGGTAGATTCATTGCTGTTGCAGGAGAATCAATAAAGAGTCATGTTCAAAAGGCCTTTATTAAAACTGACCTAATTCGATAAATCATTCAACAAGAATGTGTCCTTAATACATGGATGCCTCACGCACACTATCAATTTCTATGTTCAGTGGTCAGTGAAACTAGAGTCAAAACTCTAATTTAGCTTAGCATTAAAATTGGAAAGACAATGTCATAGGGAACATGTGTACTAAGATTCAAGTGATATGACTCCAACATCATAAAAAACTACCTTCACCAAAAACTTTAACCTGAAGTAGGATGTATGAACAGGACAGACTGATGTACGAAAAACCAGACGCACAGACAGATAAACATAATGCACTACCTAGGGGCATTTAAATATATAGTCTTCTTTTGAGAATGATGAAATAAACCAGCACTTAAAACCATACTCAGATGTCTTACAAGAAATCGTACTATGTATTAAAATAAAATATTACTTCTTCACAGAACTCAAATTGCAAATGAGAGGAAAAGGATTACAGCAAAACAATCTAATGTACAAAAAATATATCTTATTTTCATTAATGCTTTTTTCTCTGAGTTTTTCTAATTGTAATAACATAAGTACCCATACATGATGACTTCAGTTGTAGATCTTTATGGTGACTTGAGAAACACCGGTATCACTCAGATTACAATTCTACCTTGACAGGTAAGTTTGTATTTAGCCTAGAATATACATATTTAGCCTTGAGAATTGAAAGGTCAGGTTATCCCATTGAACAATAGGAGTTGATAAATTTGGCTTCATGCCATTTACCTTGTCCAAAATTAAGGTCACTCTATTGTTATTGTAATATTGTTAAAGTACAAAGGAACCCTATTTTCTGACCTACACTTAAGTTTGTGCATTTTGAGTTACTTGTTCAAAATCTTTTAATGTTGAATTTTATGTTTTTTTTTAGTCTTCCTCAAGTTAGATTTGATTGGATTTTTTTCTGTGTATATTCGGGGTATAATACTAAAGATTAAAACTTAAAAAATCTTCTGTTGCAATTACTTTAAGGTTAGGGTCAAATTTATGCTTGTTGATTGGACTAACGTACATATTTTACAAACTAATTTGAAAATATAAAAACCCTTTGTCAACAGGGTCTTACATTATTGTAATGTTTGAATGGTTATAAGTCTTTTAGTTTATCGTTGTGTTTGTTTCAAGTTAAAAACATTCTTTTTAACAAATTGAAGAAAAAAAATTATAACTTTTTACTACTTTTGAATATCTTAAAGAATTTCAATATGTGCATTGAAGATATAATCATAATGTGAACAAAAATGATGAAAAAATCATCAACCAGGATATAAAATTCCAAATATTCATTTTTTAATACCAATATTAGTTCATATAAAGTAAACTTAAAGAATATTGATTCATATTAAAATTGAACTTTAATGCCACTGTTTAGCATGTTTAGGATATTCCCCAACAGAAAAATCAATAAATATTTCAGTACAATTGTCCTAAGCACAAACACATATGATCAATGAAATAGACATCCAAGGCAGGAGCAAAGTGTCAGTTATACAAAACCAGTTTGACTAGATTTACAAGTTACCAAACAATAGGAGTGATATATCGTTGACCTGCATAATGTTTGGTCATTTTCAAATTTGCAAGTTAAAAAAAACACCTGTAAAATTTGTATTGTTTATTTGAATAGAATTTAGTTTTTAAACCTATGAAAATTTAAAAAAAAACAAGTATATAGCAAATCCATTTGAGGTAAAAGTAAAATATAAAAAAAACAAAAAAACAGGAAAATAAAAATAATATATATGGAATCCCTAACAGGTACACTGCTTATCATGAAAATGGAAAATTATATTTAAATTTGTAATTCGAGGTAATTCATTTCCTCTGAAGATGCATTTTTTCCTTCAAATGCCAAAGTCTTTTGGAAGGTGTTTAAAATACAGCATTGATTATTTAAAATGGTGTTTTTTATCATCTGGATAGCTAATAGTTCATTACAACCTTTTTGGCAATAATAGTCATGGTTTACACCTCAACCTTAAATCACATATAGATTGCACCTCTTTTGTCTATATTCCAATCAATACACCAAAACCTTAGGGCCTGTCTGAGGGGAAACATTTCAAAGTTCTTTCAACGTAGATTATTTCATTTTTCTCATTCATAGAAAGAAAAAAACAGTATTGTGTTGCTTCAATCCCTTGAAAACTTATTTTATTAACACGGTGTGGACCATTTGATATTCTGTTGGATTGGATGGCAGGAGGGATTTTTTTCCAATGCTTTCAAATCAGTTGATTTATTTTATAAACCTTAATATCAACATTTTCATTAGTCAACATAGCAACACAAGCATAATTAATTAGAAAAAAAACACAATAAAAAACAAACAGATGATAATTTTTCCAGGTACATGTACATGTACATGTACCATAAGATACCTGAGTGAGCTGAATACACATAACAGGTGTCAATTAACTTTCTACTTTTACTCAGTCAGTTAAATGGTGTGTCCTATATTTTGACAATGTAAATGGCACAAGGACCGGTTTGGGTTTTTTCAATCTCTGTATTCTTTAAATATTTAGGGATTTTTCTTTAGCCTTAAGCAATGTTAAAATTAACTCTCATTCTGGAAATTTATCATGAAAATGATTTTACTGATTTTATCAGTATTGCATTACCTAGTTCATTTATTTTGCACAGTTATTCTTTATACTTTTTCACATCATTATTCTCTATTCTTTATTTTATTGCCCATTTTCCCTGTACTTTATTTTATTGATCATTTTTTTCTATTCTTTTTTCAATTGTTCATTTTCCTTATTTTTTTTATCTTATTGTTCATTTTATCTATTCACTATTTTTATTTATTGCTATCATTCTCTATTTTGTAAACCCCATTCAGACCCTCATAGGTAAACTTCCATTGTTTGAATGGGATAACCTGACCTTTCAATTCTCAAGGCTAAATATGTATATTCTAGGCTAAATACAAACTTACCTGTCAAGGTAGAATTGTAATCTGAGTGATACCGGTGTTTCTCAAGTCACCATAAAGGTTCATAAAGTATATGATATTCTTACAAAACAGTAAATTTTGACTCTCTGATGGATTTTTCAATAGGCTTTCATTGATCATTTGTTAATCTTCTGTTTTCAGAAATGGTTGCAACAATGATAAATGACACTTGGGGGTTATCAACTTAAGATTACAAACATATAATTTTTCCTTAACTCAGCTAATTACATCATAAAAACAACGAAATTTTGTATGATTGTCAATGAGACAACTATCAGTTAAAAAAATATGTCAAGGATATATACACCTACAAGGTTTCCCTTAATTTTTCAGAATCAATCTTGAATGAATCCATAGAAGAGGGGCGAAAGATACCAGAGGGACATTTAAACTCTTATATAAAATATAAACTGACATTGCCATGTCTAATAAGGAAAATGACAAACAGACAAATAATAGTACACAAGACACAACATAGAATTAAAAAGACTAAGCAACACGAAACCCACCAAAAACTGTGGTGATCTCAGTTGCTATGGCAGGGTAAGCAGATCCTGCTCCACATGTGGGACCTGTTGTGTTGCTCATGTTATTACATAGCTGTCTTTACTATCATCTTCAATGTAAGAGACACCAGTTGATTTAAGAGATGGAAAAGATACCAAAGGAACTAATAAGACAACAAAAACTGACAATGCAATGGCAAAAAATAAAGATCAAAAGACGAACAACAGTACAGAAAACACAACATAGAAGCACTTAGACTGAGCAGCACAAATGCCAACAAAATCATTGGATGATCTCAGGTGCTCTGGAAGTGTAAGGGGGATAGTTGGTTGGTAGGGTCATCACTTTGAAAGCAAAACAACTTAAAGACAATACAGATAAGGTTAGGTTCAAACTGTTCAAAATTTTTCAAAAGAGTCTAAGGATTTTACTAAAACAAAATCCTTTTACATGCTTAATGATTTCACAGGATGCTGCTACGACGTCTCCCAAACAAAGCTCTCAAAATCAGTCATTCCCACAGTCGCCTGACATTTGGCAAGGTCCAATACAAATTGGCCTGGTCTAGTAAAGTGATATGCACAAGTGACGTCTAGAAATTACATCTGTATGTTATTCAAATCTTCTTCAAATCATGTACAGTAAAATTCATGACTTAGGGGTGGGGATCTAGACAGTTTACAAGTTCTCAAACAGACAGGAGGTAGGGGTAAGAGTGATCCTAAGGGACTAGCCTTTTATTTCATCTGACTTGTTTTATTATTCCATACAAGAATATATGTTGTAATAGTGGGGATTTCAACAGTTTTCAGTTTTAGAAAAAGCTGTATGCTATCAAAATAGGAAAGCTCAAAATTTCAAAGGCATTTATCTATTATTAGTTTTCAAACACCAGTATTACATTATCTAGAAGTAGAACACACTTCCTAAAGTAAGATTATTTGTCACTTCCGGTTAGAGGCTGATGCCTTAGGAAAGCAAGCTATTGCAAACTTTCCAAAAATAGTGTAAAAAAGTTTATCAATTATCCTCGTAAGAACATGCACATGGGACAATAGATAAAATTGAAAATAACATTTTTTTTCTTCCAAAATTAAATGTACAGATCATAAATCATCAATCATTTTGAATGACTGAAATATGTTTGTACAAGTTTTTTGCATTATTGAATTACAACAATGGAGATAAATTAACAAAGAAAAAGGTTCTACTGCAAAATCTTTTATAATTTTTTTCAGGGAGATGTCAAATTTTGGATTTTTGAAAAGAAGACAACATTCTTTAAGAAGAATAGATTTAATTTTTGATTCAACTTAACTAACCTTTAATAGATTAAACTGATTAATAAGTCTGGTTGTCTACGTAGTAAGCAGTAACAGAATAGAAATAGTTCATTATCCTAATATCCTGGTTTCTGTTAGAGGCATATTTTGTGACGTTTAAGGGTAATGACTGCCAATAAACTACTTGTCAACTTATAAAGTATATTTATATTGAGCTAAAATGATAAGGGAGATTTTACATTCTGTGAATTCGTTTTTGTTTTTGTGGGTATCAATTAACAAAGAAAAAGTTTGAAAAAAAAGGTTCTACTGCAAAATCTTTATAATTTTTTTCAGGGAGATGTCAAATTTTGGATTTTTGAAAAGAAGCCAACATTCTTTTAGAAGAATAGATTTAATTTTTGATTCGACTTATCTAACCTTTAATAGATTAAACTGATTAATAAGTCTGGTTGTCTACATAGTAAGCAGTAACAGAATAGAAATAGTTCATTATCCTAATATCCTGGTTTCTGTTAGAGGCATATTTTGTGACGTTTAAGGGTAATGACTGGCAATAAACTACTAGTCAACTTATAAAGTATATTTATATTGAGCTAAACTTACAAGGGAAGATTTGACATACTGTGAATTCATTTTTTGTTTTTGTGGGGATCAATTTTCATGGATAAAGGAAATATTGTATTTTCATGGATATAAATTGCAGTTTTGCCAAAAATACATATAAGCCTATATATTTCATTGAACATTTGAACTTGTGGTTAACCTATTACCATGAAATCCATAAAACTGATATCCCACGAGTAATAATAATAGTAATCAAAAGGTTCTTTTTATGTATATGTATGTAAGTAATGCTTAATGATCAACTAAAAAAATATAGCAAGAATTTGTACAGCTTTTTATGTATAGGTACCACTATTAATCCCAATTTGTAAAACAAGAATGTGTCCATAGTACACTAATACCCATTTCACACTATCATTTTCTATGTTCCTTGGACAGTGGACAGTAAAATTGGGGTATAAACTCTAATTTGGCGTAAAAATTAGAAAGATCATATCATAGGGAACATGTGTACTAAGTTTCAAGTTGATTGAACTTCAACTTCCTCAAAAACTACCTTGACCAAAAACTTTAACCTGACGGGGAACAGACAAACGAACAGATGGACCCACAGACAAAAAACATAATGCCCATAAATGGGGCATTAAACGGAGAAGTAGATGTCTGAAAAATAAGAAAACACCTCACATCTCACAACTGATAACTGCAATCTGCTGATATTATATGAATAGTTATCAAAGGTACTAGGGTTATAATTTAGTACACCAGAAACTCATTTGAGAAGTACCTTTATTTCATATCAGTTGAGAATAAACTTCTCATATTGGATAAAAAGGGGTCACATGACATTCATTATTCCTCAGTAATAAATTCCAGCGGTCATTAACAGAACAAAACGGACCAGAAAACCGGTCATTAACTGATTTTTACATGATAGTGACCGGTGGGGCATGGCTTCCGTCTGTTAATGACCGTTGGGGCGTGGTTTCTCTGTTAATGACCGGTGGGGCGTGGTTTCTCTGTTTGAAGAGATGTCCCTTTAATAAAACATTTTCCTGTTTTCAATATAATAATTATATTTAAGTTGTTGAATTGTTTACCATATGTTTTGGTAAATTTTAAAATTATAGAGAACTTAATTAAGTATTCATATACTGAAAAATAGCACTAAAATGAATGGCATTATTTCTACGACTGGTTTTCCCTCTTTGTCATAGAAATCGTACAACTACTCAAGTTTGCTTTGGACATTTTGAATTTATGAAAATTTTCAAAAACATGGTTTCTCAATGAAACAAACATAATAGTTCTTGAATAACTGGTCATTATCGTGATATATGGACTGCCCGTAGGACAGTGGTATTGACTGTGACAGCGATAATGACCTCGCCTTCGGCTCAGTCATTATCACTATCTTAGTCAATACCACTGTACTGTGGGCATTCCATATATCACGATAATGACCAGTTATTCAAGGACTATTATATAAGTAGAAAGATGTACAACAGTATTATTTGGACAAACAGACACAGGAGGAGGTACAGAAAAACAGAAAGATAAACAGACTAGGTAAATGCAATATATTGGTTAATTGATTGATAGGTGTTTAAAACCATTTTCAACATAAATGGTCCTTTCTATGGCATTCAGTTTATATTGGTGGAAGGAGCAGGAATGCCCACCAACCTTCCATAGAAAAACTGACAATTCAAATCAATTAAGGTTCAGGTGTAAAACACCTGCTTAGTGTGGGATTCAGGCCTCATTGTTTACAGGGGTTTGAGTCGGATACACCTGCTGAGTGTTGGATTCAGGCCTCATTATTTACAGGGGTTTGAGTTGAATCCACCTGCTAAGTGTGGGATTCAGGCCTCATTATTTACAGGGGTTTGGGTTGAATCCACCTGCTAAGTGTGGGATTCAGGCCTCATTGTTTACAGGCTAGTGAAAACACTTGCTAAGTGTGGGATTCATGCCTCATTGTTTACAGGCTAGTGAAAAAACCTGCTAAGTGTGGGATTCAGGCTTCATTGTTTACAGGCTAGTGAAAACACTTGCTAAGTGTGGGATTCAGGCCTCAATGTTTACAGGCTAGTGAAAACACCTGCTAAGTGTGGGATTCAGGCCTCATTGTTTACAAGCTAGTGAAAACACCTGCTAAGTGTGGGATTCAGGACTCACTGTTTACAGGCTAGTGAAAACACCTGCTAAGTGTGGGATTCAGGCCTCATTGTTTACCGGCTAGTGAAAACACTTGCTAAGTGTGGGATTCAGGCCTCATTGTTTACAGGCTAGTGAAAACACATGCTAAGTGTGGGATTCAGGCCTCATTGTTTACAGGCTAGTGAAAACACCTGCTAAGTGTGGGATTCAGGCCTCATTGTTTACAGGTTAGTGAAAACACCTGCTAAGTGTGGGATTCAGGCCTCATTGTTTTCAGGCTAGTGAAAACACCTGCTAAGTGTGGGATTCAGGCCTCATTGTTTACAGGCTAGTGAAAACACCTGCTAAGTGTGGGATTCAGGCCTCATTGTTTACAGGCTAGTGAAAACACCTGCTAAGTGTGGGATTCAGGCCTCATTGTTTACAGGCTAGTGAAAACACCTGCTAAGTGTGGGATTCAGGTCTCATTGTTTACAGGCTAGTGATACAGTAGTTTAAAATTAAGCATGGAAATTGGGAATGTGTCAAAGAGACAACATTTGTAGTTAAACTACGCAGACCACTTTGCCATCGAGGCCCCTGAATACAATATATATCCAATTAATAACCTTGGCAGATAGAGCCATCTCTGTGGGCCCTTTGACCTTGACCTTGACCTTGAAAGTTGTACATACATTATAATACACCCTCTGATGTTTGTTAATATACATGTCAAATATGAACTTTGAAATTGTAACGGTTCTCAAGATATAGAGCAGACACGATCTTTACCATAGGACATGAGGTTGACAACTGAAACCAAAGCTTTTGAACTTGACCTTTGGCCTAAGAAGTTGTTTTGGCTGATCTTTCATGGTTATTATGTATCTAAACCTGTGAGAAGGATAAGCACCTTTTCAGTAGATAAAATGAGCCAAATATGAATCAATGATATATTTGTAGTGGGTCCATTAATAAAACAACAATGTGTTTAAATTGCAATTTCATATCCTAAGCCAATAATATTTCCTGTTACATGATTCACCTTTTACATTTTATTTTAGAAACAGAAGAAATTACAAAATAAAGATTCGTCTAATAAAGTTATCAATTATCTTGTTGGTCAAAAGGTTGATTTAGGGGCATGGAAGTTGAAATACTGTTTTTCTCCTCTAATGTTTGCTTATCTGAGTTTGAAAACAATTATCATGATTCTATGACACTGATTATTAAAAGTTGTTGAGTGTAGTTTAATTCAATTTATATTTTAATAATTTTCAGAAAATTTAATTGATTTGTTGAATTTAATTGAATATTCATTCTTAATTGCAAAAATACACTTCCTGTACTCAAATGACTGAAATTGCTTAAAAATATTTGATGGGGAACTCTTTTTTAAATCAGAATGCTTAGGTAAAGAGATTTCATATTTTACTTTCTAATTCAAGCTAACCTCTGATAAATGTAACCTATAGTCCTTGATAGAATAAAACTTTACTCATGCCAGTTATTTCTTTATTTGAAATATAGGTTAATTCTGCACATTTGTTTTTTTAAAGTGCAAAGAAGTAGGTCAGGTAAGACCCCCTTTCTGGCCCAACTATATAGCAGGGTTTTTTTTGTTAAATTTGTTAAAATCTAAACTTTTAGCTATTTTTAGAAAAGTAGAATACTTCTAAATTACATAAATATGGTCTGTTTTTGACACTACAATCCACATATATCATGTGATAGCATCATTCATTCATGCAAAATAACTGAAATCTTGTGCTAATTTTTAGACAGTTTCAAGGTCAAATGGAAGTGGTTGCATTTGTGTTAATTCTTAATTTTTAAATGTAAGTTGTATTCAATGATAATACATAACGTATATAAAGGTTGAGACTGAACACAAATGAGGCCACTTTCATTTTTGACAAAAACCATCTGAAAAGTTCATTTTAAGGCATATTTGATAGATTTCATATCTAAACTTGAATTTGAGCGTCTTTAATGACCATTACAGTTCAAATCTTTCACATAAACTATTTGAATTGACTAAAGAAGACACTTTAGTGTTTAATAAGTGTTTAATATTGAAGTGTCCAAAATCGTTCATCATATGTACCTGAACTTTTAGTCCAAAATTTACCCTTATCCAACCTTCTCCTTTATTAAAGACTAATAGGGGTAAATCAATGGTGGTATCACATCTTGAAGACAGGAAAATGCCTGTACTAAGTCAGTAACACAACAGTTGTTATCAATTGCATTTGGTGTGTTTGAGCTTTTGACTTTGCAATTTGATAAAGGACTTTCCGTTTTGAATTTTTGTTGGAATTCAGGATTTTTGTTATTTTAAACTGCTCAAAAGACATAACCAACATTTTCACAGTTAAATAAATATAAGTGCATATTTACACAGACATGAGAATTTTAGGGAACTATATTTCTTCAAGTATACATGTAGTAGGTAACTAGGTGCTACTTTGTGTTTCGGAAGCCAGTGACTAAGGTAAGGCTTGGAACAAGTTCTAATCTTTCCAAAATTGTGATTCTTAATTATCTGTTTGGGGGGCTCGCGGGTATAAATTAAAAAAAAATTCTAATATAGGATTTTGCTATTTTTTTCTATAAATAAACTTTATCCTATACCTAATAGAAAAATAAAATAAAAATATGGGGTCACCGTTTAAATTAAGCTCACAATCTGCCTCCCAAAGAAGCATGCTGAACTAATAAGAAAAATAGAGGTAATATCGAAATAAAAAAGAACTAAATTACAGAAATTGCTTAAATTTTACAATTATTTAGTTTATGTACAGCTTATTTGAAAACAATAATAAAAGATATAGGTCACCAATGAGTTAAAAAAGACATTTCAATTTTAATGCCAAACAAGAGGCTGTCACAACGACAGCAAACCGGATTTATTAACATTTATTTGTGTCCTGGCAATATCACAAGAACCATTACTGATGAATGTGAAAGTGAAAATCATCAATATCAAATTTGACCTCCATTTTGTCATCAGTATCAACATATTAAAATTTGAAAAACTTAGATTGAATGGTTCATGAGTAAATGCAACAGTGTGAATGGAAACACCATTTTACGATCTTTCAAGAACCATAACTCCTGAACGGTAAAAGTCAAAATCGTCATTATTGAACTTGACTTCTAATTTGTCATTAGTAACAACATACAAAAATTTCAAAAGCTTTGGTTGAATGGTTCATGAGAAAATGCATGGACACAACTGGAAACACCATTTTTCAATCTTTCAAGAACCATAACTCCTGAACGGTAAAAGTCAAAATCGTCATTATTGAACTTGACCTCCATTTTGTCATCAGTAACAACATATTAAAATTTGGGAAGCATTGGTAGAACATATCATGCGTAAATGCACGGACACGACTGGAAACTCCATTTTTCAATCTTTCAAGAACCATAACTCCTGAACGGTAAAAGTCAAAATCGCCATTATTAAACTTGACCTTCATTTAGTTGTCAGTAACAACATATTAAAATTTTAAAAGCTTTGGTTGAACGGTTCATGAGTTAATGCACGGACAACATTTGATTACCACCCGCCCGCCCGCCGTACATCCCTAAATCAATAACCGACATTTTTGTCACAAAAATCCGGTTAAAAATGGCAATTTTGCACCAAAGGGAGATACTTTGGGGCTTTTCAATGATATTGACATTTTAAAAGTTATCTGGGGCCAAACCGAATCAATTCTTGGGTGGTTTTTTTTTACCATATCATTAGTAGTATCTAATAGTGTAATAAATTTAATTTGTAATGAATAAACAAATTTAAAAAAAAAAAAAAAAATTTTGCTGAATTTTTTGTACCGCGAGACTCCTTAATGTTGTAAGATTAAGGAGAAGACCCTGCTTTGGCTTTGAACAAGATTTATAGCAGTTATAGCCTATCAAATGGATTGTACAATTTGGTTCCAAATTTCTCAAGAATTATTGACTACATGCATCCAATTTTTTTCATTCTGTGTAAGTGTATAGTCTTCTAACTTATCTAAATTTCGTATTATCAATGTAAATAGTTCAAAGTTCAATGATTATTATAAATACCTCATTTTTAAGTTTTATCAAAATACAACTTTCCAACAGAACTATAGCTGTATCAGTTTCAGACTCTATTCTGTCAACGCGGGATTGATTTTTTTTTGTTAATTTCTTCAATAAAACAACAATTTACTTATTCTGGAATTAAAACTTCTAAAATTGGCAACCATAGAACTTTTTCTATCATTTTTCAATGATTTTTTACATCTAAAAATAAAAATAAAATGATTATACAATAATCTGTTGTACATAAATATTTACATAAACAGTGTAATCCATATTCTTTCTGTACTCCTTCTTATTAACCAATTCCATGGCAACAGGTTCAGTATAAAAGTTGATACTGGTTTCTGTTCCCTGTTCTTCATCTGTCTCATCCTCTGTAACTTCAGCTTTGATTTTCAGCGGGAATGACTGTTCTCCCCGA
The DNA here is from genome assembly GCA_019925275.1 of Mytilus edulis. Classification (NCBI taxonomy): domain Eukaryota; kingdom Metazoa; phylum Mollusca; class Bivalvia; order Mytilida; family Mytilidae; genus Mytilus; species Mytilus edulis. Next base: position 112,568,636 of record CM034352.1, on the reverse strand, counting down.
TTCCAACACCAATAGCCGCTACACAATTTCTGTCGTAAATTTTGTGGATCTCCAATTTCTGCTGCTGTAATAGTGAACATGGCTTTACCATCGACCTAAAATAAAAATTGTCAAAAATCAGTATATTCATTTTAGTGGATTCAATTATTTTTATGGGTACCAATTATAGTCCGTTTGATTTCTATAAATCTTCAGAATTTAATTCTTAAAAATTCATTGTTACTAATAAATATTTTATTTCTTCATGTGTGTAAATGTATGATATATACGAACTCTGACTATGAGTATCATAATTTTGAACTAATAATCAAAAAAGTTACTCATTGGCTCTCTATGTTACTTCCATTTTTTTTTAATATAAAATACTCAATGGAGTAAGTATGAGTAGTGTAATAGACTTCCATTCAAAACAAAAACATAAGACATGTGCTTTAAACCTGTTTTATTGTACCATGTGACTTTACTCATTTAAATAACTCCGGTCATGTGATTACTGATCTTTTTGTATGCAATGATAAATACAAAAGCGTGCAAATAGAAAACTCAGTAATCACATGACCAGAGTTATTTAAATGAGTAAAGTCACATGGTACAATAAAACAGGTTTAAAGCACATGTCTAATGTTTTTGTTTTGAATGGAAGGCTGTTACAATATTCATACATACTCCAATGAGTATTTAATATTAAAAAAAATAGAAATAAAATAGAGACCTAATGAGGAACTTTTTTGATTATTGGTTCAAAATTATGATATTCATAGTCAGAGTTCGTATATATCATACATTAACACACATGAAGAAAAAAAATATTAATCTTTGAAAAATGAATTTTTAAGAATTATTTTCTGAAGATTTATAGAAGTCAAACGGACTATATCTTGTGGGGACCAATTATCTTGTGGGGACCAATTATCTTGTTTGTGGGGACCAATTATCTTGTGGGGACTTATCTTGTGGGGACCAATTATCTTGTGGGTACCAATTTTCTTGTGGGGACCAATTATCTTGTGGGTACCAATTATCTTGTGGGGACCAATTATCTTGTTTGTGGGGACCAATTATCTTGTGGGGACCAATTATCTTGTGGGGACTTATCTTGTGGGGACCAATTATCTTGTGGGGACCAATTATCTTGTGGGAACCAATTATCTTGTGGGTACCAATTATCTTGTGGGGACCAATTATTTTGTTTGTGGGGACCAATTATCTTGTGGGGTCCAATTACTTTGTGGAGACCAATTATCTTGTGGGGACCAATTATCTTGTGGGTACCAATTATCTTGTGGGTACCAATTATCTTGTTGGTACCAATTATCTTGTTGGGACCAATTATCTTGAATTGAGAAAAACTTAAATTTTTGAGGATATTTGATTTCATATTTTTTTCAATGTCATGAAAATGGCCATTGTTATATTATAGTTCGTTTCTGTGTGTGTTATATTTTAATGTTGTGTTTCTGTTGTGTCGTAGTTCTCCTCTTATATTTGATGTGTTTCCCTCAGTTTTAGTTTGTAACCCGGATTTGGGTTTTTTTTCTCAATCAATTTATGAATTTCGAACAGCAGTATACTACTGTTGCCCATACATGTCAACCTCTGACAATGGGAAATCATGTCATCACACGACATGATATGTCAAAAAGCTTGTGAAAACATGTGACGTAGATGCAGACTTGTTAATATGAATGTGGTAATGTTCATAATTTCATACAAATTTGTGAATATAAAAAAACAATATATATTCTACTGTGAACTTTTATTGTAATAAACAGTGGTCTGTTATGTTGCTTTTAAAGCACCACCACTAGGCACATATTCAAAACAACTGCCAGTTTCAAGTTTAGTTACATTTATTTGATAACAGCACACAATACAAATGTAACATAGTCAAGTTCTGATCAGAATTCAGTGTCAATTTCTTTATAATTGAAAAGGCTCTCCAACAGTAAGAATTGATATTTGACTGAATTAGCTTCATCAAGATTTGAAAGAATGTCATAATGTTGGGTTTTTTTTGCAATGTAAAATGACATCTATTATCTCTGCCATTGCTCCCATTGCTATTGCCTGGTTAAAACTGGGTAGTTCATCAGAAGAAAGCTGGTACTATGAGAGCTGATCCAACAGTTCTGTGATATTTTTATCCCAATGGCCTGTAGAAATCTGTTGCCATATTGGCTAGATTTGAAACTGAAATTGAAAAAGAAAAATGTTTTATAAATTTGATTTCCATTAGATAAACATGTTAAATGCTTATTCAAATAGCTACATTGTATTTCTCCTCTCACATGTATTGTTTTTATATCATTGCAACATAGAATGCACAAATTATGCGTTACTTGTCACTCGATCATTTAAACTCGAACTCAAAAATATAATTTATAAATCTTGAATCTTGCCGTACACATCGTTTTGGCTTAACAATCGGCACTTTAGACGATGGTACAGGCCCTGAAAGTGACCTCTTTCTGTGCACATTTCCCCTATAAAGTGAATTTGAAAGAAAGTAACAAAATCATTAAAACTAATCACAAACTACTTACCTTTTACTGTTTGTCCATATAGAAAAATAAACAATATGGCAGCCAAACAATTACTTCAAATTTTTTCGGTATTTATCGCCGAATAAGGAAAAAACCTGAGAAAAGCGATATCACTAACGACCAAAAAATAAGAAGAACGAAAAAGCGTGTAATTGCGTGTAAAGTGGGGAAAAGCGTGTACACGCCATGCGACAAAATCCTTGCGTGTAAACCGTAGAAAAAGCGTGTATTACACATGAATATCATGTCACTTGAAATGTATGCTGTTGCCTTTATTTTGAATATTCCTTAAGAAAATTTGTAATTTGTTGAAATTAAAATTCATGGTTCCCCTTTACCAACTTATTCCACAAAAATTGTTATCTTACTAATAATAATGATTCGACAGTAATTCAATCTATCTAATTACTATGACTATCCCTTAAGATTTTAAGATATACCCCTCTGAAAAAAAAGCTCATTCCCTTAATAATATTTTGGATATGCCTTTTAATTACCAGTAAGTTAAATTTAAGCCTTTGGTATAGATCTCTCCTATAATGCAGTTTAAACTAGCCAGGACAGTTAACAAATAAAAGATGAAACCGATGATACACCCCTTGCATATAACTTTAATTAGGGGCAATACTTAAGAATAGTAGCTGTCACCAAAATTCAAACTTGATCTGACGTAAAGTTACCTAGGTCAAACTAAAGAGAAAAAGAACCCAATTTTGGGGTGTATGTAACAATTGACAAGGAAAACACTTAATGCCCATTCAGCTGCAGTGGGGGCATTAAAATATAAAAGATGTTAAATCTATCAATTTTTTTAATTTAACAAAACTGACATTCGTTATTATCATCCTCTGATCCTTAAAACTTGTTGATGCTTTAAGTGCTTGTTATGTCACAGGACTAATTGTTCTAATGAATATGTCGATCAATTTCAGTTCTATTCATGCAGATAGCTAAAGACAGCAGAAATAACTTCATGTGGAAGAACAGACGTAACTTTAATCTCGTTTCTTCTGTCATTTGAAAACAGATAATTGTTTGTGTTAAATGAAGTACAACACGATGAGCCAGCTAAAGGTGTTACCACATGTAAAAGTTGCCAATTAAGTATTATCTAACTATTTAACTCTCAAAAAGGCCATAAGACTATGCACTCAATAACAGTAGTTAGAATTCATAGGAATTCTAACAAAACATGTTCCCTCCAAATTAAATTTGCTTGGTTCAGCTGTTTACAAGTCTTCTCTTACAAACATCCCGAAGATACTACAAGTATTGAATATACCCATGAGGGTATTAAAGCCAATTAGGTGTATCTATAGTCATATCTTTGATTAGGTTATGTTACATAATAACCACTCAATATGTATCTACAGAAGCAGGATGGGGTAAAAATATCACTTTTATTCAAATTTCCACAGGAAGTCCAAACCGGACACATGTGCAATGATGTTTATTTTCAGTTTAGGAAAACAAAATTCAAAAAATCAATTCATGTCTATTGCTGTATTCACATTATGCTCAATTTGTTTGGTGCCCGTGTCCTGAGATCTCTACTACATTCCCATTGATAAATATCATTGTTTACATGTTGTACTTATAAATCAATTTTTGATTAAATGCAGTTTATAGTCAATGAATATTTTAGGAAGAAACAGCTATTATATATAGAAATTACCATAACAATATATATCATAAATGAGGTTTATTGAATTTTCATGCTACTTTCATATGTCTCCATTGTTGTGAAAAAAATATTTCTCATCTCTAGAAAAAACTTTGTACTCTGCAAATGGTTGGTCAGAATTTCAATTTCAACAGACATATGTATTTTCTTCAATAATATACAAAACACCTGAAAATCTTCTTTTTGGCAATTTTTTTTTACATTAATTGTGAAGCATATAAATATTTGGTGTTATGTTTGACACTTGGAACAGGACATACAATGTTTCTCCTTTCTCATTTTTATATAGATTAGACCGTTGGTTTTTCCATTTGAATGGTTTTACCCTAGTAATTTATTGGGCCCTTTATAGCTTGCTGTTCAGTGTGAGCCAAGGCTCCGTGTTGAAGGCCCTACTTTGACCTATACTGAGTGCCAATGAAAACGCAACACTTTTGTTTTTCAAAAAAGTCTGATAATTTTTATTTATTTTATATTAGAACTTTGTAAAGTTGGTTGAAAATGACTTTAAAGACAATTGTCGACAACTTTACGGTTGGGTGATTTTTGGAACAAATGCGAAGTAAGGGTTATTTTGAACGGACATAAACCGAGTTCACCGCTTTTCAATATACGCACCATTTTCACGATTTTGTCATTTAAAGCTTGGCTAATGTCATGAATTTTCCCGCCCTTATTGTAAGGAAACTGCAATAAACATCTGAGTAAATGCCAGGACTTTCTGACAACCAGCGACATGCAGTTTCCGGCATGATCCAATGAAGCCTTTCACAGCATACAATTTCGAGAAGACTGTAGCCTCTACAATAACCCAAATCATCCACAAATTCAACAAAAATGGATCAGTTAATGATAAGCCACATCCCGGGGTTCAAAAAGCAAGAAACGCTCAGCAAAACCGATACATTTGGTCTTTAACATATCCGATATCGACTCTGATGGATGTCCAAAGGTCACGAGAGTTCAATGGTAGTCAAGGTAGATCCTCTGAAGCAATTTCAGTAAAGCACCATTTGCGCAGAAATTCAACAGTTAAAGAACACCACAGCCGACATCTTAATGGCCGTCTGGCGTAAACATCGAAATCTGTAGACCAAAAATCATTCATTAGGTACCAAAAATCGTCAGTGGTGGTTACATAGACGTTTGGCACCCGCCTTGGCCAAAAGTCATGCATTTCGCCAGATTTAGGTCCGATAGAGCAAATTTTGCATCAGATTTGACATGGTTTAGACGATGAAAACCACCACCAATATCAAAAAGTCAGCTTGAGTTTGCTTTGCGGGACAAGTGGAATAACATTCCTCGAGATCACATTAAACGTCCGGGATGATCAATTCCGCGGCGCTGTCGAGATTGCGCTGCACAACAGGGTTGTAACATTTTTTGTTAGGACTGTGATTTGATGATTCGACATTGGATGTTTCGTTTATCTATTGCGCCCGAAAGATGACAATGAAACATTTTTGTTTGATATCGATCTATTGTTAGAATTGTTAATTTTCAAGAACAATTCATTTTGAAAGATCATGATTTCTAATATAAATTTTATTTTTGAAAAACCAAGTGTTGCGTTTTCATTGGCACTCAGTATATAATGGTTTACTTTTATAAATTGTTATTAGGATGGAGAATTGTCTCATACCACATCTTCCTATATCTATTATCCTGGAATGTTTGATGTTCATGTTTGACACTTGAACAGGACAAATGATGTTGTCCTGGAATGTGCAAAAGAATTTATCAACAAATAGCAGACTTTTCTATTTTACACAATAAGAGTTTTGATTATAAGCATGATAAGAGAAAATGGTTTAACAACCAGTGAGAATTAGATATTACTTTATTCTTTTCATTTAATTTAGATTCTTATAATAAACTCTCCAAAGGCTCATTGATCATTATATCAAAATCCAATAACTCAAGTTGATATAAAGCAATATTCAATTCTCATCTATTATGAAATCTATAAATATACCAATTCTAAATCTAAAACATTGCTCAGTTATTAAATTATTATTATTAATCTGTGTTTTTAATAACTGAGCAATTAAATTTTTGGAAGGTGGATGGTAGGTGGATTTTTTGACATTTGAATATTGCTTTATATCAACTTAAGTTATTTGATTTTGATAAAATGATAAAGGAGCCTTTGGAGAGTTTATTATTAGTAGATATGGTGGGAAAAAGTGTTTAATTTCATTGTCTTTAGCACAGAAAATTTTTACCAGGCCAGAATAATTATCCCAAAAATCCTCTGGCCTTAGTGACTGTGTGGTTTAAAACTATTTTAAGAAAATTGTAATTAATCAAACTATTCTATTCTTTACTATATATAATCCGATATTTATTCCAAGCAATAATCCGATATTTATTCCAAGCACAATCAGGAAATAATAGAACAGCTAAATAAAAGAGCTGGTTGTAGTTATTTTTGTGTAAATTTAAATTAGCATTACTGCATGCATACTAAATCTTTTATCATATAACTGATATCCAAACAAGAATATTATTTGCTCATATGATGTACTGTTACACCTTATTCTCAGGTTAGGGGGAGGGTTTGGCACCAGAAAACTAGTTTTACCCAACCATTCTGTATCTGTTTGTCCATAAGACCTGCTCCAACTATCCCTGTTGGTGATTTAGAGACAGTTCAACTTACGCCAAATGTTAATTCTACTTTTAACTCTGTTTTCATTTATACGTTATTAACATTGTTTTATTGTTATTTTGTAACATGTTACTTTATATTAAGTTGAGATTACACAATCAAATGAAATAGACGTTGTTTACTCCATGTTCAGACATTTAGTTTACCCATCCATCACAATCCCATTTAAGTATTAAATGAACCACAATATTAATGAAATTTTGAAATTACTCAGGCTGTAGTTACTTAAAAATGATTCCACAAGAATCAAATGTAAACATTGCATTTCAAGTACTAAAATGTCAAAATTTAGTTACTAGTACATTTATGTCTGCAGTTAAAATATCTTGATTCAGACTTATTATGAAATAATTACATTAGATGTATGTTTCATTATAATATTTTATTCTGATTGGCTAACTGCACATCACGTGTTATTCCGTAAGCAGTTGCAATGCTCAATACAACTTTTCATTCATGATAACACGTGCTCCAACAATTAAAGTGCACAGGTGAATTAAATAATAAAATATATAAAATTCGTGTTTTCATAATCATAGCTAAAAAATGTAATTATAAGTATTGAATGCTTCTTTTTGTAACTTTATAGGGTTGTAAAAGCGTTGACCGTGCGTACATTTTTAGAATGAAGCGCTTCCGCGCTTCATACAAAATGTACTTCGGTCAACGCTTTTACACCCCAATAAATTTACAAAAAGAAGCATTCAATTCTTAAGTATACTCATCTTTAAGAATAGATTGTTTTGGTAAACAATTAAATTATCTAGAACATATTATGTCATTCAAAAACAATTTCTCTGTTCCTGTCAATGTTAAATTTTTATAATTAAAAAGCAGAAATTACATTATTTTGAGATTTTTGAAATTTAGAGATTAAATGCATTCCAATGTAGTGCTTATATATCTATCATTAAATATAAATTAATAATATTCTGTTCATATGAAAAGGGAGATAATAACTATTTCATGTCCCTCTAGACAGTCACAGTTGTTTCCCTTTACTTGCCAATATCTTTATACTATTTGTTAACATACCAACTTAGCTCTTTTATTGAATGTTGTGTCCTTAAGTTCACATTCAATAGAGGCACTTCCATAAACACCTTCTCCATAGGTATATCTGAATTAAAACAATAGCTAAGTTAGGGCAGAAGACAGATTATGACAGAATTTACATGAAAGATATCCCTAGAAGATTAAACAAGATGGTCCATTGTACACGGATGGCCCACTTGCACTATCATTTTACATGTTCACTGGACCGTGAAATTGGGGTCAATACTTTAATTTGGCATTAAAATTAGAAAGATCATATTATAGTTAACATGTGTACTAAGTTTCAAGTTGATTGGACTTCAACTTCATCAAAAACTACCTTGACCAAAAACTTTAACCTGAGCTTCACACTATCTTCTTCTTTGTTCAGTGGACCATGAAATTAGGGTCAATACTTTAATTTGACATTAAAATTGGAAAGATCATATCATAGGGAACATGTGTACTAAGTTTCAAATTGATTGGACTTCAACTTCATCAAAAACTACCTCGACCAAAAACTTTAACCTGAAGCGGGACGAACGAACGGACGAACGAACAGACGAACGTAAGCACAGACCAGAAAACATAATGCCCCTCTACTATTGTAGGTGGGGCATAAAAAGTAACATTTTTGTTAAAAACAATAAATGGGGAATGTGTCCATGGGACACAGATGATGCCTGCACTTAAATATCACATAAAGATATAAAGGGACATGTAAAGGAGCTTTACTCTAGAACAATAAAAGTGAATTCCCAGAATTCAAACTTGATCTGTATTTTGTTGTAATAAGAATTGTGTATAAGTTTCCAACAGTGTTGTTGTTACTTTGTTTTTTGGTGTGTATTTGTGCATGTACTAATATTGGGATAACCTATATCCTTTGTTTTTCTATTGTTAGTTTACAGTTTTACTATTAGAGGTTAAAGTTAAGTTAGTTAAAATCACAGGATTTGAAATAAACCCTGACAAATTAAGAACATTTCAATTGATATTAATAACACCTAAACTGAGGTCATTATTACAGCTATTTTATTACAGTTTATAGAGTAAAACTTTGGTTGATGTGCTTGTTCTGTTTGTATAAATGTTTACCCAAGCTGTGTACTTATGATTGACATATTCAAACAATAAATATAGGCAAACTTAAACCTGTAAATATTTTAGTTAAATCCAATTGGATGTTAGTTTAATTACTATTGTACAATATACAAACAAAGCAAGCAAAGTCTTGCTCTACATGCATTAGGAAATTAGCTGTAATTTATGAAAAAATAATATGTTATAAAATATTTTTCTGAATCAGTTCTATAATGAGATACTTACATTCCTTCAACTTCAACATCTATTGATGAAAAATCCTTAACATAGACAAATGGAACCGATGGTTTCACCTCCACAGAAAACCTTGGCAGCACTGAAATATAATAACAAAATATCTTAACATAGACAAATGGAACCGATGGTTTCACTTCCACAGAAATATAATAATAAAATATCTTAACATAAACAAATGGAACCGATGGTTTCACTTCCACAGAAATATAATAATAAAATATCTTAACATAGACAAAAAGAACCGATGGTTTCACTTCCACAGAAAACCTTGGCAGCACTGAAATATAATAACAAAATATCTTAACATAGACAAATAGAACCGATGGTTTCACTTCCACAGAAAACCTTGGCAGAACTGAAATATAATAACAAACTATCTTAACATAGACAAATAGAACCGATGGTTTCACTTCCACAGAAAACCTTGACAGAACTGAAATATCATAATAAAATATCTTAACATAGACAAATAGAACCGATGGTTTCACTTCCACAGAAAACCTTGGCAGCACTGAAATATAATAACAAAATATCTTAACATAGACAAATAGAATTGATGGTTTCACTTCCACAGAAAACCTTGACAGAACTGAAATATAATAACAAACTATCTTAACATAGACAAATAGAACCGATGGTTTCACTTCCACAGAAAACCTTGGCAGAACTGAAATATAATAACAAACTATCTTAACATAGACAAATAGAACCAATGGTTTCACTTCCACAGAAAACCTTGACAGAACTGAAATATAATAATAAAATATCTTAACATAGACAAATAGAACAGATGGTTTCACTTCCACAGAAAACCTTGACAGAACTGAAATATCATAATAAAATATCTTAACATAGACAAATAGAACCGATGGTTTCACTTCCACAGAAAACCTTGACAGAACTGAAATATCATAATAAAATATCTTAACATAGACAAATAGAACCGATGGTTTCACTTCCACAGAAAACCTTGACAGAACTGAAATATAATAACAAAATATCTTAACATAGACAAATAGAACCGATGGTTTCACTTCCACAGAAAACCTTGACAGAACTGAAATATAATAACAAATATCTTAACATAGACAAATAGAACCGATGGTTTCACTTCCACAGAAAACCTTGACAGAACTGAAATATCATAATAAAATATCTTAACATAGACAAATAGAACCGATGGTTTCACTTCCACAGAAAACCTTGACAGAACTGAAATATAATAACAAAATATCTTAACATAGACAAATAGAACAGATGGTTTCACTTCCACAGAAAACCTTGGCAGAACTGAAATATAATAACAAACTATCTTAACATAGACAAATAGAACCGATGGTTTCACTTCCACAGAAAACCTTGACAGAACTGAAATATCATAATAAAATATCTTAACATAGACAAATAGAACCAATGGTTTCACTTCCACAGAAAACCTTGGCAGCACTGAAATATAACAACAAAATATCTTAACATAGACATATAGAACCGATGGTTTCACTTCCTTAGAAAACCTTGGCAGCACTGAAATATAATAACAAAATATCTTAACATAGACAAATAGAACCGATGGTTTCACTTCCACAGAAAACCTTGGCAGCACTGAAATATAATAATAAATATCTTAACATAGACAAATGGAACCGATGGTTTCACTTCCACAGAAAACCTTGGCAGCACTGAAATATAATAACAAAATATCTTAACATAGACAAATTGAACCGATGGTTTCACTTCCACAGAAAACCTTGACAGAACTGAAATATAATAATAAAATATCTTAACATAGACAAATGGAACCGATGGTTTCACTTCCACAGAAAACCTTGGCAGAACTGAAATATAATAATAAAATATCTTAACATAGACAAATTGAACCGATGGTTTCACTTCCACAGAAAACCTTGACAGAACTGAAATATAATAATAAAATATCTTAACATAGACAAATGGAACCGATGGTTTCACTTCCACAGAAAACCTTGACAGAACTGAAATATAATAATAAAATATCTTAACATAGACAAATAGAACAGATGGATTCACTTCCACAGAAAACCTTGACAGAACTGAAATATAATAATAAAATATCTTAACATAGACAAATAGAACGGATGGTTTCACTTCCTCAGAAAACCTTGACAGAACTGAAATATAATAACAAAATATCTTAACATACACATAGAACAGATGGTTTAACTTCCACAGAAAACCTTGTCTGCACTGAAATATAACAACAAAATATCTTAACATAGACAAATGGAACAGATGGTTTAACTTCCACAGAAAACCTTGGCTGCACTGAAATATAATAACAAAATATCTTAACATCTAGACAAATAGAACAGATGGATTCACTTCCACAGAAAACCTTGGCAGCACTGAAATATAATAACAAAATATCTTAACATAGACAAATGGAATCAGTGGTTTCACTTCCACAGAAAACCTTGGCAGCACTGAAATATAATAACAAAATATCTTAACATAGACAAATAGAACCAATGGTTTCACTTCCACAGAAAACCTTGGCAGCACTGAAATATAATAACAAAATATCTTAACATAGACAAATAGAACAGATGGTTTAACTTCCACAGAAAACCTTAGCAGCACTGAAATATAATTACAAAATATCTTAACATAGACAAATAGAACAGATGGTTTCACTTCCACAGAAAACCTTGGCAGCACTGAAATATAATTACAAAATATCTTAACATAGACAAATAGAACAGATGGATTCACTTCCACAGAAAACCTTGGCAGAACTGAAATATAACAATAAAATATCTTAACATAGACAAATAGAACAGATGGTTTCACTTCCACAGAAAACCTTGGCAGCACTGAAATATAATTACAAAATATCTTAACATAGACAAATAGAACAGATGGATTCACTTCCACAGAAAACCTTGGCAGCACTGAAATATAATAACAAAATATCTTAACATAGACAAATAGAATAGATGGTTTCACTTTCACAGAAAACCTTGGCAGCACTGAAATATAATTACAAAATATCTTAACATAGACAAATAGAACCAATGGTTTCACTTCCACAGAAAACCTTGGCAGCACTGAAATATAATAACAAAATATCTTAACATAGACAAATAGAACAGATGGATTCACTTCCACAGAAAACCTTGGCAGCACTGAAATATAATAACAAAATATCTTAACATAGACAAATAGAACAGATGGATTCACTTCCACAGAAAACCTTGGCAGAACTGAAATATAACAATAAAATATCTTAACATAGACATATAGAACAGATGGATTCACTTCCACAGAAAACCTTGGCAGCACTGAAATATAATAACAAAATATCTTAACATAGACAAATAGAATAGATGGTTTCACTTCCACAGAAAACCTTGGCAGCACTGAAATATAATAACAAAATATCTTAACATAGACAAATGGAACCGACGGTTTCACTTCCACAGAAAACCTTGACAGAACTGAAATATAATAACAAACTATCTTAACATAGACAAATAGAACAGATGGTTTCACTTCCACAGAAAACCTTGACAGCACTGAAATATAATAACAAAATATCTTAACATAGACAAATAGAATCGATGGTTTCACTTCCACAGAAAACCTTGGCAGCACTGAAATATAATAACAAAATATCTTAACATAGACAAATAGAATCAATGGTTTCACTTCCACAGAAAACCTTGGCAGAGCTGAAATATAATAATAAAATATCTTAACATAGACAAATAGAATCAATGGTTTCACTTCCACAGAAAACCTTGGCAGCACTGAAATATAATAACAAAATATCTTAACATAGACAAATAGAACAGATGGATTCACTTCCACAGAAAACCTTGGCAGCACTGAAATATAATAATAAAATATCTTAACATAGACAAATAGAATCAATGGTTTCACTTCCACAGAAAACCTTGGCAGCACTGAAATATAATAACAAAATATCTTAACATAGACAAATAGAACAGATGGATTCACTTCCACAGAAAACCTTGGCAGCACTGAAATATAATAACAAAATATCTTAACATAGACATATAGAACAGATGGATTCACTTCCACAGAAAACCTTGGCAGCACTGAAATATAAAAACAAAATTTTCTTAACATAGACAAATAGAATCGATGGTTTAACTTCCACAGAAAACCTTGGCAGAACTGAAATACAATAATAAAATATCTTAACATAGACAAATAGAACAGATGGATTCACTTCCACAGAAAACCTTGGCAGCACTGAAATATAATAACAAAATATCTTAACATAGACATATAGAATCGATGGTTTCACTTCCACAGAAAACCTTGGCAGCACTGAAATATAATAACAAAATATCTTAACGTAGACAAATAGAACCAATGGTTTCACTTCCACAGAAAACCTTGGCAGCACTGAAATATAATTACAAAATATCTTAACATAGACAAATAGAATCGATGGTTTCACTTCCACAGAAAACCTTGGCAGAACTGAAATATAATTACAAAATATCTTAACATAGACAAATAGAATCGATGGTTTCACTTCCACAGAAAACCTTGGCAGAACTGAAATATAATAATTAAATATCTTATCATAGACAAATGAAACGATGGTTTAACTTCCACAGAAAACCTTGGAAGCACTGAAATATAATATCAGGGCCTTTTTTAGCTAACTATGCTTTGCTCATTTTTGAAGGCAGTACGGTGACCTATAGTTGTTAATTTCTGTGTCATTTTGGTCTTTTGTGGATAGTTGTCTCATTGGCAATCATAGCACATCTTCTTTTTTTTATATATCTTTTTCTACGCATTCACAATTTGTTTTGATCTGACGTTATTCACGTCTTGACAACGCCTATTGTTGTATGACGTCAGAGGAGTGAAATAACTACGTTTATTTCACATGTGAAATTATCGGTTTATATTTTACTGGGAAATCAATGTAATTCATTGCAACCAATGTAATAAATATAATAAACACAAATAAATAGAGAATGCGTCCGTGGGTCTTATTCCCATGCTGACAGAATAATGTTATAAAGGGACATAATTCAAGAACATCAAAAGTGACAACTTCCAAATTTGAACTTCATCTAAGTTTTATGAATAATAAGCAATGTTTATAAGTTTTTACATAACATTTGGTTGAAATAAACTTAAAACAGAGAACAGAAACAAAAATTTCAGCATTTTTTTTCCATTTGTAAAGAGGCATAACTCTAGAACAATAAATGCGACAGCATTTAAGTTCTACTTGATCTGTATCTGGTGGCAATAAACATCATTAATTAGTTTCATAATATGCAACAAGGCATTCTTTTGTATGTAGAGTGGGGTGCTCATTTTCGCCATATCTTTCCATGTTTTCTTCGGTTTGTGTTCAGGTCTTTATGTTTTTGAAGTATACTGATATTTCTATATGAAGATAACTTCACATGCAAAATATTCTTAGCTTTAAAACGTGTTTGTTTTGAGAAAAATCATCTAAAAAGTTGGATTAAAGGGTGTTTGAAATTTCCTAATGTTTTGTCAAAGGGGGACACATATTCGCCATTGTTACACATCTAATTAAAACCAAATAACTGCAGCTTTAAACAATATTTATCAAGTAAATTTCATTATAGATGAATAGCAGACATTTGAAAGGTGTAAAATAAACTGAAGTTTAGGGCAACCAGTCAAAGAATTACTAAGAAATACTTCTTTTTTCAGTCAGGAAATTGGCTGAAAATCGTTGTCCATTTTTCGGTACTTTGCTGTAAGTGTCGAAATTTAGTCTCATTTTCAAAAATAATCATATTTGTTGTAAAAATATAATTTACCGGCATATTTCTTCCATTTCAACCATCCTTTGAAGTTTTTACACCTCAAAATCATAAAACGGCGAAATTGTGTCCACGGCGAATATGAGCAACCCACTCTATGAAATTAGGAATTGTGTGTAAGAAAATTAGTAAAATACATAAGAAAATAAGTATTGTAGAAGTATTTGTAAATTCAGAAATTATTTCAATGTGTTATAAAGGGTTATAAAAATAATGCAACAGAATGCTTTTCAGGTCTAGAACCAATTACTGTCATCATTTTATATTTTTTCCTCAATATAATCCATACCTGCCAAGTTTTTGAAACTCTATGGGGGATTTTAAGCATAGGGTCCTAATGAACCTCTTGTATTTTCATCAATGTTTTGAATCTATTTTTATATTGTTTAAATGAGTTCTGTGTGTTTAAATAACCTTTTAACTCATTTGAAGGCCTGTTTTGAGATGTTCATTTTATATAATTAAGAATTTCAAAATTCCTATTAATACCTCTCATGTGGAATATCCTCCATAAATTTAAGATAGTTGTGAAGTCTGTATTATCCTACAATTACTCTGTTTGGAATGTATCATGTAAAGTTACCAAAAGTTAGAACTAGCACTATAGTCTTAGACTGTTAGAAACAAGCATTTGTAAAACTTACCATAAGCATCAACTGTGAAATTTCTTTCAGTTCCACTACCCTAAAAATTAAGATAATATTGGTATAGTTGTTTATTTGAAGACTTTATATGTTGTGTTTTGAGTTTAGATTTTATCTATATCACAACTTTATCATAACTTATAGTACTACACTTCTACATCTGTATGGTGATGTTATTTGGGGCAATTGCTCCCAGCATGAGACTGAGCTTCTTGAAAATATTCAGATAGAAGCTGCTAGAATTATTACAGGATTACGACGTAATTCCTCCAGACAAAAACTTTATATTGAATTAGGTTTAGAAACTCTGGAGAATAGACGTAATAAACATAAGCTTATACTATTCTACAAAATATTAAATGGGATGACACCTGCATACTGATATGAGTTAGTTCAGCCATATCTTCCCAGACAAACCCCTTATACTTTGAGGAATGAAAATAACACTTTTCACCCGCCTCTTGCTACAACTAGCTCTTATTTTAATAGTTTCATTCCTTCCACTATAAGACTTTGGAATAGTCTTCCTTTGAGTTTACAAAAATCACCAAGTTTGGGTATATTTAGAAGTGGACTAGATAAGTTTTATAGGACTGATGATATATTTAAACCTTTCAACTATGGGATAAGGAAACTAAATATAAGTCATTGTCAACTCAGAAATAATGCTAGCAACCTTAAATCTCATTTGTTTAATCAGTTCTTATCCGAGAACACTTTTTGCACAAACTGTAACCAACCTGTTGAGGATAACCAACATTTCTTTTTTATTTTCCCTAAGTATAATGATGTAAGACAGATCCTTCTTGATTCCATTTACTCCATTGTTGATAATGTTGACATAAATATTGAATTACTACTTTTTGGAAACAGATTATTTTCATATGATATGAATATTGCTATTTTTAAATCTGTTCAGAAATATATCAGTGACACTCAACGTTTTGTTTGAAACTTACTTTAATTTTTGTTTCATCATTTTTATTTTTTATTTTTTTCTACACTCCAACATTAATTCATTTATTCCACTAAGCAAGCTTAGTGTCTCTTTCAAGCCATATATATATTTCTAATGACTTATAAAGGATATTTGCATGTTTCAAGGTACTTTAAATAACTGATGATTAATTGCCTATATATTTAAATATATTTTGCATTTAGTAAGTAACACTGTTAACATATATTTGCTCGTGTGTGCTCACAAGTAGCATACATGTTCCACTATATTGCATTATTTTAAATACAGTTGTTGTGATTGAATTATACCTTGTACATGTAATATGGAGAGAGCTTTTATAGGCTGTGCCTGTTGCTCAATCCTTTTCATATCTTAATGAATAAAATATGTTTAAAATCAAAAATTAAAAATCAAATACACTTCTACATACAAGTAGTTAAGCACTCTTAATAGTTCCCATTTTGAAAATTCTCAAATTTTGTCTGGAGTCATATTACGACCTCAATATATCTGGGGTTTTTTTTTTATCAAATTGTGTTGGCTTGTCGCAAAATTTACCAACATACTTTTAACAATGTGTTGTAGACCATATAGTAATTCCTGTATATTTTTTTTTTCTCTTAACTTGTTATTGACTTGCAGACTTGTTAAAACTAACATGTATATTGACCAATAATGGTTAACTTTTAACAAATTGTGACTTGGATGGAGAGTTGTCTCATTGGCACTCATACCACATCTTCTTATATCTATGTACCCTATTTAATGATATCAATATACAAACCATTCCATCTGATGGCTGAACCTGTATCTTCCAATCTCCCATCTTAGGATCATTTGATATCTCATACTCAACAGTGATAACACCTGAATAATATATATCACATATCATTGGATGCAGAAAAAACAAAAGTATACAAATGTTACATAAGTATCTTATCTTTACCCTGTAAACTAGATAATTATAAACCCAAAATACTTCAAGACACTTTCTTTAAGGTGGTACCAAACACTTATACTAAAATTAATTTGGCTTAATTACCAGGCTTCTCACAAAAGAAATCAAAGTTACTCAATTTTATTACGGCACAATATATACACAAGACAAACAGATATATTTCACAGCACAGGACAAACACTCGACTATACCACTGACAGTCACATATAACATGTAAAGTTAATGTTAAAGAGCAAATATAGCGTCTAGCCATTAGAAATGATAAATATATTCATCCAAACAGCTCAAATAAACACATGAGCTAGCCACAGTATACACAAGCACATCTTATAAATAAGTTCATAAAATACAATAAAATTCATAACTAACACAATTGTATGCGGCGGGTGGGAGGGTAAATAATTTCAATGAAAAATTTCAAATGTACCGCGAATCCCGAAACAAAGAAATATATAAGAGCGTCCTGTATCCAGGTAACAAATTGACCAATCAAAATAAGGAATACTCGGAACAATTTCTTCCAAGTAAATGTAAACAGTGATTCACATGGTAATTATCCATTTCTATAAAATCAAAAATTACACGTTTAATTTTCTTAAAATTTTGACAAAGTATTTACTTTGACCCTTTAACAAAAATATAAGAAATTTCAAAAAAATTTAACCAACAGTTTTATCAGAAAAATTACACTGGCTATATAGCAGTTTGACAAACGCTTATTTTGATCATTGAGAAGCTTAATATTCCCTTAACAACACAACGTAATTAAAACGTTTAGCTGATTTTACAGAGTTATCTCCCTGTAGTGTTAGGTACCACCTTAATATTGGGCATTACTTGTGCAAGTATTCCTTAGATCTAAGCAAGTGGAACAACAAGCAAGGCCTGGTTATCGTTTGTATATATTTGCTGTGATCTTGGTCTTTGGAATATATATCAGGTTATATTAGTTAGTTTTCTCGTTTGAATTGTTTTACATTGTCTTATCGGGGCCTTTTATAGCTGACTATGCGGTATGGATTTTGCTCTTTGTTGAAGGCCGTACGTACGGTGACCTATAGTTGTTAATGTCTGTTTCATTTTGGTCTTTTGTGGATAGTTTTCTCATTGGCAATCATACCACATCTTATTTTTCATATGATACATTCTCGGTCAAAGAAAACTATTGTTGAAGGCATTTATTTGTAACCACCATTCCTAAGCTAAGGGTAATTAAAAGCTTTCCATGTGGTAAAGATTCCTTCGCTATGCTAAAGGCTGTATTACTACCTCAAGATGTCATTTTTGGTCGTTCATTTTGTTTGGTTGCTGTCTCATTGATTTCTTCTATGATTTCCTTTTATAAACATGTGCGATAATCCTTACAAACAAAACAGGGGTTTGATATGCATTATTTTAGGGTATAAATGTAATTTTCGAAATAATTTCTTGATATTAAGAAATTATTGTGATAATAAAACTGCCACATATATCTCTGGGTTGAATATATGAACTTTAATAAATGATGACAACAACTCCATGCATAATTCTTTCTGAGGAAAGATTCGTATGCACCAAAAATGCGTCCTTTTGCGCCACAACATTTTTTCTCTAATGCTTCATTTGCGCCACCTGTTTTAAAATTACATGGTATCATTTGCGCCAAAAATAAAACATACGATTGCGCCAATTAGAAGAAAAAATACTTTCTTCCTCCTTTATTCGGACTTAGAACAAGCGGTTTTTCATTTTTAATGTTTCTTTTTATGAAACATACTTTCTTCTTACTGCTGCTGCATGGGTACTTCCCAATTTAATGAATGTAGTAGCTTGTATCTTCACTTTATTGTCCAAAAAGACAAAACACTGAAGGATGAAATGCATGAAACAGTTGATAATGATTACTGTGGAATGCTTCTGCTCCATGACTGGTACGTCTTGCGGAAGATAGAGTTTCAGCCCATACGGATGGTGAGAACAAAGCACTGTGTCATTAACATTTTTGGCTAAATCATGATCAGCAAAAGCTTCTATTTTCTTCTCTTTTTGGCACATCTTTATTGAATATTCAGCAAAGCAATAAGTTTTCTTCTCTCTCTGTACATTGCTTGTCTGACTGACTGACTGTCATTTCTCTCCAGATGCTCATCTGCATGGTAAAATATTTCCGAACATATGATACTTTTGGTGCAAATGAGTTCCAAAAATTGGCGCAATTGATAAATTTGGAATACAAAATCTGGCGCAAATGATACCCCTGAAAAACAGTAATTGGCGCAAAGGGACCTCTGCCTCTTTCTGTGACCCAGGACAGAAATGAGGAAAAGAATGTCTTATACAATTTTTTTTTTAATTGAAGTGGTAGAAAACAAAAATTACCTGTGTCGTTGCTGTAATCAGCAAATTTCTGAACTTTGTTACTATCTGGATCCTAAAAATAAAAAACCATTATAGTAAATCTATAAGTAGTTAAAATAGGTTAAAAAAATATGCATTAAATGAAATCCTCGTTATTTTGGACAGCCAAACCGAAAGTGCTGACTTTGATGCCTAGAATGTATTCTAATGAAAATATTTGTTTAAACCTAATAGTAAGGCTTATGAAAAATATTCATTTAAGAACCAAATTATGGCCATTTTGATATTATATGATACAGATGAATCAGTGAACCTTGTCCTTCAAACAAGTATATAAAATAATGTACTTACGACAATAGTGATGTCCATTTTTTTATTAACTGGCATCAAGTCTGCATTGAGGATAACTACTCTCATTTTCACTGCAAAAAAGTTTGACAGATGCTTAATCAAATGACTTCTTGTAACATTTATACGTGTGCTTTATTATTTCATTTGAGTGAACATTTCTAACCAGTATTGTGCTTTTTGTTTGGGGTTTTTTTCTCATATTTTTTTCTTGTATTTGTCTTTTAAAAGTATACTACTGTTTAAGTTTTTTAGAATTAAGTTTACATTTTTGTTGTTCTAATCCACTATATAAGTAAAGACTGTTGGTGGCATACAATATTTTTTTTTTTAAATATTTTTTAACTTTATGAGAATACACCTTAACCAATGAAAAAAACATTTTGCTTTCAGGTACCAAGCTAAAAATGTGAATACAGATTGACAAATTCTTATTGTTTTCAAAACTGTTTAACCTGCACTTAAAAGTACATGGATAATGCACAATAAGAGACAGACACAATGTCATGTTACCAAATTCTAATTTGGAAGTTGGAATTTGTCTTATAAAGTTGTATTTCAATTTTGATTCAACTGGCCCGAGAACACAGTTATTTCGTAGTGCATTTCTTTTAGACAATAAATTCAAATTAAAAAAATCGCACCTGCTCTTTCTCAAAAAGATTTTAACAGTGTAGTGTACTACCAGTGAGACAAATAATATCAAAATTATAGAAACTTCTACCAGCTCTAACTCAAAATATTGACAATTCTGTATTAAGGGGTGTAAAATTCAGTTTGACAGCTTCAGACGTGATAAAATTTGACCTTTTGGAACTGGACCAAATCACTCTTTAACATGAAGATTCAGCACCCAAATTTTTTTAACATGTAAATACATCCCCCTACTTAATATTTCATGCATTAAATATCAGGAAATAAATTGGGAAAGTGTATCAAATAAAACATGCAAGTTATACACTGTTTACACTAGGGACTATATTTTAGACAACGAAAACCAAAGGACGATAACTGTGTCCTTGGACCAACTGAAATAAAAAAAAGTACTACAATCTTACAAATCTAAACAAATTGATTATTATAAAAAAAAAAAATTTTCTTATACTGGAAATGCAGAAATCATTGCAAGGTTCTTGTTATTGCAAATATGGTTAATGGGTGAGTATCACAAACATAAGAACTCACATTTGATATCTGTAAGCAGATTTTCCCAAGATTGCAATAATTAATCTTGCATATTTGTCTATTCTTAAAAAATCTCAAAAAATAAATGCATGCATTAATTTCTAAATTTACAGTGAATCAATGTCTGTGGATACAAATGTATTTGTACACCTCAGGGTGCAGGATTTTCTCGATGTACCCATCAGTAGCGGCTGTTTTTTTCAATCTTTGGTCAGGTTGTTGTCTTTTTGACACATTCCCGATTTCCATTCTCAATTTATTAATTTCATAGTCTGTATACTAGTCTCTTGACAATTTACACTTCATTGAACACATTTTTTTTATTATTTTTTTAACGTATATCCATGAAATCAACAAAAATTGGTATCCCACTAATAGTAATGAATATAAATAAACTCATCATAGATACCAGGACTAAATTTTGTATATACGCCAGACGGGAGTTTCGTCTGCAAAAGACTCATCAGTGACGATCGAATCCGAAAAAGTTAAAAAGGCCAAATAAAGTACGAAGTTGAAGAGAATTGAGGACATAAATTCCTAAAAGTTTCCACAGTAAACGCTTTACCTGTCTGTGATTTTTTATAAATGGCTTTATCTGTTTGAACCAGGATTAAACCACCATCATTAACTAAGTTTATTTCAATGCTGTCCTTCAAAAGCTTCCCTCTAATTGTCATCTCAAACTTCAATCTACAACTCCCAGGGTCTAATTCTCCAGCCTAAAACATAATTCATTCAATAATTGTAGGTTAATTTGACATTAATAAATTTATAAAATGTTTTGGTTTTTTTTTGTCTGCTGTAGCTTGAAGGGTTAAGTATAAGTTTGGTTGGTTTTTTTTGCTGTTGTAGCATTATATATATATATAGTAGGGAAAAGTAAAAGTATTTTCTCTGTCTAAGATGCAACCTTACATGGATTTCTCCTCAATATTTAACTAAGTTGTACTTAAAAATTTTAAAAAGGCATTTCAATAAACCCTCTATTTTCATCAGACCATGAAAAATCAAATTTATATAAGTACCAATGTTTTAATATATCCACTTCGTTTTTTAAAGCAATGTCATATTGACACTTAAGATAGTTTGCAACTTTAGTTGTTTGAATATTTTATATTATTTTTTTAATAAGTATGCTGTAGGCATATGTGTCAATCTAACAAATGTAAAATATACTTTATATTGATACAAAGCTATCTTTTGTCCACTTAAATGTAGAAGTAAGTTATGGTGATAAACATTGAAAAAAATATCTCACTACCAGTTGTCTTATCTGATAAAGATTGCTTCTACTATCTGTGGATGTATTTTTTTTTTATAGTTTTCCCAGTTTCCATTTTTCCATTTTGTTTGAAAAATTGCACTTTGGATCAATTTTTAAATCATCTTATAAAGATCACAAATTATAACTTATCAGAAAATATTCATATTTGTTTGGAACTAGATTTTGTAATTGCAAGGAACAACAAAATTCATTAAAACTTGTATCCCTTAGCTGAGATACAATAACTGGAAGAAAAAAATCTGAAAACATTCTTATTTTTTATTTCTTATTTTTTTAACTTGAAAATGCATCATTTAAAGTGAATAAATGGAACCCTTTTTTGGTTGGATTTGCATTAAAGTACATCTCAATACCCTTTCTCATTCATAATTTATTTCAAAAGGAAATGTAGTTTCAAATATTTATAACAATTCTATATAGACGTATTTACACTTGAATGCAAATTTGTCCGCCATTACATAACATCACACAGGCTCCCGTAAACTTTGACTTCATAATTCAAAATTTTTGACGTCACAACTAAAAAGTGATTGTTGCTTGACGTCAAAAGGTTATTCAGAGGTGATATAAGGTCAATCGGAGTCAAAATACAGCTAAATACCAAAAGTGTAAATACGTTTATTAATAGACCATTGAATGTAAATCTTGTAAATGACTTCTTTTTCATTTTTTTTTATGTCGTAACAATATTATCTTATCTGTCTCTTTCAATTAGACCTCATTTTTTTCTATAATATTCTTTTATAAATAAACAGGTTTAAATGTTCTATCATAATATAACAACATCCTATTTTTAAATCACTTGCTTTTATGGTATTTTAAGTATTCAACAACTGTTTAATAACCTTGACCTTTAATAATCTTGACCTTTGTAAGGGGTGAATGAAATACAAAATGAATACAATTAAATACAAATTTGTCAGTATATACAAAAGGGATTATCTAATTGTGAAACCTAATGCATGAGAAACAGAAAAGCTTTGAAAGTTTGCCAGACTATCACTTGTTTCTGTCATCCTCTACATCTTTTAGTTGACTACTGTCTTTGTCCGTATTACACATGTATTTTAACTATTACAGTTCGCAATGAAATTGCTACATCTTAACAAACCAATTAAGAATGACAATTTTAAGAATTTCAATATTATTATACATAAGTTAATCTTTGTTGTAGGTTCTTTACTGTTTGCTTGTATGATCTTTTATAGTCTGACAAATATAACAATCATATTTAGGACAATAACATTGAATTAGAGGCTCTAAAGAGCCTGTGTCACTCACCTGTATTTACTGATGCTTTTGAACTCATGTAAAATAAGGTTAAAATCATAATTTATAGTATAAGATATCATTTGATACTATAATAATATCTAAGATAATAGCAAAAATCTGAAAAATTTCCATAAAATTACTAACTCAGGGGCAGCAACCCAACAACTGGTTGTAGGATTTGTCTGAAAATTTCAGGGCAGAGATATTTAAATCTGATGAACATTTTTGCCACGAGTCAGATTTGCTCTAAATGCTTCAGTTTCAGAGATATAATCCAAAAATTGCATTTTACCCTATGTACTATTTTTAGCCATGTCTGCCATCTTGGTTTGCAGGTAGCCTCATCCAACACATTTTTTAAACCAGATACTCTTACGATGATTGTGGACAAGTTTGGTTACATTTTGTCTTAGTTAAGTTTCAGAGGAGAAGATTTTTGTAAAAGATTACAAAAATTGGTAAAATTGACTATAAAGGGCAATAACTCCTGAAGGGGTCAACTGACCATTTTGGTCATTTGACTTATTTGTAAATCTTACTTTTCTGAACATTATTGCTGTTTACAGTTTATCTCTATCTTTAATAATATTCAAGATAATAACCAAAAACGGCAAATTTTCATTAATATTACCAGTTGTCTGATTAATCTGAAAATTACACGGCAGATAGATTTTTACTTGATAAACAATTTTACCCCCATGTCAGATTTGCTCTAAATGCTTTGGTTTCAGAGATATAAGCCAAAATCTACATTTTACCCCTATGTTCTATTTTTAGCCATAGCAGCCATCTTGGTTAGTTGGCCGGGTCAACGGACACATTTTTTAAACTAGATACCCCAATGATGATTGTGGCCAATTCTGGTTTAATTTGGCCCAGTAGTAAAAGTTAACGACGACGACAACAGACGACGACGACGGAAGACGGACGCAAAGTGATGAGAAAAGCTCACTTGGCCCTTCGGTTGGAAGCAGTTGGAAGATCATAAATAGATCCTAGATAAATGGAGTTTCATAAAAAAAAAAAAAATTAAATCCCGATCCCAATCCTATTAGAATAAATAATCTTACCATAATAGTTGTAGATATATCTTTTTTATTCTCTGAAAAAAAGTATCATTCATTTAAAAATAAATTCTAAATTAATAAGTGTCTCAATTCATATTTTACATTTTCATATTATAAATTGCATATCAGTAGACTCTTTCAAACCTCAATTTCAAAACATCAATATTAAATTCGACTGTTCAAATCAAACTTTGTACATCTTTACCATTTAATTTCTGTTGTCTTTTATTTGTATAAAATTAGTTTTTATCCTCTTGTGACATTCTCTTAATTTTGTTGAAGGCATTCACTATATGGACAAAGTAAAAGACATAGTGTCTATATAAAGACAAGGAGATGTGGTATGATTGCCAATAAAACAACTAGCCATTAAGATAGTAGAACCTAGATGGTTTTTATTATGATTGAACCAATTTTCTGCCTATCATGTTTCATTAATCTTTAATGCTTTGTTTATTCCTCTTTTCAGTATCTTTTCTCTTAAAATATCCATTTAACCATTAGGGAACAAAATCATTATGCATTAAAGCTATCCAGGATGAAATCAAATCATCTATAATCTTACATATAAGTACAGCTATTACAAATGTCAACGTTGAAAATATTCAGGTGCTTGTATAGCTGACATTGCAATTTAAGATACCTGGGTACTGTGGATTGATTTATTTTTGTGCGTTTCAATTTTCGTAGAATGAAGAAAACTTGCATTTTCGAGGGCATTTGATTTCATGGTTTTGTCAATCTCTGCATAAAAAGCCTATACAAAAATTATAACAGGTTGAACATTTAAATTTGTGGTTTACCTGTACCCGTAAACCCTCGAATTGGTATCCAAACGAATAATAATGAATTCACAGTAGAATAATAAGTACTGAAAGAAAGAAATGAAAGAAAGAAGGATAAAAGCCAAAATGTGGTCCCAGAAATTGCAAAATCTGAAAAATTATTTTTTAAATGAGTAGGGTGATATAAACTGTTCAAATTTAACCAGATTTAAGCAAACTTTAAAGTGCCCCCACTGGAATGTCTTGCCTGGTAAGACAAAAATGAGAATATTTCAGGAACACTAATGGCAAAATAGAGCAGAAGTCAAGCCTCTCCAATTATAATGTATGGGTGTGTCAAACAGTAAATAATTTGTGTAATATATATGCAATACACTGTAATCTCTGGCCTATCACCATGATCACCTCACAGCTGTCAAATGTATGAAATAAATAGAGAATATCATATGGCATTTTCAATATCGCATCCGTATCAACCCGAGACACCAATGTAATCCCAAGAGCTCTGCTGTTGAGGGTTGATACGGTGTGTGATATTGAAAAACCCATATCATATACACTTTATTAAATACATTTACCTCAAGTAGATGTTTTTTATGTGACATGACGTCATACAGATAAGGAGTTTTGAAATGACGTTATACAGATTATAGGTTTGACATGATGTCATACAGATTAGGGATTTGATAAAGCTTTGCAACAGTGACTGCAATCGATGACGTGACGTCATACAGATTAAAGGTGTGATAAAGCTTTTACAACCGTGCTGATATCGATATCATCACGGGTGGCTGATACAGCATGCTTGCCATTGATTGTATTACACATACAATTTATCTGTATGTACTACTAAGTATATAATAAATACTTTTTATCTAATGTTATGTCTTAGAGCATAAACATTCAATATCTAATTCTGCAAATTGGGGTTTTGAAGTGTGGAACAAGGAAAGAGACTTCAGGAAAGTTTTTTTTTACAATACATGTACTGTATAAATTGTAAGTTTTATTGAGAATACTGCCCTGTTTTCTTATTATAATTTGAATGTAGATTATCTATCTTGAGTGTTTACTCCTTGTTATAAGACATACAATAACTTTGACCTTTACCTTCAGTGAGAAAATGGGTTGATTATCTCCTATTGTATAATTTGATCTGTAATTGATATAAGGTCAATAATAGGAAACCAAACCTATTACAATTAAACAAATAGAAAATAATACTGTTCTTTTTTAAGAATTTATTGAAATATACTGAAAGACTCTTATAATGCAACACCATCTATATAAATAGACTAATAGCTCAATGGTTGAGCTGAGACGGATAGAAATTATTTTACGCAAATAAATATCAACACATCTGTTAACCAATTTCATATCATAAATAAAAGTCTATGCAAAATCCAAGATATAAGAATCCTACAAAACAGACCAACTCCATCTTTGATATTGTATTTAGATTTTCCAAAATCAATCGAAGTCTTAAATATGTACATATACACATGCTCTAGCATGAAGTCCATTTCTAATCGAAGCAGCTCATATATAGACAAAAGAAAAATATTGTCTTTAGTACAAAAGAGAGTTGCTAGATTAATACTAGAAACAGACCCTTTCGCTCCTTCTGAGCCCTTAGAACAGAACAGAGAATAAAATGTAACAAGTTTGTGATGACATTTAAGTGCATTAAAAATGATGCCCGTCATATCATACTAACAAGTTTCATTATGTTTCAGACAGAAATCCATACCCCTTGAGAAATGCTGTTCAAGGAAACCTCATACTCCCTAAACCAAAAACAGAATTGTTCAAAAAATCTTTTATGTATTCTGGACCATTCTTGTGGAATAATTTGCCAATACTGTTAAGAAATATTACAAATGTTAATTCTTTCAAATACAAAATATCAGATCATTTATTGAAATCAACCTAGCTGTATAAATAATATTAAAAACTGATTTTGTTATCATGTCTATTTTTTTCCTCACATTTTATCAAGTTGTATCGAACGTTATTATCATACTTTACTTTTTATACTAATGTATGCAATGTATATGTTTGTATTTTGTTTGATTTTCATGATGAGGGCCTCAGGGAAGATTAGTTATATAGCTAACTGTGTAACCCTCTTAAAATAAAGTATTGTTGTTATTGTTGTTGTTGTTAGTACAATTTTGAGTAAACAGTCCAAGGACTGAAATTTCATTAAAGGTAGGTCAAACCATTGAGCCTTAACTTGCACAAATCAAAAATCAGCTAAAGGCAAAAACCAAAACGTTCAAAATAACTGATGGAGTGAAAACACTATAGTACTAAAGACTAATATTGGACCAGAAAAACTTCATGGGTAGTCTAGGTTGTTAAACAGCCCCTATATTAAAGTAAGACCCGAAACTTGCTCTGAATTTTACATACCACTAACTCAAAACTACAGGGAGATAACTGTAAAATCAGCTAAATGTTTTAATTATGTTGTGTTGTTAAGGGAATATTAAGCCTCTCAATAATCAAAATCAGTGTTTGTCAAACTGCTGATATAACCAGTGTAATTATTCTGATAAAATGGTTGATTCAATTTTTTTGAAATTTTTATATTTTGTCAAAGGGTCAAAGTAAATACTTTGTCAAAATTTTATGAAAATTAAACGAGCCAAATTAGTTTTATTGAAAGTGTTGGGTACCAGATTAAATATCACTTATTAAATACATGTTTTACCTGTGGTTGCAATATCAAATAATACGACCTTTGTTTTTACAGAGTCACTGGAAACTATTTCAAATTTTCCTGTCAATGTATCTGATCTTGGCTCCGTCATAATAACACTAACAATATATGGGGTACCAATCCTGGCTTCCTTTGGAGCAGTCACAACAAAAGTTCTAAAATAATAAAACTATTTTTTACAATACAAAACACAAAATTGCAGAAGCCTTATATGGTATATCTCATTTTGCTTAGCACTTATGATCAGTCTAAAAGATACTCTGAGCCAAAAGTTTAAAGAGTCGACAATGTATAAAACAATGGAAGCTGTTACCCCCCGGCTTTTGGTGATGTTTATGTTGTTCTGCAGTCTTTAGTTCTTCTGTTGTGTTATTTTAACTGTTGTTTGTCTTTTCACTATATTTTCATTTTTTGTGATGGCATTGTTGGCCCGGGGGGTTACTTCCTATATTTTTAATGGCGCAAAACAGGGTTCCTTTTTCATGTCCTGTTGGTTAGAACAGGGTCCCTTTTTATGTCCTGCTGGTTAGAACAGGGTCGCTTTTTCCTGCTGGTGAGAACAGTTTTTTTTTAACATAGTAGTTGTCTAGTACATGATCGCTTATTTAACTGTTTAAGATACAGTTTAGAACCTGGGTCTATAACCGCATCTGTTTTATACTATCTAGAACAGGGTATACATTTTCTGAGTGTGTCTAGAACAGGGTATGTTTTCAATATTTGTTTAGAACAGGGTATGTTTTTCAAGTTTTTCTGGTTAGAACAGGGTATGATTTGGCAAGTGCTCTCTGCACAGTTATACCCGAATGGATAGTCAGTTTTTTTAGTGATTAAGATTATAACACAACATTGAAAGATGTACCCCTATTTATGACATTTTTACCTATTATGTTTGTTTCTTTTGTTCACACATCATTGTCAATATAATGAAATTTTATACAACTGTCATACAAGTGATGTTTAGCTAGCTATAAAACCAGGTTTAATCCACCATTTTCTACATAAGAAAATGCCTGTACCAAGTACGGAGTATGACAGTTGTTGTCCATTTGTTTGATGTGTTTGATCTTTGATTTTGCCATTTGATTAGGGAACTTTCTGCTATGAATTTTCTTGGAGTTTAAGTATTTTTGTGATTTAACTTTTTTCCACCTCTCTTTTATTTTATCTTCAATAATACAAATCTTAATGCAAAATCAATGTTAGATATTGTTATACTATTTTCTTTAAAAACCAACAATAACTTTATGCTGCATTTAATAACTTCAAGTTTTAAAATATCATCACGACAGTGCCTGCAGAAGGACATTAATAATATTTTACTTCTTTTTATCTCTAATATATTGTCTATACATGATCACCAAAAGCTAAATTAATGTCTACAATTTTCTTTTTCAAGGAACTAATATTTTCTTCAAAAGTCAGTAGCGATTTTTTTTAAGCATGATATCTTAAATAATGAGAGTTATTATTAAAATGATCAGCAAGATACAATAAATTGTATTTGGGATCTGTTGATACTACCAACAACAGCACTTAACACCGCAGACATCTACAAAATGTATGATGTTATGTTTGACTTCAACGACAAATGTTTCAGGCTAGACATAAAGATCAACACCACATTTGATCTACCACTAACCATAATAATTGATCTAACTCCTTACAGAACACTTTTTGTCCTTAAACAACACATTTCACCCATCAAAAGTTCTGCAAGTTAGCCAAAATTACTGAATTCCTTATAAGGGTAAATTTGTGTAATTGATTTTGATTGACAATTTTTCTGATCATCTTCCTAAACTGGAAAATTATTTAAGATAAACTGTCAAAAATGCTGTTGTAATTACAACTTTATGTGGGAGGGAGTTAAAGTGTTAAAGGGGCACTAGCTACGAGATATATAAAAAATCAAAAGTATGATTTTTTTGGTTCAATCATTAATGAAAGTGAAATAGTGAAATAATAATTTGCTTTTATCAGCTGAAATGGTTCAATTTTGTCAAATTAAGCTAATAAACATTGATAACGAATTATTCACTTGCAAGTGAATAACTCGACCTCATTAAATCCATATTCATGTGAACTCCAGTTTAACCTCGTAGAAAGAGATAGAATAACGCATGCATTGTCTGTGTACGGGTATTTAAAGGAAAAGACTGTCAACATTGAAAGTGAAACTAGGTAAATAATTTGATTAACTGATTCGATCCACACAAAGTCATTCTTATATAAGGTAAAAACGACGATAAACATAAATTTTTAATCTACAATACAAAATTTAACAGACCTATAAAAATCCATTTGCACGAGTTGCTTAATCTATTTATATCTATGTTTATGTTTACATCGTTTATATGGTCATAGAAGGTCAACTTGATAGTTAATTAGATGGCGTCTTGGCTAAAATTCACACAAAAAGAAGCTACATCTTTTTGAGACCATGTCCTGTTAATTGTTTATTTTATACTTTTGATAGTTTTGAAAAATGTTTTACATTGTTATAAAAAAAATATGAGAATTTGAGTCAAATCGGTGAACATGAATTTGACAGCTAGTGCCCCTTTAAGTAATTATAAATCAGAGAATGTCCATTCAAGTATAGATAGGGTTACTAATTTCTAATCATTGAATATAGTACAAACAGGGTGGTTCTGCTAGAAAAAAGAGGTGAAAGATACATGAGAGGTACATTCAAATTCATAGATCAATAAATAAACTGACAACACAATTTGGCTAAAGAAAAAGAAAAGACAAATAATAGTACACAAGACACAACACAGAAAACTAAAGACTAAGGGACATGAACCCCACCAAAAAATCACTCTTGCTTGCCGTGAATCATTATGAAATGGTATTTATGGTAATATCAAATTTGCAAGAGTTTGATAAACTAAAATGGTTTGCAGCCCTATAAAATAATTATTTTACATCAATGATCAAAACTATCATTTGATTGTATCAATAGTCAAATTTAAGTTATATTTGGTGACAAAAGTCACATCTTATTTATTATTGTTATGCACTGGCTATTTTGTAAACATGTACACCCCTTTTAAAGTGTATATTTCTGTATTGAAATTATGTTTACTTAAAGATTCACACCGAGGATGGAACGTGGTGGTACTGCATATAGATTGATTAATGATTTCATGAATTAAATGTTAATCAGTAATGTGCTATTGATACTGTATAAAGAAACTGGTTTTCCAACATTATACTAAAATATACCAAAAAAGTATAATACATGTATTTAAAGATAAGAAAATAGGTCAACACATTGGTCAATAAAAAAGCAATTTAACATTTTGTAGATATTTTGCTAATGAGCTGTAAGGTATTTTTAACAGTGAGATTTTGTTCAATCAATATTTTATTTTTTTTAAAGTGCACAAAATACAATTATACAATTGGAATAATTGATTGGACACAAGAAGAACTTTAATATATAAATCTGTCTCCCTCTGGCCTCAGTGAGACTTCTTTTTAATAAAAATTTATTTATTTATCAAACATGTCCTAGCTATTTAGATATAACAGTTTTAAATAAAATTATATTTACTGCAAATTTGTTTATTTCTCAGGAATTATAATTACGTAAGGAGAGAAAAACATTTAAAATAAATTTCAATTGCTGGTCTCTTATTTTTTTTTAAATAAAGGCTAGCTTTATATTGATATAAGGAGAGGTTATGTATATGTACATGCTATTGAGACAGCAATTGAACAATACAAAAAAACAAAAGGAAATTTACAAAATACATTATACAATTATTGACTTTTGTTGAGGTTGATACATATAGATTCTTACATTGATACCAGTTTAAAATTTATAATTTAACTATCGAGATTGGATAAATCCAATAAACCACTCAAACTTTTTGAACCCTCCCCCCCCCCCCCCCCCGCCTTTGAAGCAATTACTCCCACACTCGATCCCTGCCTTTCCTTTGTAGTATGGAACCTTGTGGTACAATTTCAGAGAGATCCATACACTTAAACACAAGTTATTGTCTGGAAACTAGAAAAATGCTGTGTTTTTTGGCCCTTTTTATGGCCCCTAATTTCTACATGAATGAGGCAAAAGAAAAACTCAATCCCAGCATTCCTTTTGTGATATCGAACCTTGTGGTACAATGTTAGAGAGATCCATACACTTACACACAAGTTATTGTCCAGAAACTACAAAAATGCTTGTTTTTGGCACCTTTTTGACCCTTAATTCCTAAACTGTTGGCACCATAACCCCCAAAATGTATCCAAACCTTCTACTTGAGGTATTTAACATTGTGGTACCATTTCAGAGCAATTGAAATACTTATACTTAAGTTATAATCCTAAAGTAAAAAAATGATTGTTTTGGGCCCCTAATATTCCTAAACGGTTGGGACCATCATCCCTAAAATCAATCCCAACCTTCCTCTAGTGGTATTGAACCTTCTTATTAAATTTCAAAGATATCCATTCACGTTAACTGAAGTTATTGTCAGGAAACCAAATGTGTCTTCGGACAACGACGCAGACGACGACATCATACTATTATACGATCCCAAAATTTTTTTGCAGTCGTATAAAAATACACTGACAAGAAGAAAAAAGAAAAAAACAGATTTTACTTGATGTCATAAACCTATGTCATTGACGTTGCCTTGAAAAATCTTTATTTGGGTACACAGACGCTGTTCCATATCTTATATTAACCTCTCTTGATTTTTGCCGCAGTGAATGTAACGTTTAATAAAAAAGGATTTCCTATGCTTTTAGAAAATTTGTAGTCATATAATAATAGAAATTATTAAAAAGAAACCTAAAACAAAAATTTCATTCAACAGAATTGGCATTTTTGCTTGAAATGGAGTCTTAAGCATTTTGATTCATAAACATATGTTCCAGCTTGAAGGCTTGTAAAACAATCAAAAATATTTTCCTATTTTGCAGGAAAATTCTAATTTTCCTCAGCCAAATTTAAACAAGAAAGTCTTGTCCTTGAGAAGGGTTTCCAACATAATCATGAAGTGATGTTTTCTTTTGTACTTCCACAATAAATTCCTCATTCTCCAGAATGTTTAAAAAAAAAACACCAAGGGAATTACCTGAAATAATTTTGATTTCTGGCAAATTGATAAGAAATGTATGAGACCCAATTTTAAAAGGATGGTAACAATATCAACTTTGCTAC
Organism: Mytilus edulis; assembly: GCA_019925275.1. NCBI lineage: Eukaryota > Metazoa > Mollusca > Bivalvia > Mytilida > Mytilidae > Mytilus > Mytilus edulis. Next base: position 112,534,785 of record CM034352.1, on the reverse strand, counting down.
CAAAATAATTATTAAACTTGTTCCAAAATAAATGCAGATTGAAAGGACTAAAGACAACAAATCTAGACATAAATCAGATACCACAGGCACAAGTTTTGGTGTAAGAACTGTATATTAAAGTTGAAATGTTTTTAACTTACCCATTATGGGTTTGACCTTCTGCAGAGAGAAAACTAACCATCAAGGTCAAACAAACTAACAACATGGCTGCACAGATTTTTTCTCTTTTTATTTCTGAAACATATAATTTAATATAAAATATTACAACTGTCAAACAAAATATATTTTCAATGCAAATGACAAACCCAATAGAAATAATAGATTTCTTAAATCTAAAAAAGAATACATGCTTGGTCAACCATTTGTTTCTCTTAGAGTGTGGTTGCTTTAAGTCAGATATTAATGTTTGTTTTTGTTTAATAAGAGAACTTTTGAGTTAATGTCAGATCTTTGTTTTTGTTGAATGGGTTTCCCCAGGACAATTTAGAGCTTAATGTATTGTTAAAATACCTAGCTGTTGACATTTCAAAATCTTCATTAGGGATTTATATTAAAGAACAAGAGAACTTTAAAATATAACTCATATATATATATATAGATATAAGAAGATATGGTATGAGTACCAATGAGACAAATCTCCATCCAAGTCAGTTTATAAAAGTAAACCATTATATGTCAAAGTACGGTCTTCAACACGGAGCCTTGGCTTGTATTCATTTTTTCTAATATACCACGACTTTGTACAGTATGTTTGTCCTCAAAAGTGATTTTCAATTAAGTGGTAAATCAGCTTAAAGCTTCTCTTGATTGTAAAAGGTTACAAAGGATATGGGGTATCCGTCCATTATGCAAAATCAATATATGCACAGAAAAAACAAAAAAAATCCCTTGCAATCATGTTAAAAATCAATTAATTCTGTCAGGATTGTTAAAACAACTGTTTCTGTGGTCAAAAAAAGTTTCACCACTAGTTTTCAAGAAAATTATTTCCTGTTTAGGTTGGTGATTCTTGTTCCTCGCAACAGACAAATTTAGCAGGAAGAATTAATAGTTATTGTTTAGTTTTGAACACAAACATTTCTCATCTTATAGTTGTTTTAAAGAACATTTCACATCAAAAATTATTCAAAGGAATAGTTCAGACATTCATACATGCATATTACCAACACAATTAACAGTAGTGAAAATTAACAAGGATTATAAACATATTCCTATTTTGAAAAAAGACTTTTGCTTTAAAATATGAGTTTGTTTTTTTACATAACAAATCTGTGTTTTTAGGTGCACTTCTTTTAATTAAGGGTTAACACTGCAGTCTGACCTGTCTTCTTCTTTCTCAACCCATAACCATCATTACAGTAACTGTAAGAGTTTTTCTCGATGTTAAAGCCTGAAGGGATGCTTATAATTGCTTACATCCACTTCATTTGAACTTGGGGGATTATAAGTAGTATCGTTGGCAACTTGGCAATCATATCACATCTCCATATTTTCATAATCTTGTTACCATATTCTTATATTCTCTCCTTAATTCTTAAATTTTTGTCAAACTAAACATAGCAGCAAAAGGCATCTTTTCAATAAATAGTTTAAATAGCCAATAATGAATAAATTTCATCAAAATCAAGGGAAAAACTACTTTCATCATAAATCATATAAGTTTAAAAAAAAAAAAACATGTTGTCCGAAAAAGATGCAAAAAATCAGCTAATTAATCTAAGAATTGAATATTCTTTTTATCTACCATATATATAAATATAATTATAAATATATATTATAAATATATATAATTTGACACAATTTGAAATCATAGAAATAAAATAAATATACAAAACCACAGTATCTAATTACTTAGACATTTACTGAAAACCTAATTCAATGATATGAATTTAATATTAAATTCTCAAGTACAAGTATACTCACCTGTGTAGATTCTGGTCACTAACTGATGACAAAATTATCAATACGGAATATCTATAAAGTCCTTGAACCTTCCCTAAAAATAAATTACATTCATTATGTTTACCTGAAGAATTCATATAAAAAAATAATCAATTTTTTACCTACAGTCAATCAAATGACATCACGGATGGACAGAGAGAGGATCATTTTCATTATAACATGGACAGAGAGGGTGTCATTATAATACGCAATGTACTGATTACAGTATATATTAGTGCTAATCTATTACATGTATTGAAAAGAGAGATTAGTATATAAAATCAATTGTCAGACAAAAAGGTCTTTACCATGAAGAAAGATAAGCATTTGTTCTAACTGGTATTGTCTCAAATTAGCTCTGGTAAATAATTGGTTTAGCACTATGAAAAAACTGTCAACAAAAAGTCCCCGATTTGTTACATTGATATCATCTGACAAAATACATCTATCAGCAGTAATAATACCTATCACATGTATATCAAGTCAGTTTAGAAAACCTGGATGTTCTTAGATTTGTGATTAACAAAATTTTACTTAAAAGGTAATGGCTGCTAAAGAAGTAGATGTAGAATTTTCAGATTATTGACAATAAAACAAGACACCCAATAGATTTGTGCTTAGTATCTATACTATCAATTAACAATTGGAAGCAAATTACCTGCAATACTAGCTTGAAATATTGGTGCACTAACGTCTGACATGCTTTTATTCAAAAGATAAGTTTAACTAGCTCAACTGCAGATGATATTTCAAGTCTAGTTGGTTTTGAGTCATGATTTTAGACGACACATTATTATCATAGACAAAAAGTCTTAAAATTGATAAGAATGTTCCTATTAAATTTCCAGCTTAATTTCCACCAACAAATGTACTTGTTATTTATAAGAATCTGCTAAAATATATTTTCTTGTATGTTTATAAGTTAAAAGGTAATTTTGGTGAAATTTCCTTGCTCAGGATTACAAAAGTTGCCATTGATTTGTACCAAAAATTACTGCTATTTTCATACTAAGTTTTTGTGACTTTAAAACTACCTGAACAGGTTAATTACTAAAGTACAATCTTAAATATCTGCTTTTCATGGCAGTTTAGTGACATTAAACCTTTATACAGCCTTACAGTATACATACCTGAATTTTTACAAAATTTTCTCCATTATTTGTTAAAAAGGTTATTTATAACTTTAAAATGGATGAGTGAATGTGTTTACATTTAAAAGACATTTAATAATTAGGGGTTTTCAAGTTTACTTTTTGAAGACGATGGAGCAATTTACATCTGAATTCTATTGTTTACATAATTATAGGCATTAAACTAAAACCAGTATCATGTTATGAGAATAATAAGCATTTGCAACTAAAAACGAAACAAATAGACACAAAATTTGCATATGGAACAAGAGCATGAGTACTGAATATAAATATATAATTACCCCAGTCACGGTCCAAAAAATCCTATACTGGCACCCAGTAACACAGGATTTTACTAAAACTAGTGTTAACTGAAACCCTACCCCTAAAGCTATATGCATCATCATAGATAACCATAAATTATAATTTACATAACAACTAAATTTGAGACAAAATAGTGTTAACTTTGAAAAAGTTTGAAGTAAAATGGACTTTGTTACAGATTTTGTTTAAAATTTCGCCCACAGCTTTTTTATATGTTAAAATCTAATTATAAGTTCTAACTGAAAATACAAAAAAAATCATTCAACTGTTGTATTTGTTGAAATAACATTGAAAGAAAATCATTTGAAGAAACTGTACATAAAATCTAGCATATGTTGTCAGAATTACCTATAATACTTCTAAAACTTTTAATGATGTAAATAACTATAGGCTTTATAAGGGTCATCAATTTTGTTTTTTGGGTATACATTAGCCAAAGAATTGTTCTTGGTAAAAATTTCAAAGACACTTGCAATTATGAGTATAAGATGTTGCCATAAAATGTTGTTTTTGGTCATTTTTCACTACCAACATTGCAAAATATTTTAATATATCAAAGGTCCATCCATGTCTGTCATATTTTTTTTTCGTAAACTGTTTATTATAATTTAGGCTGTCAGTTTTAACAATTGAATTGTTGTAGGTTTTTCATGGCAAGGCCTTTTAGAGTTGACCACATGGTATGGGATTTTCTCATTGTTGAAGTCAATATGGTTGCCTATAATTGCAAACATCCACTTCATTTAAACTTTGGTTGATATATAGTTGACTCATTGGCAATCATACCACATCTCTTTATTCTTATATAGATACATGAATCAGCCAAACTCTATGATTTATCTTTATAAATAAAATAATAAAAATTCCAGGAGCCACAATATATTAACAAAAATAATTATTAATTTTGGAAATATGAGGATTTTAAGGCAATTCATAGTTTCTTCCCTTCTAAATAAGCTTTCTATGCTGTTCAGTGTGAGCCAATGCTCTGTGTTGAAGACCATACTTTAATCTGCAATAGTTTACTTATACAAATTGTGACTTAGATGGAGAGTTGTCTCTTTGGCACTCTTACCACATCTTCTTATATCTTCAAACTTAAACTATTTTTGAAGAATTCATCATGTAATATTTTAGAAATAAAACTATACTTGGTGTAATTGACTACTTTGCATTTGTTCCTAATTTTGTTCTAAGCTACATGTATGACACACACACTTATAGCTTTAAACACCTCCAGTCAATTTGATAAAATTAGAACACATATTTTTATGAGCTATCAAAAATAATTTAACAAACAATAAAACATTTTTACAAAAAGTTAGTTTCTGTGTCTGAATCACATTCTAGGTGTAAATCAATTAAATATTATATACATATATTTTTCAGCCATTTTAAATGTGTTTAAGAACTGGCTTTATTGTATTTTACAAAATATGCAATTTAAAGTAGGCTTTCATATAATTTTTGCAAAGTTCATAACAATCAAAGAAGAATTCCAGTACATTAAAATGACACTATAAAGCTTCACAACTTTAAAATTGCTGAAAATATAACATCTTCATGTACCCCCCCCCCCTTTTTTTTCACTGGAAAACCTCAATTTTTAGGCACAGGCTTGTATATATTTGACTTTTGAATAATTATGCTAGTCTGATAAATCAAACGAGTACTCTATTGCTTTTAATATTAATATATTATATATTAAGGCATTTAAAAAGGTTTTTTTTTTGCAATATTTTAATTTTTAAGCCTCAAATGTTGACAATTGAAATTTTTCAATTTAAACATCAAAATTAACACACAAAGTTGAATATAGAACTTATCATATTGTCTATAATATCTATCCTATTGCCATGACATTTTAAAAGCAGTCTCTACATAATTTATCAAACTTTTGTCATACCAAGTTTTATTAAGATTGGTAAACTTTTTCTATCTTATTAGGTCCGAGACCACAATTGTCGTCCCTAGATTTTCCTTGTCCAAGAATGTAGTCCCTAGTGTTGACAGTGTGTTACTTGCAAAAAAATTTTATACACCTTCCAAATTTATTTCTCCATGTTTTATGCCTCAAATTGCTTCAAATTTCTGTGTTTGGACTAAAAAAAACATGTTTATACATAGAAAATTATGGCTACCTGATGTGTGGCCCTTGCCTTATTCTGTATCTGTATCTGTATTATATCTGTATTATCTGTGGATATATACATTGTAATACTGGAAATGAACTAAAAAATGCTGAGTAAAACTTATCCAGGAAGTTCTTAGTAAAAGATTCCCAGTGAAATAAAATAAACATGATGAAAAAAAATATTACCTTTCTTTCAATACATTAAAAAGGCTAACACCACTGTTTTCAAAATTTCTTTTAGTCTTCGTTGATTAAAAGAAAAGTAAACAAATCGATGTAAACATCACAAGCCAAGGTAAAATGTAAAAGTATTCCAAATGTTTTCCGCGGGAAAATACTAATTCCCTCCAAATAAAACAAAACGGTACACATTAGCTTGCAATCCGTATTCTTAGATAAATTAAAAAGAACCTGGAACTTTTATACTAATAATAGTGTAACAGTCCAGGGACAATCTATACTAACAAATGTGAGTACAAAATCCAACTTAGTCGTAGAATCCAATAAAAAAAGTAATGGCAAACTTGTAGGATGAAAAAATTTAAACTAAGAGCAGAAAAAAAACAATAATCACGGAATCCGCAAAATTAAGCAAGAATGGTTATTTTTTTCTCCGTTATTAATATTTTTTGCGGGAAATTATCGGAGTTCTTTTACTATCGAAATGTGAGGGGTGGCACGTTTTTGTCATGTCATGGGGATATAAGGGGGATTAAAAATAGTGGGATCTGGATAATAAAAACAAGAAGGTAGAAAAATGTGTAATGTTGGGTGTGGGGTGTGGTGTGTGGTTTCATTGAGAGAAATAATCGTAAAATGATATCTAACGGTGGTCAAGTATTGCGAGACGATCGTGAAAGCTCTGGTACCGGATCGGGAAAGAAATCTAATCGAGAACTGAAGACGTGTGAAAGGTCATTAAATAATCTAATTAATTACACGGACAAATTTACAATAAAATAAAACTGTCTGTCAAAATGGTTCAACATTATGATCAGTATGTGAGAAAATCCAGTTTTAAAAGTGCATAGGTGCTCCTCGACATTTCAGTGACATCAAAAATGTATTAAACAAACATTATTTTTTCGAAAATTCGAAAAAAAATAAACTCATGACTTTTCTCCAAAAATTCAATTCTATTTATTTTGTATACACATAATCTGAAACTTTGTAAAAAAAAAGAAGTATTTACACAAAATTGATATTTTGGATCGTGAAAGATCACGTACCTCTTTTTGAAGATCGTGAAAAATCTGATGCTACGAAGACGTTCAAATTATTCTTCAATAATATATGATAATTAATATTTGTTATTGGTATTGAAAAAAAACTAGATTGGCATGACTGACCCGGGTCTCTTGTGTTGGTGAATAGGGCTATAATCGTGCAATGCCATTGGATCTAATTATCTTATAATACCACACCGGCGTTTTGCATTTGCGCCGATCTGCATTTCATTTGCGCCGATTTTTTCTTTCATTTGCGCCGATTTTTGTTTTCATTTGCGCCGATTTTATTACAGGTAAATTACAGGTGAATAGATATAAGAAGATGTGAGTGTCAATGAGAGAACTCTCCATCCAAGTCATGTTATTTTTCATTTATCATTATAGACCTCTTCCATTTGCCACTTGTACAAATGTAATGAATTGTCAATCACAACATGTATATATAACTGTTGTCCCCTGCTCACCACTGGGAGGTGGAAGAGGGCCTACAAGATACATCTCCAGACCTGTTTCCTTGTTGACCGTATCCGTAGTTCTTTAGCATCTGTCTTTCGGACATTTACCACATGGTTATGCTCGATCTGTGTTTTGACAATAGAATCCGTGGTAACTCTGGCTTTACACGATTTTATGGTACATTAGTTAAGTAAGATATGTAGTTATGTTTGAGAACACCGACCTTCCGATACATGTATGTATGGCCCTCGATGATTAAAGAATTTACTTCTCGGTCCGTTTCAATGTGCAATATGACCATCAAGTTACAACGAAGTTCCAGAACAATATGAATCAAAATTAACTTAAACATGGATGAAAAACAATTATAACCAGATTTTACCAATGGTATAGCACAGTCCATGTACAAGTTTTAACTTACCTGTAAATGGCTATTGGTACTTTACGGAACGGAACGGAACGGAACGGAATTTCATTTAAGGTATCCAAAGGGGCATTTATCAAAATTTCGAAAAATCTTTAAAACAAAACAAACTTTAAAATTTCTGTGTTTTACGGTTTTCCATATACAAATAACACGAATGTATACTTAATCTCATCTTCACAGGTGAAATGTGTAATAATGTATAACATCGGGAAATATTCTGTAGATGAATATGTCGGATTGTCGTGATAAATTATCATGAAATTAACGCATTTGCAAGTCATGCATTATGATATCTAGACTGACCTCACTTCGTCCTTGATTAGAGACAGTGACCAAGTTGAATCTGATTTAAACTTTTAATTTATTTTTCCATTCCGTTCCGTTCCACAAAGTACCAATTGCTCTGAGGAATTGGTATTTAACGGAAAAAACGGAAACAGACATCTTTAATGTAATTAAAGCAGTATGATAACAAAAATTGTCTGACACCTCTTTTTGCATGAGTGGTATGTGTTTTAGATAGCATTTTCGACTTGATCAATAATAAAAAATTTAACACAAAGGCAGGTTACACAAAAAGTCTTTCTCCTTCCATCGGTAATTATATTTTAAAAAAGAGGCCTTCAACAGCCCGTTCCGACGATGATTAGAGACAATGATAAAGTTGAATCTGATTTAAACTTTTTAATTTATTTTTCCGTTCCGTTCCGTTCCGCAAAGTACCAATTGCTCTGAGGAATTGGTATTTAACGGAAAAAACGGAAACAGACATCTTTAATGTAATTAAAGCAGTATGATAACAAAAATGTCTGACACCTCTTTTTGCATGAGTGGTATGTGTTTTAGATAGCATTTTCGACTTGATCAATAATAAAAAATTTAACACAAAGGCAGGTTACACAAAAAGTCTTTCTCCTTCCATCGGTAGTTATATTTAAAAAAAAGAGGCCTTCAACAGCCCGTTCCGACGATGATTAGAGACAGTGATCAAGTTGAATCTGATTTAAACTTTTTAATTTATTTTTCCGTTCCGCAAAGTACCAATTGCTCTGAGGAATTGGTATTTAACGGAAAAAAACGGAAACAGACATCTTTAATGTAATTAAAGCAGTATGATAACAAAAATTGTCTGACACCTTTTTTGCATGAGTGGTATGTGTTTTAGATAGCATTTTCGACTTGATCAATAATAAAAAATTTAACACAAAGGCAGGTTACACAAAAAGTCTTTTTCCTTCCATCGGTAATTATATTTTAAAAAAGAGGCCTTCAACAGCCTGTTCCGACGATGATTAGAGACAATGATAAAGTTGAATCTGATTTAAACTTTTTAATTTATTATGCAGTTAAGCTGCATTATGCGAGCACCCTAGATTTTTGTTCTACCCAATAAATCCTGAAATACTTGCCATTGTTATTATCTAGCTTGCTACTATGTTATATATAACTAATTGAACACTTTTTTAATACTTTTTATTCTGGATTACCAAAAAAATGACCAGAAAAACCTTAAATGATCGTCGATTTATCCAAAAGTTTTAAAGTTACACATAGGAAGTAGTGCTTATTAAGAATCCTTGTGTAGTTCATTATGACTTGTGCTTTTAGCTAAGATGTCAAAGAACAATTGTATGAAATATTTAATCGCCGAAAATCTCTTAAGACAAGTAGTTTAGATTTCCCAAATGACAAAAGTCGTAGGAATATTGTTTGTCATCAATACGTAGTACAACTACGTCAGTAGTCTATTATATAATAAGTTCAACTGTTCATGCTGTTGGCGGCAATTTCAAATTAGAAAAAGAAATTTTCGTAGCTTTTCAATTTGGAGGCAGGTGTGCAAATTAGCGGTGGTCCGAGGTCCGCGACCTTCCACTTTTGCAAGCGGAATTTCGACTAGGATAGTTGGTTTCTAGCTACGCCCGACGTAGTCACCTTACATTTGAAAGAAAATAAGAAATTACTTTGCAAACCTTTTCACCATGTTCACCAAAGTCTCCAATTAAACGAGCTAAAAACTTATTTTTATCATTATTATTCATGACGGCGATGTTCATTTTGTTCAACCGCTAGCTTTATACAGAAAATCGCCGACAAATATTGTATAAATTCGAGTAAAATCGTATCTGATTGACAAAAACAACATTGTAAACACATAACAATGGCGGCCGTGAAGACAAAATTTTACAAAATCGGTTCCGATTCCGGAAGCGGATAAGGGTAATTCCGGGTTTGGCGATCATTTACAAAATAAATCCAAGCAGGTGAAAAAATACATCTATGCATGGTAAATGAATATAAACACTAGTATTGTTAACCAAAAGATATATGTAAAAGAAAGAAACAGCAGAAAAATATTTTATTCAGAAACTCAAAATTACTTTTTGACAAATTTTAATTTAAAAATCCAATACAACGTGACAGCTGGGAACAGTATATCTAACAATATACATGTTCATGGTCACAGTCTAAATTTTCTTTATAAATGATAAATGATGATAATGCATGTGAGATGCTTTTAAAGTGTTAAGTTTACTGCAATTTCGAGGGGTTATTTGTTTTTTTCTCAATTTTGAAGGGTCAATTAAAGTAGCTGAAAGTTTCATTCTTTATTTTCACTAATAATGCAACTATATTATATATACCTTAATGTAAGTAAATCATATGATATATAGGTGGCATTCTTTGGGCCACTCTACCCCCTCCTGTTTGATAACTTGGAAACGGTCGAGCTCCCCACCCCTAAACCATATGAGGGGGCAGATCCAGGATTTTAGGTTAGGGGGGCGCAAACTTATTTTCGCTGAGCAGAGCGAGGCTAAAAAAAAAATTGAGGTAAAATTCTCGGAATATTCTTTATTAAGCTGAGAACAACCCATGCTTTGCAAATTTAAGGGGGGTGCAAGCCCGCAACCCTCCCCCGTCTGAATCCGCCCCTGCATATATTCAAGTATAGGACAATATAATAAATAAAAAATGAAATATAGGGGAGTCCCTGGAGTTACCCCACCCCCTCCTGTTTGAGAACTTGGAAACGGTCGAGATCCACACCCCTTAACCATATATATTCATGTTTGTGACAATATGAAAATCAAATGAAATATAGGGGAAGTCCCTGTGGTCACTGTTCACCCTCCTGTTTGAGAACTTGGAAATGGTCAAGATCCTTACCCCTAAACCATATATACTCATGTATGGGACAATATAACAAATCAAATGAAATATAGGGGAAGTCCCTGTGGTCATCCCAACCCTCCTGTTTGAGAACTTGGAAACGGTCGAGATCCCCATACCAAAACAATATATATATTCATGTATGGATCAATATAACTAATTAAATGAAATATAAGGGGAGTCCCTTGGGTCACCCTACCCCTTCTGTTTGAGAACTTGGAAACCAATGAGATCCCCACCCCTAAACCATATATATTCATGTATGGGACAATATAACAAATAAAATGAAATGTAGGGAAGTCCCTAGGGTCACCCTACCCCCAGTGGCGGATCCAGAAATTTTTATAAGTGGGGCCCACTAACTGACCTTAGAGGGGCCCGCTCCAGTCACGCTTCAGTGATTCCCTATATAAGCAACCAAATTTTTTCCAAAAAAAGGGGGGCCGGGCCCCCTGCCCCCCTAAATCCTCTGCCTACCCCTACCTGTTTGAGAACTTGAAAACCGTTGAGATCCCCACCCCCTAAATTATATATATTTATATGTATGGGACAAAATAACAAATCATTTACATTTACTATGGGCAGGTCAGTCAGACCTCACCTTTGATCCCTGTTGTAGTGAACATTTGTCTGATTCGTGTCTCATAACTTTTGTACTATAGAACACAAACTCAGTTTTCTTTCCAGGGAAACCAGTCCATTCATACATGTACTATTACATGTTCATACTAAGTCAAATTGAACTTCTAGCAGTCAAATAAAACCAAGGTTAACTACCAAGTAGAACAACTGCAATCATTGGGAACTTGTACCACTGCAGACTCACCATAAAAATATACATTGATACCGTATATGCATTGCTTTTGAAACCTTGATAACATATAAATTATTTGCCTTAATAAATAAATCATTAGATAAACATGAATGTACTATATATGAATGTTTAATGTTGAGGCAACATTGCCACAGTTTTCATAATTACGGTTGCCTTGGTTTTTGGTTAACTGCCTTCAGCGCTTACAGCGCTTTGATTTTTCCGTTCCGTTCCGTTCCGCAAAGTACCAATTGCTCTGAGGAATTGGTATTTAACGGAAAAAACGGAAACAGACATCTTTAATGTAATTAAAGCAGTATGATAACAAAAATTGTCTGACACCTCTTTTTGCATGAGTGGTATGTGTTTTAGATAGCATTTTCGACTTGATCAATAATAAAAAATTTAACACAAAGGCAGGTTACACAAAAAGTCTTTCTCCTTCCATCGGTAATTATATTTTAAAAAAGAGGCCTTCAACAGCCTGTTCCGACGATGATTAGAGACAGTGATCAAGTTGAATCTGATTTAAACTTTTTAATTTATTTTTCCGTTCCGTTCCGTTCCGCAAAGTACCAATTGCTCTGAGGAATTGGTATTTAACGGAAAAAACGGAAACAGACATCTTTAATGTAATAAAAGCAGTATGATAACAAAAATTGTCTGACACCTCTTTTTGCATGAGTGGTATGTGTTTTAGATAGCATTTTCGACTTGATCAATAATAAAAAATTTAACACAAAGGCAAGTTACACAAAAAGTCTTTTTCCTTCCATCGGTAATTATATTTTAAAAAAGAGGCCTTCAACAGCCCGTTCCGACGATGATTAGAGACAGTGATCAAGTTGAATCTGATTTAAACTTTTTAATTTATTTTTCCGTTCCGTTCCGTTCCGCAAAGTACCAATTGCTCTGAGGAATTGGTATTTAACGGAAAAAACGGAAACAGACATCTTTAATGTAATTAAAGCAGTATGATAACAAAAATTGTCTGACACCTCTTTTTGCATGAGTGGTATGTGTTTTAGATAGCATTTTCGACTTGATCAATAATAAAAAAAATTAACACAAAGGCAGGTTACACAAAAAGTCTTTCTCCTTCCATCGGTAATTATATTTTAAAAAAGAGGCCTTCAACAGCCTGTTCCGACGATGATTAGAGACAGAGATCAAGTTGAATCTGATTTAAACTTTTTAATTTATTTTTCCGTTCCGTTCCGTTCCGCAAAGTACCAATTGCTCTGAGGAATTGGTATTTAACGGAAAAAACGGAAACAGACATCTTGATGTAATAAAAGCAGTATGATAACAAAAATTGTCTGACACCTCTTTTTGCATGAGTGGTATGTGTTTTTAGATAGCATTTTCGACTTGATCAATAATAAAAAATTTAAACACAAGGCAGGTTACACAAAAAGTCTTTTTCCTTCCATCGGTAATTATATTTTAAAAAAGAGGCCTTCAACAGCCCGTTCCGACGATGATTAGAGACAGTGATCAAGTTGAATCTGATTTAAACTTTTTAATTTATTTTTCCGTTCCGTTCCGTTCCGCAAAGTACCAATTGCTCTGAGGAATTGGTATTTAACGGAAAAAACGGAAACAGACATCTTTAATGTAATTAAAGCAGTATGATAACAAAAATTGTCTGACACCTCTTTTTGCATGAGTGGTATGTGTTTTTAGATAGCATTTTCGACTTGATCAATAATAAAAAATTTAACACAAAGGCAGGTTACACAAAAAGTCTTCTCCTTCCATCGGTAGTTATATTTTAAAAAAGAGGCCTTCAACAGCCCGTTCCGACGATGATTAGAGACAGTGATCAAGTTGAATCTGATTTAAACTTTTTAATTTATTTTTTCCGTTCCGTTCCGTTCCGCAAAGTACCAATTGCTCTGAGGAATTGGTATTTAACGGAAAAAACGGAAACAGACATCTTTAATGTAATTAAAGCAGTATGATAACAAAAATGTCTGACACCTCTTTTTGCATGAGTGGTATGTGTTTTAGATAGCATTTTCGACTTGATCAATAATAAAAAATTTAACACAAAGGCAGGTTACACAAAAAGTCTTTCTCCTTCCATCGGTAGTTATATTTTAAAAAAGAGGCCTTCAACAGCCCGTTCCGACGATGATTAGAGACAGTGATCAAGTTGAATCTGATTTAAACTTTTAATTTATTTTTCCGTTCCGTTCCGTTCCGCAAAGTACCAATTGCTCTGAGGAATTGGTATTTAACGGAAAAAACGGAAACAGACATCTTTAATGTAATTAAAGCAGTATGATAACAAAAATTGTCTGACACCTCTTTTTGCATGAGTGGTATGTGTTTTAGATAGCATTTTCGACTTGATCAATAATAAAAAATTTAACACAAAGGCAGGTTACACAAAAAGTCTTTCTCCTTCCATCGGTAATTATATTTTAAAAAGAGGCCTTCAACAGCCCGTTCCGACGATGATTAGAGACAGTGATCAAGTTGAATCTGATTTAAACTTTTTAATTTATTTTTCCGTTCCGTTCCGTTCCGCAAAGTACCAATTGCTCTGAGGAATTGGTATTTAACGGAATCAACGGAAACAGACATCTAAAATGTAATAAAAGCAGTATGATAAAAACAAGTCAGACCCTTCTTTTTTGAATGAGTGGTAAGTGTTTTAGATAGCATTTCGACTGGATCAATATTTAAATAAACAGCTGCGCCATGAGCGCATGATACTCCCGTCGTCTTGTGAAAAAACATTTTAATGTAAGTGCGGTTCTACCCACACATCAACCTATCTTAGAATGAAAATGACCTTTATTTTACACATGAGGAATGTCAGGGAATGAAACTGTACGTGTATTGCTTGGCCGCTCAAGTCCTCTTGATTTATAACGGATTAAGAAACAAATCGAAAACATGTAAGATTATTTGCAAAAGTAATTGCATACATTTATTTCACTGTCCGTGTCACTGCTAGTCATGATAGCCCTACGATACAAACATTTCACTAGATTTTTTCGGGACAAACTAACATGTAAATCAAAGAATTTCAAAGAAAACGTTGTCGGATAAGTCCGAAAATTAATAAGTGCGCTTAGACTAAGAATGTTTTAAGGGTTTTATCAAACGAAGTTATGGGAAAGAAAAGAACGAAAATAGAATGCTTTTTGATACACTCTTAAAAGGACCCTTAATGCATTCTTTGTGTAATCGTAAACTATGACTTACGAAGACTTTAAGAGAAGTTTCTTGTTACCGCGGGCCCCTGTATCATGAAAACCTATCTTAAGTTTCATTTAAGAGAAAACGCTTTACAAGAAGATTACGATGGTGATAAGAGAGTATCTGCAATCCCCTCGTGGGTTATCTTAACAATTTAACGGCTATCTTAGTAACACTTACGATAACTAGTTAAGATAGCCCTATTATCGACTTCGAAGTAACCGTCTTTGATTTCTAAGAGAATATTAGTATTTGCGGCAAAATCGGTATTAAAACTAAAGTCGTCTACTGTATGTGTTTAAAAGAATGCTAAAAATATACTATGATTCGTTTTTTGTTGCAGACTCTACATCGACTGTCAAGTAAAGCCCTGTTAAATGCTCCTTTCTGGCATAGATAATAAACGAATATTCAAGTTAATAAATTCTATTCTTCAAAAACACATCTACATGGAATGGTAACAATAAATCAAGAGAACAAATCAACTAACATATCATACAAATACGGAATGCAATCCGCAATACGAAAACCCCCATAACTGGTTAAGGCGAGATAACTCTCTTAAAAGGATGTTATCTTTACCAAACGTCTTGACCATACCAAACTGACATATAACACCTGTTCATTGATAATTTGTATTATTCTATGTATTTTTTGTGATTTTGTCCCATGTACATTTTACTTCATAACTCTTTATTAACATACTGTTTGTAGATTTTTTTTACTGATATGTAACAATACGTATCAGTATTACCACCGTAGGTATAGTGTCCGGTTGAGATCGTGTTTTTTCGAGTGATTTGATCGGGTTTTTTCGAGAGCGTCCAGTTTTTTCGAGAGATTATGACTAAAAATGTAAACAAACAGACATGTTTTCCTTTAACACGTAAAATAAATGCTTAAACAAAATTTACAAGATCAAACAAGTTAAGTAAGTATTTGTGATGAAAGGATGTTGCCAACCATACTTACTTTGCAGTTAAAAAGTTTGATTTGGCCTAATAATGCTTTATGCCAAAATATAGAAAAAAGCAATTTCTATACACATACCAATGCAAATTTCAAAGAGCATGCACACATGATGTCTTTATATCCTTACATTTACATATGCTATAACAAAAGTTTTAGTTATTGTAATTAAAAGGCAATTTTAAGGGTATATTCATTTCCATCTGTCCAAGTTTTTTCGAGAGCAGTTCGGGTTTTTTCGAGAACAGTTCAGGTTTTTTCGAGAGATAAACCAATTTCTTACGGTTTAAAATGTGCTATTTAAGTACATTTGAGTTTAAAAACGAATGAAAAGTCATCGGTTCTTTCAAAGTTTATAACTAATGATTACAGCAGTTTGATAATGTTGCATAAGCACATACATTTCATAAAAAAAAACATAATTTATTTCTATATATTGTTGTTTTGCATTATGAATTGCATGGACACCGGTATGCTTTATACCTATATTATTTGGATTAATCAAATCTACCTATGTCTATAGAAAAAAATGTTCACATCATGCATGATCACTGTATTCAAAGGACACTGGTTAACGTATGGTTAGATCAATCAAACATATTGCCATCCATGTTATTGAAATGACGGAACTAAGCTAACATGCTGATGTCCAGATAAACATATTGCATAGATCCAAATATACGTATATCGATATGGAATTTATGTGATTTAAAAAATCTACATTTTAGAGTGCCATGGATTTTAAACTGAAACTATTCGTAATTTGAACAATCGTTTGTGGGCACGGTCAAATTTGATTGATATTTAAGTACGCATTGCTTTTTCGCCAATTCTTAAAAGTTGTAGTTTTTCATTTGCGCCAAAAAATAAATATTGCTTCTGCGCCATTGTGCAGGTAAACTAATTAAAAAGTGAAAATATAGAAAATTTAAACAATATCTACGGACACACCAGCTGTCGTCAGGAGATAGGAGAGAAAAAAACAGATTAAATACGGAATGCACCTCTAGAACCGAAATTTCCCGCTGATATTATAGTAAGACCTTTGCCTATAGGTTTTGTAACAGAACAGACTTTTAGTTTTTATAAATACTTTGATTAACAGCAGTTATTATTGTGGTTTTATGACTTTTAAGGAGTTACCATTTTTTATAGTGCTTTGATAAATCCGAAAATGTTTTAACAATTTGCAAACATTTTTTTATTATAGTGTAAACCAGTGTTTAGTGCTCATATTTTTATGAAGATATATTTTAAACATATGTTTTAATATTTATGAGACCTTGTTTCTAATATAAAATTGAGAATGGAAATGGGGATCACTGTTTCTTATCATCTTCGGAAGACCCCTTTTTAATTTATAATTACCAATGGAAGTAGAAAGACCTTTTGTCTAACCTGTCTTTGTGATATTTTTTATACGTCCGTCAATTTTGACGGGACGTATTATGGTATACAAATGTCCAGTGTCCGTCTGTCCGTCTGTCCGGTGTAAACATGTCGCACCGTAACTTGAGAACGACTTATCCAAATTTCATGAAACTTAACATAGTTGTTTCTTATGATGGTCAAATGATCTGTATACTTTTTTGTGAAAATAAGATTACAACTTTTTGAGTTATGGCACTTTGTAACTAAAACAGGGGTGTGTTTTTTTCACATGTCGCACCGTATCTCAAAAACGATTCTTGATTATGGCTTAAAACTTTAAATGCTTCTTAGTTATATTAATCTTAATATCTGTATACTTTTTGGTGATGATTCAAAATTTCATTTTTGAGTTATTGAGTATTTTGTAAAAAAAAAAAGTGGGGGGTTTACATGTCGCACCATATCTCAAAAACGATTTATGATTATTGCTTAAAACTTTACACACTTCTTTGTTATATTAATCTAAAGATCTGTATACTTTTTGGTGATGATTCATTTTTATATTTTCGAGTTATTGATTTTTTTGTAAAAAAAGAGGTTTTTTTTTCACATGTTGCGCTGTATCTCTATTGCTTAAAACTTAACAGGCTAATGTTGCGTCGGGTTTCCAAATACATCTTGTACAATCTTCCTATTGAGCGGGAATAAGGAATGAGTCAGCATATACTAAGCATGACATCCTGTACAACCCTGTGTTATTCAAAAAGATTTATGTTTTTTCACAAGACGACGGGCGTATCATGCGCTCATGGCGCAGCTGTTTATTTAAATATTGATCAAGTCGAAATGCTATCTAAAACACTTACCACTCATTCAAAAAAGAAGGGTCTGACTTGTTTTTTATCATACTGCTTTTATTACATTATAGATGTCTGTTTCCGTTGATTCCGTTAAATACCAATTCCTCAGAATAATTGGTACTTTGCGGAACGGAACGGAACGGAAAAATAAATTAAAAAGTTTAAATCACATTCAACTTGATCACTGTCTCTAATCATCGTCGGAACGGGCTGTTGAAGGCCTCTTTTTTAAAATATAATTACCGATGGAAGGAGAAAGACTTTTTGTGTAACCTGCCTTTGTGTTAAATTTTTTATTATTGATCAAGTCGAAAATGCTATCTAAAACACATACCACTCATGCAAAAAGAGGTGTCAGACAATTTTTGTTATCATACTGCTTTAATTACATTAAAGTTGTCTGTTTCCGTTTTTTCCGTTAAATACCAATTCCTCAGAGCAATTGGTACTTTGCGGAACGGAACGGAACGGAACGGAAAAATAAATTAAAAAGTTTAAATCAGATTCAACTTGACCACTGTCTCTAATCATCGTCGGAACGGGCTGTTGAAGGCCTCTTTTTTAAAATATAACTACCGATGGAAGGAGAAAGACTTTTTGTGTAACCTGCCTTTGTGTTAAATTTTTATTATTGATCAAGTCGAAAATGCTATCTAAAACACATACCACTCATGCAAAAAGAGGTGTCAGACAATTTTTGTTATCATACTGCTTTAATTACATTAAAGATGTCTGTTTCCGTTTTTTCCGTTAAATACCAATTCCTCAGAGCAATTGGTACTTTGCGGAACGGAACGGAACGGAAAAATAAATTAAAAAGTTTAAATCAGATTCAACTTGATCACTGTCTCTAATCATCGTCGGAACGGGCTGTTGAAGGCCTCTTTTTTAAAATATAACTACCGATGGAAGGAGAAAGACTTTTTGTGTAACCTGCCTTTGTGTTAAATTTTTTATTATTGATCAAGTCGAAAATGCTATCTAAAACACATACCACTCATGCAAAAAGAGGTGTCAGACAATTTTTGTTATCATACTGCTTTAATTACATTAAAGATGTCTGTTTCCGTTTTTTCCGTTAAATACCAATTCCTCAGAGCAATTGGTACTTTGCGGAACAGAACGGAACGGAAAAATAAATTAAAAAGTTTAAATCAGATTCAACTTGATCACTGTCTCTAATCATCGTCGGAACGGGCTGTTGAAGGCCTCTTTTTTAAAATATAACTACCGATGGAAGGAGAAAGACTTTTTGTGTAACCTGCCTTTGTGTTAAATTTTTTATTATTGATCAAGTCGAAAATGCTATCTAAAACACATACCACTCATGCAAAAAGAGGTGTCAGACAATTTTTGTTATCATACTGCTTTAATTACATTAAAGATGTCTGTTTCCGTTTTTTCCGTTAAATACCAATCCTCAGAGCAATTGGTACTTTGCGGAACGGAACGGAACGGAAAAATAAATTAAAAAGTTTAAATCAGATTCAACTTGATCACTGTCTCTAATCAAGGACGACGTGAGGTCAGTCTAGATATCATAATGCATGACTTGCAAATGCGTTAATTTCATGATAATTTATCAGGACAATCCGACATATTCATCTACAGAATATTTCCCTATGTTATACATTATTACACATTTCACCTGTGAAGATGAGATTAAGTATACATTTGTGTTATTTGTATATGGAAAACCGTAAAACACAGAAATTTTAAAGTTTGTTTTGTTTTAAAGATTTTTCGAAATTTTGATAAATGCCCCCTTTGGATACCTTAAATGAAATTCCGTTCCGTTCCGTTCCGTTCCGTTCCGTAACGTACCAATAGCCCCTGTAAATCTAATTAGGAGCAAATATAAAATCGGCGCAAATGAAAACATGAAATCGGCGCAAATGAAAGAATAAAAATTTTCAAAATCGGCGCAAATGTCATACGCCCTACCACACAGACTTGGTATTAAAATTATATCAATATATTCAGTCTATTTGACCGTCCTTCATAAGTTTTGTTTTCTTATACAAATTTAATATTGTTTAATTTTGTATTTATAACTTTGCATTCTCCTTTGTATGCCCATTATACTTATAAAGTAAAGATCCTTAATAAATTTAAGCATTTCAAAATATTAATATTTTCAGCAAATGAAAAAAGAAAGAAGAAATAACAACTAAGGCGATAATAAAAGACATATATGCTATAGGGCCACGGTTTTTTGTGTTTGGTGTACATGTCTGTCTGCATGTTTCATATATGACGTCAATTGTATTTGATATACTAGTATTGAATGAAAGTAAGATGTCTATGTCAGGCTGTCGGTCAGGGTTCATATACTTTCGACCTTAAGGCTTATGTTCCGAATTAATTGGCCAAACTAAATTTTACATTTGTCAGTTTCTGAGGTATTGTAAGCATCGGAACAACTATACTTGGTGTATACGGAATGTTTGTAGAGATCTATATGGCATGGTTCATTTGACCTTAACCACTTTTTATAAATCATTGACAATCTTATTAAGCTTATGTGATACTTCTATAGTAAAACCCTTAAACCCTTAATATTACAGACGTTCAACATATATAATATCATAAGTAAAGCAGACAAGACATTTCAGCATTTGCGCTCTGGTATTCTTTAGTCTGTAATATATATATATAGATAGTTATCTCATTGGAAATCAATCCATATCTGCTACGTTGAAAGATACATAGTATTGTTGCGTGACAAAATGTTGGTTATCGTTCAATCTCAAATTGTTCATGAAAGATGCTGTTTTTGCTATAAGTTGTTGGTTGAAGGTTAACTTTTTGTTTAAACGTTGCATACCCATATGAATAGCTAAATAGTGGCGGTCTGCATGAATTGTACTAAACCGATCTCGTAGCTGAATTTTTCACACTGATTCAGACACGTTTTTAGTTAATTTTTTTTAACTTTCGGGGTAAAGTGTTGAATTAAAAAAAATGATAGCTTTAATTTTCGTTCTTAGTTACAGGCGTTGCTTGATCTTTCACGATCAAGTTTGATGAAAAATCAACAAAATTCAAGGTTTTCACACACAAATGAACGGTTTTAAGGGAAGAGCATACTTTTATTTAACTGTACTATCGGACACATCAAAGATTAAATTTCAAATACATCATGATATATTAAAATATAACCATTATAGGTACAAAAAGCGTGTTTTTTTATAATTAATTTCATAGACATGCATTTTCATTTTGGTCTTTTGTGGACCCTTTTTAAAGGGTTACATCTCGAATTCTCAACAAAGTTAAAATTGTTACGATATATCATATTACGGTCAATCCAGCATATCTTTATAACTTATCTCAATTAGTATAGGGCCTGTAATTTGATAATCAAATCAAAATACTGAAGTACTGTACATCGGATGACCACAAGATTTTGTCATCCGCTGTAAAAATTACGACCAGTCTAGCATGCAATCAAATGTTTATTCCTTATCGCAATCGGTATGGCACGGAAGCCGGTTAGTGTCAGTGTCACACATTACTTTGGTACTAAATTTTATATTTCAAACTGTCTAATTATATTGATTTCTATCATGTACATTTCGTAAACAGCATGCATATTTAATTTATTCAATACTAAGAATGATCTCGAAAGTCGCTATGAATTTACGTGTCCGAAATATTTGTTAACATCCGAAATATTTAAGATTATTAATTTATATTTGTCAATAACCTTTTAAACTCCAAGCTAATGCAAACATCTTACAAGTTCGTTATACAACTTTATTCGGTCATATCAGATACACACATAATTTAATTCACCGATAGATTGATCACCTATCGTAATTCTCTTTGATAAACGTAATCAATTTGTTATCTAATTTCTGTTGACGAAATGACCATTACAAACTGTGTTGTAATAGCAACTTTATTTGGTATTTAAAGAAAGATAAATTTGTATTCAGGGACTCCGTTTGGATATGCCAACGAGAGCACATGAACTGCGTTCGGATTTCCCATTGCAATCATATACATTGTTTTTGATTTAAAATAACTAAGTTGTAACACTATTATTTCATATTTGGACTCTATTAAATGAATTTGGATTTTACCAATTTGTTTATGTTTACTGTATTGAACTGCCGACTTGTGTGTGAATAAAGAGCTATAGTACCCCGCATTGTGAATCGTTCCCAAAGACGGAATCCCACTCATGCCGTTCTGGCAATATTTATCTAGAAAGATACAAAATCTTTCTTCATATCAGGGTGGAGTTTTATTTTTAAGTCGTTTAACGGTTTAACGACTTACCTAACTTGGCATAACGACTTAGCTTATCTGCTACATGTACGAAGTTTCCGTCTTTCATGATTTCTTTCGTACGTCCATTGTGTTTGACTCCATTTAACATTAAAGTTGTGGCGTCTAGTGAAATACTCACTTATAATGAGAAAGAGGATAACTGTATTTGGTATATTCCTTGTAAACGTCAGCATGTCCGTCAGACATGCATGCTTCATCTGACCTCGACCTCATTTTATATATCAGTGATCATGGTTAAGTTACCGTGGTTATGACCGTATTTTAGATAATGTATAAGGTCAACTATAGTTAGTGTATGACTAAGTTTTAAGATGTCATTGGCATGTCTGACTGATAGGTTTCCTCTGACCTTGTACATGATTCATGATTCAATGCATTTTTTTTAAATATTTTTTTGTCTGTTTGTCTGATTCTATTCGTATAAGGGCTACTGTATTTAGTGTGTGTAATGATTGTGAGGTGTAAATCATCATGTCTTGGTCATATATATATAGGTCAATAAGTCAAAGTTTATCAAATACTATAAGCATTAACGATATTTTGCCGATTAAGTTGTACATGTCTGTCTAGCAGGTCACAGTAAACAAGGCCAGCCTGACCTAATTTTCATAGTTTTTTGGTCAATGTTAAGATTGTTGTGTCTAATTATTAGATGCTGAAAGAAATAGTCATCCATATTTGGTTTATACTGAGAAAGATATCATGGTTTACAAGTTGTCTGCAAGGGTTACAGCCGATTTCATTGAGTGTGTAGTTAAGGTAATATCTTTGTTTAGCTTGCTTGCAAGCTGAGCCGCGTTCCGTCATTATTAGGTTAGGTTTAACTACCCTCCTTTAAGAATAGACTAGTCAGACTGATAACCAATCTATCTGTTTTTAGGACTAAGCTACTTCGAAAGGAAAGAAGTTTACCTTACCTAATAATGAATTCAATGGTTCAGCTAGCAAGCAAGCTAACCAAAGATATTATCTTTAGCCACACACTCAATGAAATCGACTGTAATCCTGATCTTGACAATAGAATATATGGTGCATTGGTCAATGTTCAATTTTCGTAATTCTATAGCCAGATTAGTGTTTTGCTAGAAATCAAGTGCTAAAAGCAAGGACAGAATGAGCTAATCATGGAGAACATACAGTTTTCTCCTAGTCAGTAAAGATACTCACCTTTTACAAAGCAATGCCGCGATGATAACACATTGATTAAACGGTCAACGCTTTTAAAATTTAGGACAGAAAGTTACAGGACAAAAAGTCACAGATAAAAAGTCACGGACAAAAAGACACAATTCAGTTTTGTGATTATTTTTCTTTGAACAAGAAAACACTAATTTTAAAAATAAATTGATTTTTGTTTTTATTCTTGAACTATTGTATATGAAGCCAGGCATCTTTGTAATTAAAATGCATTCAACACTGAAATATCAATAATGATCCAATAGTTGTTATGAAAGCAAAATGACAAAATGTCTTGGTACTTAAATGGCTCTGAGACTACTATAAACACATTATACAACATATTGATTTAATAATTTACAAAAAGAAGCATTCAATTAAATATCGGCTCCGCATTTGGTCGGCAGAGTCCTTTCCATCGTTGGTTTTGTATATTATTGATTCTTTTTACTTTTCGGACCTTTTCGGGTATTTACCATAGAATGACAAAGCGGGAAATGTAAACTTATATTTTGTCTGTAGAAAATGGTACAGATAATCGTTAGCATGTATGTCATTATTGCAGTACACTTTATGTTAAAAAATGAACATCTTATCTTCTATTGGAAAGAGTTGATATAAAGAACATCTTATCTTCTATTGGAAAGAGTTGATATAAAGGTTCATGTAAATTGTTTTTGGGTCCGAAATTTTGAGAATACCTTATTTTCCTCAATCTCAATCTTATACCTTTATACCTTTATCTTCGGGTCGTTACATAAGCCAAAGGCTTCTACTGACCCCTCATCTTGGATTGTCATATATGATTTCTCATCTCATAATAATATATTTATATATAATATATTAACCTTATCAAAAATTATTATTTAGGTGTGCGCAGCTGAAGCACTTAACACGAACATATGAATTTTTATAGGTTTTGTATATTATTGATTCTTTTTACTTTTCGGACCTTTTCGGGTATTTACCATAGAATGACAAAGCGGGAAATGTAAACTTATATTTTGTCTGTAGAAAATGGTACAGATAATCGTTAGCATGTATGTCATTATTGCAGTACACTTTATGTTAAAAAATGAACATCTTATCTTCTATTGGAAAGAGTTGATATAAAGGTTCATGTAAATTGTTTTTGGGTCCGAAATTTTGAGAATACCTTATTTTCCTCAATCTCAATCTTATACCTTTATACCTTTATCTTCGGGTCGTTACATAAGCCAAAGGCTTCTACTGACCCCTCATCTTGGATTGTCATATATGATTTCTCATCTCATAATAATATATTTATATATAATATATTAACCTTATCAAAAAATACTTATTTAGGTGTGCGCAGCTGAAACACTTAACACGAACATATGAATTTTTATAGGTTCCAATTTCCGCCATTTAATGCAGACTTAAAATTTTTCAGAGTCTTTGCCCTCACCGTTAAATCTGACAGGTTATTCCACTGATCCACTACTCTAATTGAAAAAGTATTCAGTCTATGTGTGGTCTTACACTGTTTTTTTTAAAGTTTTAATGAGTGACCTCTAGTATTATTAGATGGTGCTATAAATGTAAATAGGCTCATCCAGTCGATGTCATCTATATACCATGCAACGCTTTGTAGACTTGTATCGTATCATTCCTATCCCTACGATATTCCAAGGTTGGCAAACCCAATGAACGTAGCCATGCCATAAGTTATGGCCATAGCTATGACGTCTTGAAAGGCTATTATATTTTTTTCTTTGACACCATACATCGACAGGAAAGCGTCAAAGCAAAAATTTAAAATAGCCTTCTAAGACATCATAATTATTTCTTCTTCTTTCTTCTTCCAAATACGGGAGTAGACTCCTAGGTGGGAGTGTAAAACTTCCTGGATACACCTTATCACTATTTGTCCGCCATTACTGGATATCACACAGGTTCCCGTAAACTTTTGACGTCACAAAACAAAACATCTGACGCCACAATGGAAAAGTGATTGTTGAATGAGTCAAAAGTTCAAGCGGCCGTGATTAGCGATAAGGTGTATTCTAGTTGGTGCATCTTATATTCTTTAGTTTTATTAGCTGCGGAACCGTAGCTCTTAGGTCCTTATGTTATTTTTTGACTATTTGCGGACTATGGTCCGCAAATAGTCAAAAAATAACATAAGGACCTAAGATCTACGGTTCCGCAGCTATAGTTTTATATGATGTGTCATGTGTACTATTGTTTGTCTGTTTGACTTTTTCATTTTTAGCCATGGCATTATCAGTTTATTTTTTATCTATGAGTTTGACTGTCCCTCTGGTATCTTTAGTCCTTCTTTTACAAACTATTTTCAAACCTTTAATTATTTTTCAGTCTTCACAATAAACTTTTGAATCCACAGACTCAAAGCTTAATTTTACAAAACTTTGGTTGGATTCTGTTAGGCCTGTAGAGAAGATTTTTACAGGCCTTAAAGAAAATTAACCACCCATGGTTGGTAGGCCTGTTATTAAGCATGAAGACTGATTTTTTAGTCCAAATAATTATGACATCTTGAAAGGCTATTATATTTTTTTTTCTTTGATGCCTTACATGGGCAGGAAGGCGTCAAAGCAAAAATTTAAAATAGTCTCCCAAGTCGTCATAATAATTTGGAGTTTTGGACTACTGATTTTTAAGCGCAAACTGCAGCATCAGTATGTCCCGAAATCTTGTTTCCATTTTCTTAACTTTAGTTTGCATCAACCAAATGTTATGCACTTATAGACAATGCTTATTACAATAAAAAATACCAGTACATTAATTTGAGTTTGGGGTTGCATCACTTTTACTGTTCTTGAGTTATGTCCCTTTATAATTGTAATCCTATATGCAGGTGTGAGGGAGTGAAAACTTCGCTGAAATGAATTTAATCATTCATGATTGTGTAGCACAAAATATGACCAGAATTAACTAAGTTATCTTGTTTAGATTCAAGGTTCACTTTCAATATGATATTGTAGAAAAAAAGAAATGAACATAATTGAAATATGTGTATTGTCTCCCCTTCTCTTGATTTTCTAACAGCTATTTCATTTGTAGTGACCTTCACTATGACACCTTTCATTGTAAATTTGTAGGGATGTCAAAAGATCTGAAATTTAATACTCGGATACTCGGTCACGATACTCGAGTACTCGCGAGTACTCGGATGAATCTTAAACGTCTATTTAAAAGTTTAGATTTAAGATCATTTAAGGTAGAATGCAGTGTTTTTGTTATTACCTTTCATAAACACAAGACAAATGTACTACAACCATGATAGCTTGCTCCTCTGGTTTTTTTTTTTGTGTCAATTAAACAATGAATTACCGACCACCGTTTCTACAAATAAGCTATCATAATAGCAATTATTGTGTGTGTACGTGTTCATGGAAACCAGAGACATGTTTCTGATAACCCAAATTCCAATAAAATCAAAAATATTTGCATATAAAGTCCGACAAAGAAGACTACATTTGTATCATCTATTCATGAGGAGTTGGTATTTTTTTATAATACGACTTGTCCATTAATTTATCAACAACAATATTGGACTTCAAATTACTTGTGCTTTTTCGTGTCGATCAGTCTTACTTTTTCTGTGTTTTGTTTTTTTTGCACTATCGTTTGTGTTATTTTCTTTTTTTTAATAATGACGTTGTCAGTTTATTTTCAACTTTTGAGTTTGAATGTTGACATCTCGTACTTTCGCCTATCTTTAAATTGTAAATTAAACAATTATAGTTAAGTTTCAAACACATATACACAGAGTTACTGCAATCAAATTATTTTAGATATACATCTCATACCAATCACGTTTACATAGAAGTCTTGATTAACGAACAAAAGTAAGTTTTACGGCTTGTGATGAGTTAATTATTAATCAATGAAAGTGTTGATCCGTGTATAAACACCGTTAAAAATGTCTCTAATCAGTTGCGTAGGGTTCACCGCAGGTCACTTTGTTCTTGTTAAGAAATATGATCTGGTCAACAGTTTCAGACGAAATTATAAAAAAGAAGATGTGGTATGATTGCCAATGAGACAACTATCCACAAAAGACCAAAATGACACAGACATTAACAACTATAAGTCACTGTACGGCCTTAAACAATGAGCAAAGCCAGACTGTTTGACTTTCTATTTTTTATTTCAAGCAGTGCACTTGAAAACATTCCCTTGGAAGGAAAGGACGTTGCTGGTACTACTATAACAAATAGTAATCTAAGGACTAACATATTTATGTTGTAAAATGATTTTATTTAGTATAACGAAGGGAATATTTCAACAGAATTAAAGAGAGTGAAAATGAGAAGATAAATATATCAAGATGTATAACAGCAAACGAGTATCCGAGTACTAAAACAGTACTCGAGTACTCGGCCTTCCGAGCGAGTACCCGAGTACTCGAGTACTCGTTGCCATCCCTATAAATTTGACAAACACACAAATGAGAAGGGAAAACTTATGAAATAAGAAAAGGTAGCAAGCGCAAACATGGTAGGAAGATAGCAGTGGCAGATCCAGATCTTTTCCTAAAGGGGGGGGGGGGGGGGGGGGGGGGGGGCGCGCTGACCAAAGGGGGGGGGGGGGGGCCCCATCTGCTTCAATGTTTCCCTATATAATCAACCAAATTTACCCACAAAAGGGGGGGCCCGGGCCCCCCTGGATCCGCCTATGGATAGTATTTATTGAGTCGGCAAGAAAAAATGTAAATGCAACAAACCATTTTACAACTGTGTTATGACAAAGTTGAATAAACAAATGGAATCCAAGAAAAATATTTGAAACTTGACATTGGTCTGGCATCTCACTTATTTTTCACATGTTCCATGCTTCTATATGGATTGTTTAGAAAAGTCCTGATTAAAAAAACTTGGCCATAAAAAGCCTTCAAAGTCAATTAGCATCGCATATATCCAGAGTATTGATTTGGATCAACAGTTACTGAATTTCAGAATATTTGCTAATCATCTTCAAAATTTGAATAAATAGACAGAAACTTTACCATACAGATATCATTGGTAATACAAAATCTACATGATGCCACTAAAACTAAAACCGTCAATTTATTCTCTATGGGACTCAGGGATTAATGGACTTTAATACTGTTGGTTCATTATTATTCGTTGGATACCAATTTTTGTGGGTTTCGTTGGTACAGGTGAACCACAAAATCAAATGTTCAACGAATACCATATTTTCAATATGCTTTACTTGTATACAGAGATTGGTAAAACCACGAAATCAAATATCCAGGAATATGCAAGTTATAAGCAATCTACAAAAATTGATATGGTTACCCACATTATATAGTACTAACAGTCTAACATGACAAATGGTTATTACTCACACATTTCTAATGAACATGTTCATCAAAGTCTCAGTTATTTTGACTGTTTATTATTTACTTGTATGTTAATATGTCTACTTTATTTTACAGATCAGCAGAGGGGAAAGATGTTGAAGAATGGGGAATGCTTGACCTTCAAGGTGACCTAGAAACTAGACACCCAGTACCACTTAGTGGAAAATTTATTGGAGATTTACACTTTACTCAGAAGGTAATTAAGATATACTACCGTGGATTCATTACTATATGTTGGATACCAATTTTCATGGGTACATGCTAGGTGAACCACGAATTCAAATGTTCAAAGAAGTACAGATTTTCTACAGACTTTTACTGAACTAGTGCACATATTTGTTTTGTTTAGGGGCCAGCCGAAGTTTGCAGGATTTTCTCATGTGGAAGTCTGATTTGGGGCCTTGGGCTGTTTTCTGCTCTTTGGTTGATTTGTTGTCTCTTTGACACGTTCCCCATTTCCATTCTCAATTTTATTGAATCCAGACCTGAGCAAAACCAGGAAATTATATATCCAGGAAATTAAATTTTTCCACAATCCAAAAAAAGTTAAACAAAAGCAATGAAAGGTTGTTTTTGACACATTCCCCATTTCAATTTTATGATCAATACCATAAATAATTGATTCAATATTTTAGTAATGTAAAAATATATTTTTA
The DNA here is from genome assembly GCA_019925275.1 of Mytilus edulis. Lineage (NCBI taxonomy): Eukaryota > Metazoa > Mollusca > Bivalvia > Mytilida > Mytilidae > Mytilus > Mytilus edulis. Next base: position 112,505,256 of record CM034352.1, on the reverse strand, counting down.
TGTTTCCAGGATGTGCCAGTGCTGATTATTGGACATCATATTCTATATGGTAAAGTGGTCAACATGGAGAAACCATTCGCAGTATTAGTGAAAAATCAGCAAAAACAGGGAGATAACTCTATCACAGAGGATTCAAATCAGGACAAGAAAGAAACATCATATACTGTCACAGCTATCATTAAAAAGAAACTTTTATTCAAATCAAGACCTAAACCTATTATTGCAAATGTGCCAAAGAAAATATAAAATATACTATTGATTTATTTGTAATTTCATTTTTATGTAATTCCTACAAAGTTTTTGAGAGCAAACAGCTTTGTTTGTATGTCTGTCCTATTTGTTTACCCATTACAGTCTTGTACATTTGTATGTTTAAAGTTAAATGGAGTATAAATATGGCAATGTTGATGTTGTGGCCACCATTTAATTCCATCAAACTTAGTGCAATGAATGGATATGGATATGTCATGAACTCTTTAGGTTTAAAACATTTCTTTGATATTGGTCATTATGTATTAATTTTCCTGTAAGTCAATCCAAAATCCTTTCCAATTGTAGAAAAGGTATATTTAAGATATTGTTACTGTTACATATGTCTGCAGTCTGATGTCAAAGACCTTGTTAGTTTAAACTAGACCAAATAAATTGGTTGGCTAATATAAGTCACTATGGAATATTTTCAAGGTCATTCACAAGGAGCAGTTGCAGAGCAATGATTCTCTATATAATCAACCCAATTTTTTCAAGAAAGGAGGGTGCCCCCTCTTAATGCACCTCTGAGAAGGAGCTATCCCATCTTACAATAACTTTTAACAATTGTGAGTGATATCAACTTTGGCAACTTTTACTAGGATTACCAGTGACTTTAATCTGGGAACAGTATACTGTCAACATATAAAACTGTAATGTACAGGGAGTTAATAGTCTGTGGTTTGGAGCTGTCATGGGTTGTGCACCACTGCTATTTGTATCAATCGGGGTACAAAAAAGGCAGATGACGATGATGATAAAGAAAATACTAGACCAAATAAGTTAAATAAAATTGATAGTAATGTTGAAGTTGTGGAAATTGAACAAAATCAACCAAACAACGGAAAAGACACGCAAGTGAAGACAAATATGAACAAGACTTCAAATGGCTTATAGTCACAGAGGAAGGATACTACTGTTCTATGGGCCAAAAATACGGCACAAAAGCAAGAAACAGGACATAAAATTGTAAATGAAAGAAGAGAGAAAAGAGATAAATTGTTGAAAAAAATCAAATCAAAGAATATTTGACAATTAATATGACTACGTCTATTTATGTTTTTTCAGCTCCATTGCAGGGGCGTAGCAGCCGGTACGGCAGGTACGGCACTCACCGTACCAATAATGTTCGTTGGTACGGCATGCCGTACCTAAAATTTATATACAAAATATAAAAAAAAATAAGGGTTTTCAACGGAAATAAAGAAAATAAAGATTTTACAAAAAAACAAATCATGATAGAAAGGTCCATGTAGAAGTCATAGCTAAGTTGTTATTCATTCGTTTGATGTGTTTGAGCTCTTGACTTTACCATTTGATAACGGTATTTTGAATGTTCCTGGGCGGGGTTCGGTATTTTTGCTATTTTATTTTTTGCAACAAAAATATTGTCAGTTGCTCTGTATGCATGCACCATAAAGTTTAAGTAATCATGACTTAAATATAACCGAGTTGTCCCAATTTTAGTGCGTGCCGATCTATCCGCTACAGGGTAAAAATAAACGATCTGCACATTGTTAAAATGCACATTCTGCTTCTTGGCACCAAGACGATCGGAATATAATCCAACTTCAACAACACCATACAGTTTTTACTGTTTTATCAATAGTCATGTTTTGGTAATATCTATTTGGCGTGGCTCGGTACTTATACATCCCGCCTTTGTGAAGTGTGATATCATTTGTGCTATGGTAAATTTTTGTAATCGCGTCTTTCATATTTGCTAATTTGCGTTGTATATATGGCTTTTTGTTTTCCTTCAAGATTTTAAGAAGTGTTTGCAAAGAATGTTGCATTTTGAACAAAATATACGAAAAAAACTGAATGCGATTTTCTCTTGTAATTTAACACATTTTTTATTGGAAAATAACGATTTTTTTTTCTTCATTTAACAGTTATAGTGTGAATTTTATATATGATAAACTAAATGTTCAAAAGTTCCGTGCAACACTTGGTTGTATATTATTTCTCGTAATTTTGGAGTTTTACACTCTACAAATCTGCAATCTACTGTGTGGTATCGAAAAAAAACTAACAGTATTTAGCGTTCCGTGACGCTAAAATCTGAAAGCAAGTGTTACGAATATTCGCCGTGGATATAAATCTAGCATTCACATAGTAGACGTGCCAACCTTTGCATGATCCTTAGAAATAAAGTACATAATGATAGATCAGTCCTAGTCACAGTGATTTTTTTTAAAATTTTAGTCACTGAAGCCCCAAGTCTGATCTTCGACGGTTTACAAATTAAACACGTTTAATGCTATTAGAAAATGCTATTCCATTATCTAACTGTTATGTATTTTTTTTCCGGTTACCAACCTTTCCCCTGAAATACCTGGTTTTTTTTTTAAAACATATCACATAAAAAAACCATGTACATATATACATGTAATATGCATATAATTACAGAAATACATTACTAAGGGATTCGAATCAGTATTTCCCTTCATATATTAATCAGTCTCCTGGTAAAAAAAAAAGTCAAATAACTGCAAATAAAAAGTAGATTTTTTGTCTGATCTTTCCTGTATGATATGTACCGGGTTGGTGTGTGTCCAGGACTTTGTCAAGACTGTCTCACCCTATACGATCCTAACCATGAAATACTATATATTCCAAATGGCTTTGAATCTACTAAAAATTGTTGAACTTGTTTAAACACAAGTAGATTTTCCTCTTGACTGAGGTTATTTTGCCAAACAGTAGTGTTTTATATTGTATGCGAACGGAATCGTTTCTATTGTACGTTTTAGGACAAGGGAGTACACTCGAGAAGACAATGCTTACTGCTTTCGATTCTACCACAAGTACAGTTTTTAATTTCTTCAAGATTTCTCTTAACACATGTTCGTTTAGATTACTGCAATCCATTAAAAGTCTGGCATGAAGTATTTGTCCTTTCCTTTCTCCATATAAATAATAATTTGGTATTTTACTTACATTTTGATTACGGTAACGTTTAAGTGTAAACTTAGATGGGACCAAATCTGATATCGTCCAGAAAAGCATTTCAGGATCGAATGACTGACGTAAGAAAAGATTTCTGATACAATACTGTTCTACACTTTATATGTTGTGTGTCATTCGTTCGTCTTGTGTCATAGTTATGAATAATAAACAGTTGTGAGGGATAATATCGCTTAAATAATCAGGGGTCTTATTGTGAAACATTTCATGTTTTTTACGACTTTCTGATAGTAACTCCCATCCTGTTTCATTGTATAATTTGTTTATGGGTGATAGCTTAGTACCGCCAGTAACAAGCATAGCCGCTTCAAGTTGCATATTTTATAGTTTATCAGTTTTGATAAGAGCCAAAGTGGTCGACTGGTCTAGCACGCCGATCATAGTGCAATGCAATTTGGTACCACGATATCTCAGTTCGAATTCTGGTGAGGGAAAAACAAAAATTTGCTAACGCAAATTTAAAGCTCTAACATTGTTGGGTTGATGTTTAGAATATATAAATAAATATGTCTGAACGAGTGACAACTCTACAACAGATTTATCCATCGGATCGCTAGCAGTGATGGTGATACAATATATACAAACTAATCTGTAATCACGATGCCTTTATAAATGACTGGTAAATTGGGATGTCCCTCTCTGGAAATGTTCTTACTTTGTTTGTTCTAAGTTGTTTGAACATTGTTATGTTGCTACTATATTATCGCTTTAGCAGTTCTAGCATTTTCGTCATAAACTTATTGATCGTTATTGCGATGAAACCATATCATTGATTCACAATGGAAACAGATTTTTTAGCATTGTCATAGATTCGTCGTTTGTCTTACCCTTACTTGATATTGTATGAGAAATTCTGAAAGTTGTCCATCATGTTTATTTATTGGTCTTTGTAAAAGGAATTTTGAAAATCTGTTCATCGGTCTGTTCATAGTTCCCTTTACTTCCTAAATACTTTTAGCGAAGATTTGATAGTTTAATAATTTCCTACAACCGGTATGCATATTCGGAATGGCGTTTTTTTTCTGTCAAAATTTTTCAAGTATTGTAGGAGCATGCCAAGGCCTGGCAAGGTGTCCAACACAAAGTTAAAGTGCGTGTATTTATTTTAGCTAAGATGTTCAACGGCCTTCAACTTTTTTGATAAAGTTTAATTGCTGCCTTTTCGACACGATTCATGTTTCAAATTCTGTTTTCTATATTTTGAAATTGATTTTAACACAAGAGAGTAAAATAATTGCACATAAAACTAGTTTTTTAGAAACTAAAGTCAAGTGTCAGGAGATTGTCAGAATGCAGGATTCAAGTTGCACTTTATATTTTGATTTAAAAAAAAAAAAGTCATATTTTAAATTGTTGCCCATAAAACTAGGGTTTTAGAGAACCAAATTTAAGTGTCTGGAGGTTGTCAGAATGCAGGATTTTGCACTATTTATTAAAATTTTCTCATGGGCGGGATGCGTCGATTCACGACCCATCATGATTTTCTGCCGTACCAATATAAATTAGGATGCTACGCCTCTGCATTAAATGTGAATATTATACTAATCCTTTTTTTGTGACCCCCACAGTAAATTAAAAAAAACAAACGGGTGGACATTTTAAAAAAACCACCCGGTTGCAAGTGATTTTTTTAAAACACCCACCTTCCCTTAGTGAAAAAAGGAAAACACTGAGAAGCATTTCCAGATTTTTTAGGTTAGAAGGGGGGCACACACTTAAATTGATGAGCAATGCAAAAGATAAAATTATAGAAATAATATTCTTTCTTAAACTGAGGAGAACCCATGCATGCTCTACAAATTTAGGATTGTGCATGCCAGCTGCACCCCACTTGAGTCCACCCAAAAGTAGAGCATTGACAGTCCAGATAATCATGGGGAAAGATGGTGTTTATCACAGCTACAAAAAGTTTACTTTTTCCAGTTTGGGGATGCAGATACAATCTCCCGGGACATTACTGATGAGGCAAATGTAAACTTCCCATCCTCTTCTGTTTAGTTTCTGGTGATGTTGTTATCAAGAATTCGGATGTTTTGGAGTACTATTTTAGAAAAGAAAAAAACATTGTATTGCTTAATTATCTATTGAATATATTACAAAAAGAAATGCTCCTTTGTTTTGAATTAAAAGAAATATATTTGTATTTTGTCTTGTTTGTTGTCTGTATAAAGATAAGACATGTGGTGTGATTACCAATGATACAACTCTCAACAGAAGACCACATGAAGCAAAAGATAACAATTATAGGTCATCATACACCATTCATTAGTCTACATTTACAGTTTACAAGGAATTGGGCAGAAGACATTGTTTAGCTCCACCAAATTTTGTAAAGATATTTTCATGTTTCTCATTGTTGAAGGTTATGGTTGCCTATAATAGCATTCAGCCACTTCCTTTGAACTTGGTAGATAATTTTCTCATTTGTAATCATACCACATCTTCTTTTTATATATGATACATTTGTAAGAACAACGGCACATAATTTAAATTAAATTATCACCAATTTACCAGAACAATCTCAAATGGAAAATAACCTGTCACAAATGCATTATGTCAGATACATAAGTAAAGTTAAACTTATGTTGAGGCTCCTGACATGGCTATACTTTCTTGAAATAATGGCTTGCAGATATTCCAATGGTTCCTCAGACTGATAATAATAATTAATATGACTTAGGTCTTGTAAATGCCAGGGCTCTTGGCCATCAAACTTTACTTGATATTTCGAGTACAAAAGGAGTAGGTCCGGTGTCATATGGTATTTTGAACCCCATGGTATATTGACCTCGGGGTCAAAATACCGCTATGGTAAATTGAACCCCCCCATGGTAAATGAACCCCCCCCTGTATGGAAAATTGAACCCCATGAATGACCCTTGTTTTTTTCATCCTAGATGAATATTAGAACATTTTACATTATTCTAAAGCTTATCATAGATTAAAAAATCATTCATACAAGAAGGGGAGGTACATTTTCCATGCTTAATTAAAAGAAATATCTTTGCTTGGTATAAGTGCTCTGAAGTCTTTACCAACAAAATTTCATTCAAAATACTTATTGACACATTATAACTAAACCATATGTAGCTTAAATGCTTTAATTATTTGTAATTATAACATATGTATATATATATATAAGGGTAGTTTTGATTTTCCATGGTAAAAAAAGGGGGAGGGGGTCAAAATACCATGGCAAAGTAAAATTTTATAAATATCTTTTCTAGCAAGTTAAATACATACAAACATCTTATTGAAAAATTCTAATACTACATAAAAGAGTTTTTGGAAATAAAAGGCCTAGAGTAGAAGGTTCAGTATACCGCAGGGGGGTCAAAATACCATTGCAAAGTAAAATTTTCAAAATATCTTTTCCAGCAAGTTAAATACATACAAACTACTTATTTGTGTATTCTAACTATATAAAAGAGTTCGAATTGCCAGAATTTCTGAAATTAAAGGCCTAAAGTAGGGGGTTCAATTACCGCAGGGGGGTCAAAATACCATGGCAAAGTAAAATTTTCAAAATAACTTTTCCAGCAAGTTTAATACATACAAACTGCTTATTTGTGTATTCTAACTACATAAAAAGTTAGAAATGCCAGAACTTTTTAAATTAAAGGTCTAGAGTGAGGGGTTCAATATACCGCAGGGGGGTCAAAATACCATGGCAAAGTAAAATTTTCAAAATATCTTTTCCAACAAGTTAAATACATACAAACTACTTATTGGAGTATTACAACTATGTTAAGGGGTTAGAATAGCTTGAATTTTTGAACTTCAAAGTCTATAGTAGGGGGTTCAGTATACCGCAGGGGGGTCAAAATACCATGGCAAAGTAAAATTTTCAAAATATCTTTTCCAGCAAGTTAAATACATACAAACTACTTATTTGTGTATTCTAACTACATAAAAGAGTTCGAATTGCCAGAATTTCTGAAATTAAAGGCCTAGAGTAGGGGGTTCAATATACTGCAGGGGATCAGAATACCATGGCAAAGTAAAATTTTAAAATTATCTTTTCCAGCAAGTTGAATACATACAAACTACTTATTGGTGAATTGTAACTACATAAAAGAGTAAGAATTGCCAGATTTTGGAAATTAAAGGTCTAGAGTAGGGGTTTCAATATACCGCAGGGGGGGGGGGGTCAAAATACCATGGCAAAGTTAAATTTTCAAAATATCTTTTACAGCAAGTTAAATACATACAAACTACTTATTGGTGTATTCTTACTACATAAAAGAGTAAGAATTGCCAGATTTTTGGAAGTTAAAGGTCTAGAGTAGGGGGTACAATATACTGCAGGGGGGTCAAAATACCATGGCAAAGTAAAATTTTAAAATATCTTTTCCAACAAGTTTAAATACATACAAACTACTTATTGGTGTATTCTAACTACATAAAAGAGTTAGAATTGCCAGAATTTCTGAAATTAAAGCCTAGAGTAGGGGGTTCAATATACTGCAGGGGGGTCAAAATACCATGGCAAAGTAAAATTTTCAAAATATCTTTTCCAACAAGTTTAATACATACAAACTACTTATTGGTGTATTCTAACTACATAAAAGAGTTAGAATAGCCAGAATTTCTGAAATTAAAGGTCTAGAGTAAGGGGTTCAATATACCGCAGGGGGGTCAAAATACCATGGCAAAGTAAAATTTTCAAAATATCTTTTCCAGTATATTAAATACATACAAACTACTTATTGGAGTATTACAACTATGTTAAGGGGTTAGAATAGCTTGAAATTTTGAACTTCAAGGTCTATAGTAGGGGGTTCAATATACCGCAGGAGGGTCAAAATACCATGGCTAAGTAAAATTTTCAAAATATCTTTTCCAGTATATTAAATTAATACAAACTACTTATTGGAGTAATATAACTATGTTAAGGATTTAGAATAGCTTGAATTTTTGAAATTCAAGGTCTATAGTAGGGGGTTCAATAAGATAAGATAAGATAAGATAAATTTTATTTTCCAAATTAGGTCCCCAGGGAGGCATATACACATAACATATATGATTGATACAACATACAGTATTTTACATATAACATAATTTAAAATAAACTATTGAAATAGTCATACAGGTATTATTTGTTAAATAAAAAAGTATTTGAGAGTTGCTACTCCAGAGATGTGGCAAACCCCATTTATTTATTTACTTTTTTTTCTCACTTGATTTTATAATATTTTGCTGAAAATGTATAAATATAAAATATTAAAAAAAAATGATTGTTTAGCTGCAACAGACACCAAGGGACGATGCTCTAGGATTGTGATCTTAAAAGCTCTAACAATCCTCCTCGTATCTGATGCAGAAAAACAAACACAAATGAAAAAAGTTTATGTTTATTCACAGCAAATAACATATACTGCAGTAAACAGGTATTGAGAATAGTGTAGGTTTCCCTACTGCAACAGACACCAAGGGGCGGTACTCAAGGAGCTGTGGTATTTACACAGTCCTCCTCGTGTCTGAAGCAGACAAGAAAGCCACATAATTAACAATTTTTCGAAATAAATTTACATGCAGCAGTGAGAATAGACTTATCTTCTGTGTTCATAAGCCAAATCAGTTTATCTCTTGCGTTAAGAGTTAAAAAGTTGGGGCAACTTTTAGTTATCTCTTGAAATAGATGATTGCGGTCATCATTAAATTTAACACATTGGAATAAAAAATGATATTCATCCTCCACATCTCCGGAGTTACAACGAGTACAAGTTCTGTCATTTAGGAGAGTACCCTGATACCTTCCAGACTCAATTCTTAAGTGGTGTGATGAAATTCTGAGCTTTGTTAAGCTTCGTCTCTGTTCAAAATTCCCAATAATGGAAAGATATTTTTCTCTTCCAAAAACTGATTTAAATGTAACATAAGTTCTAAGTTTACCATCTGAATGCTTTACCAAATCAGTGTTCCACAAGTCTATAAAATATGATTTTAATATTTTTTTCATATTAGCTTTGAAGCTACAACAATGTATTAATTTTTGGTAATGGTGAAGATAGATGATTGATGTCTGGGATCATTTCAAGAATTGACTTCATAGAGCCATACCAAGATGGTTTTTTTGAGTGAGAAAGATTCTGTGATGTTACATAAGCATCTTTAAGAAGAGAAAATTGGGAATCAAGATTTTCCAAGCGATACCAGTAATTTAACATGGATTTAATCACATCATAATATAGTGGGAATCGTCCTAGCTCGGATAAAATTCCAAAATTCATGGATTTTTTATGAACACCTAAAACCAGTTTACAAAATTTTATATGTAGTCGCTCACATTTTAAACTGGAATAGATTTTTTCAAATGGTAAAGTTCCATTTCTGAATCTTGCTGAGAATGGATTAAAAGTTCCCCATATTTCAGACCCATATAGGAGTATTGGTTTTATGGTATGATCAAATACATGTAAGCTGGTACTTATGCTTGGATTAAGTGATAATAAATTCTTGTACAATTTATAATAAGCCTTCAAGGACTTTTTATACAGTTCATTCTGAGCATATGAAAATGACCCTGATGCACTAAAGTGCAAACCAAGATATTTATAATTATTAACACTCTCAATCAACATATTTTCATAAGTAAATTTTTCACAAATGTGTCTGCCTGCTTTGTTGAATATCAGAACCTTTGTTTTGGTGTGATTTACACTTAAACACCAATCTTTACAATATTTTTCTAGGATGTTTAGTCTTGTTTGCAATCCTTTAGCAGATGTTGATAAAAGGACCAAATCATCTGCATATAATAAGCAATTAACTGGTTTCTCATTAAGTATAACAGGGTCTTCACTTTCTTTTAAATACTCTGGCAAGTCATTTATAAATAACTTAAATAGATTGGGACTTAAATTGTCCCCTTGTTTAACTCCAAGTTTTATTTGGAAAAAATCTGTTACTCTGGATTGAATTTTAACACAAGATTTACTTGATTCATACATGTGTTTAATAACATTATAAAATGAAGTACCCACGCCCGCAGATAGTAATTTCAACTTAATACCAGTATGAATGACTGTGTCGAAAGCTTTCTGAAAATCCACAAAGCAGGCATAAACCCTTCCATCCTTTGAATTACAATATTTATCAAAAATACATTTAATAATAAACATGTGATCTGAAGTTCTAGCTTTTTTTGTAAAACCTAATTGACATTCATGAATTAATTTATGTTTCAATAAAAAATCATCAAACCTACTATTTAGAACACTATTAAACACTTTTCCAATGGCACTGGTCACTGTGATTCCTCTATAATTGTTAGGATTTGTAATGTCACTAGATTTGTGAATTGTTGAGATGTAACCATCACTCCAGCACTTGGGATAAATTCCAGAAGAAAGACAAGTGTTAAAAAGTTTTTTAAGAATAGGTAATAGAATTGATTGACCATGTTTTAACATATTGTTTGATATGTTATCCATCCCTGGACTTTTGTTAGGTTTTAGTTTAGCTAAAGCTTTTGATATTTCAGTGTCTTTTATTGAAATATCAAGCTCATTAAAGCATTTTACTGTCTCTAATTTATCTAGCTGTTTTTGTAATTCTTCCAGGCGTGCCTTGAATTTGTCCTGTAAAGTATTCAGATTTTGAAAATGTGAAAACCATGTAGATGAATCAATTGTAGAATAATTTTCATCATGTTTTTTGGTGTCCTTCAAGTCATTTATAAGGTTCCAGTATAGTTTTGGATTGTCTGCGTGTAAATTTTCTAATTGATTAAGCAAGGATTGTTTGTATTGTCTGTATGTTTGTTTCCTTGTTTTATTGTACTGACGATAAAGTTTATAAAAATGATTTTTAACAAGTGGGTCTTTTGGATGCTTTGAGTATATTTTCCCATAATTTAAAAGATGCATTCTCATATTTTTTAGGTCCTTGTTAAACCACTTTTTGTGTTTTTTATGTTTTTTACTGTTTATTTTTGGTCTTTTTAAAGATTTGCATGCAGCTAAGGCAGCAACCATTTGATTTTCTGGGGGGGCTATGGTTTTTTTTTGAAAAAAAAGTTTGTTTCCAGTTTTTGGAGAAAAAAATAATTTGTTTTTGATTCTGAGAAAAAAAAATTGTTTGTTTCACCCTCAGCTGCCACTATATGTAATGCTAAAATTGAAAGAAAAAAATTGTTTTCGACTTGTCGCGAAAAAAATAGATTGTTTTTCGCCGCAGGCGAAAAAAAAAATTTGTACAGAAAAAAAAACCATAGCCCCCCCCAGAAAATCAAATGGTTGCTGCCTAAGTGTATAATATTACTTAGCTCTTGACATATGTCATCAACTGATATTTGTGAGTTGTGTGTTGTCTTATTGTTTAAATTGTGTAATTGGGTTTGAATGTCAGCAGAGCCCAGTGCCATTAGAAAGTTATTAGCCGAATCATCACCCCATTTAAAATTAAGTGACAAGGGGTGTGTATTTTTGTCTTGAAATAGATTTTCTTGCTTATATGTAGCAAGTATTTCCCATTCTAGTTTACAATGAGTATCTGACAATGTTGGTATAAAATCTGAGACCTTAAAATACAAGATTTGGTCCAGGATACTCTCCGACAGAATAACATAATCAACAGTACTAGACCCGTTTGGTGTATGACATGTATATGTACCAAACATATCAATATACCGCAGGGGGTTCAAAATACCATGGCTAAGTAAAATTTTCAAAATATCTTTTCCAGTATATCAAATACATACAAACTACTTATTGGAGTATTATAACTATGTTAAGGAGTTAGAATAGCTTGAATTTTTGAAATTCAAGGTCTATAGTAGGGGGTTCAATATACCGCAGGGGGGTCAAAATACCATGGCAAAGTAAAATTTTCAAAATATCTTTTCCAACAAGTTTAATACATACAAACTACTTATTGGTGTATTCTAACTACATAAAAGAGTTAGAATAGCCAGAATTTCTGAAATTAAAGGTCTAGAGTAAGGGGTTCAATATATCGCAGGGGGGTCAAAATACCATGGCAAAGTAAAATTTTCAAAATATCTTTTCCAGTATATTAAATACATACAAACTACTTATTGGAGTATTACAACTATGTTAAGGGGTTAGAATAGCTTGAATTTTTGAACTTCAAGGTCTATAACAGGGGGTTCAATATACCGCAGGAGGGTCAAAATACCATGGCTCAGTAAAATTTTCAAAATATCTTTTCCAGTATATTAAATTAATACAAACTACTTATTGGAGTAATATAACTATGTTAAGGATTTAGAATAGCTTGAATTTTTGAAATTCAAGGTCTATAGTAGGGGGTTCAATATACCGCAGGGGGTTCAAAATACCATGGCTAAGTAAAATTTTCAAAATATCTTTTCCAGTATATCAAATACATACAAACTTCTTATTGGAGTATTATAACTATGTTAAGGAGTTAGAATAGCTTGAATTTTTGAAATTCAAGGTCTATAGTAGGGGGTTCAATATACCGCAGGGGGGTCAAAATACCATGGGTAAGTAAAATTTTCAAAATAACTTTTCCAGCAAGTTTAATACATACAAACTGCTTATTTGTGTAATCTTACTACATAAAAAAGTTAGAAATGCCAGAACTTTTTAAAATAAAGGTCTAGAGTGAGGGGTTCAATATACCGCAGGGGGGTCAAAATACCATGGCAAAGTAAAAATTTTCAAAATATCTTTTTCAGTTTATTAAATACATACAAACTACTTACTGGAGTATTGTAACTATGTTAAAACACTTTCCTTACTGAATTGTTTTTTTCCGCGACGTTGTGTGACCTGATCAAATTTCCGCGCGCAGTTTGCCTGGCCTGAATTAATACACCTTATCGCTATTTGTCCGCCATTGCTGGAAATCACACAGGTTCCCGTAAAATTTTGACGTCATAAAACAAAATGTCTGACGCCACAATGGAAAAGTGATTGTTGTTGACGTCAAAAGTTCAAGCGGACGGGTCAGCCGGGAATAGCGATAAGGTGTATTTGACGTGTGAATGGGAAAAAAATGACGTTTTAATAAAAACGTGTGTATCTTTGTTGTTTCTCATCAAATCGGTTTCAAACTCGATATTGTTACACTTAAGTATGAAAGGAGTGTTGCAATATAAATAAATTTACATGACAATACCTACTTTTGATTTTTTTAACCTTTTGTGGAAAGAAAATGACGTTTGATTTGAGAAATCTATTTTTTTTGTGACCGGTTTATATTTTTGCCTCCGATCTTCTAAATCAACAATACAAATGGTAATTAACAATTTCGAGTGTTCCTTTATCATAGTTTTATAGAAAAAATAACTCCAGAGTCAAAATTCTAGCTTATTAGTCAGAATAAATACGAATAAAAATGGTTTGACAAATTCCGCGGCGGCCATTTTTTTACCTGTACAATGCAATCACCAGATAGGAAGTTGTGTCCCTGGATAAGTTGGAGTTGTCTTTCTTAGTCCGATGTTTTCTTTGAATTTTTGCATGAATATTGATCTAAATTGACTATTGGGATCTTTTGTGGAATTTTTAATATTTTAATGGAGATATCTAATGATATTTTTTTCTGGTAAAATCAAAACTTTTGAGATTAATATGTGCTTTTTTTTTTAATGTGCAAATATTTTTTTCTGTTTTTTTTTTTGTATCAAACCACTGAGTGCATGGAAATATTAATTAAATGTAAGATGACCTGACACACTTATCCATGTACATTTAACACTTTAATAATGTGTTGATAAATTAAGTGAGACATAATTAAATGTTGAAAGACAATCATGAACTTTTAAAAATAAAATTACTTTAAAAAAGTCAATGATTTATTTTTAAAATTATTTATTATAAGTGTCCTGACTCCATGGGATGCTAGAATTTCCACTGTCTTTGGTTTTGTATTGTTCAATGATGAAAATAATTTAATGTTCCTTATTAAAAAAAAAAAAAAATGAAAATGTCAACTGTAACAACAAATATAAATTATGAATATCCTTTCAACAACTGACTTATCTGTGAAAACCTTTTCAACAAATTATGTGTATATAATATCCTTTCAAATTAAAAATTGTAACAAAGTAACTGTTAATTTAAGAAGTTTAATTTTTGACTGAGTGGGAGACAGTGAAGCAATGGGGTAGGCAAAGTGGTTTTCTACATTCAACACAACCATATTTTCAAACCTTTTTTTCCTGTGTACCTTTAATAGCTACCCTAGCCCAGCATATGTGACACCTTATCTTGTTTCCCAAAGTCTACTGGCAAACAGAGTTAACCTACATGTGTTTGATCTGTCTTGACATGGTAGATTTCACAATATGACATACACCATGTCTGACGCTACCAAAACCCAAAGTTTGATGGCCCATTTCTTTGTTTTAGAAGGCATGAATTGCTTGAATGCATCCCTCCTTTTGTAAGATATCATGAATCGCCACCTATCGTTTGGGGACATGTTGGTCTCTCATTTTTTGTCTGTTAAGGGGGTCTTTAATTTCTGAGTTTGTAAGATACATCATTATTAGTCTCCCATCTTTGCTCACCTCCCTGGTGCGTAGCAGTGAAGTGAAGATACCTTATTATCTGCATAATTTCGTCCATTTCTTTGAAAAATAAGAGACCATGACTTATATTTTTAATAACTATAAACATGATAAAGCCTTCAAGTGTTGGGATTAATAAATTTCAGGATAAAAACAATATATGTACATTGTCAGAAAATATAACATTTTTGTCCTAAATTCTAAAGCTCATACAATTATATTTTATTTTCCGGCAATGTACATATATATTGAATATGAGAATAATTGCCTGTTAAAATAAAAACATAATTGTTATGGCTTTTTTACTCTAATATATGTGTGTGGCTCTGATCTGGCTGCGGTTTAACATCTTAAAATTGAGATGATTATATTCATATTTATATATGATTTATAAAAACATTACCGGTTTTATGTTAATTATCAAATCATTGCAATATTACTTTGCTCTTCATGGGCCCTTTAATTAGAATAAAAATATCTTATCTCTGGAATCAAAATATCCTATCTTTGGAATAAAATGTCTTATCTTATCTAATTATAACTATCAATTATTTGGTTGTCAGATAGAAACATCTGGAAAAAATATCCTTCTTTGGGTCTCATATGTTTTGTGGACCAGTTAGGCAGTTACTTCTAGGATAAATCGGGAAGACCTCTTTCAAATTTCAATATATAAAATTCTTGGTGCCATCAGTCATTGTTGGGGGACATCAGGGGCATTATTTACATCTGTCAGCTGTCATTATTTTCATCTCAAAGTTTGCTGACCCCTTCTCTTTCAACATCACTTCAGGAGTGATCATGAAATCATCACCGATGTCATTTTGAGGTCAATGCATTTCATACCGTTGACCAAGAAGATCTACTTCTAGTTTAAATATGTTAATGAGTAAGACACATGGTATATAAAATTTGTAATATAAATAAAATGATTGACAGCTTCAAGACCTTCAACTAATATTGGAAATTGATCATGTTACAGTTTTATCCAATGAAATGGAAGCTCGCGCAAGCCAGTCACTTTTGCGCTTCGTGTATGATAGTTCTGTGTACTTCATGTAATAGAACCCCTGAATTTGCAGAAAGTAAAGAAAATGTCGGATTTTCCCTGATTTGTTTTTAGTTTTGCGCCCCGTGTATGATTGTAGGCGCAGGTAATTTCATAATGTCATCAAAAATGTCGGATTCCAGCAACAAGGATTAAATAATTATTCTAATGACGGTAAGAATTGTTTTTTTTTTTTTCAATGTATCATACAAATTAATCATATTTTACAGAATTTTCATCTAATTGAAAAATGCTTCTCTTCCGTTATTTTATTAGATTATTTATTAAAACACAAATCAATTGTAATGATAAAATAATATTTTAACAGTGGTGGATCCAGGGACGTAGATAGTGTACGTCCCCTAATCATATTTTTTCACAGATATTTGTAGCCGATATTTATTCCTTTTTGTATAGGTACCCCCCTTTTTAAATCGAATATAAATTGAATTTTCGCAAAGGAAATGATAGTGTTACATTTTATTTTTTTCAAAACTGAAAAAAGAAACATTTAGTAATTGTTTCCAAAATTAAGGGAATTCGTAACAATTCTATGTAGTTTGAAAAAGGTTTCTTGAAATGTGGTACACATAATTTATTGCTTTTTCTTATAAAATGAAAACAAATGAAGATCTTGACCTTTTAGTACGTTTTACAGTTTCCTAAATATTTTAGAGGCGGATACATTTCAAAAAAAAGGTAGAGCTTCAGCCATGGAATAACATGAAAATGAATATGTTATACCATGGCTGAAGCTCCGCCTTTTTTCCTTTGGATTCTAGTCGAGTTGCATATTTAATTAGTAAAGTATGGTACAACACAAATTTGCATATAATATACCATTGTTTTCCCTCACCACACTTTATAAGCAAATTATTTCATAAAAACATCAAAGGAAAATATCCAATTTATGTTACAATATAGTATTAAATAATTTACTGTATATACAGAGAATTGTCTAAATTAATAATTGTTTTTCAGAAAGGATTTGAAAATTTAACCAGTACATCAAAGCAATGCAATTACTCCAATCACTAATTACTTTTCATAACAATTTACTCAACATTTAATAAAATGTAATTAAGAATTTTCACATATTCAATTCAAATTTAATCAAAAAAATATTATACTTGATTGTTTTAATAAAAACAAAGCTTCTGAATGGATGATTCGTATGTTTGTTCTAATAAAATTTTCTCAAAACTAAATTAAAGATTTTCATGTATGACATGGCCAAGGCCCTAGAAAGGTAAGTATTTTTTTAAGTATATTTCAGACATACCGTTTATTATAAGGTATACAAATGTGAAATTGGGTTTTTATATTATTAATAGAGAACAAAACATGGTACTAGAAGAATAAAATAAAATATTTTAATTTCAAAGAAGACAATCTTTCACTTAGTTTATTATATTTCATTTATTTCTTATTTCATTTAAAATGTATTAAATTTACTTAATTTAAGTTACTAAAAAATCTGAAATAAAAGTAATAAAAGGAAACTCAAATAATATTCTTCTAAAATTAGTATTTACATTTTTTTTTATTGCTACTTTTCTTTATTTTCATACTTTGAATAAGTTCTAATAGTGAAATGTTCAGTACCAATGATATAATTTAAAAGTGATAATGAGTTAATTAGTTCCAATAAACAAAATAATCATTACCTCACACTTCTGTTATATTGTTAATTCGGTTGTTGTTTACTGACACGTGCTCATTACATAATTAATCATTAAGAGATAATAATAAGCTCACATATATTCTTCTTCGTAATAAAAATTAACCAATAGATAATTAAGATAATTAAAATACACACTATAGCTCAGATTTAAATAACAAGATTAATTAAATTTAAGGGGAAAAAAAAACTCACAAAATTTTTATAATATGAATACATGATATAGGCTAACACCTAAATAATGAAAAATTTAAAACATTTACTTGAAATGTTTTTATATAAGGTAATCTGGCGCAATACCCGCAAGGACTATGACAGATAAGCCCGTGCCTTGTGCAGGATAATTTAATAGTTATAAATTTTTTACAATAAATTCTAAATAAAGTATTTTCGCGGACTATGACAGATAACCCCATGCCTTGTGCAGGATATCTTAGTAGTTGTAATTTTATAGTTTTAAAGGGGCTTGGTTAACATCCATTTCTAAATTAAAAATATAATAATGTGATAAAGATAATATTTTTTTTAATAACTAAAATTAGAACAAAAACTAATTTAAACAGTTTACTATTCCATATTTTATTTTAAAAAGGCCCATCCTCACATTGTTCATTGCCTTGACGTGGCGTGAGGGCTCCACTTTGGTGGTCTAAGATGAACACGTTGAGGGATTGTATGCAATCTTTCTTTTATTCATTATTCATTCCATACGATTTCCTTGGTCGCCATCCTGGAAGTACACACCGATAACCATAAATTTATAATGATCAATATTAACTTACCTGCAACTTTTAAATCATTTTTATACGAGCGCAAATTTTGAAAAAATTTTCGTCGTATATTGCTATCACGTTGGCGTCGTCGTCGTCGTCGTCGTCGTCGTCGTCGTCCGGCGTCCGAATACTTTTAGTTTTCGCACTCTAACTTTAGTAAAAGTGAATAGAAATCTATGAAATTTTAACACAAGGTTTATGACCATAAAAGGAAGGTTGGTATTGATTTTGGGAGTTTTGGTCCCAACATTTTAGGAATAAGGGGCCAAAAAGGGCCCAAATAAGCATTTTCTTGGTTTTCGCACCATAACTTTAGTTTAAGTTAATAGAAATCTATGAAATTTTGACACAAGGTTTATGACCACAAAAGAAAGATTGGGATTGATTTTGGGAGTTTTGGTTTCAATAGTTTAGGAATAAGGGGCCAATAAAGGGCCCAAATAAGCATTTTTCTTGGTTTTTGCACAATAACCTTAGGTTAAGTAAATGGAAATCTATGAAATTTAAACACAATGTTTATGACCACAAAGGAAGGTTGGTATTTATTTTGGGAGTTTAGGACCCAACAGATTAGGAATTAGGGGCCAAAAAGGGACCCAAATAAGCATTTTTCTTGGTTTTCGCACTATAATGTTAGTATAAGTAAATACAAATCTATGAAATTTAAACACAAGGCTTATGACCATAAAAGGAAGGTTGGTATTGATTTTGGGAGTTTTGGTCCCAACAGTTTAGGAAAAAGGGGCCCAAAGGGTCCAAAATTAAACTTTGTTTGATTTCATCAAAATTGAATAATTGGGGTTCTTTGATATGCCGAATCTAACTGTATATGTAGATTCTCAACTTTTGGTCCCATTTTCAAATTGGTCTACATTAAGGTCCAAAGGGTCCAAAATTAAACTTAGTTTGATTTTGACAAAAAATGAATCGGTTGGGTTCTTTGATATGTTGAATCTAAAAATGTACTTAGATTCTTGATTATTGAAGTTTTTTTGGTCCAGTTTTCAAATTGGTCTACATTAAGGTCCAAAGGGTCCAAAATTAAACTTTGTTTGATTTCATCAAAAATTGAATCCTTGGGGTTCTTTGATATGCCAAATCTAACTGTGTATGTAGATTCTTCATTTTTGGTCCTGTTTTCAAATTTCAAATTCTACATTAAAGTCCAAAGGGTCCAAAATTAAACTAAGTTTGATTTTAACAAAAATTGAATTCTTGGGCCTCTTTGATATGCTGAATCTAAACATGTACTTAGATTTTTGATTATGGGCCCAGTTTTCAAGTTGGTCCAAATCAGGATCTAAAATTATTATATTAAGTATTGTGCAATAGCAAGTCTTTTCAATTGCACAGTATTGTGCAATGGCAAGAAATATCTAATTGCACAATATTGTGAAATAGCAATTTTTTTTTTAATTAGAGTTATCTTTCTTTGTCCAGAATAGTAAGCAAGAAATATCCTATTTGTGCAATAGCAAGAATTTTTTTTAATTGGAGTTATCTTTCTTTGTCCAGAATCAACTTAAATCTTTGTTATATACAATATACAATGTATATACACTTTTTACTACCAACTGATAAATTTAAATAATCTTTACCATTCAGTGATAACAAGCAGTGATAACAAGTAGTTATAATTGTTAGGATTTGTAATGTCACTAGATTTGTGAATTGTTGAGATGTAACCATCACTCCAGCACTTGGGATAAATTCCAGAAGAAAGACAAGTGTTAAAAAGTTTTTTAAGAATAGGTAATAGAATTGATTGACCATGTTTTAACATATTGTTTGATATGTTATCCATCCCTGGACTTTTGTTAGGTTTTAGTTTAGCTAAAGCTTTTGATATTTCAGTGTCTTTTATTGAAATATCAAGCTCATTAAAGCATTTTACTGTCTCTAATTTATCTAGCTGTTTTTGTAATTCTTCCAGGCGTGCCTTGAATTTGTCCTGTAAAGTATTCAGATTTTGAAAATGTGAAAACCATGTAGATGAATCAATTGTAGAATAATTTTCATCATGTTTTTTGGTGTCCTTCAAGTCATTTATAAGGTTCCAGTATAGTTTTGGATTGTCTGCGTGTAAATTTTCTAATTGATTAAGCAAGGATTGTTTGTATTGTCTGTATGTTTGTTTCCTTGTTTTATTGTACTGACGATAAAGTTTATAAAAATGATTTTTAACAAGTGGGTCTTTTGGATGCTTTGAGTATATTTTCCCATAATTTAAAAGATGCATTCTCATTATTTTTTAGGTCCTTGTTAAACCACTTTTTGTGTTTTTTATGTTTTTTACTGTTTATTTTTGGTCTTTTTAAAGATTTGCATGCAGCTAAGGCAGCAACCATTTGATTTTCTGGGGGGGCTATGGTTTTTTTTTGAAAAAAAAGTTTGTTTCCAGTTTTTGGAGAAAAAAATAATTTGTTTTTGATTCTGAGAAAAAAAAAATTGTTTGTTTCACCCTCAGCTGCCACTATATGTAATGCTAAAATTGAAAGAAAAAAATTGTTTTCGACTTGTCGCGAAAAAAATAGATTGTTTTTCGCCGCAGGCGAAAAAAAAAATTTGTACAGAAAAAAAAACCATAGCCCCCCCAGAAAATCAAATGGTTGCTGCCTAAGTGTATAATATTACTTAGCTCTTGACATGTGTCATCAACTGATATTTGTGAGTTGTGTGTTGTCTTATTGTTTAAATTGTGTAATTGGGTTTGAATGTCAGCAGAGCCCAGTGCCATTAGAAAGTTATTAGCCGAATCATCACCCCATTTAAAATTAAGTGACAAGGGGTGTGTATTTTTGTCTTGAAATAGATTTTCTTGCTTATATGTAGCAAGTATTTCCCATTCTAGTTTACAATGAGTATCTGACAATGTTGGTATAAAATCTGAGACCTTAAAATACAAGATTTGGTCCAGGATACTCTCCGACAGAATAACATAATCAACAGTACTAGACCCGTTTGGTGTATGACATGTATATGTACCAAACATATCAATATACCGCAGGGGGTTCAAAATACCATGGCTAAGTAAAATTTTCAAAATATCTTTTCCAGTATATCAAATACATACAAACTACTTATTGGAGTATTATAACTATGTTAAGGAGTTAGAATAGCTTGAATTTTTGAAATTCAAGGTCTATAGTAGGGGGTTCAATATACCGCAGGGGGGTCAAAATACCATGGCAAAGTAAAATTTTCAAAATATCTTTTCCAACAAGTTTAATACATACAAACTACTTATTGGTGTATTCTAACTACATAAAAGAGTTAGAATAGCCAGAATTTCTGAAATTAAAGGTCTAGAGTAAGGGGTTCAATATATCGCAGGGGGGTCAAAATACCATGGCAAAGTAAAATTTTCAAAATATCTTTTCCAGTATATTAAATACATACAAACTACTTATTGGAGTATTACAACTATGTTAAGGGGTTAGAATAGCTTGAATTTTTGAACTTCAAGGTCTATAACAGGGGGTTCAATATACCGCAGGAGGGTCAAAATACCATGGCTCAGTAAAATTTTCAAAATATCTTTTCCAGTATATTAAATTAATACAAACTACTTATTGGAGTAATATAACTATGTTAAGGATTTAGAATAGCTTGAATTTTTGAAATTCAAGGTCTATAGTAGGGGGTTCAATATACCGCAGGGGGTTCAAAATACCATGGCTAAGTAAAATTTTCAAAATATCTTTTCCAGTATATCAAATACATACAAACTTCTTATTGGAGTATTATAACTATGTTAAGGAGTTAGAATAGCTTGAATTTTTGAAATTCAAGGTCTATAGTAGGGGGTTCAATATACCGCAGGGGGGTCAAAATACCATGGGTAAGTAAAATTTTCAAAATAACTTTTCCAGCAAGTTTAATACATACAAACTGCTTATTTGTGTAATCTTACTACATAAAAAAGTTAGAAATGCCAGAACTTTTTAAAATAAAGGTCTAGAGTGAGGGGTTCAATATACCGCAGGGGGGTCAAAATACCATGGCAAAGTAAAAATTTTCAAAATATCTTTTTCAGTTTATTAAATACATACAAACTACTTACTGGAGTATTGTAACTATGTTAAAACACTTTCCTTACTGAATTGTTTTTTTCCGCGACGTTGTGTGACCTGATCAAATTTCCGCGCGCAGTTTGCCTGGCCTGAATTAATACACCTTATCGCTATTTGTCCGCCATTGCTGGAAATCACACAGGTTCCCGTAAAATTTTGACGTCATAAAACAAAATGTCTGACGCCACAATGGAAAAGTGATTGTTGTTGACGTCAAAAGTTCAAGCGGACGGGTCAGCCGGGAATAGCGATAAGGTGTATTTGACGTGTGAATGGGAAAAAAATGACGTTTTAATAAAAACGTGTGTATCTTTGTTGTTTCTCATCAAATCGGTTTCAAACTCGATATTGTTACACTTAAGTATGAAAGGAGTGTTGCAATATAAATAAATTTACATGACAATACCTACTTTTGATTTTTTTAACCTTTTGTGGAAAGAAAATGACGTTTGATTTGAGAAATCTATTTTTTTTGTGACCGGTTTATATTTTTGCCTCCGATCTTCTAAATCAACAATACAAATGGTAATTAACAATTTCGAGTGTTCCTTTATCATAGTTTTATAGAAAAAATAACTCCAGAGTCAAAATTCTAGCTTATTAGTCAGAATAAATACGAATAAAAATGGTTTGACAAATTCCGCGGCGGCCATTTTTTTACCTGTACAATGCAATCACCAGATAGGAAGTTGTGTCCCTGGATAAGTTGGAGTTGTCTTTCTTAGTCCGATGTTTTCTTTGAATTTTTGCATGAATATTGATCTAAATTGACTATTGGGATCTTTTGTGGAATTTTTAATATTTTAATGGAGATATCTAATGATATTTTTTTCTGGTAAAATCAAAACTTTTGAGATTAATATGTGCTTTTTTTTTTAATGTGCAAATATTTTTTTCTGTTTTTTTTTTTGTATCAAACCACTGAGTGCATGGAAATATTAATTAAATGTAAGATGACCTGACACACTTATCCATGTACATTTAACACTTTAATAATGTGTTGATAAATTAAGTGAGACATAATTAAATGTTGAAAGACAATCATGAACTTTTAAAAATAAATTACTTTAAAAAAGTCAATGATTTATTTTTAAAATTATTTATTATAAGTGTCCTGACTCCATGGGATGCTAGAATTTCCACTGTCTTTGGTTTTGTATTGTTCAATGATGAAAATAATTTAATGTTCCTTATTAAAAAAAAAAAAAATGAAAATGTCAACTGTAACAACAAATATAAATTATGAATATCCTTTCAACAACTGACTTATCTGTGAAAACCTTTTCAACAAATTATGTGTATATAATATCCTTTCAAATTAAAAATTGTAACAAAGTAACTGTTAATTTAAGAAGTTTAATTTTTGACTGAGTGGGAGACAGTGAAGCAATGGGGTAGGCAAAGTGGTTTTCTACATTCAACACAACCATATTTTCAAACCTTTTTTTCCTGTGTACCTTTAATAGCTACCCTAGCCCAGCATATGTGACACCTTATCTTGTTTCCCAAAGTCTACTGGCAAACAGAGTTAACCTACATGTGTTTGATCTGTCTTGACATGGTAGATTTCACAATATGACATACACCATGTCTGACGCTACCAAAACCCAAAGTTTGATGGCCCATTTCTTTGTTTTAGAAGGCATGAATTGCTTGAATGCATCCCTCCTTTTGTAAGATATCATGAATCGCCACCTATCGTTTGGGGACATGTTGGTCTCTCATTTTTTGTCTGTTAAGGGGGTCTTTAATTTCTGAGTTTGTAAGATACATCATTATTAGTCTCCCATCTTTGCTCACCTCCCTGGTGCGTAGCAGTGAAGTGAAGATACCTTATTATCTGCATAATTTCGTCCATTTCTTTGAAAAATAAGAGACCATGACTTATATTTTTAATAACTATAAACATGATAAAGCCTTCAAGTGTTGGGATTAATAAATTTCAGGATAAAAACAATATATGTACATTGTCAGAAAATATAACATTTTTGTCCTAAATTCTAAAGCTCATACAATTATATTTTATTTTCCGGCAATGTACATATATATTGAATATGAGAATAATTGCCTGTTAAAATAAAAACATAATTGTTATGGCTTTTTTACTCTAATATATGTGTGTGGCTCTGATCTGGCTGCGGTTTAACATCTTAAAATTGAGATGATTATATTCATATTTATATATGATTATAAAAACATTACCGGTTTTATGTTAATTATCAAATCATTGCAATATTACTTTGCTCTTCATGGGCCCTTTAATTAGAATAAAAATATCTTATCTCTGGAATCAAAATATCCTATCTTTGGAATAAAATGTCTTATCTTATCTAATTATAACTATCAATTATTTGGTTGTCAGATAGAAACATCTGGAAAAAATATCCTTCTTTGGGTCTCATATGTTTTGTGGACCAGTTAGGCAGTTACTTCTAGGATAAATCGGGAAGACCTCTTTCAAATTTCAATATATAAAATTCTTGGTGCCATCAGTCATTGTTGGGGGACATCAGGGGCATTATTTACATCTGTCAGCTGTCATTATTTTCATCTCAAAGTTTGCTGACCCCTTCTCTTTCAACATCACTTCAGGAGTGATCATGAAATCATCACCGATGTCATTTTGAGGTCAATGCATTTCATACCGTTGACCAAGAAGATCTACTTCTAGTTTAAATATGTTAATGAGTAAGACACATGGTATATAAAATTTGTAATATAAATAAAATGATTGACAGCTTCAAGACCTTCAACTAATATTGGAAATTGATCATGTTACAGTTTTATCCAATGAAATGGAAGCTCGCGCAAGCCAGTCACTTTTGCGCTTCGTGTATGATAGTTCTGTGTACTTCATGTAATAGAACCCCTGAATTTGCAGAAAGTAAAGAAAATGTCGGATTTTCCCTGATTTGTTTTTAGTTTTGCGCCCCGTGTATGATTGTAGGCGCAGGTAATTTCATAATGTCATCAAAAATGTCGGATTCCAGCAACAAGGATTAAATAATTATTCTAATGACGGTAAGAATTGTTTTTTTTTTTTTCAATGTATCATACAAATTAATCATATTTTACAGAATTTTCATCTAATTGAAAAATGCTTCTCTTCCGTTATTTTATTAGATTATTTATTAAAACACAAATCAATTGTAATGATAAAATAATATTTTAACAGTGGTGGATCCAGGGACGTAGATAGTGTACGTCCCCTAATCATATTTTTTCACAGATATTTGTAGCCGATATTTATTCCTTTTTGTATAGGTACCCCCCTTTTTAAATCGAATATAAATTGAATTTTCGCAAAGGAAATGATAGTGTTACATTTTATTTTTTTCAAAACTGAAAAAAGAAACATTTAGTAATTGTTTCCAAAATTAAGGGAATTCGTAACAATTCTATGTAGTTTGAAAAAGGTTTCTTGAAATGTGGTACACATAATTTATTGCTTTTTCTTATAAAATGAAAACAAATGAAGATCTTGACCTTTTAGTACGTTTTACAGTTTCCTAAATATTTTAGAGGCGGATACATTTCAAAAAAAAGGTAGAGCTTCAGCCATGGAATAACATGAAAATGAATATGTTATACCATGGCTGAAGCTCCGCCTTTTTTCCTTTGGATTCTAGTCGAGTTGCATATTTAATTAGTAAAGTATGGTACAACACAAATTTGCATATAATATACCATTGTTTTCCCTCACCACACTTTATAAGCAAATTATTTCATAAAAACATCAAAGGAAAATATCCAATTTATGTTACAATATAGTATTAAATAATTTACTGTATATACAGAGAATTGTCTAAATTAATAATTGTTTTTCAGAAAGGATTTGAAAATTTAACCAGTACATCAAAGCAATGCAATTACTCCAATCACTAATTACTTTTCATAACAATTTACTCAACATTTAATAAAATGTAATTAAGAATTTTCACATATTCAATTCAAATTTAATCAAAAAAATATTATACTTGATTGTTTTAATAAAAACAAAGCTTCTGAATGGATGATTCGTATGTTTGTTCTAATAAAATTTTCTCAAAACTAAATTAAAGATTTTCATGTATGACATGGCCAAGGCCCTAGAAAGGTAAGTATTTTTTTAAGTATATTTCAGACATACCGTTTATTATAAGGTATACAAATGTGAAATTGGGTTTTTATATTATTAATAGAGAACAAAACATGGTACTAGAAGAATAAAATAAAATATTTTAATTTCAAAGAAGACAATCTTTCACTTAGTTTATTATATTTCATTTATTTCTTATTTCATTTAAAATGTATTAAATTTACTTAATTTAAGTTACTAAAAAATCTGAAATAAAAGTAATAAAAGGAAACTCAAATAATATTCTTCTAAAATTAGTATTTACATTTTTTTTTATTGCTACTTTTCTTTATTTTCATACTTTGAATAAGTTCTAATAGTGAAATGTTCAGTACCAATGATATAATTTAAAAGTGATAATGAGTTAATTAGTTCCAATAAACAAAATAATCATTACCTCACACTTCTGTTATATTGTTAATTCGGTTGTTGTTTACTGACACGTGCTCATTACATAATTAATCATTAAGAGATAATAATAAGCTCACATATATTCTTCTTCGTAATAAAAATTAACCAATAGATAATTAAGATAATTAAAATACACACTATAGCTCAGATTTAAATAACAAGATTAATTAAATTTAAGGGGAAAAAAAAACTCACAAAATTTTTATAATATGAATACATGATATAGGCTAACACCTAAATAATGAAAAATTTAAAACATTTACTTGAAATGTTTTTATATAAGGTAATCTGGCGCAATACCCGCAAGGACTATGACAGATAAGCCCGTGCCTTGTGCAGGATAATTTAATAGTTATAAATTTTTTACAATAAATTCTAAATAAAGTATTTTCGCGGACTATGACAGATAACCCCATGCCTTGTGCAGGATATCTTAGTAGTTGTAATTTTATAGTTTTAAAGGGGCTTGGTTAACATCCATTTCTAAATTAAAAATATAATAATGTGATAAAGATAATATTTTTTTTAATAACTAAAATTAGAACAAAAACTAATTTAAACAGTTTACTATTCCATATTTTATTTTAAAAAGGCCCATCCTCACATTGTTCATTGCCTTGACGTGGCGTGAGGGCTCCACTTTGGTGGTCTAAGATGAACACGTTGAGGGATTGTATGCAATCTTTCTTTTATTCATTATTCATTCCATACGATTTCCTTGGTCGCCATCCTGGAAGTACACACCGATAACCATAAATTTATAATGATCAATATTAACTTACCTGCAACTTTTAAATCATTTTTATACGAGCGCAAATTTTGAAAAAATTTTCGTCGTATATTGCTATCACGTTGGCGTCGTCGTCGTCGTCGTCGTCGTCGTCGTCGTCCGGCGTCCGAATACTTTTAGTTTTCGCACTCTAACTTTAGTAAAAGTGAATAGAAATCTATGAAATTTTAACACAAGGTTTATGACCATAAAAGGAAGGTTGGTATTGATTTTGGGAGTTTTGGTCCCAACATTTTAGGAATAAGGGGCCAAAAAGGGCCCAAATAAGCATTTTCTTGGTTTTCGCACCATAACTTTAGTTTAAGTTAATAGAAATCTATGAAATTTTGACACAAGGTTTATGACCACAAAAGAAAGATTGGGATTGATTTTGGGAGTTTTGGTTTCAATAGTTTAGGAATAAGGGGCCAATAAAGGGCCCAAATAAGCATTTTTCTTGGTTTTTGCACAATAACCTTAGGTTAAGTAAATGGAAATCTATGAAATTTAAACACAATGTTTATGACCACAAAGGAAGGTTGGTATTTATTTTGGGAGTTTAGGACCCAACAGATTAGGAATTAGGGGCCAAAAAGGGACCCAAATAAGCATTTTTCTTGGTTTTCGCACTATAATGTTAGTATAAGTAAATACAAATCTATGAAATTTAAACACAAGGCTTATGACCATAAAAGGAAGGTTGGTATTGATTTTGGGAGTTTTGGTCCCAACAGTTTAGGAAAAAGGGGCCCAAAGGGTCCAAAATTAAACTTTGTTTGATTTCATCAAAATTGAATAATTGGGGTTCTTTGATATGCCGAATCTAACTGTATATGTAGATTCTCAACTTTTGGTCCCATTTTCAAATTGGTCTACATTAAGGTCCAAAGGGTCCAAAATTAAACTTAGTTTGATTTTGACAAAAAATGAATCGGTTGGGTTCTTTGATATGTTGAATCTAAAAATGTACTTAGATTCTTGATTATTGAAGTTTTTTTGGTCCAGTTTTCAAATTGGTCTACATTAAGGTCCAAAGGGTCCAAAATTAAACTTTGTTTGATTTCATCAAAAATTGAATCCTTGGGGTTCTTTGATATGCCAAATCTAACTGTGTATGTAGATTCTTCATTTTTGGTCCTGTTTTCAAATTTCAAATTCTACATTAAAGTCCAAAGGGTCCAAAATTAAACTAAGTTTGATTTTAACAAAAATTGAATTCTTGGGCCTCTTTGATATGCTGAATCTAAACATGTACTTAGATTTTTGATTATGGGCCCAGTTTTCAAGTTGGTCCAAATCAGGATCTAAAATTATTATATTAAGTATTGTGCAATAGCAAGTCTTTTCAATTGCACAGTATTGTGCAATGGCAAGAAATATCTAATTGCACAATATTGTGAAATAGCAATTTTTTTTTTAATTAGAGTTATCTTTCTTTGTCCAGAATAGTAAGCAAGAAATATCCTATTTGTGCAATAGCAAGAATTTTTTTTAATTGGAGTTATCTTTCTTTGTCCAGAATCAACTTAAATCTTTGTTATATACAATATACAATGTATATACACTTTTTACTACCAACTGATAAATTTAAATAATCTTTACCATTCAGTGATAACAAGCAGTTTTTTTACATCTTAATATTTTATGATGTATTTAAATGAGTAGTTATTGTTGCAAACTCCATTAGAAATTTGAATTGATATCAGTTTTGAAAAAGGGAAACGGGGATGTGAAAAAAAAGGGGGGGGGGGGGGGTAAATTTTTCTCATTTCAGATTTCATAAATAAAAAGAAAATTTCTTCAAACATTTTTTTGAGAGGATTAATATTCAACAGCATAGTGATTTGCTCAAAGGCAAAAAAAAACCTTTTAAGTTCATTAGACCACATTCATTCTGTGTCAGAAACCTATGCTGTGTCAACTATTTAATTTTAGATTTAAAAAGTTTGAAGAAGAAATCTTTAATTGATTTGTAAAATCTTGGCATTTGTTTTGTGTAAAAAAAAAACATGTAATGTCAAAAATTTGATCACAATCCAAATTCAGAGCTGTATCATGCTTGAATGTTTTGTCCATACTTGCCCCAACTGTTCAGGGTTCGACCTCTGCGGTCGTATAAAGCTGCGCCCTGCGGAGCACCTGGTTTATTGTTTTTAGGTTATAAAATACACTTCTATTATAATTTTATTCAATAATATATCTTTAAAAGTCACTCAAATGTGTTAATATTGATATTTGAAGAGTTATTCGGTCTTTACATGTGTTATTCGGATAATAACAGTGTTATTCGGTCATTCGTGTTACCCCCTTGTTCGGCCTGGCTACGGGGATGCCTCAACACATTGTTCGGCCTGGCTACGGGGATGCCTCAACGCATTGTTCGCCTTGAAAGGGTTATTAAATTAATTAAGGAGTTAGAATAGCTTGAATTTTGAAATTCAAGGTCTATAGTAGGGGTTTCAATAAGCCGCAGGGGGGTCAAAATACCATGGTTAAGTAAAATTTTCAAAATATCTTTTCCAGTTTATTTAATACATACAAACTACTTATTGAAGTATTAGAACTATGTAAGGGAGTTCAAACAGCTTGAATTTTTGAAATTCAAGGTCTATAGTAGGGGTTCAATATACCGCAGGGGGGTCAAAATACCATGGCAAAGTAAAATTTTCAAAATATCTTTTCAAGCAAGTTTAATAGATACAAACTACTTACTGGAGTATTGTAACTATGTTAAGGAGTTAGAATAGCTTGAATTTTTGAAATTCAAGGTCTATAGTAGGGGTTTCAATATACCACAGGGGGTTCAAAATACCATGGCTAAGTAAAATTTTCAAAATATCTTTTCCAGTTTATTTAATACATACAAACTACTTATTGAAGTATTATAACTATGTTAAGGAGTTAGAATAGCTTGAATTTTTGAAATTCAAGGTCTATAGTAGGGGGTTCAATATACCGCAGGGGGGTCCAAATACCATGGCAAAGTAAAATTTTCCCCTACTATAGACCTTGAATTTCAAAAATTCAAGCTATTCTATATCCTTAACATAGTTATATTACTCCAATAAGTAGTTTGTATGTATTTAATATACTGGAAAAGATATTTTGAAAATTTTACTTAGCCATGGTATTTTGACCCCCCTGCGGTATATTGAACCCCCTACTATAGACCTTGAATTTCAAAAATTCAAGCTATTCTAAATCCTTAACATAGTTATATTACTCCAATTAGTAGTTTGTATGTATTTAATATACTGGAAAAGATATTTTGAAAATTTTACTTAGCCATGGTATTTTGACCCCCCTGCGGTAAATTGAACCCCACAATAGACCTTGAATTTCAAAAATTCAAGCTATTCTAAATCCTTAACATAGTTATATTACTCCAATTAGTAGTTTGTATGTATTTAATATACTGGAAAAGATATTTTGAAAATTTTACTTAGCCATGGTATTTTGACCCCCCTGCGGTATATTGAACCCCCTACTATAGACCTAGAATTTCAAAAATTCAAGCTATTCTAACTCTTTAACATAGTTGTAATACTCCAATAAGAAGTTTGTATGTATTTAATATACTGGAAAAGATATTTTGAAAATTTTACTTAGCCATGGTATGTTGAACCCCCTGCGGTATATTGAACCCCCTACTATAGACCTTGAATTTCAAAAATTCAAGCTATTCTAACTCCTTAACATAGTTATAATACTCCAATAAGTAGTTTGTATGTATTTAATATACTGGAAAAGATATTTTGAAAATTTTACTTAGCCATGGTATTTTGACCCCCCGCGGTATATATGAACCCCTACATAGACCTTGAATTTCAAAAATTCAAGCTATTCTAACTCCTTAACATAGTTATATATACTCCAATAAGTAGTTTGTATGTATTTATATATACTGGAAAAGATATTTTGAAAATTTTACTTAGCCATGGTATTTTGAACCCCCTGCGGTATATTGAACCCCCTACTATAGACCTTGAATTTCAAAAATTCAAGCTATTCTAATCCTTAACATAGTTATAATACTCCAATAAGTAGTTTGTATGTATTTAAATATACTGGAAAAGATATTTTGAAAATTTTACTTAGCCATGGTATTTTGAACCCCCTGGGTATATTGAACCCCCTACTATAGACCTTGAATTTCAAAAATTCAAGCTATTCTAACATCCTTAACATAGTTATATTACTCCAATAAGTAGTTTGTATGTATTTAATATACTGGAAAAGATATTTTGAAAATTTTACTTAGCCATGGTATTTTGACCCCCCTGCGGTATATTGAAACCCCCTACTATAGACCTTGAATTTCAAAATTCAAGCTATTCTAACTCCTTAACATAGTTATAATACTCCAATAAGTAGTTTGTATGTATTTAATATACTGGAAAAGATAAAAATATTTTAACATTTTTCCCCTCTAGCATGGTATATTGAACCCCCTAGCGAATTAAATTCAACTATCTACTACCTAACTTTGAATATTCAAAATAGTTGTATTCAAGCTATTCTAACTCCTTAACATAGTTTATAATACTCCAATAAGTAGTTTGTATGTATTTGATATACTGGAAAAGATATTTTGAAAATTTTACTTAGCCATGGTATTTTGAACCCCCTGCGTGTATATTGAACCCCCTACTATAGACCTTGAATTTCAAAAATTCAAGCTATTCTAACTCCTTAACATAGTTATAATACTCCAATAAGTAGTTTGTATGTATTTAATATACTGGAAAAGATATTTGAAAATTTTACTTAGCCATGGTATTTTGAACCCCCTGCGGTTTATATTGAACCCCCTACTTATAGACCTTGAATTTCAAAAATTCAAGCTATTCTAACTCCTTAACATAGTTATAATACTCCAATAAGTAGTTTGTATGTATTTAATAACTGGAAAAGATATTTGAAAATTTTACTTAGCCATGGTATTTTGAACCCCCTGCGGTATATTGAACCCCCTACTATAGACCTTGAATTTCAAAAATTCAAGCTATTCTAACTCCTTAACATAGTTATAATACTCAATAAGTAGTTTGTATGTATTTATAATACTGGAAAAGATATTTTGAAAATTTTACTTAGCCATGGTATTTTGAACCCCCTGCGGTATATTGAACCCCCTACTATAGACCTTGAATTTCAAAAATTCAAGCTATTCTAACTCCTTAACATAGTTATAATACTTCAATAAGTAGTTTGTATGTATTTAATAAACTGGAAAAGATATTTTGAAAATTTTACTTAGCCATGGTATTTTGAACCCCCTGCGGTATATTGAACCCCCTACATATAGACCTTGAATTTCAAAATTCAAGCTATTCTAACTCCTTAACATAGTTATAATACTCCAATAAGTAGTTTGTATGTATTTAATATACTGGAAAAGATATTTTGAAAATTTTACTTAGCCATGGTATTTTGAACCCCTGCGGTATATTGAACCCCTACTATAGACCTTGAATTTCAAAAATTCAAGCTATTCTAATCCTTAACATAGTTATAATACTCAATAAGTAGTTTGTATGTATTTAATAAACTGGAAAAGATATTTTGAAAATTTTACTTAGCCATGGTATTTTGAACCCCCTGCGGTATATTGAACCCCTACTATAGACCTTGAATTTCAAAAATTCAAGCTATTCTAACTCCTTAACATAGTTATAATACTCCAATAAGTAGTTGTATGTATTTAATATACTGGAAAAGATATTTTGAAAATTTTACTTAGCCATGGTATTTTGACCCCCTGCGGTATATTGAACCCCCTACTATAGACCTTGAATTTCAAAAATTCAAGCTATTCTAACTCCTTAACATAGTTATAATACTTCAATAAGTAGTTTGTATGTATTTGATATAACTGGAAAAGATATTTTGAAAATTTTACTTAGCCATGGTATTTTGAACCCCCTGCCGTATATTGAACCCCTACTATAGACCTTGAATTTCAAAAATTCAAGCTATTCTAACTCCTTAACATAGTTATAATACTCAATAAGTAGTTTGTATGTATTTAATAACTGGAAAAGATATTTTGAAAATTTTACTTAGCCATGGTATTTTGAACCCCCTGCGTATATTGAACCCCCTACTATAGACCTTGAATTTCAAAAATTCAAGCTATTCTAACTCCTTAACATAGTTATAATACTTCAATAAGTAGTTTGTATGTATTAAATAAACTGGAAAAGATATTTTGAAAATTTTACTTAGCCATGGTATTTTGACCCCCTGCGGTATATTGAACCCCCTACTATAGACCTTGAATTTCAAAATTCAAGCTATTCTAACTCCTTAACATAGTTATAATTACTCAATAAGTAGTTTGTATGTATTTGATATACTGGAAAAGATATTTTGAAAATTTTACTTAGCCATGGTATTTTGATCCCCTGCGGTATATTGAACCCCCTACTATAGACCTTGAATTTCAAAAATTCAAGCTATTCTAACTCCTTAACATAGTTGTAATACTCCAATAAGTAGTTTGTATGTATTTAGATAATACTGGAAAAGATATTTTGAAAATTTTACTTAGCCATGGTATTTTGAACCCCCTGCGGTATATTGAACCCCTACTATAGACCTTGAATTTCAAAAATTCAAGCTATTCTAACTCCTTAACATAGTTATAATACTTCAATAAGTAGTTTGTATGTATTTAATAAACTGGAAAAGATATTTTGAAAATTTTACTTAGCCATGGTATTTTGAACCCCCTGCGGTATATTGAACCCCCTACTTTAGACCTTGAATTTCAAAAATTCAAGCTATTCTAAATCCTTAACATAGTTATATTACTCCAATAAGTAGTTTGTATGTATTTAATATACTGGAAAAGATATTTTGAAAATTTTACTTACCCATGGTATTTTGACCCTCCTGCGGTATATTGAGCCCCCTACTATAGACCTTGAATTTCAAAAATTCAAGCTATTCTAACTCCTTAACATAGTTGTAATACTCCAATAAGTAGTTTGTATGTATTTGATATACTGGAAAAGATATTTTGAAAATTTTACTTAGCCATGGTATTTTGACCCTCTGCGGTATATTGAACCCCCTACTATAGACCTTGAATTTCAAAAATTCAAGCTATTCTAACTCCTTAACATAGTTGTAATACTCCAATAAGTTGTTTGTATGTATTTAATATACTGGAAAAGATATTTTGAAAATTTTACTTAGCCATGGTATTTTGAACCCCCTGCGGTATATTGAACCCCCTACTACAGACCTTGAATTTCAAAAATTCAAGCTATTCTAACTCTTTAACATACTTATAATACTTCAATAAGTAGTTTGTATGTATTTAATAAACTGGAAAAGATATTTTGAAAATTTTACTTACCCATGGTATTTTGACCCCCCTGCGGTATATTGAACCCCCTACTATAGACCTTGAATTTCAAAATTCAAGCTATTCTAACTCCTGAACATAGTTATAATACTTCAATAAGTAGTTTGTATGTATTTAATAAACTGGAAAAGATATTTTGAAAATTTTACTTAGCCATGGTATTTTGACCCTCCTGCGGTATATTGAACCCCCTACTATAGACCTTGAATTTCAAAAATTCAAGCTATTCTAACTCCTTAACATAGTTGTAATACTCCAATAAGTTGTTTGTATGTATTTAATATACTGGAAAAGATATTTTGAAAATTTTACTTAGCCATGGTATTTTGAACCCCCTGCGGTATATTGAACCCCCTACTACAGACCTTGAATTTCAAAAATTCAAGCTATTCTAACTCTTTAACATAGTTATAATACTTCAATAAGTAGTTTGTATGTATTTAATAAACTGGAAAAGATATTTTGAAAATTTTACTTACCCATGGTATTTTGACCCCCCTGCGGTATATTGGGCCATTCCAGTTAATTTCTGACAGGTGGGGATGGATGGGGAGATTTTTTTTCATACCTATCAGAAAAAAACATTATGAAAAACTACCTATCAGATCTATAAATTAAGACCTATCAGATGTAGAGTTTCTGTTCATATTGGGTGGATGGGCTTTCATGGGAAAAATTGACCTATCAGAATTTTTTACTGCAAGGATTGTACCCATCAGAATTTTAAATCCAATACCAGATAATGCATGATACGAAACTGTCTACATTTCAAATCACCCCTAAGATATGAAATAGGTATTTTTGTAACCCCTAAGATGTAATTATTTTTAATTATTTACTGCTGCAAGACCCTCAGAAACTTTTGCGTATAAGTGAACGTGTCAGATGAAAAAACCCAAAATTACACCCCTAAGATGTATAAATTTTACACCCCTCAGAAAGGACCATCCATCCCCCTTTATCAGATATTAACTGGAATGGCCCATTGAACCCCCTACTATAGACCTTGAATTTCAAAATTCAAGCTATTCTAACTCTGAACATAGTTATAATACTTCAATAAGTAGTTTGTATGTATTTAATAAACTGGAAAAGATGTTTTGAAAATTTTACTTAGCCATGGTATTTTGACCCTCCTGCGGTATATTGAACCCCCTACTATAGACCTTGAATTTCAAAAATTCAAGCTATTCTAACTCCTTAACATAGTTGTAATACTCCAATAAGTTGTTTGTATGTATTTAATATACTGGAAAAGATATTTTGAAAATTTTACTTAGCCATGGTATTTTGAACCCCCTGCGGTATATTGAACCCCCTACTACAGACCTTGAATTTCAAAAATTCAAGCTATTCTAACTCTTTAACATAGTTATAATACTTCAATAAGTAGTTTTTATGTATTTAATAAACTGGAAAAGATATTTTGAAAATTTTACTTACCCATGGTATTTTGACCCCCCTGCGGTATATTGAACCCCCTACTATAGACCTTGAATTTCAAAATTCAAGCTATTCTAACTCCTGAACATAGTTATAATACTTCAATAAGTAGTTTGTATGTATTTAATAAACTGGAAAAGATATTTTGAAAATTTTACTTAGCCATGGTATTTTGACCCCCCTGCAGTATATTGAACCCCCTACAACATGTATAGACCTTGAATTTCAAAAATTCAAGCTATTCTAACTCCTTAACATAGTTATAATACTCCAGTAAGTAGTTTGTATGTATTTAATATACTGGAAAAGATATTTTGAAAATTTTACTTAGCCATGGTATTTTGACCCCCCTGCAGTATATTGAACCCCCTACTATAGACCTTGAATTTCAAAAATTCAAGCTATTTTAACTCCTTAACATAGTTATAATACTTCAATAAGTAGTTTGTATGTATTAAATAAACTGGAAAAGATATTTTGAAAATTTTACTTAGCCATGGTATTTTGAACCCCCTGTGGTATATTGAACCCCCTACTATAGACCTTGAATTTAAAAATTCAAGCTATTCTAAATCCTTAACATAGTTATATTACTCCAATAAGTAGTTTGTATGTATTTAATATACTGGAAAAGATATTTTGAAAATTTATCTTAGCCATGGTATTTTGACCCCCCTGCGGTATATTGAACCCCCTACTATAGACCTTGAATTTCAAAAATTCAAGCTATTCTAACTCCTTAACATAGTTATAATACTCCAATAAGTAGTTTGTATGTATTTGATATACTAGAAAAGATATTTTGAAAATTTTACTTAGCCATGGTATTTTGACCCCCCTGCGGTATATTGAACCCCCTACTATAGACCTTGAATTTCAAAAATTCAAGCTATTCTAACTCCTGAACATAGTTATAATACTCCAATAAGTAGTTTGTATGTATTGATATACTGGAAAAGATATTTTGAAAATTTTACTTAGCCATGGTATTTTGAACCCCCTGCGGTATATTGAACCCCCTACTTTAGACCTTGAATTTCAAAAATTCAAGCTATTCTAAATCCTTAACATAGTTATATTACTCCAATAAGTAGTTTGTATGTATTTAATATACTGGAAAAGATATTTTGAAAATTTTACTTAGCCATGGTATTTTGACCCTCCTGCGGTATATTGAACCCCCTACTATAGACCTTGAATTTCAAAAATTCAAGCTATTCTAACTCCTTAACATAGTTGTAATACTCCAATAAGTAGTTTGTATGTATTTGATATACTGGAAAAGATATTTTGAAAATTTTACTTAGCCATGGTATTTTGACCCTCCTGCGGTATATTGAACCCCCTACTACAGACCTTGAATTTCAAAAATTCAAGCTATTCTAACTCCTTAACATAGTTGTAATACTCCAATAAGTTGTTTGTATGTATTTAATATACTGGAAAAGATATTTTGAAAATTTTACTTAGCCATGGTATTTTGAACCCCCTGCGGTATATTGAACCTCCTACTATAGACCTTGAATTTCAAAAATTCAAGCTATTCTAACTCCTTAACATAGTTACAATACTCCAATAAGTTGTTTGTATACATGTGTTAAACATGCTGGAAAAGATATTTTGAAAATTTTGCTTAGCCATGGTATTTTGACCCCCCTGCGGTATATTGAACCCCCTACTTAAAACCACAAATTAAAAAAAATGATAGCCAATAAATTGTAAATTAGATTATCTGCAATACTATTTATCAAAAACAGGGGGGTTCAATATACCGCAGGGGTTCAAAATACCATATGTGAAAAATGACCCCCAAAATACCATGCGGTATAATGACCCCGGGGTCATTTTACCGCATGGTATTTTGACCCCGGGTTCACTTTTTAGGGGGTTCAAAATACCATATGACACCGGTAAGGACCGATTTTGGCCTCAAATTTCAGGTTCATCTGACGAAAGATTTTGACCACTTTTTAAACACTTAAGTGTCTATTTTATTTCAATTAATTAGTTTATGTGAATGATTTTAACAGATTTAGTCATTAAAAACGATCTGATTCAAGCTCAAATATGAAAAATCTACCTAATATGCCGAAAAATGTCACATTTCAGATGGTTTTTGGTAAAAATGAAAGTGGCCGCATCCGTGTTCATCCTCAACCTTTATATATGTTATGTATTATCATAAAATACAACTTACATTTCAATATTAAGGATGAACACGAATGCGGCCACTTTCGTTTTACACAAAAACCGTCTAAAATTTAACTAAAATGCTAGAATTATGAGGATTTCAGTAATTTAGCATGACTAAATGGTGCTAGTACCGGATATATGTGCATTGTATTGTCAAAAACAGCCCATATTTATGTAGCAGAAGCATTCTTCTGTCCAATAAATAACTAAAGGTTTACATTTTAACAATTTTGTAAAACAGCTATTTTTTGGGGCCAAAAAGGGGTCTTGGGCAGCAACCTTTTGATTTTCTGGGGGGGGCTATGGGTTTTTTTTCTGGACAAATTTTTTTTTTCGCCTGCGGCGAAAAACAATCTATTTTTTTCGCGACAAGTCGAAAACAATTTTTTTCTTTCAATTTTAGCATTACATAAAGTGGCAGCTGAGGGTGAAACAAACAATTTTTTTTTCTCAGAATCAAAAACAAATTATTTTTTTCTCCAATAACTGGAAACAAACTTTTTTTTCCAAAAAAAACCATAGCCCCCCCCCAGAAAATCAAATGGTTGCTGCCTTACTGAACCTACTCCTTTGTGTTTTATACACTCAATATATCAAGTATTTCCATTGGTTGGTTTCTTAGTCTGAGAACGATAATCGTACCTGTACCTGAAAGCTTTATGACTGCAAGGCCAGGAGTTCTTCAGAATCACAACGAGTGTCATAGATTGCTTTTTAAGCGGCAAAATACTTCATTCACAACAACTAGAGGCTCTAAAGAGCCTGTGTCGCTCACCTTGGTCTATGTGAATATTAAACAAAGGAAGCAGATGGATTCATGACAAAATTGTGTTTTGGTGATGTGTTTGTACATCTTACTTTACTGAACATTCTTGCTACTTACAATTATCTCTATCTATAATAAACTTGGCCCAGTAGTTTCAGTGGAAAATGTTAGTTAAAATTTACAAATTTTCTGAAAATTGTTAAAAATTGACTATAAAGGACAATAACTCCTTAGGGATCAATTGACCATTTCCGTCATGTTGACTTATTTGTAAATCTTACTTTGCTTAACATTATTGATGTTTACAGTTTATCTCTATCTATAATAATATTCAAGATAATAACCAAAAACAGCAAAATTTCCTTAAAATTACCAATTCAGGGGCAGCAACCCAACAACAGGTTGTCAGATTCATCTGAAAATTTCAGGGCAGATAGATCTTTACCTGATAAACCACTTTACCATGTCAGATTTGCTCTAAAGGCTGCGGTTTCAGAGTTATAAGCCAAAATCTACATTTCACCCCTATGTTCTATTTTTAGCCATGGTGGCCATCTTGGTTGGTTGGCCAGGTCACAGGACACAATTTTTAAACTAAATACCCCAATGATGATTGTGGCCAAGTTTGGTTTAATTTGGCCCAGTAGTTTCAGAGGAGAAGATTTTTGTAAAAGATGACAGATTTACGAAAAATGGTTAAAAATTGACTATAAAGGGCAATAACTCCTAAAGAAATCAACAGACCATTTTGGTCTTGTTGACTTATTTGTAGATCTTACTTTGCTGAACATTTTTGCTGTTTACAGTTTATCTCTATCTATGATAATATTCAAGATAATAACCAAAAACAGCAAAATGTCCTTAAAATTACCAATTCAGGGGCAGCAACCTATCAACGGGTTGTCCAATTCATCTCAAAATTTCTGGGCAGATAGATCTTGACCTGATAAACAATTTTACTCGATGTCAGATTTGCTCTAAATGCTTTGGTTTTTGAGTGATAAGCCAAAAACTGCATTTTACCCCTATGTTCTATTTTTAGCCATGGCGGCCATCTTGGTTGGTTGGCCAGGTCACCGGACACAATTTTTTAACTAGATACCCCAATGATGATTGTGGTCAAGTTTGGTTTAATTTGGTTCAGTAGTTTCAGAGGAGAAGATTTTTGTAAAAGATGACTAAGATTTACGAAAAATGGTTAAAAATTGACTATAAAGGGCAATAACTCCTAAAGGGGTCAACAGACCATTTTCGTCCTGTTGACTTATTTGTAGATCTTACTTTACTGAACATGTTTGCTGTTTACAGTTTATCTCTATCTATGATAATATTCAAGATAATAACCAAAAACAGCAAAATTTCCTTAAAATTACCAATTCAGGGGCAGCAACCTATCAACGGGTTGTCCTATTCATCTCAAAATTTCTGGGCAGATAGATCTTGACCTGATTAACAATTTTACCCATTGTCAGATTTGCTCTAAATGCTTTGGTTTTTGAGTTATAAGCCAAAAAGTGCATTTTACCCCTATGTTCTATTTTTAGCCACGGCGGCCATCTTGGTTGGTTGGCCGGGTCACCGGACACAATTTTTAAACAAGATACCCTAATAATGATTGTGGCCAAGTTTGGTAAAAATTAGCCCAGTAGTTTCCGAGGAAAAGATTTTTGTAAAAGCTAACGACGGACGACGCCCGCCGGACGCCAAGTGATGAGAAAAGCTCACTTGGCCCTTTGGGCCAGGTGAGCTAAAGATCAGGTCTATACATCATACCACATCTTCTTATACATTTGTAGCTAACATCTTAAATTATACATGTTCAGATATAAACAACAAGAACAAAACAAACTCAACTTTTATTTGTCTAACCGGTACATGATTCAAGACAATAACATTAAGAATTAAAAATAGTTTTATCTGTACATTATATATAAAGATTATAGATTGTCCTGTGTGCAAACCTGAATAACTAATATCTTGAATATCTGATTAAGATGCTCATCAAAAATTATAAACCATAGGCTTAATACAACACATTTAACTGTATACCCTTTATCCAGTTCAAAAGCATGCTAATTCATTATTATTTTTTTTAACTTTTTGACATATATTAATAAATCTAGATCAGTGAAATGACATTGGCTATCAACAGTTCAATAAGCATATTTAAAAACACTCAGTTAATTCACTTACAGAAGAAAAAATAATTCTGACTGAATTTCATATTGATAGGTTGTATAAATGCACAAATATACAACTTATCTTTGTATACATATATACAAAATCTATTTCCCAAATCGAAAAAAAAATCATGTGAAATGTTTCAAATAGAAATATATACAAGAAATATCTCAAAACAAAAGTAAATAACAAACAAAAGAAAAAATATGTAAAAATAAAAACAAACAATCCTAAAATCTTTGGTCATATAGTGATGTTCAACTGATTAAAATATATCCTGTGTCCACGCTTCACAGATCTGACAACGCTTGATTCTACTTCCTGTTTTAGAGATCCTTCATTATTCTCTTGCTTTGGCTTAATGATATTCAAAAATTTGAATGCTGAAATTTCATTGGCTGATGTAATAAATACCAGAACAGGAAGTAGAACAGTGTTGTCAGATTCTTGTAAGTGAAGCTGAGGCACCGGGGTATGTATATTAACCAGATTGATGCTTTCACTTTAGAGATTCAATAACCAGTGAGTTGGTCAATAGGTAATAAAATACAATGTGTAAGTTACCTAGCTGAACCAGATATTAAATAGCTGCTAAAATATCAAAACAGAAAACCAGAGATAAATTATAACAATTTAATATGTACAATAATTTTTAAATACATTCTTGGCACAATGAAAAGTAAACAAACAAGTACTATTTGACTAATTCATAACTTTATATACATTAAGATGCAATGACAGATATTATGAGCAAATGCAAATAAATCAAGTAAAGCTATACAAAAAAATCTCTAGAATTTGTTGGGTCATTCTATTTTTGAAAGACATAAAAATTGTATTTATAAATATATATAATGACTAATCCTGCATTGATCTTCTTGAAATGGTACAAAGGATGCAAAATAACCTGCATCTGATGCTTCTTGAAAAATGTGTTACAAAGGCAGTGCAAAAATAAATGCAAACCTGCCTAGCAGTCACCTTTCAAAAGCTATCATTGCCAATTGAGGACATCTAAATTATTCTTTGCATGAACAAAGCATAAACTCTATAAATTAGTACTTTTTGAATTATTTATACCAGCTGAATTTTTATTGCAAAACTTTATTTTACCATTTATGATTGGAACATGACCCATGTATATATTATATTACTTCATTATGATGGGGACATAAATAACACAAAATCGAAGCAAAATTTCTCAAAGGCTAATTCATTCCATTCGTAATTACTGGGATATATGCTCAAATTAAATGAAGATGATTTTTATGAAATGATAGGGAGTTAGGACATTCATTCAATTCACTGGTGCCAGTGACTAAAAAAAGGATTTCAAGCAAAGTTTATCATATGAAAATGTCCAAATATATGTATAATCAACAAGATAATTAAAAAAAGTGTAATATCAGAGAACATTGTTAAAACACATTCTTGTGTCATGAAAATTCAAAAATACTGTTTAATTATAAAAGTTAGCTGCACTCTGCATCATGGTACCATACCAATCAAAGTGGTCCTTTGATTTAATATAACTTTATCACAGTATTATCACAGTCAATGATTAGCGGGAAATATCGGATGGACTGTCACTATTATAATGTAGGTCACAGAACTCTTTTATTCTTTCACAAGCTGTTTCAACTTTTTCTTTTGGTATAGTTAACACAATACGG
Source organism: Mytilus edulis (assembly GCA_019925275.1). NCBI lineage: Eukaryota > Metazoa > Mollusca > Bivalvia > Mytilida > Mytilidae > Mytilus > Mytilus edulis. Next base: position 112,462,028 of record CM034352.1, on the reverse strand, counting down.
AAAAAGTTTGGATACTGGAAACACTACAAAATAAAAAGATCAAATTAGCCAGAACTCCCATAAAAAGATTATCTCCCCTTACCTACAGTAAAAGATTGCATTTCCACCACTCTTATTTACTGAATTGCCAATTTATCAGCAAATTTATCATTATGCTCCTTTCCACATTTATTTACTGAATTGCCAATTCATCATCAAATTTATCATTATGCTCCTTTCCACATATACGTACAGTATGGTGCAATTCACAAATTAATCTTAAAAGTATTAGGACCTGCATCCCAATTATATGAATAGTTATTGTATTGGGTTTATTTGGTCCTATAAACTTGTAAAAAGTCAAAAATAAAGTTATTTTCTAATGTTTATCTGTAGCTTATGCGCCGGAATTTGTATTCAATATAAACAGTTCACTATAGAAGTTTCAGCTGTGCTGGATGTATAGATATGCAGCTGTGTCCAGTCAAAATGGAAACATTTAATTCCAATGTCATATGTTAAATGCCCTGCATGTTAAAGAATCCTTCTGGAATCCCTATAATGGATCTGTTGTAGGAAAAAATTCTTAGAACATATTTCACCCCAAATCAATTAATGTCAAAAGGTTACTAACAGGACAAATATAAAATTCAGTCTTGATTTATATTTTCTTCATTAAAAAACACTTACTTTGGCTGGTAAACAGAACACACTCTGTTCAGAAACAAGTTTCTCTGTAAAATCCACATCATCTTTTATATTTTGAAAATTTTTGGTATCAATTCCAACCTGCAGCAAAAAAATAATCATAGTTAAAGCAAGCCATCCTCTTCTATAAATTGTTATAGATAAAAATTGTATCTATAATACTAAAATTACGAGGTCCAATTTGTCAGCCGTCATCGGGAAAAAACGACAAATCAAAGAATTCAACTTTATATATAGCTAATAAAGGACAATGGTGTAGATTAAAAATTACACCACTCCAGACCCTTTTGTTTTCCACATAATTAATATTGCCAATAATTAACAAGTTCCGTGTCGATTCCGATATCGATACCAATAGTATATTAACCTGTTACCTATATCTTATCTGTGCGTTCCTCATCTGACAGGTGCACCACCAAACGGTGTATTTAGGATTTTGCTATATACACGGGTCATAATCACAGGACACTACTAAATTAATTCAATCATTGTCAAATTGTTCCGTATGGTAGTACTTTAATCAGTGAGACTTTCTAAGATAACAATACGAATACTAACAATCTGGACTTAAAATGAGGCGTATATGTAAGGAACAGTTTTCAATCTGTTAGCGGGCATGACGTAAAACAGCGAATCAAAGAATTCAACTTTATTTATAACTAATATAGGACAATGCTGTTAATTAAAAAATACTTCATTCCAGGAACTTTTGTTTTCCTAATAATGTATATTACCAATAATTGACAAGTTCCAGGTCGACGGGTTCACACAGAAAGAGTTTGAAAGCAGAGAACACTGTGTATCTTATAATCGGTATTACTTTATAAGATGACAAAACCAACACTGAAATATGTCTTACGCATAGTTATATACTTTAACTCAGTCACGGACCCGCGATTTCACGGGTGTGTTCTAGTAATTATATATTATTGTGACACGAATGCACCCACCTGCAGTCTTATTGTTTAATTTACATAACTGGGAATTCATATGAAAGGTGAGGTGTGCCAGGGACATGCATGTGATGGACTATGATGGACTCAACTAAAGAATGTGTCCATGGGCAAGAGATGTGACCCACCCAAATTCACAATAATCTGTATTTGATGGTATTAGAATAGTGTATAAGTTTTACAACATTTAGTTTAGGGCCAATAGGCAAACAAAAGTTAGATTTGAGAAACAGCAAATTTTCCAATTTTACCATTCATAAAGGGCCATAACTATAGAACAGGGAAAATTATGCCACCTATATCAATACTTGATCTTTGTTTGGTGATAATAATCATTGTGTATAAATTTGATAACACTTTGTTGGAGCAAACTGAAGTTAGAGTGTGTGAATAGCAAATTTAGCTATTTTTCCTTTTAAAGAGGGACATAACTCAAAAACAGTGAAATTGACACCACACATATTGGAATATAAAGTTAGAAAAGGGACACTAATTTGGGAATTTACAGACGGATTGACTGACAAACAGATGGACAAGGGTAAAATTAATGCCCCAGCCACAGAGTGTGGCATTAAACAAACCCACTTTCTTCACTTACCATCATATACATTGCTCCCTGAGGTTTGACTGGTTTTAGTCCAGGTATCTCTGATATAAGCTTGTAGAATAGTTTGGCATTGTCCTCTATATATTCCAGGGTTTCTGCATAAAAACTCTTTGGAGTGTTTTTCAGGATATCTTTCAGTGCAGACTGCACCAGGGAGTTAGGACCTAAAATTCTCTGTGACAACGAATTCAGTCCTTTTCTGATCTATCAAAATAAAAACTTTAGATGTTAACTTTTATTTAATGCATGAATTTATACTCACAATTTGTTGATTTGGAACTTAATTTGAGTTTCTATGTTATTATTATATCTTATGAGGTTATCATTAACTAAATAATGTTGTTTTTACAATCAAATTGTATAAATAAATCAAAATAAAAAAATAATTGAAATGGAAATTAGCTAAGCAAACAAGAAAACTGAATATAAGAAGACATTATATTTATACTGTACAACATTTTTTAAATACTTAAAAAATAAACATGCAGCTTTTGTTCTGCAACTGAGAGTTGAATATTTATAACAAATTATACACGACTGTTAAATATTTGTTATGTTTGAATACCTCATGAAATGCATTAGATCTGTCGTGTACAACAATCCAACCCATTCTCCATCCTGGGACCAGGAATCTGTAACAGAAAATATAATACATAAGTAGGATATTCACTGCTTACTCCTTAAGTTCAAACATGAGGCCCGAATATTAAATTTGTGTTTAATTAAATCTAGTTCATTAATTGAATGATAATATCCTACTTGGCAAAATGCATTTAATCTATGGTAAGTGATAAATAAATGCAACAAAATTATAGCATTTTAATCAATTTCAAAGTTAGAATTCAATATGAATTCATGATTTTTTTTATTTTCCTTTAACATTTTTGGAAACTTAAATGTATGTTAATTGTAAATCAGATATTTGCATGAAATCAAGGAAAAATGAAGACAGGAAAAGTGAGTATTTGATACTACTTGTATGTAAAGGAAACTATCAGTCATCACCAGACATGATTTATTCACATTTTAGTTATTATTTTTCATCTTATTAACATTCAGAATGATACCAGTGAAATGTAAACCAGAACAAAATCAACAATCCCAATATTAAGTCAGGTACAAGCAGTCTATTGCCTGACCGACTCTCTCACCTTCATATGACCTTCAAATCACACACAGCTTCTGACTAAAATGTTTAAACTCCCCTTTAAATAAGAAGAAACAACAGTCAAGATCTGCCTATACTGGCAGGCAATAAAATAAATTATTTAAACCATTTTCATTCATTTTTTTTCGATATAGTTCAATCATCATGCATCATTTTTTTTTGTAAAATAAATCTGAATTGGACAATGCCTTGAATATATTGTATATGTATTTTAGACCACACAAATATTTATTTTCCGTTGCTTTTTAAAATTTGAGCAAAGAGTTTTTACTTTTCAGTATACAGGTGCCAAAAAATATTACAGGCTTATTCTATTTAAAAGACCTACTCTATTTCAATTGGTTTTCTTTTTCAGACTTTAAAAGCCCTATTTGTAGCTCATAGATTTTTTCATGAATATTTTTTCAGTGATATTGTAGCAACTTTTTGTCTGTTTACCTCTTGATCAAGATTTTTTCATAATTGCTTTATTGGATGACATGATATGCATATGATAATTTAGAAATGATCTGTGTGTTTTTGGGGTGATGTGTAGTTTGTATTATCAGTAGTTGTGATAGCTTTATGTATAATGTGTAAAGAACAATACATTTTGTTACAATTATCTTTAAATATGGTCAACAAAATAACGTGAAATCATGAATGGTTAAAATACATTTCAAAATTTGGAAAGTTCTGATACAATATAAAGTGACTATCTCACTGACATATTCCAAAATATTTTCTTTAAATCAAACATGTCTTGGTAGTGACAAATTCAAATCTGACATCATTGCAATTTTTTTAAGTATCCATAATTTTCAATCATTTTCCTCAGTGTGCAAAGAGCATTCTCACTAAAACTTTGTATCAATAATTGAGAGAAAAAAATCTGGAAGTGATACAGTACAAAGAATCAGATTTATTTTTGCATCATAAACTTATTTCCTTTGAGCATCCTCTTTGCACACTGACCATTTAACTAAGCTTCCTTGTATAATGAAATGCTTATATGATACAGGTATTTACATATATTTATTATATCATGACTAAATGCACTTCAATGTCTTTACAACATGTTGTAACCTTTGCCACTGGACGTTAAGCAACCAACAATCAATCAAGAAGACCCTAACCTTAGTTCTTCAAAAGTTGACTTATTTCTTAACTCACCTTTTAGTAAGACCACTGCAGGATAAGATAGGCACAGTTTTTGATACTGATGCCATGGAATGGTACTTGTTCTCAGAAAATACCTCAAATACCAATATCTGAATAAAAATGTGATATTAAGACATTTTACAATTCATGCAGCATTTTACAAAATAATGTTATGGAATGCAAAGAACCCCCTAAAATAAGAACATACAAATGTTAGTATAAACAAATCAAAACAGTTAAGGGTAGCACCCCAACTAACACAAAATCCTGAACTCAAGCTTGTTTTATTAATATATTAAAAAAAATTATCACACATATTAGGAAACGACCATTTAACTTCAAGGGTGTTGTGGTTTTTTTTTCTAAAAAATGTTGTGATCCCTTATCTGATGAAAAAAATATATGTGGTACAGCAAAAAAAATTAATTCTGAATCCAGATTTTCCCCATACCTGATAGTGTTGAATTAAAAAAAGAAATTGATTGAAAGCATCGAAAAACTAAAAAGGGGCTCTATGCCCAATTATACTTGATATTACATTATACTTACAAAATGTTCATAGATATCATCAGCAATCATGGTATTCTGTTTCTCTCTAGAACTTCTAAGATGTCCTCAATGTGTCGTCTGCTGTAGACAGAACCACATGGATTGGATGGACTGTTTACAATCACTGCTGCTGTGTTCTCATCTATCTGAGATTCCATGTGTTTAAGGTCCACTTCCCATGACTTTTCAGGCTACAAGTAACAATAAATTGTAAATTACAAGCTCAATGGACCTTGATTACTAAATACACTGCAGGGTTCAGAGATTTGAATATTCTCAAGATTGATTGGTGTGTTAGTTTGTGGGAGTCAGTTTTTATTGGTGGAGGAGTGCCAGAGAAAACCACAAAATTAGGATAAAGCATATGCACAATGTTATGCAGCAAGTTTTGCCTGTACAATTTACATATTTAATGTCCTGACCTTTTAAAGCTTGCAAGCAATTATTTTTCTGTATATCAATGAAAAGTGTAGCAGACACATTCATTCAAAGTAATGTTTAAAGAACTATTATCAATGACAATTTTCATTTATTAACAAGAATGTGTTCCTAGTACAAGGATGCCCCATCTGTCCACGCTATCATTTTCTATGGTCAGTGGACCGTGAAAATGGGGTAAAAACGCTAATTTGGCATTAAAATCAGAAAGATCATATCAAAGGGAACACATGTACTAAGTTTCAAATTGATTGGACTTCAACTTCATCAAAAACTTCCTCAACAAAAAACTTTAACTTGAAGTGGGACAGACAGACAGACGAACGGACGCAGAGACCAAAAAACATTATGCCCATAAATGGGGCATAAAAAAGCACCCATTCCTCTATACCTACCAGCAGATCATAGAATCTGACCTCAATACCAAGAGATTCTCCAAGAGTTTTGTAGATTGAGAATCCAGGTCTAGGTATGAGGATATTCTGTCCACGACTAGCAAGAACTGTTATACACAAGTCTAAAGCACTGGAACAACCATTGGTCAGTATCACATCCTGAAAGAAAAATTATAGGACTTGACACTATTATCTATTGCAATAACTCTATACATCCAGCTAGAGTAAGCAAAAATCTAGAACGAAAAATATATTTTTCTATTTTTAACATCTGTTGATTTTAAAACCCACTTTAGACAACTATATTTCAAACTAACTTTTATTATTTCCGAACATTCATTTGTCCACAGTAAATATGCTTCTCTTAGATACAAAGGCTATAATTGTATAATGTAGATGTGTATTTACCTTAGATGTAACAGGGGCGTCATGTGTCGATGTGTAGTCAGCTACAGCTTGTCTAGCTTCTTCATACCCTGTTTAAAAAATAAACTAATACATCAGATTTCTTGTAAAATTTCTTGTTACTAAAAATAACATAAAGTTCAATGTTGCTAACATATTCTGATTTTTTTCTAACCCAAACTATGTTTTTTTACTGTATTTTTGACCGATTTAATGTCCCAGAGATGGAAAACCCTAAAAACATGTTAAAATCCTTTGACCGATTTAATGTCCCAGAGAAGAAAAATCTTAAAAACATGTTAAAATCCTTTGACCGATTTAATGTCCCAGAGAAGAAAAATCTTAAAAACATGTTAAAATCCTCCGATGAAATTTACCTGACTAAAAGTGGTTCAAGATTTCCAATGTTTACTGTGGTCGAAATTTTTGCTTTGAGAAATTCATCAGGGTCCTTCAAATGTAATGGCAAGAATGGACAAAGATGGTCTTCTTTTTTTTTCATGTAAACATAAAATGTGAAGGTTTGAAAGCTTCATTACTTACATTTACTGATGCAGCATTGGTACTTTGCCACTTTATTGTGTGGTGTGTGTATTTGAGATTTGAAAAAAAAAAATTTTAAACCATACCATGACTATGATTTTCAAAGATCTACCTATATAAGGATAAGATTTATAACTTAGATGGATGGACCTAAAACCAACTTTCTGAATTTAACCTAAGAAATAAATGTATTTACACTAACTTTAGGTATTTAGCTGAATTTTGTCTCCAAATGACCTTAGATCTGCTCCCAATAACCTTCTGACGTCAAGCAAAAATCTCTTTTTATTGTGACGTGAAATAATTTAAATTGTGATGTCAAAGTTTACTCGAACTTGAATGATTTTACATAATGGTAAACAAATTTGCATAAAAGTGTAAATATGTCTATTGATTATGACCTTACCTATAGATGGGTTGTAACCATTGTATTTGTGTGATCTAATTTTATCAATTACAGCCTCATCTATTTCTTCTGGAATTGGCAAGTTTCCAAAAACTGTAGGATCACCTGAAAGAAAAGTACTTTTAAATGATTCAATTCATGTTTCAGTGCTATATGGAAATGAATGGGAAAAATAAATGCTTATCAATATTATATTGGTTTAAAAAAAAAAAATTCTGACATTTAATTAGGTAGATCTAAGTTATCTTATTGACAATCATACCACATCTCCATTATTTTTATATCAAAAGCAATAATGTCTTTAGAAAGAAAAAAAAAAGATTACATAATATTACTGCAAAGTACATCCAACAAAGAAAAAATTCTAACCAAAATTTTAAACTACAGGAGGATAACTCTGTAAAATCTGCTTAACGTTTTAATCACGTTGTATTGCTTAGGAAATATTATGTTTCTCAATGATCACAATTATCGTTTGTTAAACTGCTATATGTCCAATGAATTTTTCCTGAGAAAGTGGGTGGTTCAAGTTTTTTGAAATTTTTATATTTTTGTCATAGGGTCAAAGTAAATATTTTGTCAAAATTTTATGAAAATTGAACGAGCCAAATTAATTTTAGTCAAGGTGTTTGATACCACCTTAAGAACGTGTACAGTGTATGTTAATTCATTTCAGGTACACCGCAATAATGACATGTTCTATAGTTCCTTTGTCCATATCGTAAACTTGGATATAAATGATATGATAGCTTGTTTCATCACTATTTGAACACTTTGTATTGGTCTTTTAGTATCATGAGTTTTATTCTTTATGGTTGTTTCATAATTTTTTACTCAATGATTGCATCACAAGTTTTTATTCCATAATTGCATCCTAAGTTGTTTTTATTCCGTGATTGCATTCAAAGTATTTATTCCAAGATTGCTTCATATTTTGTTTCTGTAATTGCATCATCATTTTTTATTCCATAATTGCATCATATTTTTTTAATTTCGTGATTGTATCAGAAGTTTTCTGCCAATGATTGGGACATTACTATCAGAATCATATATAGCTTTTTTTTTTAAATGTTTTATGCCTATATACATGTACAATGTATATAGAAGTTGAACAATGACAAATGTGTTACACTATTTAAAGGTTATATTTATTGAGCAATAGTAAACCTACATGTAACTTATACTGGTACATGCATGCAGTAGATGTGTCAAATGTTAGGTAAACAACGTCACATGTTTATTTCTGTCAGGACTGTTGTCTGCTTCAATGTTAAAATTGTATAATGTTGTACAGTGTGATTTTGAAAATAAAATCAGGCAATGAAGTCATAAAACTTTCCAGTCAGTCTTTTTTGTACTCGTACTCCAAAATCAACCAATCAAATTGGATTTCATGTTTCGAGCATGATTTTTGTGCTCCGAGCACTGAGATAAGGTTTATGACTTCAACCCCAGAATTACCTATAGATAATGCTATCATTGGTTTCTTCGGATTAGGTGTGATTTTCATTCCATCCACAATACTTCTGATTGGATTAAATGTGTTCCTTGCCATTTCTGACATTGGTACTGCATGCCAAGTCTTCATACGTTTTACTTGAGGTTCCATTCTTCTTTTTAATTGAGATTACTTAATTCTGAAATGAAAAAGTGATTCAATTAACAGACAGAATCCAAAGTAATTTCATAGTTTCCCAATGAACAAGTAATGTTATTGTTTATCTCATTTTCCCCTTGTACATTGTATAAAGGAACATACATTTCTTAAAACCAACACATTTTCTATTGACCTTTGAATTATTCTGGTGATTTCCCCTTAATCACAACATGAAACACTTATGTCCAAAAGTCTGAACATTTTTACAATCATTCTTCCCTACAAATCATCTGAAGGGACAGGGGATGACAGTAAAATAATGACAACAGTTCTTTTTAATATTTACAAACCGTATTTGTCTAAAGGAGAAAAAAATCAATGTCAGCCACACTAGCTACAAAGATTTAATGTTGTTTTTTTATTTAGAGTTCATTCAACTCATATTCATTCTATTACTACATTTGTGTACAAAGGTCATGTCATGTTGCCTATATATTACCATTATTTATAATGTAGATTTATTTCTAGCTGTTTTCATGTGTATAGAATAGAACATGCAGTCATTTGATGGTCTTGCTAGTACACATGAAATATTCGTGTATTGGTCAGATCACAACCTATTAAAACATTTTCAAGAAATATTGTGACGTCAGACCAAATCTATACAAATCCTTGGTCAGAGCTGTTAGTTACAATTTATTTCTGTTTGAAACTGAATTTTCATGAATTTCTATCTAAGAAATGGAATAAGAAAATATTTGTGTCAGAATTTCAAAACAAACTATGGCTATATAAAAACCCAAACTTTAGCGTCATTGGTGGTCAAGTAACCTGAATGACATTGGAAAGAACCATGACTTATCAGCTAGAAGTAATTATGGAAAAATGACTCTTATTGAGGTTGTTCATTAGTTTTTAAAATTCTGTTGTGGAAGACTTTCACAATATCAAAGTTGTTAGTTGTTAAAACTAAAATAATTAAGGGTAAACTTTTTTTTCTTCAAAAGAACCTCTAAGACTGTTATTATTTTAGTACTTTTAGTTTTTAACTATTTACGAACTTAGTCCACTTACATAGTCATTTTAAGCAGTATTGACAAATTGATATCAAAACTGAATGCTGGTCAAAATACTTATTTTATGAGAGTTATAACCATCAAAAATCAAAAATGTTGAAATTGTAAAATTTGAATTCAACTCAATTTTCAAGGCTCTTTTTGTCATGTATTATTTTGAGAACTTATTTAGTATATTTACCCAATCTGAAAATTCACATAAATAGCATTTAAATTATTTTGTTCATTTGTTTCCAAATATTCAATTATTTTTCTCACATGAAACAACTGTTTTGATCGCAGTAGATATAAATACAAAGCACATGGAATCGTATGTTTAATAAATGTACTAAATAAAGAAGTCTTGCCAAATTTTTAGGACATCATTAATAACCATGTCATTATATGTAAATGTCCTTTACATCTGAATAAGTAAAGTAATAAATAGCTTGATGTGAAGTTTGACCAACTTTATAAGTTGGATTTAAAAACAATATATTCCATGATACATGTAACTGAGAAATAAACTTTAAGACGACCATTGAAAAAAAATCCAGTTATTTTATGTTATTGAAAATAAATCATATTTTTTTTAAATTTTAGGTGAAAAACGTTTGTCCTGAGAAAATAGCAACCAATGCTCTTTTTTCCCTATATTGTGACAGTTTAGTTTAAAGGATTTTGGATTTTGGTTGCACTGCATATATACATGTATGGAAAATACAGGCCTGGGCTGACCATTAAGCCAAGTCATACATTTTTAGGTTAATTGAATAGAATCATAGATGCAGTGCATATTATTGTATACAATTATTGTATACAATCTACAAAATGACAATCTTTTGTAAAAAGATCCTTTTCTGTTTTTGTTTTATTTAGCATGCATACAGAGTCTATTTCATTCAAGTAGTGAAAAAGTAAAAATACATGCAAAAATTTAGTTCTTGTGCTTTATGACGAGCAGTTCATAATATACAAATAATGGTTCAGGTCAGTTGCATGGTGTGAATAGGATATGACAGATCAACTTTATCTTAATTGGTCTTAATGCACACATCTCATCATTAAAAACAGGATGTACGTACAAAATCTATATATGCAAAATATGCAATTCTTTTTTTCATCAATAAAAAATGTAACCATGGATTTTTTTCACTAATCCATGCTCAAGTTGACAAGAAAAATAAACATACTAAATATATAAGTAAATGCTTATTCTTATAAAAATATGAGTAAAAGGATTTCTAGGTTAAAATTAATTCCAAAAATTTCTCAAGGTTAAATTTAATTTTCTCTCTCTTTTTCTCAATTTGATTTACACTCTCCAATTGTTTTCTTTTAACAAATGTATTTTTTGTCATTTAATTTAATTTCAAATAAATTGGGAGGAAAGAAAAACAACAAAACATACCTGTTTATATATTAATAAGTCCTTAAACTGTTCCACTTATTACTTGTCCTTATAATTATACAGGTAACCAGTGGAAGGTATTTAATGTTATGTTTATTACAATTGGTCATCAGTGAAAAAATCAATAACCAACAATAGGGTGTTAAATGCCAATTATTTACATGTATGTAATATATGATGACTGCCAGAAGGTCATTAGGTCAGATATATATTAATCATCCTAACATTAAATGTCCTTACTGGTTTTTAATGCCTTATTTAGCCACTTGATGTCCTCCCACTTAAATCAGGTAAATGGTACCAAAATTAATGTTTACATATTGGAAACCCTCTACTAAGTTTTAATACAATCCAGTTACCCCTACATGTCTGCTTAGGACATTTACCAAATAACGGGAAAAAATTGTGAAGAGAAAAAGACTAAAGATTTTGAAAGACTTTACACTTTTACCAATCCATTCTTTAGAATTGAATGAAACATATATAATATATGACATAATGTGTTATCATACAGCCTTTGTCATTTACTACACAAACATTGACAGTTGTCTTTAAATTTACAGGTAAAATGTTTTTTGATTACAAGAGCCAATACATGGTCCTTGGTTAACTTAGCTAGCTTCTTGTATTATAAACTATATTCTCATATTGATAAATCCTGTTAAAGAATTTCTTAAAGTACTAGTTTAATTCAGAAACAGAGTTCTCGTAAAGTAGTGGTCCTAAGGTTTTGACCACCAAAATTTACAAAGGACCAGCACAATTTCAGTATTTTTGCAATAGAAACAGTAACCATATGCTCCGCAGGGTGCAGCTTTATACGACCGCATAGGTTGAACCCTGAAGGGTGGGGCAAGTATGGACACAACATTCAAGCTGGATTCAGCTCTAAATTTGGATTGTGATTAAATAGTTGACACAGCATAGGTTTTGGACACAGAATGAATGTGGTCTAATGAACTTAAAATAATTTTTGTCTTTGAGCAATCACTATGCTGTTGAATATTAATCCTCTCAAAAAAATGCTTGAAGAAATTTTCTCTTTATTCATGAAATCTGATGAGAAAAATTAAACCCCCCCCCCCCCCCACACACACCATTTTTTTTTCACATCCCCCTTTCCCTTTTTTTCAAAACTGATCTCAATTCAAATTTCTAATGGAGTTTGCAACAATAACTACTCATTTAAATACATCATAAAATATTAAAATGTAACAAAAAGTGCTTGTTATCACTGAATGGTAAAGAGTGTTTTAATTAATCAGTTGGTAGTAAAAGTGAATATACATTGTGCATTGTATAAAACAATGATTTAAGTTGATTCAACTACTATTCTGGACAAAGAAAGATAACTCCAATCAATTAAAAATTTCTTGCTATTGCACAATATTGTGCAATTAGATATTTCTTGCTATTGCGCAATACAGTGCAATTGAAAATATTTGCTATTGCACAATACTGTGCAATTGAAGATTTTTTGCTATTGCACAATACTGTGCAATTGAAGATTTCTTGCTATTGCTGAATACTGTGCAATTGAAAATTTCTTGCTATTGCATAATACTTAATATAATAATTTTGGATCCTGATTTGAACCAACTTGAAAACTGGGCCCATAATCAAAAATCTAAGTACATTTTACATGATTAAATTCAGCATATCAAAAAAGCCAAAGAATTCAATTTTTATTAAAATCAAACTTAGTTTAATTTTGGACCCTTTGGTATTTAATGTAGACCAATTTGAAAACAGGACTAAAAATTAAGAATCTACATACACAGTTAGATTTGGCATATCAAAGAACCCCAATTATTCAATTTTTGATGAAATCAAACAAAGTTTAATTTTGGACCCCAATTTGGACCAACTTGAAAACTGGGCCAATAATCAAAAATCTAAGTACATTTTTAAATTCAGCATATCAAAGAACCCTAAGGATTCAATTTTTGTTAAAATCAAACTAAGTTTAATTTTGGACCCTGTGGACCGTAATGTAGACCAATTGGAAAACGGGACCAAAAATTAAGAATCTACATACACAGTTAGATCCAGCATTTCAAAGAACCCCAATTATTCAATTTTTGATGAAATCAGACAAAGTTCAATTTTGGACCCTTTGGGCCCCTTATTCCTAAAAACCTGTTTGGACTAAAACTCCCAAAATAAAACCCAACCTTCCTTTTGAGGTCATAAACCTTGTGTTTAAATTTCAAAGATTTCTATTTACTTATACTAAAGTTATGGTGCGAAAACCAAGAATAATGCTTACTTGGGCCCCTTTTTGGCCCCTAATTCCTAAACTGTTCAGACCTCAACTCCCCAAATCAATCCCTACCTTCCTTTTGTGGTCATAAACCTTGTGTTTAAGTTTCATTGATTTCTATTTACTTATACTTAAGTTATTGTGCGAAAACCAAGAATAATGCTTATTTGGGCCCTTTTTTGGCCCCTAATTCCTAAACTGTTTGAACTAAAACTCCCAAAATCAATCCCAACCTTCCTTTTGTGGTCATAAACCTTGTGTCAAAATTTCATAGATTTCTATTTACTTAAACTAAAGTTATAGTGCGAAAACCAAGAAAATGCTTATTTGGGCCCTTTTTGGCCCCTAATTCCTAAAATTTTGGGACCAAAACTCCCAAAATCAATCCCAACCTTCCTTTTGTGGTTATAAACCTTGTGTTAAAATTTCATAGATTTCTATTCACTTTTACTAAAGTTAGAGTGCGAAAACTAAAAGTATTCGGACGACGACACAAGACGACGACGACGCCAACGTGATAGCAATATATGACGAAAAATTAAAATTTTTGCGGTCGTATAATAACCATCATATTCTCTCAAGAACCACCAGGGGGGGGGGGGGGGGGGGGGGGGGGGGGGGGGGGGGACATTTCAAGAACTCTGCAGAAATGACTAAAAGTAATCTAAAAAAGCTGAATTGTATAATATTGTATAGCTAAAATGTATAAATTTTCACTCCACCTATGATCAGATTTATATTTGTTTTGAATGTGAAAAACAATTTCAGCAGCCGAGAAAAACAAAATACATTTGATTGCATCATGCATGTCAATAAAATATATATGTCAACAACTTGTAAAATATATGTGCTATGCTAGCATACCAATGAAATGATCTATATGAATATCTTCTCATTATAGTATACATATACCATCTGGTACAGATTATTTGTATATATATTGGTTTTATTTATTTGAGAAAAATGGAACAGCAGTTACTGACATCTTCCAATATAAATAATAAGCATGTATAATGAATTATCTATCCTTGTTTTTTACTGCTGTTTTTTTTCAGAATCATGATTACCATGAGTCTAACAAGCTGGGGTTAGGTAACATTTATAATTTGTCAGACGAATCCAAGCTTATATTTCTGCATTTGGCAAACCCTTTTTATATTTAGGGATTTAATATAGATTTTGGAGAATAAAACTTGATGCTGGCAGGACTGTCACTCTGAAGGCTCACTTAGTAAACATATAATATGCAAGATTAAAATCATTTGAATCAGCGGAAGCAAACTCAAGTTTTCACCCACTAAGTAAGATTGTGATTGGATTTAATCAAGATTCAATTGGAGAATATTCTTTTAAAATTGTCATTATGGGCAGTAACTCCTATAATTAAGTAAAAAAAAATATTCATGTTCACTTATAAGGCTATAATCAATGATCAGGTTTGCTGTTTACAGTTTCTTTCTATTTTTCATAGTTCTCAAGACATTTACCATATACATGTACATGTAAGATAAACCATGGGTACATTCAAAACTGTAATTTATGGGTATTTAAAACTTTTTAAATATTTGTTGTTGTTTATGCTGTTTAAATTTTCTATCTCTCTCTCTCTGTATTTTTAAGATGGCAAAAAAAATTATTTGTAAAATGTTGTCATTCAAGGACATAAACTCCTTTAAGAAGTTGATTGATGATTTTTAAGCAAGTTGACTGATTTCTAGATTTATTGTACAAGACTAGCTTACAGTTTTTCTCTATATACATGTGCATGATATATACAATAAAATGCTTCACTGAGAGCAGCCTGATACAACTGCAGAGGTTGAACCCTGAACAGTTGGGGCAAATTTAGACACAATATTCAAGTTTGACACTGTCTGAATTTGGATTGTGATCAAATTTTTGACATAATATAGGTTTCTGACACAAAACAAATGTCAAGATATTACAAATCTATTGCGCAATACTGTGCAATTAAATATTTCATCTTGAAACTTTTTAAAAATTTTGAAAAAAAATGAATCCCTTAATTAATCTTGAACACCCCCAATTTTTTTTTAATCCACCCTTAGAGCAATTACCCCCACACTCGATCCCAGCCTTTCCTTTGTAGTATGGAACCTTGTAGTACAATTTCAGAGAGATCCATACACTTAAACACAAATTATTGTCTGGAAACTGGAAAAATGCTTATTTTTTACCCTTTTTAGGCCCAAAATTCCTGCATGAAAAGTGGCAATAGCCCCCAAATTCAATCCAAGCCTTCCTTTTGTGATATGAAACTTTGTGGTAAAATGTCAGAGAGATCCATACACTTAAAGACAAGTTATTGTCAAGATACTACAAAAATGCTTGTTTTTGGCCCCTAAACGGTTAGGACCATCATCCCCAAAATCAATTCTAACCTTCCTTTTGTCGTTTTGTACCTTCTTATTAAATTTCAAAGAGATCCATTCATGTAAACTAAAGTTATTGTCCGGAAACCAAATGTGTCTTGGGATGACGACGGCATACAACATCATACCATTATATGATCAAAAAAAAAAATTGCGGTTGTATATCAAGCAAGACTGGCAGATTTTTGTAATGCTTTAAAATATTGCAGCCTGAAATCCTTTGCAAAAGAGTCTAGCTTTATCAATTATTAGCTTACATAAGTTTAGATGGTATAACATTATAGCACTGACTTTGAATTAGTCCAGGTTTACATTTCTTATCAAATGCGGGACAAGCACGATAAATAAAGAGCACCGACACGAAACACGGAAAATGAATAAGGGGAAACATGAAGCACGCACATCAAAACAAACATGAGAAAACGAGAAATAAAACGTCAAAACACCTGAAATAAAAAGGTCGAAAACATTTCACGAAAATAACCCTTTACCATCCTCTACAATGTATTCTGTTTTCCTGTGATTTTGTTGAATTTTAAGGTGAATTTAAAATTGTTTTTTCTTCAAAGAAAATGGTTTGAAATTTAATGAGAGTGCCAGTTACATAATGCATATATAAAAGTCAACCATTTTATAATTTTTATAAAATTTTATGGAGTTGCCAACATAGTTCAACATATCATATGTCATTAACTTTCAATATTTGGCAGTAGATCTACAAGGTATTGTAACTTTTGAAAATAATCACGGAAAAGAGTTGAATTTTATAACTTACAGACTTAACAATCTTATCACTGCTTATATAAAATGTAAATTACAAAAATGAACGAACTGTAAGTCTGCACCCAATAAACTGTTTCGTCAGTTGGTCACTTTATTTATATGGTAATCAGATTTTTAATCAAGCTCATCATACAACAGTTTTAAAATATATGATCCTCACTTACCAACACTTTTTAGTCTTGTTTTCCGTGAACTATTCTGTTTAATTTTGCTTGTAAGTTGTTTTTGTGTGGTTTTTGTAGACGTAGATGACTTTACCTTGACCTTCTTCGTTGTAAACAAAGTATGATTGGATTAAAAAGTGGGCAGGTATATCCTGGTACCTTTTTGTCTGAATTTAGCACAGATCTGTCGAAGCAAAACAAGTACAAGGAACCAGTTACTAAAACTTCCTGCACGTGGATCATTTCAAAATATTCGGGGGATATTTCAAATGTTCAAACAAATGATTTTTTTTTTATTAAATTTGATTGAAAACAGACTTCCTTTTTTTTTTAGCTTTTTCAGAATTTTTTTTTCGCCTTATGTTTTTAAAGCTTGAAGTTTTGATAGTTGACTTGCTGTTTTCATTGGTACAGGGCAGTTTTATGAATTATGATTTTTTTTTTGGAAAAAAAAGTTTGTTTCCAGTTTTGGGAGAAAAAAATAATTTGTTTATGATCCTGAGAAAAAAAAATTGTTTTCGACTTCTCGCCAAAAAAATAGATTGTTTTTCGACAAAGGCCAGAAAAAAATCCATAGCCCCCCCCCCCCCCCCCCCCCCCCCCCCCCCCCCAGAAAAATCGAATGGTTGCTGCCTTCAGTTATAAATAATGATGTTCCAATGAATGTTTTTTTTTAATTGTTTTCTTGTTTGGAGGCGGCTTTTCAAAAGGTGCATTTTTAAAAGTCTTAAGCACGATTACAGAATTTCAACATGTACATGGTACTTTTCACGAGTCGGAATTAGTAGCCATGCACCAACTTATTACAAAGAACCCCCTATTTTATTTTTATAAACTGAAAAAGAATATTTCCTTTCTCCATTTATACTATATACCTGACAACATTTTTTTTCCAACTTACATGGGTACATTATTTTATTTGGCGGTATTTTGTTCAAGTTTTTTTTTTATTTAAACCCCGTATTTTATTGATTTTGTATTTACAATATGTTATAGATCAAATTTTTTCATTCAGTGTATGATCACTTGTGTTAATAATATAATATGTCTTTGATTGAGTTGAACCATTCAATTGATATTTTTTAAATTATTATGTCTTATTATGTTGTGATGTTACACTATTGTTTCAGAAGAGGGTGAACATGTACATAGTACTTTTCACGAGTCGAAATCAGTAGCCTGACAACATTTACCTGGTACCTACTAAAACGTAAAACCCCGCTGCATTTGTTTGCACCTGTCCTAAGTTGAGGAATCTGATGTTCAGAAGTTGTCGTTTGTTGATGTGGTTCATAAGTATTTCTAGTTTCTCGTTTTTTACATAGATTAGACCGTTAGTTGTTCCGTTTGAATGTTTTTCCACTAGTCATTTTTTGGGACCCTTTATAGCTTGCTGTTCGGTGTGAGCCAAGGCTCCGTGTTCAAGACCTTAATTTGAACTATAATGGTTTACTTTTACAAATTGTGACTTGGATGGAGAATTGTCTCATTGGCACTCATGCCACATCTTCTTATATCTATTATCACTATGTTTTGAGAAACTGATTGGTATATCTAAAAAAAATTAGTATATCTCTACTTATAAATCAAAAGATTGTTTGCCTCTATATTAAAAGCCATGACCTGGCTGCTCGGTTTGAGAAGCCAGGTATATCTGTAGAACCTTTCTGAGTTCTGAATTATTCCACCGCATTGTAAGCAGACTTTGTTGTATATATATGGTTGTTTTTTGTCAATCATAAAGATGTTAATTAATTCTGAGCTGTACATGGAACAATATGGGGGGACAGGGAAGACTGTTATATCAATTGGATTGTGAAAACGATTAATCTATAGGTTAACATATTGGGTTTCCAATATATGGTTTTAATAACTTTACATGGACAGGAATTTCGTTTTTAATCTGCACATGGTCCATAAAATCAATTTTTGTATCTTGTACTTTTGAATTATTTCTATGATATACCGTTTTTTTTTTCTTAAGTATAAAAAAATACAGCCTTGTGTGTCGGTTATGGACGAATCTGGAGACTTATATATAGAGGCAACTGTATTCAAAGAATAGAACAGTTTTTATTATTGTTAAGTTTTGATAACATTATCGGTAAAGAGAAAGAATTGTTTTTATTCGGAGCAAATTTCTGGTATCATGCTGCTGTTAATCAGAAGGGTTCCTGCAAAAAGAGTAAGACAGTTATTATCATTTATACTAGTAGACCAAATATATGCATGATACTAACTTTAGAACATACGTGTTTTAGTAAGTATATATTCCAAAGAATCAAAAATTGTTTATGTTTATTTTCGTTTTTCAGCGTTGGATGTTTTAGACAGTTTACTTAATTCTTTATTATGATTACCCCTTTTTCTATTCTATATATTTTAACACCCCTTAGATTTTTCCATTATTTTCTATTTAGCCCTTCACGCCCTTTTATCATCCCTTTTCAATAAATGTAATTATGTACCAATTTACAAATAGTGAAAATTACACAAAATAATGACGACGTCCTAGTGGAATCGTGTGTTACATTCAACGACTATACAGTTGGAAAGCAGGTCACGGTTTGACCCCAAGTTTATCAGCAACAATAGAGTCACGTGACCGTGAAAATTCAGTAAAAAAAACGGATGAGACAAACCTCATTTTAACTCACTGAATACTATTGTCGTAATAAAAACTTATTGACCTAACTAATCTTGAGTATCCATAGTTTATTATCGTCAAAGCTCACACATCAAATCAAAGTCCTTTATTCTTTATTTCATCTGCAACCTTGGAGTTTGGGTGAAAATTGTCAAGTCTCCTGAACGAAAAATCTAAATATTTACGAGGAAACTAAAAATGATGGGCTGAATTTAAATTTAATAAAGCATCTCATTAAGACAAACACTCGATATGAATATCTCGGCAATAGAATGTTGGATACGCAAACGTCAAATTGATTTCAAACCGAAGCGGTGGTTTTTATGCCGATTTGTGCAAGTGGTTATCTCCCGTTAATATCACCAATCAAAAATAAAAACCCAGAAAAATGCATAAAAATTAAAAAAGGAGTTTACTTTACAAAAATTAGAAAGAAAATAAACGAAACTCGATTTATAACTATGTTATGATAATATAAAGAAGAGATACTTCCCCCTATTTTTCAGAGAAGGACTAAATGTAAATATTAAAAGACAAAATATTACTGCAGTAAAAAAAAAAAACAATTCAGAAATGTGGATAATGACACCTACATGTAAAATTAAAAACCTAGCTATATTGAAAGAAATTAGATCTGGCGGATGAAATATACTACATGCAGATTTTTTTTTAAACACTTCTGATTATATTTAATGCAATAAAACATTGTTTATACAATTTCAATAATCTTTCTGAAAATTGATATAATTATTAAATAAATAGTACTGATCATATATATACATGTATTTTATATTCTATAAAGTATGACCAAGAGTCTCAACAAATTTCTTCAAATTAAGAGAGCCTTTAAACTCGAGCCTATATTTCTTAGTTGAACAGTAAAATACAAAAAAGGGATTTATAAGTTTCATACCAAAAATATTGACAGAAATTCTGTAAAAAAATATATATGCTTTAAATTATAAGTGAAAGTGACACAATTTTGATTTTCAGAATCATTATTATTGTAAAATTAAACTATTAGATTAGCTTGCACAGTAGCCCTTTATCTTATTTCTCAGGGTATTTTATAGATTATGAAAGTAAACTTTTTGGAAAAAATGGGGCTTATTCTTCTCTTGAACAGGTTGCTGTATCAGCTTCTTTACATATTTATAAACAAAGTATTGTATATATATGCTTTACCTGAATACTAGTAATAGGAAATGAAATGAAACTGGTGGGACAAATTTTGTGCATTTTACTTCAATAATGATCAAAGATGCTTAAATTTGACAAGAATTTGCCATTTCATTTGAATAAATTCAATTTTGTAAGAACACATCTCTACGAATAATCTTCTTGTTTGGCTGACTTGGCTTGATAAGCTAGTTTTTGCTCTTATTAATATTACTATAAAATTGAGAATGGAAATATAGCTTACTAAGTAAAGAGATAATAATATAAGCAAGATTTTATTAACTGACCTTCATTTTCTTTTTTTATATGTTTTTTTCCTACAGAATTTTCTTTGCAATGCATTTTCTATTGCTATTTTTGTGCTTTTGTCCATCCATACAGTAGGCTATCAATAGCTTGTCAGATCTGTCAGAATTTTCCAAGACGTTTAGCTTTAAAACGCAATAAAGAAGATCTTTGTTTGTTGTTTCACTTTTCCAATGTGTAAATTTTTACTATGCATATGACCCTGACACATATTTTGTTATAAACGTTACATGACGTATGTTGAAAAAAGAAAACAATGTCAACGTCAATTTGTGTAGGGGATCACAAGGGGTTTTAGTTATTTAAAATACAAGTATCGTATGGAATTGTGAAAATCCACAACTTTTAATCAAAATTTCATTCATGTCTTTAATAAAATCAGTATTTTAGAGCACTTTGAAACAGGTACAATGAAAAGAAGCTAAACTTTACTGTTTTGAAGTAGAAACGTAGCTAAAACCAGATAAAATTGACATGGCTGGTGGTCACTAAAATTGATGTATAAAAGTAAAAAATGATGGCTTCAAAACAGTGTATAAATTTGAAATAGGTTTCCCGGTTTCATTTAAGATTATAACTGTTCTTTTCTGTATTTGGATACGCAAACGTCAAATTTGGAAAAATCGATTTTTTTGGCGAACAAAAAAGATGGCTATTTTTTTTTAGAACTGACAGGATAAAGGAATAGCAATAACAAGCTATTTTTTGTAATGTTTGTATGTCGTAAAGAAATTATATTGGTCACAAAACCTACAAATTTTAAAACTTAATTATAATAAAAGCATGACAAGTTGCAAAAAATACTTTAAACGTCAATCTTTTAGCCGATTGGTTTGGCGGACTTTTTGACGTTACGGACGACTGTAGCGCCACCTAATTAATTCCCCCTGCTATTGTTGCTGATAAAGCTTGACGACAACGGATGTTTCCAAGGACTTGCTTTCCAACTGTATAGTGTACAAAGAGTTCTCTAATTTTTGCGCTATTTTCACATTTCCTGAGCGGTGTGAGAAAAATATTTCTCCTCACTAGTGAAAAATCTGTTCTCGGCAAATGATTAGTCGAAATTTGATTATGACGTCAAAATGTTTTGTTTTCTTCTCAATTTTCCTATTGTGACGTCATGAAAAAAGGCGACCTTGCCTGATGACGTCGCATATAAAGAGCACAATTTTCTGAAAATCTTTGAAAAAGAACGATAAAAAGCATTAGAGAAACAGATTCCGACACTGCAACAAGTGTATTACGATATTTCTCCACTCTCGACAGTTAAATTTTATTATTTAACCCTCTTGCTGCCAAAGGGACATTTATGGCTTCTACACACAAATCTTGTTGATTGTGTAGAACGTCAAAGGTCCATTGTAACGTCACAATACGCAGGGGCACTGACAACGTCAAAATACGGCGTCAAAAGGGCGATTTTGGCGGGAATGAAGCAAACTGAATAACATGCTTTAAAAGTATACTTAAAACGGATGTCAAGAAATGATACAGGATCATAAGCTTGTTAGTACTATAATACCAACTTATTTAACGTGTTTACTAATTATCTAGTTCGTCATTTTCATGTAAAATGTTGCATTCTTTCGAGAAATTTGTTTTACATTTTTTTTCGTACATCTATCAATCAGAATATCTCATATAAATCAAAAATCTTATCCCTGATAAATAATCATGGAAAAGGTAACTATTATACTTGATTACGTTAAATATTAATATTCATTCACAATACACCATACACGCTTTATTTAAAAGAACTGGATAATTTATTTAGGGCTCATGCAAATACCACGATTGAAATCTCAGTTAGGATTTTTTTTTTGTAAAAGTACACACATGTTAACGATGTACTTGTATTGCCATACGATATTTCAATACATTTTAAACCTGTTTCATCATGGAAGCACTGCCTTAAAAATGTTTATTTTCATTCGAAATGGGGATGTTAAATTAGTAGTAGACACAATGATTTTTATTCCTACCATATATATCATAGATATCCTTTCCCAGTGGCTACCTCTTTTTTCTGGCATTCACCACAGATCTTTTACTTTGTAGGACTCATTGAGCAATAGATTTATTGTATACTGAATTTCAGACGTCCTTAATATTGCATTAAATATTTGCCACTGAACGTTGAGAAGAGAACAATTTATCAATTTACAGATTTAAAGATATTTCGTGTATGTCAATTACAGTGTGTACTTTATCATAGTAAATGAAAATGAATTATTATTGATTCAGGTTCACTTGTAGACAATAGAAATTCATTTTAGAGAATTTCTTTCCTCGTTTTTACTAGTTTTTTTTTAATTCGTATTCTCTAAAATTTTGAGCAATAAGTGGTCAACAAAATTATAATAAACATGATTAAAAAATATAGCAAAATGAATATGGATAATTTTTATATAAAAAATATTTCCTCGCCTACCGAAACAAGGATTGAAATCATGATAATTTTAATCTGACACGTTTGATACTTTACAACAAGAAGTAGTTCATAGAATCATAGAACAGCTGCTCGGAGATTTTATTTATCTTTATTAATTTGTACACGCTTTGTTTTTATTTTCATTTTCATTGAGTGCCGTGTGTTTTGCCGTTTATATAATGATTTGAGAGATTTTTGTACGGTATTTATACCAATTACCTAATCAAAAAAACGAGAATAAATATTTTACTATTTTATAGGTGGTTAAGAATCATTTATGCATTTCACTTGACAAAGATAAAATAAAGTCGCCTTTAAAGCTAGTATAGCAATTGGTATATTATTTTCACTTTATTTCAAGACCAGAAAGATAAAAAAATATATATTCCAAGGTTAAAAGTTGTATTTTAAATAATCTTGTATTAAAAACATCGTTTATGACAATCTTAGAGCATATTTAACTTCCGTAAAATTACTTATACATCGTTTTCATAATTACGGCTACATTGACGCGGGAAAAATTATGGACGGCGGGAAAGCGCAGTTCTACAGAGAAGCACAAGTTTTGCAACGTCACGGATGATAAGAAACGTCAAGATGCTTTTGGCGCGACAAAGCAAGAAAAAAAAAACTCGGCAGCAAGAGGGTTAAAGGGCTCGGCAAGCCTCGCGCTTTAAATAATAAAATTTAACTGTCTCGAGTGGAGAAATATCGTAATACACTTGTTGCAGTGTAAGAATCTATATTTCCATGCCCTCTGCAAGTGAAAGAACTTCCGTTGAAGTCCGTTTGTGGCGGCCTGATGTAAGCAGAAAAATGTCGACAGGACCAATTCACTCCTGACTACATATATTTTTGAAGAAAAGAAAATCCTAATTTATGTTATCACATAAGCAACACGACGGGTGCCACATGTGGAACAGGATCTGCCTACCCTCCCGGAGCACCTGAGATCACCCCTAGTTTTTGGTGGGGTTCGTGTTGTTTATTCTTTAGTTTTCTATGTTGTGTCATGTGTACTTTTGTTTGTCTGTTTGTCTTTTTCATTTTAAGCATGGCGTTGTCAGTTTATTTTCGATTTATGAGTTTGACTGTCCCTCTGGTATCTTTTGTCCCTCTTTTTTAACACAATTAATGTTGGTTTTTTTTCCTGAACGACTACATACCGATCACTGTCATCGTAGATCGACGGTAAACTACTACTGTGTGTCAGCATATTTTTGTCGATGTGACTTTTAATATATTCGGGCGTACATTATGCCCACTAGTTTAGGTACTCTGACCCCTATGCAATATTCGGATTAGCTCGAAGCTTGTGCATGCTGAAAACCCAATGTCGTACTGAGAATCCTCATTCAGAGTTTAAGTTTCGAGCTATTTGATAACATTCATTTAAATTAACCTTGATAGTCTACTTTTCATACTTACAACTTCCGTTGGTTTCGGTTTATTTATACATGCTTTATGATGCAACCAACAACAAACAACAGAACCGACCCACCAACACCAAGTCCAGCTCCTACTAAAATTGTTGGCACTACAAAACGTACATTTCATAAACATAAATATGCTTAAACACGAAGATACTCAAACACGAAGATACTCTAAACCGAAAGATACTCTAAAAACGAATACTTAAAACACGAAGATATCTAAAACACGAATACTCTAAAACACACACACATACAACAAAACAAACAAAAAACTAGTTTTCTATCGGGGAAATTTTTTATCATATTGTAAAAATGTCCACTGTCCCTCTGTATCTTCGGTCGCTCTTTTCCAGTTTCGTGTTTTATTAGATTGTTACAAGCACAAAACGATTGTTTCTATTTTCTGTTAGTTGTTGTTCCATTCCATCATTAATAATATACTTTTTTACGTATCATGCGTAAAAAAAAAACATTTTATCGCAAACCGCAAGCTCTGGTGATATGACTTTTACCTTGTAAGTCGACTGATCAGAATTGAGCATTCACAAGTTGTCAAAGTCAGTACACAAGTATATTTAAGACGGTCACATGTTTATCTGCTTGTCCAAGTCAGGAACCTCGACCGTAAACGTCTTTGGTAAAGTCTAAACTTTTATGTTTTGTTTCTGTTTTTTTAAAGATATTCTGGTAGTTTCTGATAAATTTCAGAGTAAAAAGTATCATTCTTTAATCTTCATTTATATTAACTTACAGTCAACATCCGTGAAACTAAAATTAAAGGACTTCTTAGAACTATCAGTAGGTTGCTTGGACTGAGAACCTGGAACATTGTAACAATAAGTAGGAGTCATCACCATTATCGAAAACAAATTTAAAAAGATTAAAACATAGAAAATTGAAATTTTTAATTTTTGAAATACTAAGGCTTTTCTACCTCAGAAATAGATTATTACCTTTGCAAAACTTTGAGGAATTTTGGTCCTCAATGCTCTTTCAACTTCGTACTTTATTTGTCCTTTTTAACTTTTTTGAATTCGAGCGTCACTGATAAGTTTTTTGTAGACCAAACGCGCGTCTGGCGTTAATACAAAATTTAATCCTGATATCTATGACTGAGTTTATTTGTTGAACACGAGTCTGAAACTATAGGAATCAAGCATGATAATCAAAGGCTCAATGTAACTAATTTGAATTGAAAAACATAGTGTTGTTAGTGTAATAGCATCACCAATATAGTTAAATGAACCGATTAAGACTAAGATCAAATTGAAACTGAAATAATAATAATAAAAAAAACACATTGAAACAAGAACTTCATATTCAAAATTACAACCCAGTTTTCTAATTTCTTACATTAAATAAAGATACCTTCCAAAAGCTTGGCTTACTTGTTATATTGTTAGTTATGAGTGGTGTTGTTTTTGTACCACTGGACGGACTTTTTTGTACCGATGAACCCAAGCATGGATTAACCCCGCATGCATGTGTTTCGCGATCAACACCTTGACAGTTTGCACCACCGTAAGACGGAATTGGATTTGAACACGTTCTTTTTCTAAATTGTGTCCCTCCACCGCAAGATGTAGAACATGTACTCCAAGATCCATATGCAGTCCAGCCGCCATCAACTGAAAAAAAAAGTTTTACCATATACAGTCCGCCAAAAGTTAAGCACCACCGAAATATAACTGACAATATTTGTTTAACTATTGCGATTTTTTTTTATGTTTGGTGTTATGAATTGCCTTTAAAATACACCAAGAAAATTCATTACGACCAAAAAGATCGAACTCCGATAAAGCAGTCAACAACTTTAAGGGCATCTGCGCGTTTACAAATACACTGTTTCTCCAGGTGGTCGTGTTAGTGTTCGAACATTGGTCCGTCGACTTCATAGAGGCAACCGAAGAGCAAGTCGTGTTGCACAGAGACCTGCCCTAACAGGCAGGCACAGTGCAGTCAGGTTTCAATAGGATAATGGATACTCTATGCTTGACATGAGAAGCTGGCAAAACACCATTGGTCAGACGAGAGTCGGGTTTAATGACCTACGACCAATAGACGCCATAATACATTTCGCTGGGAAATAAAACGGCCTATGACCAAAACAACATTTGCCCAATGACTACATTCGGTCCTGGTGGTGTTACTGTACGGGGTTTCTTCTTGTACTGTTGTAAGCCGGGTATGCATATTCTGCAGGGTCACATAAACGGACAGACATACAGAGATTTTGTGCCTTAAAACATGGTAGTCCCTCATTTTGATAATCCCCACTTGCGTCAACATGGTCACGACCCTTGTACATGGACGACAACGCTAGACCACACAGGACAAGGATTGTAACCGAATCCAAAAACAAAAAGCATTTAATTACACCTCTTGACTCCATGTCTCCATACATAAACCCTACGAACAGTCTGATCCCTGGCAAAATATCATCGAGGACCAACTTCACAAGTTTATCGATTTAAAGTGCAATTGTTGATAATGACTTAATTTCCTAACTAAATTAAGCTGTAACGATATGAACGTCATGTTATGGACTGCCGAGAGAGTTGTAATGCTATTGACCAAATATTACATAATTCAACACCGAGATTTTGTGAAATTATGATAGGTGTTATTGTAAAAAAAAATCACAGGAACTAATCAGTTTCGATTTGGTAATTTACATTATTTCTTTGAACGCAAAACCTAAATGCATAGAACCTTCATAAGTGACCAAAATTATATTTGTGGTTTGTTTATGGTATATGTTAGCAAAATTGCTACATGAATGTTTTCTTTTTATCGAGGAATAATTGATTTTTTAAATTGGAAAAAAATTCGATGCAATAAAAATAGGTGGTGCTTAAATTTTGGCGGACTGTATATATGGTTAGTACGTTTGTGACAACTTCTATCAAAGAGGGCGAAAGATACCAGAGGGACAGTCGAACTCACAAATCGAAAACAAACCGACAACGCCATGGCTAAAAATGAAAAAGACAAACAGACAAACAAATTACACATGACACAACATAGAAAACTAAAGAATAAGCAGCACGAACCCCAGCAAAAACTGGGGGTGATCTAAGGTGCTCCGGAAGGGTAAGCAGATCCTGCTCCACATGTGGCACCGGTCGTGTTGCTAATTTATAACACATCCGGTAAATAGTCTAATTCGGTAGGTCAAATTCATGAAAGACAAGGGATTGTAGTTACGACGTAAGGAACATATCCGATATCATCTATGAAACGGTTATTCCATAACGGTAAACCAACTCGTGATGGGCTTCCGTAAAATTTACGTAGGGATGATTTCAACTTCACCATTTGGAACTCTTGGTTTAATAGCTTCCTTGTGAGCAGCAACCCTCTATCAAGAAAATCATGATAGGAAATGCAAGCACGGAAATATCGTATCAATTGGGAAATATATACCCCGTATGCAGGTGCTGTTGGAATGTTGCTACTAGAAATGGAAACCTATACATTACTATCGCCGTAGTCCATAATCACCCCTGGCGACTCTCAGAGAAATATTAGAGTATTTTGCGAGGTTTCATAATAACAGAGAAAGTACATATAATATAAGGACATAGTGCATAAGAAGTGGATACTATAAAATTCTAACATCTTTCAATGCACATGCAATAAAAAAAAATCTGACTTCTCCGACCTTTACACATTTATTCCTCATTCTGAACCTAGACAAATATTAAGATAATAAGTTCAATGTCACTTTTAAACGTTACAAATATCTTCATTTAAGAAAAGGACAAATCATACTTAGTAAAATTACTTTCGATTCTGACAAGGTTCTCTGACACTTACATCGTCAAATTAACGGTTCTTGGTTTTGTTATTTATAACATATTTGTCATGTTTGTTTAACGCGTTTTTCTAGGAGAGAGTCGGTATTCTTGTGGTACAAAATTTGCACATTTCTCGCCAAATTGATTCTTAATTTTCATGAGACAGACCTATTTACAGAAACGTTGTTCATTCGCATTTCTGAACTTCACGATGAATAAAGGACGGGATTATTTGTTGTTTGTTTGCGACACAGACACCCTAGAAATCATGATGGCGCCTACAAAAGTCCTCTAAGGAATGACTTCGACTTTTTTTTTATAAGGAACACTTAGTTGAATATGTTCATTATCAACAGCCCCGTCAAGGAAGTTGTGATGCGACACACAACCCTTAAAAAATCGTATCAATGGACAGTTATTAAAATTTCATATGCAGGTGTTATATAGGAAGGTAGCCACATAGAAATGGAAAGTTAACAATCGTTAAACTGATATTTTTTGTTTTTGTACATTGAGTTTAGTTATCAATCGACTAGATTAGAAAGAAGTTTAGGTGCGAACCGGACACACTAGTAGCTCTGGTAATGCTTTATTTAAAGTTCAATTCGATTCATTGACGATACTCCAGGGTTGGAATTTCTATCAGGACTTCAATGAAGAACGTCGCTGCTTACGAGGCTGTTATTGTACAAATGTTTGGTGGAATGGTTCGTTATAATAAATTTGAAGTCATCTATTGGACTTTTTTTACTAACATCAAATATTTTCAGTTTAAGTTTGTGAGACTTAATTTTTGCAGTAGTATGTAAATAATTGATTTTTTTTGTTTACATTTTACATATTTGGTTTAAAATACTTTACCAGGAGGAAAGTTGAAAACAAGAAATACTTAGAGGTCGATTTGGTTATAATTTTAAACTTTTATGAACATGATATTTTTCGTTTTAAATAAAGAAGATGGATTTGTTTTACCAGTTTTACCAGACACATATATTACAATTAGTATGCGTCTCTGACTTTATGTCTGTGTTTTAACTAGAATGTCTATTTAGTTGTTTATGAGAACATTAGATAAGAGGTTTTCCCGTTTGAATGGTTTTACAATAGTAATTTTGGGGCCCTTTATAGCTTGTTTTTCGGTGTGAGCCAAGGCTCCGTGTTGAAGGCCGTACATTGACCTATAATGGTTTACTTTTATAAATTGTTATTTGGATGGAGAGTTGTCTCATTGGCACTCATACCACATCTTCCTATATCTATTTAGTTTTTCTTTACGTTTAATGATAACTCTTCGTAGTATTTTCCTCCGTAAACTTGCCCTATTACTTCTAATTTTCCATTTTTTGCACAATGTCCATTTAATTCATGTCTAAAACAAAGATCGATAGCTATACTTTATACACACAAGCATAATTATAAGTTTTGATACAATTACACACAAACATTTTTGTAAATAAAATGAACAAAAGAGAATATGCTCTTTTTATCTACTAGTTACTAGTACTTTGATACGGGACATTAATAACTTCTATCAACGGTTGGTACCTTTTGGTTGTACAGTTGTGATAACAGGAACATTTTTGGTGCTCTTTGGTACAGGTGGACCTAAGAATGGTAAAAATAAACAAGTATGCATACTTATATAGATAGACAGATTTTCCTACAAGTGAGAGGTTTAGCTAGCTATAAAAACAGGTTCAACCCACCATTTTCTGCATAAGAAAATGCCTGTACCAAGTCAGAAATATGACAGTTTGTTTGATTTGTTTGAGCTTTTGATTTTGCCATTTTATTATGGACTTTCCGTTTTGATTTCTATCTTTGATGTGTTGCTTCTTTTACAATTTTGTATCATTCTATGTACGTGATTTGGTCTCTGGTGGAGAGTTGATTCATTGGCAATCGTACCATCTTCTTATTTTTATATCACGTGGCTGGTATCATATATTCACAAATGATACCAAGGTTTTTTTTCTCTTAAAAAAACTTAATTCATTCAAAATCATTATTTTATGTTAACTATCCTAAAATGTTTATCTAAGAAATGCATTTATCTAAGAAATGCAATTACTGATTTTAGATTAGTGAATATAACTGACACTGACAAGCTTCACGCGGACGCGACACAGTGTACGTGTTACAGAATACTTACAACTAGTATATCTTTCCCATGTTTTAATGGAAAGTTCTACTTTATGTGATATATGCTGAGTATTAGGCTGACCCCACGAATTATCCACAATCAACAGTGCTTTAGGCGATGTATTAGGATACCAAAATCTTACGGTCTGGTCAGAATAAGAAATCACCATTCCGCCATAAGAGTCATTTCTGTTAACATTCTGTACCGCGCCGGAACCATGAAATATAAAATTCTTACTTGTACCATCAAGAGCTTTGATCTGTAAAAAACAAATCCAAACAGAATTTATTATTTTTCATTTATTTAATTGCAAAATGCGAGAAAAAAAATCCGATTTTGTTAATATCTCATGAGCAGCTCAGTGGCAGCACTCTTCTTGCGCACATGAGTAAGTTGGATTCGTGTTGCTCAATTTTTCTTTTTTTTTATAATTGTGAACTTTTCTTCAGTCCTGGCTTGATTTTATTAGTTACATAGTGTGCTAGTGACCTAATACAGTACATATGGGGGTCAGTAAATTCCATATGGGGTGAGAACGTTTTACGTCACTAACACATATATGTAACGAATTTATCTTACCGACTATATTAACGTGTGAAATTTAGAAAAATGACCTATCAAAATGAGCAAGTCTTCAAAACTGTTAGCATTAAGAAACTACTTCCATTGATCCTACAAAAACAGATGCCAACAATAACAACGTGTTAGGTTTAAAAGTGTTTTATGAATTTATTTCAATCTTAATCATCAATTTCTTGTTCTGTTGAAATCTTTAAGATTTTTTCTCAGTACCGTTTTGTTTTTATGAAGGGACGTAACACCACTACTAACCGTGTATGAAATTAGCCCCCGGCCTCCCTTCTAACCTAATATGGAATATAAAGGGACGTAACACCACTACTAACTGTGTATGAAATAAGCCCCGCCTCCCTACTAACCTAATATGAAATATACACGGTCCCCGCGCGGTTGCTTTTAATCAATCATATTCCTAGAAATGTATAGGAGGTAAGATAAAACGCTGTCCCAGTTTCTCGTCGACTTTTGATTGAATTGCCCATTATCATCATCTCATTTTGCTATGAATCGATTGTATTTTGCAGCATTTATAATAACTGGAAATGTAGAATACTCGTGTATAGGCATATATGTAAAGCGGTATGCAGTTTTTAAACATTGTATCAGTGTTTTTAGCGGGTAAAACTGACAAAAATCGACGTATCAAAACATTTGACAGTTTAAAAGAATGTTAGATTATATACCGCAAGAAAATACGAAAATCAACGAAACCGAGCAAGACCACGACTCCCATGTCCAGATAAGTATAGGCATTAATGAAGATATGTTTTAGTTTTTATAGTCTATTTTGTGACATTCTAATTTTTTCAAAGTCTGTACATGTTTCTTTTGATTTGCATTTGTTGTATATATATATAACTGTAGATTGCTGTTACCCAGATAAAAATAGCACATGCATATGGAGAGACTTCTACTCACTATGATATCTATCAGATTGTTTTCTCGATCGATAGGCTGGGTTAGGCTCATGGTATATGATGAAGATGGTAAAGTTACTGATTGAGTGAAGTTACTCTTAGAAGTGAGTTTTTTCCATGCATATATCTTTACAGTACCGGACTTCTCAACTTTTCCATTATTTTTACCCCATCCATCTGCAATGCTGAATAAACCACCTTCAAATACATACAATATTTACAGAGAAACACAGTTTACAATATCTAGTTCGGTAATTTGCATTTACCACAAAGAAGATTCTTTAGTCACGCGTCGCTGATAATGAAAGCTTGAACTTTAATTAATTGATCTCCACACAGAAAGAAAAATGGGAAGATCACAGAAAAATGATTTATACTGCATTTATTGTTTGTTTTAGATTATTTTAATGTTTTTTTCTGTTTATTCTGAAAAACAAGGCATACCAAATAGAATGAAATTCAAAACAGTGTGGATGTGGCCATTGATTGACACATTAAATTCATCCATTGACTAGGACAATTTAGTGAACGTTTGTATGTAACAGCTACTGCTCACTATGTACTTTTTAAAGAAACCTAAACTATGGGGTCATCAAAGGTTCTCAACACCTTAATAAAGTAATTCGAAAAACTAATCAGAAATAACACGATGTTTTGATTTATATGATCAATTATATAAATCAAAACATAAAGGTTATTCCTGATTAATTTTTTGAATTACTTTATAATTAAAGGCGTTTAGAAACCTTTGGTGACCCCACAGTTTAAATGTCTATCGTAGGTACGTCGTGAACAGTGGTCGTTACAGACAAACGTTCACGTAAATTGTCCCAGTCAATGGATGAATTTAATGTGTCAATCAATGGCCACAGCCACACTGTTTTG
Organism: Mytilus edulis; assembly: GCA_019925275.1. Lineage (NCBI taxonomy): Eukaryota > Metazoa > Mollusca > Bivalvia > Mytilida > Mytilidae > Mytilus > Mytilus edulis. The sequence goes on along the minus strand of CM034352.1, from coordinate 112,428,748 downwards.
AATTTCATTCTACTATTTAAAATTAAGAAGTTGTTATGTAACGCACCGAAAAAGAAAAAAAACAATAAAAAAAAAACAAGCAGGACTATACTACTAGTAAATATATATTAAAAACACATTCATACCGTGTCCTCCATTTGGCGCCCATAATCTAAATACATTACTATCGTAACCGTATATTACTCCTCCCCAGTCCGTACCCGTGGGATTGGTCTGCATAGACGAACCTGTTCAAATCAAATTTTTATAAGTATTTTAAAAGCTCTGAATGCTGGTTTATTCCTATAAGTTTTGATCGCCATTGGTAGTACATATAGATTAACTTATTTTTGTCATCTTTGAATGATGCTTTATCATAAAGCTAAGTATAAATTGGGTTTTGCTTATTATATCTACTTCAAATACAACTATATTTATAAAAAATTAATCTTCCATCCACCAATACTGAAATGCATGTTTGTTATATTTATGACGAGGAGAGCACAAAATTCCATATGTATATATAAATTTCTTTTAATTGAAAAGTGCTAGAATAAGATGGTTTTCAGTTTTACCCTTGATCAGCTGTGAATATATGTGTGTTCAAAAGTCTTAATCGAGAATCTCAACTTAATATAAGGACGGAGCATCAATGGCAACACTCATTGCATTTTCCGAGTACACTAGTCCATTCGAATAACATCCATTTTATATGCTTAAAAACTCCTCCAATCGAGCTAACTTGTGTCCTTGCCCAACCTCTCATTTTCGAATCCGTCGAGCAGCGAGACAGGATTCGGCCGGGCTAACTTAAGATGTGGATAAAAACCACATATAAGATTCGCATGATGTCATTATGCAGATATGGCCAGCGCACTAAGTTTTATCTATAGGCAGTTCTGTCATTGGTGCGCAGGTCGCATGAGTGGTCCCGATGACGCTAGTCGGAGATGTGCTATGGATACAACTAACATTCGCCATGTTTAACAATCAAATTTTTACACTTTCTTTTAATATTAAAAATCATATACAATGTATGTGTGTCGTGTGTGTGTTCTATTATAAGTTTGCATTGAAAACTATAGATGTTAAAAATGATTTACCGACAGCTTCAGTAATAATACCAGAAGGTAGTGTGACTTGTACGATTGCATAGTCTGGTTCTGTTCCTAATCCGTGGGATACTTCCTTGTAAGTGTTAGCTACAACACACATTGATGGAATTAAAACTATTAGATTTTGGTTAGATAGTTTGTACACGTTGATTGAAGTCTTCAAATTTTCTAGCGTATCTAATACCCATAACATTCGAGTGTGCATACTAAGTATAATATTTAATATGTGCATGTCGATGAATTGGCTCTTAAAAAGTGCCGGTGCATTCCAAGTTCTTTCCAAGTTACAACTTTAAGTGAGCCACGCAATAAAGCTGTTGACACAATTCATATTGTATTATGACTTTTTTTTATTATGTATATCTTGTCCCTTAAGGTTACATTTCTTGATACTTTTAAATTGTATATGCCAGTAAAATCATTTAAGATGAAAGTTCATGTATAACTTCTTTGGGTGCAACATGTAAGAGATGAAACAGATTGTATTTACTTTTCACCAAACATACGTTTTAATGCTCTTGTTTTGTCATTTTACTAATAAATGTAAAGTGTTCATCGATATTATTTGGACCGCATATCTAACAATTGTTAATTCTATGATAAATTGACACTTGAATGTAATACAGATTACACTAGTGTTTTGTCGATGGCCTTTCTCTTACCTCCTACCTAGTATCAAAGGGACGATTTAAACACTTACAAAAATTTAACATCATGAAAGAAAAAAAAGTAAAGTGACTTGCAAAGCATTCTTGTTGAAAAAATATATCGCTTTAATTATACCAATACGTACTTTAAAAGACTAATGTACTCAATAATTTAATATTTGACAGTGAAAAAAAATCTGCTTACTCGTTGTATCCATGGGTATCGACGACGATTCAAAATCTGGTTTAGGGAAGTTATTCTTGCCCCATGCTCGGATCCTGTATTCGGCGGATATTTCACTTTGTTGGACAGGACCAGACCAAGCACTCCCTCCTTCAAAGTATAAAAAAGATGTGAACATTTTAATTGATTATATGCTGGACTAAAGAGAACAATATAGTATGGTTCCAGTCCTTATGTGATCATGCAAAATGTGATTCAATGACCGAAAGCCGTAAATTGTCCCTTATAATTGAGATATCAATTCTAAAGAATGCATTCTAAAATCAATTTTAAGGGAGATAACTTTAATAATATCCTATAGAATTTAATGTTATCCAATTATCTGTCCCGATAAGGCAGTAAATGGAAAATATTACCCATTTCATTCATGTACACTAACATTGCAACTGATTGACAAATATAGACTTTAGACTTTTAAGTTTGAGTGTACCATAAAAAATGTGGCTTTTCAAAATTTATTAGATGGACTATTACAGTTTGCACTTCGTGATTATTTTGTAGATGTGGAATTATCCGGAAAGCAATCACTATAACTATGCAAAAGAACCAGGATTGTGTAAATATGTACAATTAAAAAGAATTCAATCGTTTTACGCGCTTATTAATGCTTGTTATTTGCAAAATAAATCTGTACAAAATCTTATTAAACATATGTTAAAAAATCCTATTTCAACAACGGATTTTCAATAACAATGAATTCAATCTATATGAAGACTTACAGCAAATCCTTTTTGATATACAACATCCTCGTATTCGCAGACCTCATGGTTTTAATCATTGGAAAATAAGTTATGTACCTGTAAAAATCACCTTTCCAACATTATGTCCGTCATGTTTATTGGGGACAGAAACTACCACTGCTTCGTCATTGTAATAAAACTCAAGCATTGGAAAATAAGTTATGTATATATAAAAAAGAAGATGTGGTATGATTGCCAATGAGACAATCGTCCACAAGAGACTATGTACCTGTAAAAATCACCTTTCCAACATCATGTCCGTCATGTTTACTAGGAACAGCAACTACCACTGCTTCATCATTATAATAAAACTCAAGCATTGGAAAATAAGTTATGTATATATAAAAAAGAAGATGTGGTATGATTGCCAATGAGACAATCGTCCACACGAGACTATGTACCTGTAAAAATCACCTTTCCAACATCATGTCCGTCATGTTTACTAGGAACAGCAACTACCACTGATTCATCATTATAATAAAATACAAGTCCACCATAAGGACTATCTACATCATCATCTCTCTGTGAAGACCCAAGTCCCGAAAAGTAAAACTGTCTTTCTGGTTTATTGTCGCCCGGTCTAACTTGGACGTCAACTTTGATAGGAAATCCTCCTATTGCATGCTCCATTATTTGGGGTAAAGCGTTGTCCTGTGCTGTTATTTTGATCCATGAACTGATGAAATTTGGTTTCTGTAAACATGTTGTCCAGTCGGCTTGCGACCCTGTCAAAATGTAATGAATAGGTTTAGTTTTTTTTATCAAATGCCTGGGAAGTCAATAAAACATTAAGTTATTTTTTTTTTTAGAGATTTAGATTTTAAAACAATGTTGACTGCTGTATATTTGACATTTTTACCTATTATGTCGGTTTGTTTTGTTCACGCATCGTTGTCAATATGATGGAACTTGATGCGATTGTCAAACAAGTGAGAGATTTAGCTAGCTATAAAACGGCCAGGTTCAATCCACCATTTTCTACGTAAGAAAATTCATGTACCACGGCAGGAATACAACAGTTGTTATCTTTTCGTTTCATGTGTTTGAGCTTTTGATTTTCCGTTTGATTAGGGACTTTCTATTTTTAATTTTCCTCGGAGTTCAGTATGTTTGTGATTTTACTTTTTACATAACTGAATCGAAAAACATTAAAAGCAACAATTTTTTTCTGAGTTGACCAAGCCTTTAACCAATATATTATGTATCAAAAAATATGTATATGAGTTCTTTTTTTGTCAAGTATAGCTCACAAGCAATCAGCATCGTTACCAATTCGGTGAAATTGATTGATTTAATAGATTCACTGGAACTCCGAAGTGACATACATTTAATAGGTTTGGGAAAATTTGATATTTTGCATTATAAACCTTTCCATTTGTGCATTTATATGTAAAAATAAATGCAAGGGTTTATAATCATACTATGCAGAGAAAAAAAAACAGAAACCCACCTCATCTCCAAATTGAAGTTACTAGTAACCTACATCAGGCATTTCAGGCACTTCCCATTACAGAATCATTAATCATTCGGAGGTCAATTCAAACCCATTTTTCTATGATTCAATAGGGATTTAAAATTAGATTGATGTAACTATTTAGTAAAAAATAAGTAACGTCTAACACAAAAACACAGTATGGATATTTTTGTCTCTATCATAAAAAACGTACATGTGAAAAAAAACTGTCAAAATAGGTGCAATTTGGGTACCCTTACGTTATTACTGGTAAGTTATTAAGTCAGGGATTAAATTACTTAAAACTTTTACTTAATTCTTCCATAGAAATATAGATTTTGTTATAGTAGTACTTAATTAACATATTTATATTCCTATGTTTTACAGAACGAACACAGCATAATCGACAAAAATTGAGATTATATTATCTAGAAGTTAATTCCGTTTTAATTTCAACAGAATCCGATACGTTTTTTTTAGAAATACTTGTGTTTTGACTGATATTACAAACGTCACTAAATTATATTCCGAACCAATATATAAAGTCGTATCTATGTTTTATATATTTGTCCTTATTTATGACAGATAATTTTATTTTAAAAGTTATAATTTCATTTGAAAAAAAAACAAGTTTCAAAATAAAATGTCAAATGAATTGTTTTTCGTAAATCAGCTATTTTTATGTTGTGTGATGAAAACATTTTTATTAAACGCTTACCGATTAAATGACTGATAAGTAGCAACCTTTATATAACAAATCTTATCCTTTATTGATGATATACAGATGATATTCATTATGATACTATTATCAAAATTAAAAAAAACTATAAAAAAACCACAAAAATTCAAAGACAACAAAACTATTAAAAAAAACAAAAATTCAAACACAACAACGAAAAACACAACAAAACTAAAAACTAAAAAAACAATACACAACTGAACAACAAAACAACAAAACAACAAAAAAAGAAAAAAGAGAAAAAAAAATGCACACAAAAAAAAGAGAAACAGGTAGTTTCTATAATAGAATTGTCAAAACTTGTAAATGTCTTCTTCAAACATTAAAAGAATGTTAACCTCGAGCTCAAAGAATGAAAATAAAACATATAAAACCTCTAAGTAAACCCTAAATATTTGTGCATTTAAAGATAATGGTAAATCAAACAAAACCTTCACAAAAAGAAAGTGGCATTACAAGTGTATTTTTACACATTACAATTTCTTTCCGCATTTTTTTTTAATTTTCAACATTTTAACAATAAGTCAGTCCAAAATTTGACACAAGAATAATACCTTAATAAGTAGACACGATATATATAACACAAATATAAATATTCAGTGTGTGTATCAATATGTTGGATGTTGCTATTTCGCAGTTGGTTGAAATTCCTAATATGCAATAAAGAACAATGAAATCTGTTATCATTATCCCACGCAACGAACATATTAAACTAATCTTGACCTGTCCGTCAGTTTTGTCCGTATGACAACCATAACTGTAATCCGTTCGTCTGTTCGTTTCCACTTTGTTGTCGCCGGTCTTGCGCCTTCATTTCTGTTGGGAAAATCTGAAATGGGTCCATTTATTCTGAAGGGGATTATTAAAATTAAGTCACAGGACAGTGCCTTGATTTGTAACCTTTATTTCTACTACAAGTTTGATAATAAACAAAATCATATATATAAATGTATCATACTTGTCTTCATAGTAAAATGAAACATCAATGCTAATTTTTTTTTCCTTATATATAAAACTTACAAAGTTATTGTTTTAAGAAGAAGAAAAACTTTACTTTATTTGTCAAAAGTTTCGCAAGAAGAAGATGGGCACTTACACACGTGAACATTGAGTTCAATGTCACTTTAATAAATAAAATAAAAACTAATTTTGAAATAAAACATTACTTACCCCTAACGTATAGAAGGAGTGTTAAATGAAGAAATTTAAGTTCCATCCTCAGGATTGTTAAAGCATTGACTGCTATCAAATTTTTATCTAATATATATTATTTGGGGGATTATAGTCGACGAATAGAAAACCCTTGCAAATCATATCATCGATATCATTTAATTCAATCAATATCATTTTTTTTGTTGTAAATGCGTTTATAAAATAATATTCGGCACTTCAAAAAAAATATGATTGATCCATTAATAATATAATTCATGTTTTGTTTTTTTGGAGGATAAAATCGGAAGTAATGCGATATAAGGGACACTTTGTTTTTACCTGTTTTGATTTTAACATACTTTACTACGTAAAACACTGGACTTACCGAGTGCAAAATAGCACTCTTTATCTCTTCATATGTTAATATTATAAATGAAATTTCATAACAATATTCTTTGGAGAACAGTTATTTGTAATATCAACTTGGTTTATTATAGTGAGAAATATAGTATATCAGTTCAAAAATGAGTTAAATTGAGAATTGAAATAGCAATGTACCAAAGAGACAACAATTCGACTATCAGCCGAAGGCCACCTACAATAGGTCTTCAACACATCGTGAAAATATCTGTTTATGGAGGGATTTGTTGATTTTATGACGTATACATATGTATATCAGTCAAAAGTTAACTTGACTATTGGCAAGGTTTAATGGGCACAAAGGGCTGAAAAGTACAACTATTGTTTTTAAAGTGTTTGCATTGCATGTCTGAAGACTAGATAATGCATTCAATGAATGTTTGCATTCAGACATGTTTAAAATATGAAATGTTCGACGTAGACATTAAACAATGCTCGGAAAAAAGTAAGTGATACGGTTTCATTTACAAAATTATTTCCTATCTAAACATCAGAACCGTACAATTAAAGTTTGATTAAAAACTTTATCATGAGATATATTGGTCGATTTGCTAATAAACCAAACAGATGGCCATCACCATGTAGACTGCTAGCTTTCCTGCAAGTCAACTAGAATAAACTAGCCGTTGCTTTCTAAAATCAAGTGTCAAACTTTTAAGCTACATATAAGACAATAACTTGCTTTCATTATAAGAATCAAAGGACACAAAGATGATGTTGAAAACTTAAGAAAGGTGTATGCTATAAAGTTTTAAGGTAAAGGAACAACCAATGCATTCTGTTTACAGATCCAATGGTCACGCGCGTATGGAATTATAGTCGCTAAACTTCTACAGTCTTGTATTGAGGAAGGAAAGCTGCAGTCTGCATTGAAGGCCAATATTTGTATTATGATCTAAATGATAAAAATCCATCATAGTACATTTTTAAAGGAGCGACAAAAATCATATTGTATTTATTTCCAATAGAGAGTTGAAACGACACCATTGTGCACTTCTTTAGTACTTTACCATATAAGTTTTAGAACCATAGCGATATAAATCATATGTCAAGATTTGAGACGCTTCACTTTAAATGTTGCCATTTCATTCGATAAAGACCACCATACATCAATCAATATTTCAACTACGTGGATACGTGGTAATTTTCCATTAAATATGCTTCATATTAGTAAGTTGCTGCTCAGACTCCATGGAACAGCCTTCGAAACCATTTCAAGACTGAAAATAGTTTTTCACATTTTAAAAGTCTTGTTCAGTCCTGGAACGGTTTGGAATGTCGCTGTTCTGCTTGCAGATAATTATTGAGCTGTTTATTATTTATGTTGCTATTTGGTTGTTGTGGTCAAGCATGATTTTACTTCATTCTAAATTTGTTGCTTAATTTTTATTGAATGATCTGTATGTTAAATTCAACTTTGTATTACGAGTTGTTTTATATGTTAAATTAGATATGTATATGTTCTTATATTCGGTCAAAAGCTCGTTAGGATCAAAATAAAGTTTGTCTCATCTCATCTTATCAAAAAGTCCTCTTATAGTAAACTGACGGTAGTTACATAATTGAAATATCCTGACTAATTTCCATGAAAAATGTTTGAGTTTAACAAGACTACCGGTAGACACCGGTGATTCTAAGCATACATTACTTATTGAAGTTGGAAGGGATCAAGAATAGTCACTGCCAATTTCCAGTAACATATAAAAAAAAATTAGATGGAATACATTTTTGATTTTTTTTGTTTGGAAAATATTACTGGAAGTTGTTCAAACTTTGCTTATAATACGAAAGTGACTGTGATGCAATACAGCTAGATTTAGATGCAGCTGATAGGTGGGAGCAATACTGGTTGATGGCCTTCCATTCAGATGATGTCGTCGTCGTCTGCGTCGTCCGAAGACACATTGGTTTCCGGACAATAACGTTAGTTTAAGAGAATAAATCTTTATGAATTTGTTTTTTGAAGGTTCAATACCAAAATTAAGGGCCAAAAAGGGGCCTAAAACAAGAATTTTCTAGTTTCCAGACAATACTTGAACTTGTGTGTAATTGTATGGATCTCTCTGAAATTGTCCCACAATGTTCCATATAACAAAGGGGAGGCTGGGTTTAACATTTGGGTTAATTGCCTAAAATATGTAGAAATTAGGGGCCAAAAAGGGCCAAAAAGAAGCATGTTTCTAGTTTCCAGACAATAACTTGTGTTTAAGTGTAGGGATCTCTCTGAAATTGTACAACAAGGTTCCATACTACAAAGTAAAGGATGGGATTGAGTTTAAGGGGTTATTACTCCAAGGAGGGTTTCAATAAGTTGGGGGGGGGGTACAATTTTTTTTGAGGGATTCCTTTTTTTTTCTTTTTTAATTTCAAATTTTGAAAAGTTTCAAGAAGAAATCCTTATAAATTAAACAGTATTGAGCAATAGATTTGTTAGATATTTAACTACATTTATTCTGTGACAAAAACCTATATTATGTCAAAAATTTGATCGCATTATCCAAATTCAGACAGTATCAAGCTTAAATATTGTGACCAAATTTGCCCCAACTGTTCAGGGTTCAACCACTGCGGTCGTATAAAGCTGCGCCCTGCGGAGCACCTGGTTGTTTTTGTTTTTGTAATTTATATATATATGTATATATATGCATGGGTTCGAATCCCGGCGAGGGAAGAACCAAAAATTTGCGAAAGCAAATTTACAGATCTAACATTGTTGGGTTGATGTTTAGACGAGTTGTATATACATTATGTACACAGCCATGTATCACCATCATTGATGGCGATCCGATGGATACATCTGTTGTAGAGTTGTCACTGACTCAGACGTACTTATATATATATATATATATATATTAATATATATATATATAGGCCACGCTGCGCAAACAGTAAATAATCTTCAGATCATAGAAGGACTACGTACTGGAAACCTATACCCAGAAATGCGGATCGTGAGTACATATTTTATCAGACATGAATTAAACCACTTTCTGTGAGATCAGATCACAAGGGAGACCAATTCACTCTCCAAACCTGAACATATAAAAAGGTGGCATAGAACAAATTAATAAAATATGATAAAGTGTGTTTACATATAAAGATCTGGCATAGAACAAATTAATAAAATATGATAAAGTGTGTTTACATATAAAGATCTATAAACACGTGTTTAAAGTCAAATCGAAAGTGAAAGTAAATGTCACGCTTCAGTTGGCGGAAGTTGAACATTCATCTGTAAGCATGCGTGGATAATAAAGCGGCTAAACTACAGATTGAAATGGGTAAGAGAAAAACAAAACAATTTTCATCAATGTTGCATGTGTTATCCTGACAATTACCACATTAACTAAATACCCAATCTTTCTAGTGCCTCATAAAATTTCGGTTTTCTTCAAGTCATATTATCTGTTGTTTCAAATGAAGGAAACCGGGTTCACTTCCGTGACATTTGCCACAGTGTCAAAGGATGTAAATGGATTGAAATGGTTTACTGACTTGATTAATGTTATTAATAATTAAGGTATCCAGACAAATACTTCCACGGAACTATTTCATTTATTTAAAAACGTTATTAACCTGTTTTATTAAGCAGGCATACAGTGAATCATTAACAATCAATACTTTCACACCCAGACAAATCTTCACAAAGTATTAGAGTTGTCTCCCTTACCATAGGTGAAATGTACTTTGAATAGTTCCCGATTAACAATACATATCCAGAACCATATTTTTATTGTGCCCCAGCTGTAGCGGAGGGGGCATTTAGTGTTTCCAATGTTCGTCTATCTCATCTCTTGTCCTGAACGTCCCCAAAAATGGTTTCTGTTTTCCAACTTAAGTTTGCCTGAAACAAATGTTCTGAAACTTAAATACAATGCTTGTAATCAAAAAACAAAAAAACTATTTTAATCCTGCATCTGTATGTGGAACTTGACTCGTGCATACATATAGGAGGGGCATCTGTCAGTGTGGCCCATAGACATATTCTCATTTATTTACATTTGTAAATTTAGGTTTGCATGTGAGCAGGTAATTAAGCATAAAAAAGCTTTTAAATCAAATCAAATCAAATAATTTTATTGGTGTAAATTCCTATACAGAAATGGTACCAGCTGACATTTACAAAATACAAATACAAAAATAAACAAACAAACAAAAAAAAAAAATATTTTCTCAATGATAAGAGATACATATTTTATATTTACATTGCGTGGAGGTGTTATTCATACAATATTAATTGAAGCTATTACAATAAGCTTTAATACTATAAAAGCTCTTAACAACATTAAGTTTGCTTTAAATGAATGTTCAAATCATACGTATCGCTTATTCCAGCTACACATACAGTACTAATGTCTGTATCATTACTTTTCAAAATGAAACTAAACTAATCTTGTTCACACATATTAACAAAAGATGGAACTATATCACTTAAATTGCAAAAGAGTACTTTTCTATTAAGGTCTAACGCTTTACATTGAATGAGGAAATGGAATTCATCTTCAATTCCATCCTTGCAAATTGGACAAATTCTCTGTTCTAAAGGTGTTTTAGTATATCTACCAACTTCTATTAGTAATTTTGCTATTACTAATTCTGATTTTTACCATTTTAGAAATAACACTTTTGTTAAGGTCCAGTAGAAGATATTTTTCTAATTCAAAATTATTTTTAACTTTGTGTGATATGTTCTTAGTTTATTACCATGACTATCTTTATTAGAGTCACAAAAAAGAGCTTGTTTCCAGTATTTTATGAATTTCTCTTCTAATTTCTTTTGAAATGAAAAAAGTATTTTTTTCTTTGACATAGTCAGGATTCTATTTCGTCAAAATATCTCCCCATTACGCCAGTTCATGTTCACAATTGTAGAAATGGAAGCCATTGTAGGAATGATGCGCTACCAATTTTGCTCTTGAAAACCGATAAATTTATCCACATAGCACTATTACGATCCTTATATGTCAGATGTATTTTAAAAGACAAATGTATCTACTAGCTAATGAGCATCAGTTAATGATCTTGTCGGCATTGATTCAACTTAAAACTATTGTCTGATCAGTTGTCAGATGGAATTTTCGAAAATTCTGAAACATTTAAAAAAATTCTAATTAAATATTTCGTGGAAGGGCAGACTAAAATACTCAGTGGTTGAAGATTATAAACCCTAGTTATCACACACAAAAAATTATGTTTTTTCGAAGATATGCGTTTTCATCATCTAACTTTAAAGTCTGTCGTCAAGTACTTTTAGTAAAAAAATAGCTATTCGAACACACCTACTCTGTTTTTGTGATTCATTTTATGTTATAAAGTCAACCTGTAGCTTTGAAAAATGATAGAATCTGAGGCGAGATGATATATCAAATACTCGTGCTTTGTACGTTTTAAAGACAAAATATGCACATCAAACACGCCCTAACATAAAAAAGTGCACTCGATTTTCTCTTTTCAATTACCCATTTTTTGGATTTTTTTCTTAAATAACATAATAGAAGGGCAGACACAAAAATTACTGCACTAATAGATTGATATGTTCTCCGTCTGTGGTATTTTTTTTTTAAATTGGAGGTTATGCATTTTCTACATCCAACTTGATAGATACCCATGTCGTCAACTAATTGTTCTGCATTACTATGTAATAGATAAATTGAAAACTTATGCAAATGGTGTTTTTAAAATAAAACACATCGTAATTGAGAAGAAAATTGTCGTTTTATTTGTTTCTATTAACTTTTAAAATTTTTGTTACTAATGTAAACATTACAGTAAGCATTTATCGCCTTCTCGAACATAGAGCTGCGATTCTTTTGTTCTATTTCAACTGGGTTTCCGCCTGATAGTATTTTGATTTTCCCAGACATGCTGAAAACCAAGTTTACCTAATAACACTTTTAATTTACTACAAAAACCATTAGGAAAGTTTAAGTTTTCATTGTATGCTTTCTTTACCATACTCTCACTGTCCATTTTTATGATATGAAGCCAGAAATTAATTTTATTTTTAAGGGCTGACAATGAAAGTGGGAATAAACCTAATTCAGAAATTACAGCATTATTAATAAAAATAACAGCACCTTTATTTACACCCAATAAAAATTTGGCAAATTTTATTTGAGTTTTATTTGGACTGAAGTTTGCATAGTTTGACTCGATGGTAGTATTTTTTTTTTACTAAACTATTAGTACTAAGTATCCCAAACTTCACTGCTATAAAATGAAAAAAAAATATTTAATGCAGTTTCTCATATTATTTTAACTTTTTTCTTGAAAAAATAAACTGAAATAATCACTTTAATTTAGGATAATGGACAAAAAAGTAAATATATTTCATCTGTTTCAAGTTTGTCACGCTCAAGTCAACATCAGATATTACAAAATGGGTGTTTTCAAAACAAAAGAGAAGATTCTTATCCGTTTATTTTTGCATTGTATTGTACAAGTGTTATTTTGTCCACTGTAATTGTCATATTTACGTTTTGATTATCATCTGCTAAAGTCATTTATTTCATTCTTTTACATTTTATTTTTGTATCATAGCTAGTATAATTATCAGTAGTTTGTAATGTATCTGATTCCATAGAGGTCATAGCCTTTTAGCATGTGTTAGTTTAAGTAGTATTTTATTATGTTTAAATATGTTGGTGCATTTTTGGTGCATATTTGGTGGCAATTTAGGTCAGATAAACAAGTAGAATTTAGGTCAAATTATTGGTGCATAGTTGGTGCATTTTTGGTGGCAATTTGTATATAAGAGCGCTCTGTTTTAGTGTTTAAGAGGATTGAAGGCAAGACATTTAGGAACAATACAATGTAAAAAGTTATCTAAAGAGGAGAATTGAAGGTGAGAAAGAACTATACATTGTGAAACGTTAAAAGGAATTTATTATTCTGTGCAGTTTTTAGTCGATTTATTTTGGAGAACTTATAGATTCATAGAAAGTTGTGTCATTACTATTCAACTGTATGTATTTTTGATATTTTGTCCGCTCAGACTGTTGCGTGGTTTAGAACACTATGCCTGTGGCGTTTTTTCTGTGGTGTGCACAGTATTGGACACTGTTGCTGATTTTGATGCGGAGTTGTAATGAAATCCATTTGTGATATGTGAAAGTAATGTGCCAATGAATATATGAACTATGCATTTTGTTAACTGTATGTTATGTAAATAGTGTCCGGAATGGAATTTTATTAAATAGATTAGTGAATTTACTTGTGTATTTCTTTGACAACAAGACAACAGATTATTAGATATTTGTTTCTGAATTATCTCTTATTTCAATATACCCGGCCGGACCAGAAAGTTTTATGTTACTCGACCGCCATGGCATTTTTGGTGTCAGAAGTGGGATCCAACAAGAACAACTAGTGGATTTTAGATATTCAACATATGGACAACCAGATATAACCTTTGGATGTACGTTTATAAATATTTCTGAACTGTAAGTGTTTCATCATTATATTTTTATTATTGGATGATTATTTAAATACGTAATTATGGGCAATACAAGGAAAACCAGAAATAGAAGTCTTTCACCTGCTCCATCTGTGTCTGTAGTGCGAACACCAATTTCATCTACACCTCATGAACGCAGAGATTTGCCTGAAGTGAAATCACAAGTAACACCGTCGAAATTCTTTGGAGACGTTGGGGAAGATTTTGAAAGCTGGATTAAAATATTTGATAGGATCAGCCGAGCCAATCGTTGGAGTGATGGCAGGAAGGGAGAAATGTTGCCTGCGTACTTGAGGGGCAGAGCTGCTGACTATTTCGAGGATTTGGATAGTGAAATTCAAAATGATTTTGATACAGCTGTGCAAAAGTTAAAACAAAGATTTTGCCCAAAAGAACTTGAGCGTATGTACTACAGCGAGTTATTTCAGAGGAAGCAAATTTCTGGTGAAAGCGTTGAAGATTACGGAAATGCGATCTTAAAACTGGCAAGACGGGCACATGGAGGCGTCTCACTTGACGAGCACGACAGGTTAGCTATGGAACACTTTTTACAAGGACTTCATCCTAGTTTTAGAAGATTTGTTATGATGAGCGACCCCAAGAGCTTTGAGCAGGCGTTTCGAATTGCCAAACGGGAAGAGTGTAATGAACGGCTTACACGCACAGAAGAGGTGATTACTGCTGTAAATGCAGTATCAGCTGATGCAAGTGTTATTCAAAAACTTGAAGATGTAACTCAAAAATTGGATATGCTGGAGAGAAAAATTAATAGTGTAAGTGTTCAATCATATCCAGGACAGGGTAATACAACCCAGTTCGCACAAGGAAATCCTAGAGGAAGTGGTTTAAGGTCAGAAGATGGAAAGCCGATATGTCATTACTGTCATAAGATAGGCCATATTGAGCGGTACTGCTATTCTAAACAAGGTGTTCAACAACAGCAGAGAGGTGGTGGACAGACTGGTTTAAGCTAAGACCGATCTCTTTCATAGAGGGGAAGGCGGTCACTTGTGTAAATAAAAATCCCTCGTTTTCGAATAGGACTGATGTTCAACATTTCCATAGTGATTGTGTAGATAATTTAGATTTTCATGATACTCTATTATTCCTGATAATGTGCAAGGAATTAAGATAAAAGGAAAAGTTTTCATGCGAGACACCACCTTGTTAATTGACACAGGAGCAGTTGTTTCTTTAGTCAACAAAAACATGGTGCCAAATATTGAACTTTTGAATATTAAACCAAATTATAAACACATTGTGTCAGCAGCCGGCCAGCCTCTTAATATTACTGGGATAATTGGATGTGAAATTAGTGTTAATTCTGAAGTGTCCGTGCACAATATGTATGTAGTCGAAAATTTGCTTCATGATGCTAACTGGAATAATATGTTTATAGAGTTTTTAGATAGTGGTGATCGAAATCAAGTGCTTTGTTCAGAATGAATTTAATTCGAAGAATGAACGAAGATGTAAAATGTAATGATTGGAATTGTTGAACCAAGAGTCAATGAACATTCAAAACATTAAAACAAAAGGATTACCACAGAGGCAGACAATTTATAATGGTGTTTATGCTGGATTTTATTTGAACTATTAATTTGTTTTATTACTTAAGTTTTATTTTGTGACTATAGACATTATAGAAGTAGAGTTCGATGACTGAGGTCAGTCATCATTTAGAGGGGAAGGAATGTACAAGTGTTATTTTGTCCACTGTAATTGTCATATTTACGTTTTGATTATCATCTGCTAAAGTCATTTATTTCATTCTTTTACATTTTATTTTTGTATCATAGCTAGTATAATTATCAGTAGTTTGTAATGTATCTGATTCCATAGAGGTCATAGCCTTTTAGCATGTGTTAGTTTAAGTAGTATTTTATTATGTTTAAATATGTTGGTGCATTTTTGGTGCATATTTGGTGGCAATTTAGGTCAGATAAACAAGTAGAATTTAGGTCAAATTATTGGTGCATAGTTGGTGCATTTTTGGTGGCAATTTGTATATAAGAGCGCTCTGTTTTAGTGTTTAAGAGGATTGAAGGCAAGACATTTAGGAACAATACAATGTAAAAAGTTATCTAAAGAGGAGAATTGAAGGTGAGAAAGAACTATACATTGTGAAACGTTAAAAGGAATTTATTATTCTGTGCAGTTTTTAGTCGATTTATTTTGGAGAACTTATAGATTCATAGAAAGTTGTGTCATTACTATTCAACTGTATGTATTTTTGATATTTTGTCCGCTCAGACTGTTGCGTGGTTTAGAACACTATGCCTGTGGCGTTTTTCTGTGGTGTGCACAGTATTGGACACTGTTGCTGATTTTGATGCGGAGTTGTAATGAAATCCATTTGTGATATGTGAAAGTAATGTGCCAATGAATATATGAACTATGCATTTTGTTAACTGTATGTTATGTAAATAGTGTCCGGAATGGAATTTTATTAAATAGATTAGTGAATTTACTTGTGTATTTCTTTGACAACAAGACAACAGATTATTAGATATTTGTTTCTGAATTATCTCTTATTTCAATATACCCGGCCGGACCAGAAAGTTTTATGTTACTCGACCGCCATGGCAGTATATAGCGCAAAGTTTACAAGAAGCACAGTAATTAGTAAATGGAAATCTTAGCAATAACAATTGATATAGATGTATGAAAAAAACCTAAACAAAGTTACCTGGATTGTAATTATATATGCCAGATGTGTGATTAGTCTACAAAAGACTCATCAGTGACGTGACACTTGATTAAAAAAAGTATGAAGGTGAAGAGCGTTGAGGACCCTTAAAGGCCCTTAATTCCAGAGGTTTATTGGCTACTGTCAGTTCATAGAATCTATTCATGTATCAAAAGTAAGAAGTAATCATTTTAATGTGATGTACATGTGACCAAATGCTTTGCCCTGGATTCCATAAAGGTTACATTTTTTGTACCTTGAAAGTTGATTGGATTAAATGCCTCTAATTAGTCTATAGACCTGAAAAACATGATCGATTCATTAAAAAATGTTTAAATAATTTGTGGAAGCTCTAATAGCACTGTACTGCTAACATAAAAGAAATACATACAAAGTTATTCTTAATACCAGGGATCAACACACTTCAGACTATTAGAAGTGAAACCCCAATCAGGAGACTTCAATGATCACATTAATTCTTCAATAACTGAAGGATCGCTAGAAACTTAAAGAAGAAGAAGAATTCTTTTAAGAATAAAATCTTCTAAGAATCTATTATTTTTTTTAAAGTATTTTTACATGACAACTGCTAAGACTCCCTCGCTTTGCCTGGTGTTGTGACCCCTGAGGGGGTTTGATATAACCTCTGCAACCGCAAGTGAAATTGAATACAATGTACTTGATGTCATAGATTGATTGATTGTTGGTTGCTGTATGTCCAGTGGCAAATATTTCATGCATGTTCTGGACGATGATGTCTAAGATATTAGGGGTTTGATAATAAAGCCTTTGGAACCCTAACTGATTTTGATATCATTGATAATCAAGAATGGCTGATACACCACAGTACCCATTGATTACACATACAATTCACTACATGTACTAATATATATATAATAATTTGGAATAATTTAGGAGGGGGGTCTTTCAGCAATTTAAGGTTACATTTTATGTAATGAAAAAGCATGATAAATGCAGGATATCCTAAGAATGATTACATTTAATAGCATCTTGTTAAATATAATGCTGCAAGACCACATTGAGGTACAATTTAGGCTGTCATCAATTCAGAACCTTCTGATCACCTCAGAAATTATTGTAAGGAAAAACTAGTTGGTTGGTTTTGTCAGAGCAGCTTTTTAGTACAGCATTTTTTGTAACAAAAAGTTGACTTGTATTTATTACACATGTAACATTTAACTGAGAATATTTTATGGTTTACAAACACACATCAAAAAGATGAAACAAAGATAAAACTTTGTGTTTCTTTAAAATTTACTCAACCAGGAAACCATTGATGTAATATTAACCATGATAACAAGAGTATTTTATCATGTTTTATCATGGCGTTAAAAACAAAAAGGTCATGGGGAAAAAAAGAAACATTAAAAGAAATGTTTTGGTAGATAATTTATAACATGATCTTGTACATGCATGGCCAATCAATAACATGTACCTTGAGTCTTTTATTTACATTTAGTATCTGTGATTTATGGGATTCAACTACTACAGTACTTGGATAACGTGGAAGGATTATGGACTATTTGCCAAATCAAGTTGTGAAATTTGGTCTAAAAATACATTAATGTGTTTGTAACCAACTGCTATAAATTAGTTGTATCTACTCTATTAATGTTTATTACTAAGGCTGATTTAAACAAGCATAAAGTTAGTCTGGATATGTAAAAAAGAAGATGTGGTATGATTGCCAATGAGACAACTGTCATCAAGAGACCAAATGACACAGAATACAGTAAAAGAAATAGATATTAATATAATAGAATATGTTAACAGCTCTCTCACAAGCAAAAAAACCCTAACTGTAAAATTATAAGGGTATACACTACAGGCACAGGGACACATTCTACTGCATCCACACAGCACAAGTAACAGGGGCCAACGTTTTTCCCTGCAGTAAATATAAAAAAAAGTTATACAATTAAGAAAACAGGGAATGAATTTTACCAACAAAAGAGTAGTTGTTTATATCACTTTTCCGGCCACACATGCATACGGTAACATTGCAATCTTACAAAAAGATTATTTGAAATGAAATGCATGAAGGTATTCTATATGGGTACATATTTTTTTGTCTGTATATATACCTATTTCTATTTTGCTAATCAAAATTGAATCCAAAGAAAAGAATGTTTAATACACCTGCTTGTGCATTTTCCAAACCAGGAACAATGTCAGTAGCTGTCTTGAGTTATATCTTACTGTATCCAGGGATTGAAGTTAAAATTTTGGCATGGTAGCCCACAGCTTAAATTTTGTGGCCAAGCTACATAGTTCTATATAAGAAAAGCCAAAATTTTAGTAGCCCTGGCCCCACATCAAATTTTAGGGGCCATTGGTGAGTGGACCCCTGCTAATTACAAACCCTGTGTATTAGTTCACACTTTATATAGTCTCAGGGTAAATATGTTGCAGTTGTTTTGGTAATTGAAGTAGAGAACATGTATGGTGAACTCTAGTGACCCATTGGCATGTATCATATACTTTTATTACTATGGCTTCATTTACTACTAGTAGTTTATTATTTACTAATGTTACATTTAGTTACTAAAGTTTCCTTTTCTTTTTCTTTTCATATTGTTGCTGTGCTGTCCTGGTTCATCATGTACAGTAAGTAGAATTATAGATAGTAATTCACCACTTGTTTATGTCCTTACCAGAGGTAAAGGTTTGTACTATATTTTTCAATAATATCACATGAGTACATGTTCTGCAGTGCTGACAAGGTTTGGAAATATAATTTCAAAGAGTTTTCATTTGCAATGGGTTACAAAAGAGTATATGAATTTGATTGCAGGATGTGGTTGGTGAGGGGTAAATTTTACCATTTTCTATGTACTTTCCCTTGACCCTCTCTTCCCAATTCAAACACCATGCCTATAAAACTAGCTTGCTTGCTTCATGCAGTACAAAAAAGTATAAACATAGTTTGAAGTACTTACAGAGCTGGGGAATTCCCTTTACAAATATTTCACATTTTCAATGGGCTACATTTTTTTTATGGGGCAAGGAAGTTGGATGGAGTAAAAAAAACAACCTTCATTACATGTATTTTACATTTTCCAAATTATACATTTCGTACATGGTACTGTTAGGCCTTGGCCCCTCTCTTCTGAGACACAATGTTGATAAATCTCCCATGTTTCAAGCTATAATCTGTAGAGCTGATAATACACAAACTAAGAATGGCAGGTTTATGTTGATATTACATGTAAGTTGCTATTAAAACATGTTATGATCCATAAAATATAAAAAGCCTGGGGTGAAAGATTTTGGATGACATACAAAAATGTTTTAAGTACATTTCCTGATTCATAAAGTGAATATACACAAAATAAAAATAGTCTACATGAAAAAAAAAATGTGCAACTTTTGGCCCAGTGCTGGCTTACATTTGTAGTTTTATTAAAGCAATCTGAACGAAATATGTTGATAATGATAAAAGATTTGAAACCCAAGGTATATGTAGTACACAATCATTCAAGAAGTACACCTGGAAATAATATCTTAAACCTTTTTTCTTGACATATTCTGTAATAAGTTTAATGACCCATGAAAGAATGACCAGTGATACAGGACTTTTGTTTACTTTGAGCTTCAAATTATATTATTTTGAAAAAAGTTGTCAATTTATCTGATTGCAATAACAACCTTCTCAGATTCACTGAAATGATGAAAGTAGTAATTTAATGGAAAACCACACTTATAATTTGAAAATTTAGAATGTAAAAGTTCAGTCACAGAACATAAATTAGTTTGCACATTTTAAAAGATACAAAGAAATATATAGAATGTTATTTTTTAGTGATTTTTTGGGGTGCATTAGATAATGAAACCCATCATTTTCCATGTAGATTTAAATTTTAATGGTTGTTTACATCTCAGTGATTATGGACTTTAAATTTTTAAATAAATATTTAAAACTTTTGAGACAGCCCTTTGATCAGTAAAGAATCTAATAGGTTATTTCAGTTATATAATTGACTAGCATGGGTAGCAATAAAATAAGTGTTCATTGAAATAAATAACACTATACATGTCTATGGTTAGGTGACGTCCTATTGTTCTGTGACACCAGATAGATAGTATTTTATTTATGTTTTATGTCACTATTGTAAATAGGTAGTAATTTTTTATCACCTGGACTCTACAAGGAGTCGAGATTCCCTTCGAATACACACTGGAAGTAAATAGCTGGATGTGAATTATTACCGAAATAAATGCTTCCTGACTGATGAATGTGCTTACTGTTTTTAGACTGTTTGATGTAAATTAAAATTTGAGGGTGTAGATTTCCTTCGAGATAAAAACGCTGTTATATACTGCTGCTTTGTGTGTAAGAGATTATAGTGTTTAGGAGTTATAGAAATGTCGCAGGTTATAGAAAATCTGCAGATTTCCGAACCAGAGGTTAGTATACATTGATAATTACATATAACAATGTTAATTAGATAAAATTGTATCAATTTCATATTTTTCGTATTAGTCATTTTCACAGTAATTCATGTTACATCTATTAAACTGATGCAGCGTTCAATGTTTCTGATAAAACTATCAGATATTCTGTTGCCAGATTTTTTTTTGCCAAATCTTTTCAGAAATGTCAGAATTTTATGTTAATAGTTAGCAATTAATTACGGTTATGAGGTGATCACTTGTTTTGCATTAATGCTTTGTTTTTGTTCAATGGCTTTGTTTCGTGCTTCCTTCGGTTATTATTTTTCTTTGGTTATGATCAGAGTGTGCAATAGTACTTAAAAACTATGATTGTGTAATTAGCTGTTAATTAACAAATATATGATTTTGATGTCATATTTAAAGTCCTTTACTAGGAACCAGTTATAGACCTATGGTCAAACTTAAAGTACATGTATTATATAGGATTTATAAGACAGATTATTTAGAGATCTTTATTGCCATTTTTGGTATCTTTCACAGACCCTGCACTGCAGGCATTTTTCATAAAGGAGCACAAAGATGTGAAGGCATTCTCACAGGATCACCAGACAATGTCATTATGAGAATACATGTATTGTTGTAGTATATAAATGTATGCAAAAAAAACTTGAATTTTTCACAAAATTTGATCTATAGCTTGATATTAGCAGAGTTGTTAATTACTGATTGGACCAGTCAGAATTTCCCCCATGATTTTTTGGTTAGCACCAGGGTAAATTTGGGAACAAAGAAATTGAGATACTTGTGATTAAAGCACCTTGGGTCAGAAATGTGGGACAGCTTGTTAACAGTGCATTACATTTAAGGGCCTTGGTAAACTTGTTTTCTGCCAGTTTTAAGGCTGTTGGTCTCATTCTTTTAAAAGAACATAATTGTGAGTTTCACTAGAAAAATAATAGTTATGGTATGTAATGATACCTAGGCCTATTTACATGTATGTTCGGCTATTTTTGGAATGTTTTCTTGGGCGTTTGTTCAATTTGTTAAAACACTGAGGGCTTGCACATTCTTCAAAAATCTAGATATGAATTCTACACACATAGTGAGGTACATTCAGAAGTAAAAGTTTAATAAACTTAAGCTCCACCCTGAAAAAGGCAGCTGTTTAAGATCTATCTTTGTCTAAGCTTGTCAGTAAAATCTGTCTGTTTTAGAAGCCTCATGTTTCATAATCAAAATCTGTATAGACATCTGTTACAGCATATTGCTTGTTCTGTGGATGTTTACTTCTTATCTAGAGTTTTGACTACTTATCTTCAAGTATTCCAGAATCGTGTGCACAGAATTAAAGTTGTTAATCGATGCATGATGGCAATTAAAATAGTAAGAACAACCCCTGCATCAGTCATAATGATAACTGAAAGAGTAGACATCTGTGAAGCTTTTTCTACATGTACATTGAAGGTGTAACAAGGTAGACCCAGAATTAAAAAAACAACCCCTGCGTCAGTCATAATGATAACTGAAAGAGTAGACATCTGTGAAGCTTTTCTACATGTACATTGTAGGTGTAACAAGGTAGACCCAGAATTAAAAAAACAACCCCTGCGTCAGTCATAATGATAACTGAAAGAGTAGAATCTGTGAAGCCTTTTCTACATGTACATTGAAGGTGTAACAAGATAGACACAGATTTCAAAAAAAAGGACTAAACAAAAAGTGAAATTTCCAATATTTTTTATTTACACGAACTATTTATTTTGCTCCTGGATATCCTCTCAGAAAGCGTAGTTCTAAGTGCACACTATGAACATGATGAAAATAAGGATGTTATCATAATTATAAACTTTAGAAAAGACAGTTTTTATAACTTCAGGAAGTATGACTTATAAACAAGCAATATTCAACACTTTGAAGCGTACTTCATTCCTTTTGATAAGTTTATAAAAAATAAATCAGGAAGGCCTAGATGTAAATGACAGTTATGATATTAAGTCTGCATCAAAGAAATGTAATTTTTTGGTTGATTGGTTGCTGTTACAATCATATTTTCCACATATTTATATTTCTTTCATGCTTGAAATTATAATTTACAAAGATTTTATACTATTTACTGAATAATCTGAACCTATTATTAGAAGGACAACAGAGATAACTTGACCCGTACTTTGTCCCCTTTTCTTCAATGGTGAGGTGAAGCATCTAATGGAGATTTTGTTTAGAAGGTGTCTTCATTACCTATAACTCCAAATTGAAAATAAACACCGCTGAGTGAAAACACACCTTTAACAATAAGTAATTTAAATGTAAATAGACCTACCTGTAGTCTACAATATAATATACTAACAATTATGTTAAGTATTTCTATAAGCGGATAAAAAAAATTATGCTGACAGAATGAGACGCATGTATAATTACTGAAGTGGAATTAAGCTCATTTATACCTTTCATTACATGTAACTAATACCACATCTTCAGATTGTCATTTAGGAAATATATCTTAGCTGACATGCATTCCATCAGCCCACTAAATACCTGTCAAATCTGTCAAGTCTGGAGACATTGCAGGATATGATGACAATAAATAAAGTTTGACAGATTTTTAATTTTGAAAAAAGTGTGCAGTAGGCTCAATTATAATAAATATATGAAAGTGAGTAAATGATTGCAAAATGCAAGAATGTCAAGACTCCATGTTGGAGACGATACTTTGACCTATACTGGTTTACTTTTACAAAATGTGACGTCTCATTGGCACTCATACCACATCTTCTTATATCTAAGATAGTTTATATGTATTTACACCTTTAATGTAAATGGATATTCTACATTTATCATGCTTTACCATAAAAAAGGTCAAATTGTGAAAGACCTACTGAATCTATCATTTTGCTATAATTATAATATGTTGTACATGTAAATTAAGTTCACCCAATGGGCCTAACATCCTTACAAGTGTATCTAATACACATGTAATAGCAATTAGTAAATGAAAATTCAAAAACAGGAAGCACATATTTTCTTCCTTACATACATGAATATAAAGTTTTTGTAATCATTCAAGGTGTTCTGTCTTAATAGAACAGATTCTATCTTTTTAGAATTGGACATGATTTGAATCCCAAATTTTCGAATTTACTGCTGTCACATAAAATCTGGAACTCTCACATAAAATCAGGAAAGGTTCAAATTATGTGTAGGTCCTCAGGGGTGGATCCAGCCATTTTCAAAAGGGGGTTCCAACTAAATGTCCCCATTCAAATGTATTTATAGTCCAAAAAAAGTGGGGTTCCAACCCCAGGAACCCTCTTCTGGATCCGCCACTGGTCCTATTTGATTCGGTATGTAGTGCTTATTGTCATCTGTCAAACTTCAGATTGTTGGTAGTTTTAATGGGAAGGAGTTGTAGTTATTTTAAACATATTGATCCAAGATTAATCTGTGATGAAGTTGTAACCAGCAAAGAACAAATCAAGATATAAACTATCTCAGATCAGTCAAATGGGTGTAGTGACCTCAATTTCATGGTTCAATGGATATAAGTATGAAGTTTGTAAACCGTAAAGGTCTAAGTTTAAATACTATTAAAGTTTATTGTGATTGATGTACATGTATATTCAAATGTTATTGAAAAATTAACGATAGAAAAAAGATCTTTAAGTCTTTAAAGTTAGAAAAAGGGGGTAAAAATAGAACCAAACAATTAGTTGTGAAATGTAGTTGTGTGTTTAATTTGTGTGTGTGATTAGGCCACAATTAAAAATATTTTGGTTTGCCCAAACTCTCCCAAAGGTTGAGACGGTGGGTAGGTAGATAGGCATTTTCTTTCTTTTTTTTCAAAAAGAGAAATTGAAGCATCGGGTGTTTATTAGTCTTCATGCCTATCTGATTAAAAAAAAAACTTCTTCAAATCAGGACAATAAAAGAATTTGAGTAGGCAGCTTTTTTCTGGGTAGGTAGCGTGTGGGCAAACAAACCTATTCTTTTTTATGGCCTTATGGTTCCAAGTAGAGAAAATGTGAATACTACTACTGTGATTTTAACATCTGTCATCCGTACATCAGTCACATTACAGTTGTATTAAATTCAATAAAAAAGAAATTCATGTTTAAAATAAGGACTTTCTTGAATTTAACTTAATGCAGTGTTATTCTGGTAGAAAGAGTCTTTTAGTTGTAGCTGTATCCATCTTGTATTTTTTCTCCAGTAAATAGTAGATTATATAAGACTTAAATACTTCAATGAATAATTGTTTGAATATGAATAAATAGAAATCGGTATTAAACATTTGATTTTTTGTTTGTCGATATTAAAAGCAGATCGGGTGGTATAGAACACCTGGATATAACACAAAGAAACAGCTGTTTGTCTGTAAATATAAATCCAACAAAATATTCCATATTTATTTAGGTCCTAAGTTTTATCACAAGTGTAAAAACTCACAGAATATACAAAATTCTTGTATAAATGTTTTTTTGGCTGATCAGACAAGATTAGCCTTGGATCAATGGTGCAAGGACAAATTAATTGTTGTATTTAAATGTTAATTATCAGCTCACTAAGTGTGGATCAAAATTATTGATCCTTTCTAAAGTTAGTACAATCATCTCCGCCCAATTTGGACAACAATCAGACGATCGGAACACAACAATGATTAAAATCTGTGCTCTTTATAAATACCAGTAATTGTTTCTTTACCGTACATATTGTCACAAATAATATCCATTGTCAGGATTTAACCGTATGAAATAAAGTTGAAGATTTTTTTGAAGATTTAAAAAGTCAAGATCCATTTTTTATGTTGATCAATATTTGTATGGATATCTGATGTTTGTCTCATGTTTACACTGTGCCAGAGGAAATAACTTCTGTTTGAGGGATACACATCCTGTGTATGTAGAGAAAGTCTGTTTGTTATCAATCAGTCTTATGTGTGTATGATGTAGATTTATCTGCACTCACCAGGAGATTAAATTTCACCTCAAACTTTTAGGAGGAGGAATATTTTGGCAGTGTATAAGGTGCCTCTGTCTTAAATTTAATGACTTTTACATGTGCTAGGCGTTAATTAGACTTCACAACAGTTTGTGTGTTTTAATTTAGGATTTCGTTGATTATTGTTTGTGATCTATTTTCAACATCTGGATTGAGTATTGCTAGTGTGTTGAAGTAATTAATTTCCACTTTGATGAACTTCTGACAAACAACATGGCTGCCAGTACACCTATGACACAATCAGGCACAGGTAGAGGACCAGCTCCACCCCTTCCAGAGAAACCTCCTTCAGTGGCGGAGAGAACAAGACTTCTAAAATCAAGTTTTCGCAAGGATGATGTTGATAAACCGAAAGTTGTATCTTCAAGTCCAATAGTAGAAAGAGCAGCAACTCTACCACATAGTCATGAGACAAATGGGGATAAGTCTGAGACTCCTTCTCCTGCTAGTAGTGTGGGGTCCATGACTGGTGTAGGGGTTAAGGCCTCAACTCCGGACTCAGTCAAGGACTTGCCACCAAAGCCGGCAGTAAGTCCACCAGCTGTATGTATATTCGTTTGTCTTGTCTTGACTTTAGCTGTGCATGTCTTTCATATACAATCAGGGAAAGGGTGGGTACCAGGGTATACGGTACATATGTATCTTCAGATTTATTTCTAATTGTGTTTTTTTTTCTTTCCTTCATATTTTATGAAAAGAGGCAGTTTTACCAGCAGTTATTTTACATGTAATTACTGTATATACCCGTACATTTAAATTTCACTATGAATTGTATTTTTTGTTCTTGTTTCATTTTGTTTTTTGGCTACAATGGTTTACAAGTACTATATTGTTAAAAGAAAACTGAGTATTTATAGATTTAATGCCATTTAAATGCATTCCTTTGTTACTATCCCTAAACCACATGTTGTAGGGCAATTGAAAGGTGACTCATACCTTTTATGTCATTAAAGAATGCAATTTTATAAGTGTTCGCTATTAATATTAATTAACTTTGCTTTAAAAAAATCATGATACACACAATCTAGAGGGGGGATAGGAGGGGTCTTGATCCCGAAATCCCAGACTTGAAAAAACGAAATCCCGAGGTCCCGAATTTAAATAAAGCAAATCCCGACATCCCGAAATCCGATAAAAAGGATTCCCGGATCCCGAAAGGGTCAATCCCGAAATCCCGAGCTTAAAAACACCCGATCCCGGAGTCCCGATAAAGGTCCCATCCCCCCTCAATCTAGGTGTAAATCATTTGATCTTAACTGTGTGCAAGATGTTTTCTAGATCTTGAGGGAAGATATATACCCAACTTTGTTTACTTATCTCAGTGGTCAGTATACAAAACCAATTACCAACTAGCCTCAGTGTTTATAGACATCAGATAAGTGTTTATTGGTTTAAGATTATTGTTAATGGTCAATTATAATGGCTACTGTTATCAAAAGGTGTAACTGATATACAAATCTTTGACCTTCTTCTCTCACTCTTAAACCATTACAGCAACATGCAATGGTCTTGATTGAATTCTTCCTTTCTGTTTAGTCTTAAATCATGACTAATCAAGTTAATCTTTTCTACCTTTAGACAGTTATAACTTAACCTATGATGGATTTGGCCACTATCATGACCATGGACTTCACATGTGCACCATTCATTCAAGTGTTCAACTAAATATCAACTTCCTATATTTGCAGAATTTCAGCACTAAAACAAGTTAAAGTATCTAAGGAAACTTCTTTATCTGCAAAAACTTGTACTGAAGAAATTAGGTCTTCTTTTTTCTTTAGGAGTCCTTACCCATATACATGCAGAGCTTTACTACCAGGTGAACTATCTTTCATCTTAAACTTTACCCTAATCCTATCACTAAACCTGACCTAGTAAATCCCTTAACCTAACTATAACCACAAATGAACCCTTACCTATAAGTAAAATAAGGCCACAAAAAAAAAAAAAGAAACCACACTAAAATTTTCTACCAATCATTGACACCTTTACCATCCTTCCAACATTCTCTCCCTCTCTTCATCCCTCATTTTTGTAACTCTTATCAATGTTGTATTGAAATGATTGTAGATGCCAAAATATTACTATAATCTACTTCATTGTCAGGTTTTACAAAAGTCGTTTAATTATGTACAAACAAATGATGCTTCTCATCTTCTGGAACTACAGATGACTAAAGAAAGACAACAGTATGAGCTAACTATTGAGGTATGATGTGTGGTTGGAAACCAGTTTAGGAGTAACAGTTCCCATCATTGTGTACTTTTTATAAACCCCTTCGTCCCCAGACTTCATGATTTGTGGTTGTAAACCAGTTTGGTAGTGACAGTTTCCTATCATCATCATGTATAAACCCCTTTGTCCCTAGACTTACTCCAAAATTTCAGTTTAACACACACTTTGATGTCCTTATGCACATGTTTGCTATGTTATTGTCCTTATAAGAGTCTAAATATCGTATGACTTTCTATGGACTATTTGAATACTGGCCCAAGTACTGTTAGTATTCAATATGAAATATTGTTGATTGAAAAGAGGATAAAAGAAGGAATTGTCGTTATGAAAGTCTAAATATAGTATGACTTTCGATTGACTGTTTGAATACTGGCCCAAACATTAAAACTAGGATAAAGTAAGGAATTGCGTAACAGATTAGGAATTTATTGAATAAAAACTTTTGATTTGTTTGCATGGGAGTTGTATTTTGCAGACAGGAGACAATACCTTAAAGTCTAGCCCAATCTTCACTGACCTATAACAATCTTTAAGTCTGGTGTATTATTTTCCTTATGCATATTACTGATAATCCCTTCACCAGAGTTATCATTCATTTCACTCTTTGTTTTACAACCTCAGGTAAACTCTTACATTCCTTGCTCTACATAATATGTAAAAAAAACAAATTTACTCATCAACATGATGCAATAACACATGTCTTCTTCTTTTCTAGAATTCATGTTGGATAAATAGGCCAAAAGTTTGATGCACACTTAATTTTAAAACTAACAAATTTCAAACTTTTTTTTCATTTGATATATACAAAAAAAAATGTGTAGAAATAGAATATCATCAAGTTGTAATGAAGTAAATATCTTGAATATAAACAAAACTAGGTCTCAAATTAGGGTATTGACTTTGAATTTGTGATTAACTTACACAGAAAATGATAGCAAAAGAAGAGTTAAATCGTTAGTACCCTGCCTTTCTGAAGCATATATTATATGATATAGACTAATAGTGAGTCTGTTCATTTGTTCATATTTTGCCTCACTTTTATATCAAGTGGCAACAGCTGAATTTTTTAAAACTTGCTCACAATTTTAACCATATCAAGCTATTTTATTATTTTATCCCCGCTACTAGGCAGCAGTATATTCAGTATTACCTTTGTCTGTTCATACTTAGCTCAACCAATGTAATCAAACTTATACTTGATACTTAGTAGCACCTAACACAAATAAGTTTGAATGGTGGGTGGCATCATTCTCATCATTATTTTGGAGTTATGTCCCTTTATAAATAATTTAATTTTGGATGTAACGCGTCTTCTGATTGGCTGACGTTATTTTGTTATCAGCCCATAGACATAATTTAGTCATGTGACCTTGATGTCATCAACGTCTTTTCATGGTTTTCTACGGTTTAAAATTGAATTTAGAATTAAATTATAAGAAATTACTGTAATATTTTTTCTGTCTATTCTAAATGACATAAAAAATGTGGTCCACACTGTTAAATAACCCGCTATGCACGTTATTTAGTGTGCACCAAATTTTTTATGTTATTTCTTCATAGACAGAAAAAATATTACAGCCATTCCTTAAATGGAAAAATGTTGAATTTGATGAATATTTACAAGCAGTGGAATTGTGTGCCCCATCATCATGACACATTCTTTTTTAACTTTTTTTATCAGCAAAAATCGTTTTAGGGGTTTCCTCATGCAAGTCATGAACTTTGCAAGGGGAAAAGACATCATTTTGTGATCTTTGATTGTATTACTTCTAGTTTTAATTTGTTTTCTATTTAAAAATATATTTTTGGTGTCCATTGCTAAACATGGACTTAAATGAGTAGAAAGGTTACACATTTTATTAGCCCTGCTCATAGATGCCATTACCTTGTAGACATTCTCTTCAATTTAATTAACATTTGATGTCTTTCAGTGCAGATATTTTCATCCAGTCTTTTAACTGTTGCTTAGTTAGATATGTCAGATGAGTCACACATTGCTCTTTAGATAAACATTTGTCAATAAATTTCATAGTTTTTATAGAGGAAGAAATATTTTTATAGGATATGAATGGTCCTTCAACAAAAATTCATTATTAGAATTTTCACCAGACCCTAATAAGAACATATAATGTAATATTTATTAAAACAAATGCAGGGACAATGGATCATTATGGTTTAAATAAATCTATAATCAAAATTTATTCAGGTGCAGAATATTCTTATGTTGTACTGTAATACCACTATCCCAGGTTAGGGGAGGGTCGGGATCCTGCTAAGATGTTTAACCCCACCACATTCTGTATGTATGTGCCTGTCCCAAGTCAGGAGCCTGTAATTGAGTGGTTGTCGTTTGTTTATGTGTTACATATTTGTTTATCATTAATTTTTTGAACATAAATAAGGTGGTTAGTTTTCTCATTTGTATTGTTTTACATTGTCATTTTGGGGCCTTTTATAGCTGACTATGCAGTATGGGCTTTGCTCATTGTTGAAGGCTGTACGGTGACCTATAGTTGTTAATGTCTGTGTCATTTTGGTCTTTTGTGGATAGTTGTCTCATTGGCAATCATACCACATCTTCTTTTTATTATACAGTGCTATGTAGAGGTTACACTTTGTAAGTACATCAGATTCACAAACAATGTCTTTTGGGGAGATCATAGATATTATGTTCTTGTCCACCTACTGGTTCACATATATCTCTATCTTTCATCTCATATAGACACAACATGAGAGTTTTACCAGTATGAATGCAGTTCTATAGTGGTCAAATTTAATTCTCAGGATGAGTATTGGCGGGATGGATAGTACATAATTTTAATGTAACAGGTAGGTCAAAACTCATAGATGTTCGAGGCCTCTAATTGTTGAAAATATGCTGCACAACCCTATTAGCTTTGTCTTTTGCAAAAAACAGTTGTGTAAAATGTGATCTTTCAATTTTTAGGTATTATGTTTTAACAAAACTTCATAGTACTAATAAGTGGCAATTTCAGCTGTAACAGAAATTCCCATGGCAAATTGCTACATATAACAAGAACCTCTCATCAGATATTTTTTAATTAACAGAGTTACTGCCCTTTGACCAAAACAAAGAGTAATGTTTCAATAGATAATTAATTTAAATAAAGTTAGCAATGTATTATTCTTGACCATGTTGGACTAAGCTGAATGGTGATGTTGGACAGGATGGTTGAAATAGATACCTTAAATAAATTGTGTACTGGTAATCAAATCTTACACTTTTCAAAGATACACACATGATTAAGTTGTGCACCTGCTATTACAGATTGCATGAGAATTATTTTTTTCTGACTTAAAAACTTATAAAAAAAAATTACATAATTTCTAGGGATTTTTATTCCAATTTTTCTGGACTTTGGAACTTTATCAGCAAAATTTCTAAATGGACATCTCCAGTAAGATGAAAAATAGTTTCCCAATATTTCAAATCTGATAATCTTTTTTGCATATTGTCATGTATTTATTGGAGTGAGAATGCAATCCATGCATTTCTACCTTATCTACATTTCATGAATATCATCTACCAGTACATTGATAATCTCCATAATACTTTGAATTGGTATTGGGATACATCAAGTGGAGTTCATTGCCATCTTTGATAATCTCCATAATACTTTGAATTGGTATTGGGATACATCAAGTGGAGTTCATTGCCATCTTAACAGCTTAAGAACTACATTTCAGGCTTAATAATTAGATCAGTTAGAACTTACCTTTTACATTTATGTCATCTGAAATGACTACAATATTTTTGATGAGATAAAAAGGTACAAATTTTATAAATAATTATACATACATGATACACCAAGATATCATTAAATGTAGTTGTATATCTTGCAATTATTATTCTTTACCGTAAAATAAAATCATATTGCTGTAAGAACCCTCTTTTAAATTATTGAAATCTATCCTTTTTCATGCACCATGATATGATGGGTGTTAATGTGATACCACTAGTCAAACTATCAACCTCATACCAACTTTTAGCTGTAACAAAGATTACAAACCATTCCTTGTGAGATTTATATTATTTAGTTTGTTAGAGATAAATTTATGAATAAGTGAAAAATACTTCTTAAAAAAAAATGAGTGATTTGAGAGTGGGTCTGAAATTAAGATGGTTACCCCTGCTGAAAATTGACGACTTGATAGCTGAGACACACAATTAAACCCAAATATGATATACTGAACAAAGGGACCTCCCGGAAAAACATGCATATATACATGTATCATGTTTTTTTATTTGAAAAAGAAGAGGAAAAGTTTTCTGTGAAAAGGGAATAAAAAGGTTATAGTTTTATCTCATTATAGGTTGAGTTTGGAAATTACTATGACATTGTTTTGTTGTAACTAGCTATTATGTCTCTATATATTTAGATATATTGAATGGCTTGTAGGAACATTTTTTACCTCACACCTGAACATATGGTTTTCTCATTACTTATATTTATTCTGTTTCTTTATAATAGTTCGAGGTTGGAAATTACTATGATATTGTTTGGTTAAACTAAAAGGCCTGTATATATTAATGGATGGCTCCAAAAGCTATCTATCTTGTAGGAATATTTTTTTACATATGGTATTCTCATCAGTCAGTTATATTTATTCTGTTTCTTTGTACCAACCATTTCCCCATACAATGTTATTATTGGCTATCAAAGGTTTATCTTAGATACATTTGTGTAATACATTGGGGTTTGTAATAATTCTATTTACATCCAGAACATGGATTTAATTTAATGATTATTTGGCTGAATGAACAAAACCCCTAAAGATTGATGTTTCATTGATCCTGTCTATTGAAAATTAAGTAATATTTCTCTGTGAACAATTAGCCTTGAGACATTGTATGAGAGTGTTCTGACAGAATATCAATACTTTCCTTTCCTAGCTGACTCAGTAAAGCATCCTTATTAGGGTCGAGGACTAGACACCATTATTTCCTGTTTAATTCAGACAATATATCGCCTGGTTTAGTGTGTCGCTTGGTTTAGTGTGCCAAGGAGTTATACTATGAATGGAGAGTAAAGTTGGGTGAATCATATTGTGTGTAGAAGAGGGGTGAAGGTCGTTTAATCAGTTTTATGTTTTGTGTGAGATCGGATGTATAGTTCAATATGACAACTCAGGTAAGAACAAAATCATTTAATTACTCATTAATTAGGTCATTTTCCCCCAGAATTTTCGCATTAAATACAAAATGTAATTTAAGTTAATTTTACAGACATTAATAAAAAACAAAATGTCTTTAATAGTAAATAAAGACACAAAAGCCATGGGTCACTCCCCTATTTTATGGCAATAGTGTACTTTGGTGTCATAAGAGAAGTTATATTCTATACATCAGTCAAGGGTTATACCTATCATTAAACAGGTGCCCCATGTCTTATAAAGGTGTAAAATTGGTGTTTGGAATGTAAATTTATTGATGTGTTTTGTAGGTCTAAATCTTCTACTTACAAACATCTTATAACTCAGTTATGTCCTATTCAGAAATATATGTCATATGATGGATAGGGTTAGTTGACCTTACACAGAGGTGAACAGTTTATCTTGAAAAATTAAACATATGATACTTCTAAACAGCTGGATCATCATTGACCCCTTGTTTGTAAAAAACATAATTTTCTTAAATAATTTTAAAATAATTATAGTGTAATGGAAGGAAATTTGTGGAAAATCCTTTTCTGTCTTATTCAGATGGATTTTGCAAATTTTAAGAAACTGAAAATAATTGATAGTATTAGTATATTTCTCAAGTTACCCTCCTTAAATTTGTGAAAAATGATAATATTTCAGTTTCTTAAAACTCAGGTCAACTTGACATTATATTCATGTTTCAATTTATTGGAAGAGGATTCTAAAGTCATAATAATGTCTTTGATGGTGGTATTCAGTTAAATCCATTATAGCCCCTCGGATCAGTTTATTGAACAATCTACGAATGAAGTAACTTATTAAATAAATGTTGTATTGTGGTCAGAATGTAATCAACATTCCTCGGTAGTCAGGCAATGACCATCTGCCAGATTTTACACAGAGTGAATGGTGAAGTACTTTGGCCTAGGTCATTGTAGAAGTAATTTCCCAATGATAAAATACTGTTGTACTGGTGCACTTAATTGGTATTACTTTGTATTCCCCTGGACCTTGTGTTTGTAAAATGATGACACTCTGGTGTGTACCAATTTTGCATGAAAGATTCTATAGGAAATTATTTAAATTTATACTGTAAAAAATAGGTCACCTTGACCTATACTAGTTTTTTTTTTGGCTAACTATATTCTTTGAAAAAGTTTATCCTAAGTGTTTAAAGGTGTTATAATACTTCACAAGTTCTATAGATTTTTTTGTAAAATGCATAAGTCAGCATTGTAAGCTTTCAATTCCATTTATTTCTGATTTGAAGACAAAGCGACTTTGTTGTCTAAGATTACTGATAGTAGATACACACACATTTCGTGCATTTTTAAATTTGACAATTACAATATATAAATTCAGAAAATCTTGAATAAGGTTGATTTTGTGCTACTTTTTTGTTACATTTGCCAACAATCCCAGGATTTGAAATGTGATTAACACAAACGATGTTTTAAGAAAATCATTGGTTACATGATATCATGGAATTTCCTTATCCTTTACTTAAACAATGTAACCTGCTTAATCAGAACACCTGAGTATTCAAACATCCTGCTTTAAATGACACCCTTTAGTGGTCACAAAATATGCCTATTCTTCCAGAAAAAAACTGAGTATTCAGACACCTTGCTTAATCTGTCATATTTTCTGGTCCCCCATGCCAGTGTGGTGGATAACACAGGTTACACGGTATAGGTCATTGTGTTCACAACTTGGGGATAATTGAATTTCTTTTTCTAAATGGTGTACACCAGCTGTAACACTTTACTTAATTGTAAAAAAAAAAGTTGTTTGAACTGTTGTATGTAATTGGTTCATGAGTTGGTTAGTTACAGCAAGGATTTGTATAGTTATACAAATCCTTGGTTACAGAAGCAAAATTTTAACAACAATTTACAAAAAGGGTTTACAAATACAGCTATTTTAAAGGTCAGTTTTGGGTTGACAAAACATCTTATGATTTATGACCATTGACCAGCTTTTATGACAAGGTTAAATTTAGTAAATGAATATTTCATTAGTTGTAATACTGTAAACGCTGAGTTATTATTAGAGCCTACATGTATGTCAGTCTAATAAATGTGTGAGTTACAAAAATTACTGCATATCAGCAGATGTTTTACAGTACAAACACATGATGTATTCTTAGACTGATATTGGGAGTTAATTTATAGATCCATTTATAATGTAGATGATATGGATGCAGTCTGAGATCTATAGATATTCTTAGACTGATTTCAACTTGGAGTTAATCTATAGATAGTTATTTCTTATATACTGTAGGTATTCCATTTATTATGTAGATACACTTTTGACATCAGACTCGGACTTCTCTTGAACTGAATTTTAATGTGCGTATTGTTATTCTTTTACTTTTCTACATTGGCTAGAGGTATAGGGGAGGGTTGAGATCTCATAAACATGTTTAACCCCGCCGCAATTTTGCGCCTGTCCCAAGTCAGGAGCCTCTGGCCTTTGTTAGTCTTGTATGATTTTAATTTTTAGTTTCTTGTGTATAATTCGGAGTTTAGTATGACGTCCATTTTCACTGTACTATTATGCATATTTTAGGGGCCAGCTGAAGGACACCTACGGGTGCGGGAATTCTCGCTACATTGAAGACCATTGGTTGCCTTCGGCTGTTGTTTGCTCTATGGTCGGGTGGTTGTCGCTTTGACATATTCACCATTTCCTTTCTCAATTTTAATTTTACTAGATGTATTCTTTGCCATCTATAGATTTTCCTATCAGACATGAATCACTTGTAGTTCCTATATATATATATATTACATCTATATATATATAATATATACAGGGGTAATGAGGTGTTAGAAGAGGCTCCTCAACAACAGACTGATTCAAGTACATTATAATGCCTACTAGCGTCACTGCTATAAGTAGTGGAGGGGTGTATTTTTTTTCTCCCCTTATATTGGCTTATGATGAAAAATGTTGGCATGTATTGTGTACCCCTGTCTTTTTGTCCATACTTGTATAATATTCTGTAGTATTTAAGCTAGAAGTATAGTAGTTTGTATTTTGAAAAGATATGTAATACATATACTATGTTCTAATCTTGTGGATTATTCATATGGATGGGATAAACACAAAATGTTTGCTACCACATAAATTTGATTCTTTTGTAATTTCTTCAATAGAAATTGCAAGAAAACATATTTGCTTTACAAATG
Organism: Mytilus edulis; assembly: GCA_019925275.1. Lineage (NCBI taxonomy): Eukaryota > Metazoa > Mollusca > Bivalvia > Mytilida > Mytilidae > Mytilus > Mytilus edulis. The sequence continues at coordinate 112,392,114 of CM034352.1, read as the reverse complement.
AAAAGATGTGGTATGATTGACAATGATACAACTTTCCAACAAAGACCAAAAGATATAGAAATGAGTAATTATAGGTTCCTATAGGTCACTGTACCTTCAACAATGGGAAACCCATAATGCATAGTAAGCTCCATGATGAATCACAGGATCTTTACTTGGAATAAGCTAATACAGAATATTGGAGGGGGGGGGGGGGGGGGTATGTTTAAAGGGATTCAACCCTCCTTTACCTGAGACAGTGGTGTAACAGCACAACATCAGTACAATGTTACATGCATATGTATGAGTAACAAATAACATTACCTGCTTGTACAAACTGATGGATTCTTTCACACACAAAAAAAACCCAATAAAATGAACATCTCCTGAAATAGTCTAGTAGCTTATAACTTTCCCAAATGCATTTATATCTAGTCACATCACCATACTGATTTTAATTTGGACTTGTACATCAGGTAAGATCTAAATCACAAGATCATGCATGGTTTGTCAGTTTCTTCCACTCAAATTGTGGTTTTCAATGACACTATTTTTTTAGTAGAATGTGGTGTTAAACTTAGTTATTCAGTAAATATAATATATATTCTTTATTAAGATTTTCATTTATTTATATGTTGTAATGTTGTTTTGCAGTTAAACGCTAAGCGGAAGCATTTTTCAAAGATGCACCAAAATTTGATCCAGCAGCAAGATTTGCAGCTGATCGTGAAAGACGGGAGGAAAGAACTAGAGAACCAGTAGCTTCTAAAGATGATGATAGAGAGAAAGAACACCATAAAGAAAGAAAACATGGAGGAGGAGACGCAGGATCGAAAGAATTGGAAGGATATGTTGGATTTGCTAATTTACCTAACCAAGTTTATAGAAAATCTGTTAAAAAAGGATTTGAATTCACACTTATGGTAGTCGGTAAGTGTTTTTTAATCCCGTAATTGAAGGGGTCTTGTAAGGTTTGTCTGTCTGTCTGTCCATCCTGACTTTTTTCGGTGTGCTTGAAGATATTGACTTGATATTTGCTGTTAAGTTTACACCATGACAAGTTATAGATCAAGTTAGCAAAAATAGAGGACTAAAGAATATAAAATTAACTTACTAGTGGATTTCATATCATGCTGAAAGTGGGAGAAAATATAGAATTAAAATTACATTTGTCATAGGAAACATCCTCAAAATGTGAAGAAAGTTTGATACTGATATGTTTTATGACTGTTACATAAATATATATAAAGTGAAGATCATCAAATCTTTGAAAAATCTAATTGAACTGTATATGTGTTATGACTTTTCACACAATTTGTGATAAAATCTCCTCCAAGTCATAGATGGTTAGGTAGGCTTTTCTATTTTGTGGAAAGTGATTTTTGACATTAAATTTATTGATCAGTTTGAGCCTCAGGCCCCCTGATATATCTATCATGTCAAATTGTCTGTTAATATCAGTTAATAAAATGTCCAGTGCAAGTGACCAATCTATAAAAACCTTATGGCCATTATTTGCACCTGATGACCATACATAATTGTATTCTGTCCAGTATTGGTCTAGACTAATACACAACTGACCATTTGTAAAAAAAAAATAAGATTAATATCAAGTAATTCCCAAAACTGTGACATTGTATAAGATATAAGAAAATGTGGTATGAGTGCCCATGAGACAACTCTCCATCCAAGTCACCGACTGGTTTACTTTTACACAAATAGTGACTTGGATTGGAGTTGTCTCATTGGCACTCATACCACACCTTCTTATATCTATATTCATATGTTCAACTTGATTTGTTTATAAAAATGTGAGATTAAAAAACCTTAAGATACTGTAACCCAAGAAAATCATCCACCATGTAAAGTGAGACCTGTATAAATACATGCTTCATTACTATGTGAGACCTGTATAAATACATGCTTCATTACTATGTGAGACCTGTATAAATACATGCTTCATTACTATGTGAGACCTGTATAATACATGCTTCATTACTATGTGAGACCTGTATAAATACATGCTTCATTACTATGTGAGACCTGTATAAATACATGCTTCATTACTATGTGAGACCTGTATAAATACATGCTTCATTACTATGTGAGACCTGTATAAATACATGCTTCATTACTATTGACATCTGTATGTAGGATATTTTCATCCAGAATTTATTTAAAAGTTTATATAGTTCATTTATATAATTGAAGTAATAAGTTTTCTCTAGTATCATGAAAGTAAAATTTGACTCCAGACTCACTTGTAAATGAAATCTCTAATGGCTTATTAGTAAGTTGGTTTCAGCGTTATTGTTTTTATGAAATGATATTCATGTTTTTGGTTCAGTTACATGTAAAGTGATATAATGAACTTGGAATGCGGACAGAGTGAATTTATTTGGTTTAAACATTGTTTGTTTTTGTATGTAACATATTGAGGTCAATGTAAACTTTTGGGGTCAGATCAATAACAATGCAGTATTCTGCTCTAACACAAAACAATCAGGTTTTTGTAAATTTTCCCTCAAACTTTCTGTCCTAGTTTATTCCCATCGTTTGCAATGACACAAAAAAAAAAAAAAAAAAAATACAATTGTCTTTATTTATATAGACCAGCTGATTGAAATGTTTGGGAATAGGGAAATTAAAGCTGTAATATAACCATGTATGGTATTACTATGTTAATTATAAACTTCAAACGGGTAATACTTACGGACACAGGAAGTTGGTGCTCTATTCTCTTCCTGTTAATAAGGAATAACTTATAAACTTATAAACTGGCTGTAGATTTAACACTGGGAGAGGTTCTGTATTAAAATGATTTTGTGCTTCAAAATTTGTAATAAGACTTCAATTTGTAATTTAATTTCGAAGTGCACTTTTTCAATGTGAGCTATTTGCAAGTAATGGATTCATGAAAACAAGTGGACAATCTATTTCCCTACAAGGAGTTTGAAAATTAACTTGAAACCTAGTACACATGCTCAGTATGTTATGAATTAATAGGTCAAATTAGTGCCTTAACCCAGATTTTGTGGTTCATTGAACCTTGAAATATAAGTTTGAGGAGGACATGGTCTCTTATATGGGCACCAATTCATTTTTGTTGTGAAATTAATAATTCTGCAACTGAACACATGTATGGATAAGTATGTTGAAGCAGTTCAAGAGGAAACGATTTTAGCCTCTTTCTTAAATATTGAGTAAGAAGTAATCATAAAAATGCATTGCATGTTGGCTAAATATAGGATATTAGCTTCACAAACAGCATTGGTAATCAAATACAAGAGGATCACAAATGTTTGTCATTTTCGCTGATTCACATCCTTCTTTATGTTTTTTGATTGCCCTCTTACTATCATCTTACTTTTAAATGTCCTTTATTTTTCATTTTTGCGGATGTTGAGTTTAAATATACATTGAAACTTTAATTAGGATTAAATGTGATAAAAAGTTTAAAACTTGACCTTATCCACTTGCCATATAGTATAAAGTAAATATTTAACCCATAACTTAACTGGATAAGTAGTTTACATAGTACATACAATTTGTTTATAACTGTTCCGGACCATATGAGTATTTGGACCATACGCGTATGGTCATGACCATATGGGTATATACTCATATGGTCCGACCATACGCGTATGGTCCGACCGTACGCGTATGGTCGGGGTAATTAAAATTCTGTTACAGCTTACTTTTAATACTTCTAAACTCTTCATATTGCATGACCGTTCATTAAAAAGACGCAATCAGGTAATTTCATTATTATATTATGATAAAAAGATAAGCTAAATAAAATTAGAAGTTTCACAAAGTTTATTTTACTTACATGTCAAAACTATAATAAACACATTTTAAACCGATGGTCATTACCGATGACCATTGCCGATTTGTTATTACGGGTGAATGGCAATATCTCGACTTAAATAATTAAATTCCAAAAATTTCTTAATGAACTGTTACCGTGCAATAAGTTACTGGAAAGTAACATAGTTTATTTTAAATGTCTTGTGAATATGGTGTATTGAAGTCATTTTGCGATATTTGAGATCTAGTAAGAGCTTCTTAAAACACAGTAGAGATCAGAATGGCCAGACCTCGGTATCAATGTACGCAGCTGCAAAACTGCAAAAAGGCTAGCCTTTCACTCGCAAACAAAAGGTGTAACTGAAAAGGATCATGCACTACCAAGACTCGCAAATGCAAAATAAAGCCATGATACCGTGTGGTAGTAAATGTCGCTCCAAGCCTACATGCAAGAATATAACTAGCGATGAAACTAACTATGGCATCAATATTTATTTTTTACGTAATTTTTGAATTATAGAATAAACAAACTGTCATGTACCCATCATTGTTTTTTTTATATAAGTTTTTGTATTATTGAATATTCAATAATATTATTGAATTGAGTTTATAATGTTATTTGAAAAAAATACCTAAAAGGTCTAAATACTCATATGGTCCGGCCCGTTAATAACCAAACGAGTATTATACTCATATGGTCCGACCATACGCGTACGGTCGGACTATACGCGTATGGTCGGACCATATGAGTATACGCATATGGTCATGACCATACGCGTATGGTCCAAATACTCATATGGTCCGGAACATAACCAAACTGTTACTTAATTCCAAATACAGACACTCTTTACAGATACAATTTAAATACTTCTATAGACATTTTTTAAGCAGATAGGAAAATATTTTGTCTGTAGTTACTACTCCCTTATGAAGCTCCAATGTCCTTTAGTGAAAGGGAAATTTGTATTGCCTGTGTTTTGGTATAAATCTAGGTAAAAAGGATGGTTTTTTATCAATGAACATGTCTTGGATAACACAATTAAAGTCTGTTGGTAATAGGGTTACTCCAATACAGAGTTGTTAATCAATATCAGATACTTCCTAATAAATAGTTCATTCCTTCTTGAATCTATCTGTCTGTGACCTTTATCCAACTGATGGCTTAAAACATGGAAGTATTATGTATTGGTGGCCTTCCTATGGTCAGGTTGTTGTCTCAAGCTCTTTGACACATTCCCCATTTCTATTCTCAACTTTATTTGACATTACCTCCATTCATAAACCATTCCTGACCTATATTATATGCAAGAATGAACTCGACAAATTTCTGCAAACAAGTAAATTGTATAAGAAGTATATAAATGGAGTTTGGTTAGTAATGATGGCATAAAACAAAAATGAGGTCACTGTGTTATACATTTTATGAATGGTCTAGTTCAGGTTAAGACAGCAAATGTTAAGGCAAGTGCATATAGTAATGAGATTTTGTCAGTGGACAAGTTAGGTCTCTTAGCAAAGCAAGTGAGGGTCCAACTGTTTTGGACAGCTACCTAGAATTGAATAATATTGATGGTAATCAACCTTCTTTTCATCTCATGTTGGTGAGAGGTATTTGGCTATGAGTGTCCATCACTATAAGTTTCCACTAAATAGCTACTTCCTAATTCCAACAAATTAACTTCCATTTATACCCTCAGTTAACTTCCAAATAATATTTGCCTAAAACTTTGAATTAATTAGTCTAGTAGATAATTTCACTGTTTTTTTGCAGTGCCAAAATTCTGATATAATTGAAGATGTGTTATTGAATTTGGTTCTGATTGAGAACATTTTTCTTATGAAGATGATTTACTTGATGAACGGTACTATGTTTGAACCAGCTGCCAACCAGATGTTTTATATAATTATATAATTTCATCAGTATTTACACAAATCTTCTCTTTTTCACATCATTCAATAATTTCTTTTAACTTGAATTACACAGTTGTGCATTCTCCTTCAAAAAGAAAGTATTTTATTTTAAGAGTCATGTTTTGCTTGAAACCAAAAAAAGTTTGAAAAGACTAAGGTAAAAACTAGATTAGAAGGTAATAATATTTTACGGCAATTCCTCTTCATAACAACCTTTGTGTTGTAATGATTTAGATGGAAAGGTGCCCATCTCAAGTGTTAATGGTTCTACTGTGTGTCTCATTTGGTGATGGCTGCTTATTTATGTCAATCTCCCATCTCAAACTTGTTAAGTGATGGAGAATACAAGGCCCTGGTCTTCAGTATGGAGGATCCATATACATTCTTTGTTGATTTTGTCAGAAACCAAGTTTATTGTTGGCCTTCAGCTGTTGTCTGCTCTTGGATGGGTTGTTGTCGCTTTGATATATGCCCCATTACCATTCTCAATTATTTTATTATGGTGTAAAGTCTTCATATGTATTGTATTCATTTTGTATTGTATTATGAAAAAAATTATTGATGTTGTAATGTTTATGTCCTTTGGGGCCCATAATTGGAAATAAAAATATCTTATCTTATCTTATCTGTAAGAGTTTATGTAGTTAATTTGATATAAATAATTTATGTTCATTTAAGATAGAGTAAAACTAATGGTTTAGTATGTATCTTAAGTGTACATGCATGGTTGGTTTCAGATTACATCAAACAGATATTTTTTGTTATTTAGAAAGTTTTGGTTTTATGACAGATCTTTCATAGTTTCTGTTTATTCTAGCCATAACCTGTATGCTCTATATATTGACATATGGTTATTGGTATGGACCACCTGTCTCATGTTAAACCTCTAGGTGTCCTCTGGTTATCAGTGTTTTTTCAAACCTACCCACTGCACATGTATTCATACATAAATCTCTGAGGTTCCAAATTTAGTTAAGGGTCCTTTATTTGACAAGATCTTTTAAAATATTTTAAAGATATAAGTCGCCTGAAGTTTAAAATTATCGGGAGTAGGTGGTAGCTATAGGTTCTGCAAAGATAGGTTGACTGGAATGAACGCAGAAAATTTAAATGCCACTGGAAAGTGAGGGGGTGTTGGATAGGGGTAGATAGTTTGTCTTGCCACATGATTCTAACAAATCCCTCAGAGTGTTTGTAATGGTAATATAATGTAGAGAGTGGCACTCACCCTACACAGGGCATTGGATTGTACAGAGAGTGGCACTCACCCTACTCAGGCATTGGATTGTACAGAGAGTGGCACTCACCCTACACAGGGCATTGGATTGTACAGAGAGTGGCACTCACCCTACACACGGCATTGAATTTTCACTCTTCATTTCAACAAATGGAAGTTTTTAACGACCTTGACTTGCTATACAGCCCTTGCACGGTCAGCTTCATTCCAATCAGACTTGGTTGTGTATTTATATACCCTTGTGGAATCCAACTGGACATAGCACACTTGACGAGTTTTACTGCAATGATGGTTATACTTCTAAACTTAGGGTCCTAAACTTGAGAAGGGATCAGTTAAGATGCTAGTCTATAGAGAATCTGGTCTAGGGTTGTTTATTTTAATAAGTTATACACGCTTTGCTTCATAGGGAGGATTGAAAGGTTATCACCTCAGCTGTAGAAAAAAATATATATATAGAAAACAGCTGATAAGTTTATTATCTCTTAGTCTTAATTGTTGTCAAGATATAATTAACATGTAAAACATAATTTTGTACAAGAAAATTTAAAACATGAAAAGTTTAATTTTCAATGTATCCTATTTAAGATTCAATAAAAAATATATACAATCATGTATACACAGGACAATTTGTAATCCTGGTTTGGAATGAGTATATAATTACAAGGATGATTTGACCAGTTTTATCCCCCAGGTGTTGTTCTAAGATATAAATTGTTTATATTGTACAATAGTAAAAGTGTGGCTGGCTAACCTATGTTTATATTACTTAAACATCACAAGCACACTGGAATGTAATTATGTAATAACTTATGGGTCCTTTGATGAAAAACTTCATAAGTTCTTCTCTTGATGAAAAACCTGATTGCCCTCTTCTTTTACAATTAGATATTTCGTTTATAAATAATTATCTTATATATTTATTTTGAACAATGCTATTTATAAATAAACTTGTTCGAAAATCTTAAATACTCAAAACCCCTCTGTTTTTGAAAGTTTAGGAAATAGTATGAGATCAGAAGATGAGAAAAAGTTGTCATAAAAAGTGAGGTAGTTTGGTTTGGTATAGATTCAAAAAAGGGGGTAGGAAAGGGGATGTACGTTGATGGGAACTTGGATTTTAAATTAGTATAACTGTGGACTTGATCCAGGAAAGGGGAAGTATAAGAAGTCAGGAAGATAGAGTTCAATGTAGCAAGATGATAAAGATACTCATAAAAGATGAAAGTGTGTGTGTGTGTGTCAATACAAATAATCAACTTTAGAAATTTGTCAAAGTTAAAGTAGTTTGTCTGGTTGTGGGAATGATATGGCATTTGTACATTTCATTATTTGTGTCAAGTTTTGAACAGTTGTATATTCATTTAAAGTATATATTTCAATACATTTTACTCTAGCTACAGATTTTCTGGACAGTTTTTATTCATATCGATACATGAAACACCATTAATTTTGTTTTCAAAATACATCATAGAGACATAAATAAACTGTTCATATTTTGTCAATGTCATTTTTCCACTTGTCTCCCCCACGTCCTATGACTTCACAGAATATAAAGACTGTTTAATTCTTCCTAATAATATTTAACAAAAAACTCTCTCTGTGATATAGCCTTTTTGTGCTCATGCTGTGCAAAGCAAATACCAATCAATCAATCGTCAAAGGAGTAGGTCCGGTAAGGATCAATTTTGGCCTCAAATTTCAAGTTCATCTGACGAATGAATTTGACCTCTTTTTAAACACTTAAGTGTCTATTTCATTTGAATCAATTAGTTTATGTGAAAGATTTTAACTGGTTTATTCATTGAAAACGATCCGATTCAAGCTCAAATATGAAAAATCTACCAAATATGTCAAAAAATGTCACTTTTTAGATAGTTTTTGTCAAAAATGAAATTGGCCGCATCCGTGTTCATCCAAATTTTTTATATATGTTATGTATTATCATAAAATACAACTTACATTTCAATATTAAGGATGAACACGAATGCGGCCACTTTCGTTTTACACAAAAACCGTCTAAAATTTAGCTAAAATGATAGAATTGTGAAGATTTCAGTAATTTAGCGTGACTTAATGGTGCTAGTACTCGATATATGTGCATTGTATTGCCAAAAACAACCAATATTTATGTAGCAGAAGCATTCTACTGTCCAATATATATTTAAAAGTTTACATTCTAACAATTTTGTAAAACTGCTATATTTTGGGGCCAAAAAGGGGTCTTACCGGACCTACTCCTTTCTTCCTATAGAATATTTCATATTGATATTAACAAGGATGTGTATTGAAACAATGAATTTCATGAAAGTAGGCTTGATTAAAAATGAATTTCATAATAAATTGATAGAAGCTTTACAACCAGGTATTTTTCTTCCTTTAGAATAAGGGTCTCTGGGTTATCTAGGAGTAAATGGATTAATTGCAGGAAGAGATTGGTTAGAAATAGAAAATGATTTTATTTATGGGAAATCCAATATAAACAGAATTAGCTTGCTTTAAACAGACATTACACATGATTGTAAATGACACAGATATTGATTTAGGGAGAAAAGCAATAAGGAAAAAAAATAAAAATGTCTGTGGCAAGGAAGTTGCTACCCATACTAAATAATTAATTGATATAAATTGATATTATGATTAGTCACTCCACTTGATAAAAAATTCCAATAACTGCAAAACAATCTCTAGGGGATCATGCTTGAAAAAAGGGGGTTGCAAAATATTAAGGAAACATAGTGAAGCTTGCTGACAGTAAATGACAATTTAAATTCATGTATAGAATATGTTAAAACTCTACAAAACAAATATTTAAATCTATAGTAGTTTGTAATAGCACTCCTCACCATGAGTGGTCAGAATACTCACAAACTACTTCAGTCTAGTCATAAGTATTTGACTTATAGCTTAAACAAGGATATTTATGTAAAACAGCTTTCTCATAATCAATGGCTTCAATAAAATGATATGAAAGATGTTATAAACAGTACTGATACCTTTACCATATTAAAGATTGTGGTATATTTTTTTGTAATAAATGCATGTTCTTACAAACCCTTTTTCAAAATGTTTGAGAAATATATGAATGTAATTTTTATACGACCCCAAAAAATTTTGGGATCACAAGTAGAAGGTTTGGATTCATTTTAGGGGTTATGGGGCCAAAGTTTAGGAATTAAGCGGCAAAAAGGGGTAAAAACAAGCATTTTTCTAGTTTTAAGACAATAACTTGTGTGTAATTTTATAGGCTGGGATTAAGTTTTGGGTTAACTGCCCAAACTATGTAGGAATTAGGGGCCAAAAAGAAGCATGTTTCTAGTTTCCAAACAATCATGACAATAACTTGTGTTTAATTGTATGGATCTCTCTGAAATTGTACTACAAGGTTCAATACTGCAATGGAAAGCATAGGATTGAGTTTAAGGGTTATTGCTCCAAGGGGTTTTTAAAAAGTTGGGGGGGGGGGGGGGATTCTTTGTTTACCATTTTTTGAAGGGCTTCCTTTTTTTCAAAAATTTTCAAATTTCAAATTTTGAAAAGTTTCAAGAAGAAATCTTCAATTGCACAGTATTGATCTTTGACCACATTAATTTTGTGACAAAAACCTATATTATGTCAAAAATTTGATCACAATCCAAATTCAGACAGAATCCAGCTTAAATATTGTGACCAAATTTGCCCTAACTGTTCAGGGTTTAACCACTGTGGTCGTATAAAGCTGCGCCCTGCAGAGCACCTGGTTTTTAAAAGGGTTTAAATCCTGGTTCTAAAAAAAATTGGAAAGAATAGAAGGCATAGATCTGCAGAATTTCATCTTCTATTAAAAAATTTTTTTTTTTAAATATTGAAAAGATACCAATAAAAATACATAATAGATAAAGGCAGATGTGGTGTGAGTGCCAATGAGACAACTCTCCATCCAAATAACAATTTAAAAAAGTAAACCATTATAGGTTAAAGTACGGCCTTCAACACGGAGCCTTGGCTCACACCGAACAATAAGTCAGGATAACCAACATAAACCATGACCAAAAATTACAAATAGACAACCAGCAGTCCACAAAACTTTTCACAAAACTTGTATCTGTGCAACTTAAATCCCATGACAATCAGCAGGTGATCTTATATATATAATTAGATGGTTCCAAAGTATAAGCAAATCTTTTTCCCCATGTAGCTAAGTACCAGATAAAAAAAGTACCAGTCAGGCTGATTATGGCCAAGTACAAACTTAGTGATATGTCTAATTTAAAGGCTGTTATTATGACTCCAAAATGTAATAAATGTAAGATTTTCATTTGTATAAACAAAATCTAACATATTGGCTGAACTTACATGAAATTATTGTTTCTTTTTTCTATTTCAGGTGAATCAGGGCTTGGGAAATCAACGCTGATCAACTCATTATTTTTGTCTGACTTATATAGTAGTGATTATCCTGGACCATCGCACAGAATACAGAAAACTGTTAAGGTAAAAAAACATGGACAAATTATATGTTTTAGAATAGTTATAGTAGTCCATCAACATTACTGCTCTATTTTCTTGTAAGTCCACAATGAATTGGTTCACATTTTCCATGCTCCAGTGATTCTAGATGACTGAACAAAAGTTTCCTGCAAAATGAAAAAAAATTAGTTATGACATAACAAATCCTATGCATGATTAATATTGTACCTGATTTCTGTTTTATTTATTTCGTGATATTTTGTATGTAGATTTGAAAACTGATTGAATGTATGCATGATATTTTGTTTTTAAGTTGAGATGATTTAGTTTCTAGACTAAATTTTCTTTGTTCTCGGCCAAAAGTACATGCATGTCAATCATTTTTGTCTTACATGTAAAAATATTAGTAACATGTTAAAATTATTTCATTAATGCATAATAAAATTATGTAAAATGAACGGGGAAAAAAAAGGTCCTTCACACACTGGTACAGGACTGACTGGCTCTTTCATTCATGAATTAATGTGTCATTTAACAAGGTCCACAGGAAAACATGTCACACTACACAAGACTCATTTTTGGAAGCAAGGACGCAACCAGCGCTGTGTTGTTTACCCTTTTTTGTGGTTAAGGGGATAAAGCAATTGTATATATGTACTACATGTAATAAAATTTGAAAAAAAATGTGTATTCTTATCCAAAAGTACAATTATGCCAATATTTACATTTGTTTTACAATGTCAAGAAAACCTATTTATTACATTTTAAAGGTATGGTATGCATGACTTTTATTTATTATTTTAACAGTGCATTTGCATATATATGTTACAAGTCACAAAAAGATGTATGTTGTTCACTTCAACAGAAATGTATTAATATGAAGTACAAAAGTTAACAGAAAAACTAGAAATTACTAAAGGCAATACATAAACATGAATAAATCTACTGAAGATCATAAATGACATCCTTTTCATATAAAACTTCAGAAAAAATTACCAGTTATGGAGAATAAAAAAATGTAAATTTATATTAACTCCAATGGTTCAATCAGAAATGTTAAGGGAAAATAATGGCAGAAGGGGTTGTGGGACCAAATAAAAATTATGAACAGCTCAAATGGTTCAAAGAAAATATGCATGTTACCTGGAATATCAAAGGCCTAGAATAAGGATGTAATTTAAGAAAATATTGATAAGAAATCATTGATAAAGTGATTTTACATTGTAAGGGCCAAGTGAAATGACAAATTGTTGAATGTTTTCATGAAAACTGGCCTCAAATAATATAGTCTATATCAGTGATTACTTCTGGTTTCAATAGTAATTTTACCAAAAACTCATCAGTAAGAAAAAAGTTTTGGATCTGCTAGAATATCTTTCTCTTATAAATGGTTTTGTTGTATGATACCCCTGGCACATTACAATTGTTGTTTATTTTTTTAGGTGGATACAACACAAGTAGTACTAAAAGAAAATGGTGTACAGTTAAAATTAACGACAGTAGACACACCCGGTTTTGGTGATGCTGTGGATAATAGTAACTGGTAGGTATCCACATGTACTGTAGATATATTATTATTCATGGCTTCCAAAATTTGTCAATTATGTGTGTATATGTAAAACACAAGTTCAAATGTTTAACAAAGTATAAATTTTCTTGCTTGTATGAAGCTTTTGGAAATCAGCAAAATATAATTGTTCTAACTCCATGACAATTTGGACCACAAATAGAAAAAAACGAATTCTCAATTTTCTCAAATAGCATTTAACATTGTAATATCAATTTATTTTGTGTTTTCTGTTGATCTCTTTTCAAGAAAAAAACATCTATGAGAGCTAACAAAAATATTTATAAAATGATGTTTTATAAAAGAATAAACAAATTCAAAAATAGCTTAAAACCTCAACATATTTCTCATTCAACTCTTAGAAGAACCTAGCGTAACCACTTTGATACAAAGTTCAAAGTAATATGATTGCCGTTAACTGTTTAAATCATTACTGTTAAGGAGAAGCGAAACCCTGCAAATTAGTTGTTCCTGCCTAAGAAAAATTAAATAAACAAATGGTTGAATGTAACCAAAATGTTTCTCTGTAAAACAGATTTTGTACCTATCTTAACAATTCTGAGGAATGTTCTAATTGCTTCAACAAGGATTAGAATGTATAAACAATTTATCATTGTGTGATAAGGGAGATAACCTCTGCTACATATAATATCATGTGACTAACCTCTGATGCATTTTACATCATGTGACTTGTTTCTGGCACCAGGCTGGTGTGAGATAACCTATGCTGCATGTAATATCATGTGACTATTTCTGGCATCAGACTTGTGTGTGAAAATGTAGATATCTTTCTAGTTTCTACACTCTTTTATCTATGATGCAATGCAAGTTATGCAATATCTTACAATATAGAATTATTTCATATCAAGAATAGAAGAGTTAGTTCCCATGGTTTTGTACCATGATACTTTTCTGTTTAAAGTATTTTATTATTGGGAACTAAATATACATAGATGTCAATAATCCACCACTATATTTATGAAGCATAAAAATGATTGAAGAATTTTTTATTTGAGATAAATAAACAAGGAGATGCATGCAATGTCATATAAATGTTTACTTCACAATAATGCTATGCTCAAAGGGCATATAAAATTCAAAGTATTGTTAAACAGGAATTGAGTGAGGATATAAAATATGTATACTATCTATTCATAAGAATTTTTATTTTTTGATGCACAAGAGAGAGAAAATTACTGTGCTTCTAAAAAACCTGAAAAAAATAAATTTAATGTTTAAAGTGGGTGGTTGGTTTGAATTAAACAAGATTAGGGGATCATGTCAAGACAAAACAGACATTTTAGTCTTTATAGTCTGTCAGTGATGGAAGAAGCACTCAAGTAAAGTCACTTGAAGGATGATTTCCTCCTAATTTAGATCAAATATATCTTTTTATTATTAATATAAGACTTTGTTTTGTAGTTGGCAGCCAGTGATAGACTATATAGATAGCAAATACGATGAATATTTAAATGCTGAGTCACGAGTCAATAGAATTACAAATGCTGATACACGAGTTCATGTGATGTTGTTACTTCATTGCACCTACAGGTCACGGGTATGTATCCAATACACCATAGTTTAACTGCATCATCACTTTAGTACACTTAGTATTGATTAAGAGAAAAGTCAAAACATTGTTGAAAAAAGAAATTAATAACTGATCTGATTAGTTAAGGTGGTCGGGCCTATTCGAAGTTTCTATCAGAAGTGCCGTTTTTTTTTTTTTTTATTTTATTCTTTAATGAAAGTAATCAAATTGTCGGAAAAAAAAATAAGGGTCACGACCATTTAAGCTCAAAATTTTACTTTTAAACAGGTATATAAAAGGGACCATTTTTCAATGAAATGATAGGGGAAAATAGAGGTGTTGACATATTTTTATCGGAATATCAAAAAAACATTTTATAACACTTGGTCCAAATCGAAGAAAAGCTGAAATATAGCTTCAAAGAATGAGGAAATAAAAACATAGGTCACAGATAAGGAAAAAAAAATATTTGCCTTTAAACCCAAATTTTGGCGGGAAAATGGTGAAAATGGGTGAAATGTCATTTTGACCTTTAACAGATACACCTAATAACGATATATTCTTTTAGTGACATAACTACAATGATTTAACATTTCTAATCAATCAAAAATATTTAAAAAAAAAATATTGAAATTTACAACAAATACTTTTCGATGTGCATTGTAATTTATGCGTGAAATTATGCGCCGTCGTATAGTCCGATCCACCTTAATAATTAAAAAAAAAACTTAATTTTTTTAGTTAGAGGATTCTGATTTGAGACAGGCACTTAAAGAATGTGTTTGGGTTAAACCTGTTTGAAGGTGTCAACCCTCCCCTAAAACTGTAACAGTGGTTTTAAGACAACGTCAGAACAAACTATAAAAATCAGTTGAAAAAGGCTTAGCTCATCAGAATGATACAATGCAGAAAAACATCTACTAAATACTCAAGACAGAAAGTAGAGTTGTTTATCTTAAATCCTCTGCAGATTTCATATAGAAGTATTAAAAAAATATTGTTCTATAATTATTTTTTGTTTTTTTTTCAGATTAAAACCATTAGATGTAGAATTCATGAAACGTCTACACGATAAAGTCAATATCATCCCCATCATAGCCAAGGCAGACACATTAACTCCTGATGAGTGTCGAGAATTCAAGAAAACTGTAAGCCTTAAAAATTCTATAATTTAGAGAAATATGCTACTTTTATTTCACTATTTTCAACTGTCCAGTGAAATGAGTACCTTTGAAATAAATATAATTTGGCAAACACTGCTTTTCTTTTTAAATCAATAAATTGAAAAACTAACCCATAATAAATAAGATTTCACTGTTGGATTTGACAAGTACAGGAGAATAAATAAAAAGCCAATGAAAAGTAAAAAGATATTGGTTCATCAGATCTTGTTGTAGATATTGAATGAAATTGCTCAACACAAGATATAAATATATGAATTTCCTGAACATATATCTATTTTTTTATCTGTCTATTTATAGATATTGAATGAAATCGCTCAACACAAGATAAAGATATATGAATTTCCTGAACATATATCTATTTTTTTATCTGTCTATTTATAGATATTGAATGAAATCACTCAACTCAATATAAAATTATATGAATTTCTTAAATATATATCTATTTGTGTATCTGTCTATTTATAGATATTGAATGAAATCGCTCAACACAAGATAAAGATATATGAATTTCCTGAATGTGATGATGAAGAGGAAAACAAGCTACAGAAAAAAATGAGGGTAAGTGTTGAAACAGAAATAAAATATCACGATAAAAGATATCACACAGTAGTTAGAAGATGGCAAAAGAAAGTGTATGTTAATTATGCTATAAAGTTGAAATGCCAGAAATAATTTGCACAATGTTTTTATAAATACTTGATAATGAACAATATTTAAAAAACCCTTAACACACAGAAAAAGGCCATTTTTGTAAAGGTTTTTTTAATTACTAGTTCTATACTTCTCTCTTAGCTCTCTGGATCCTCTACCAAAAAAAATGACTGCAACAGTAGCACAACAGTGCTGAAAGTCACCAAACAATCAATATATATCAGGACAAAGTACTTTTTGTTTATTATTAGATTTGTGATTATTTATTTAAGGGCAGGGTGCCTTCTGTTTATTACTATTTCTGTATTGGTCATTATATTTTAGGACCGAGTCCTTTTGCAGTCATAGGCACAACAGAGTAATAGAATCAGGTGGAAAAAAGGTTAGAGGTCGACGTAATCCATGGGGTATTGTAGAAGGTATGTATAATAGGAGACTTCAAATGTTATCATACTTTGTTAGAAAAATTTCCTAAGACTACAAGAATATGTATATTAAAGGCCAATTTTAACAAAATATTATCGGTTAGCGATTTGTGAAACTTGTTTCAAATCTTAAAGGGTATATTATCGCAGTACATATACAAAATTTGTTAATCAAACTAAAAATCAAATAAACTTAATAAGATACTGTAATTTCATAGATTTCTCCCTGTTTGTTGGATACCAATTTTCATGGATTTCATGGGAATGTGAGAACATGATTTTAATGTTCAACGAATTACAAATTTTCTGAAAGGCTTGTATACAGAGATTGGCAAACCACAAAATCAAATGTCTACAAAAAAAGTTTTCCACAATCAAAGAAAATATATACCAACTACAATAAATAGAACCACAGTATGTGAATACCTCTATAAAAAGAATTATGCAAAAACAGCTCCATTGATAATTGAGATATTTATGAGTATGTTGACACCTCCTTTTAATGGCATGATGATGAGTACTAATAAATCTAATTAACATTGTTTATTTTTTTTTTCAGTGGAAAACTTAGAACATAATGACTTCATTGCATTACGGAATATGCTTATCAGGCAAGTATCTTAGAAACAGTGGAATTTAATTAAGATTCTGATCTCCACAACTGATTATGTCCCCTTTCAAGAACTATAAACATTTTTTTATAAAGTATACATAGAATATATTTAGAGTATTTCCTATAATTTGAAAAAGTACATATTGAAATAAAAGGAAATGAAATCTAAACACTTCCATATGTTAATTTCAAAAACAAGGGTACAGAACTATATTTAATTTTCCTTACTGAGATTATTTTTTTTTTAGGAATACTGCCACTGAAATATAAAAAACTCTAATTTTTTTATGGGATACATTATAAACTGTATGCAGATTTTCCTGAATTTGCAATAATAAATCTTGCATTTTATTCAATTTTACAAAAATAGCATTAATAAATATTATCAATAGAACTGTCGAGCTGACATTTTTATATGTTTTGTATTAATGATTGTTTATATTATTTCAGAAAACATATGCAAGACCTTAAAGATGTTACAAACAATGTCCATTATGAGAACTTTAGATACAACAAACTAGCTCCAACTTCAGTTGATGGAAATAAAATTAAACCAGGATCATTATCAAAGTAAGTCACAATATAAGTCACATCACAATTTACCTTTATTGACATAGCATAAATAGAAATAAGAAGATGTGGTATGAGTGACAAGGATACAACTCTTTTTCAAGAGACCAGATGACACAGAAATTAACAGCTATAGGTCACTAGGGTCTTTAACAATTAGCAATGCTCATACTGCATAGTCAGCTATGTAAAACTAAAATAGTAACTGCACAAATAAATATACTATGAATATACAGTGAAACCTGTGTTATCCAACACTGGGGGGCCAGAAAAAGAATGTCAGATTATGCAGGATGTTGGAAGGATAGGCATATTTTGGGACTATGAAAATGTGTAGGTTATAGCAGAATGTTGTAATACTCAGGTGTTGGATTACACTGTACAAACTTATTATGCAGTATTGATTTTGCTGATTGTTGACTGCCCTACAGTGAACTGGGGTTGAAGTCATAAAACTTTGCTCAGTGCTCGAAGCACAAAAATCATGCTCGAAACACAACATCCAGTATTTTGATTGGTTGATTCTTGAGTCTGAGTACAAAAATCATGCTCGAAAGTTTTATGACCGCAAGGCCAGTAATTGTTAACTTCGACATCATTTGGTCGCTGATGGAGGATATTCTCATTGACAATTATACCACCTTCTTCTATATACAATTAACTAGTTATCTATATTTTGGACATGATTCTGTTCTCCTTTATGAGGTTAAGGTTTCACTTGAAAAAGTTTTTATGATTATACCCTAAGCTATGAAGTAGGGTATAATGTTTTTGACAACGCCTGTCTGTCTGTTTGTCAATCCTCTTCTTTTCATCACAACTCCTCTGAAACCACATAGAATTTCATGAAACATTGTAGATAATGAGGACATAATATGAAGGTGTAGATATAAGACGATGTGGTATGAGTGCCAAGACAACTCTCCATCCACACACTTAAAGTAAAGCATTATAGGTCAAAGTACAGTCTTCAACACAGAGCGTTGGCTTACACGGAATAGCAAGCTATTATATACCAGAAATTTTTATCAGTTGACATTTTTGAGAGTTAAAAGTCTTTGATTTGCATTATAATAAGATTTTGTTTTCCGAGTGACAATGTGGGTGTGTTAAGTGTGTGAGCTTGCTCTCAAGGGTTTTTTAATTGTATTATCCTTTTGACCTCCATTATGATTATCACCAGCATGTCTTATTTTCCATGTGTCTGTAAAATTCAAAGTATTATTGTTTGATTTTACAGAGATCCATTAACTCAAATGGCTGAGGAGAAACGAGACCATGATATTAAAATGAAGAAGATGGAGGCTGAAATGGAACATGTTTTCGAAACTAAAGTCAAAGAAAAAGAACAAAAACTTAAAGAATCGGAAGCTGATGTAAGATGAATTATTGTTAAACTTCATGATGCGATACTTTTTATTTTTGAAAATTAATTTAATCCAGGGAAATAAAGTATATTGTAAATATGTGTATTTGATAGGTAAAGTTAAGGTGTTGAGAGAAAATTTGTTCCTTTTTAAACTTTCAAAAATAGTTATAATTTCCAGGAATTTTTCTTATAAAAGAAAAAAAAGACACTTTTATTACTTCAACCATGCAGTTTAGTTAGGGAGACATTTGCCTATTTAGAATTTGAACTTTATTTTCCATTGGTTTGAGGCACATCTGTAAAATAGCTAGAATGGTTTGATATATATATCCTGTTGAGAGAAAGAAAACACTTCTGAAATTAAAAAAAGTTTAACTTAAGTTATGACAGTTTAAAATTTTTTGTTTTATTTCATTATTTTAAACTTGTTCGAACAATACTTTGATGAGAATTAAATGTATAATGCTCACGATACATCAAAACACTATTAGTAAAGTCATATCAATTTAAAATTACAAAAATAAAGGTTGTCAGCCACACATATCAATGATAAAAATAGACTTCATTTTATTTAAATAAAATGTATTGTTTTAGTTACAAAGAAGATCAGAACACACAAAGAAAAGTTTAGACCAACAACAAAAAGAAATGGATGATAAATGGGCACAATTTCAAAAGGAGAAGAAAGCCTGGGAAGAAGCTATGGGAATTTCAGGATCAAATGAAAATATTAAAGAGTAAGTTTAAAATTAGTTATAATCATTTTTGATGTAGTTTAGTGTAATAGTTTTAGGCCCTATTCTTTAACTGTGGGAATATTTCATAAAGCATGCTTTGCTTCTTTCTGGTATTATTGACATAATTTTATCCAGCATGCTCTCTAATGCATATTTATCTCCATAAAAGTTTCCATAAGATTTGAAGTCTGTTTAGTTAAAAAAAATTGTACATAAGTTTATTGAATGCATAAATTACAATAAAACGAGCTTATGAATTCTCATAATAACAATCTTTAGTTAATGATAAATAAAACGTAAGCTAAGTTAAGGAGTGTTTGCATGTTAAGATTTTCAATTCAATTTGATACCATCACGCAGGTAATTTGTACAGTGATCTGTTCTCACGATATTATTTTCCATTGGATTAACCAAACATGACATGCTTCTCATGTTAGTGTTCACACGGTGCGATTACGCTGAAACACCATTAAAGGTTGAAAAAAAAAAACCGATAGAAAATCATATGTTGTAAACACACCTTTAAATGTATGCAAGAGTGAAAAGTGACGATTTCTGACAATCATTTCAGGTCACATGATTCAAACATGTCTTCCACTACAGGAAAACGAGTAGTTAACAGGTAGACACGTTTGAAGTGTTGAGTTCTAATATGCTCTGAATTATTTCTTGCCAATTACATGTATAACCTATCTTGCAGTATGATCAAAAACTCGCCAAGGTAGGCTCAAAATTAGGTTTACTACTCAGATTAACTGTAATATCTTATTATATGAATATAAATGGACTTTTGTTTGGTAGCTTTTATACTCAGCAAAGTAAGCTAATACTCATGAGTCTTTACAAAGTTAAAAAAACTATCTTTGACAAATTATTAGATTACAAAATTCAGTATAACAAATTGTGAAGTTATTTTAAAACCTGAGCTAGATTTTCATTAGATACACAATATTGTTTAAGATTCAAGTTTTGTAAGCTTAATACCACTGTAGCAAATAGTAGCTATATCATAGCAATATTATTTGTCAAGGTTAGATTTTTTACTTTAGAAAGCTCATATATGTATGCGGGACATGTAGGTCATTGCTAGTACCTGTCCATGAATATATTCATATATACCTAAATCACTATTGCTTATCTCGCAACCATATTCTATGTATTGAGACACTCACTATTTCAGCTTGACCCTTTCCTCCAGGGAATTTTTTTTGCATACTTGATTTGCTTAGGATTTTTTCAGTAAAACAATCATCAGGTTTAAAGTATTGCAAAAATGAATATTTCATCAATGAAATTCCAGTCAGGAATTCTTAGATAAAAATTTCATTTAGTCTGATAAAGTTTTTTTGTAGACAAGACCTTTCAACTAAGTCACTACACAGGCGTCAAATGGCGTGATTATTGAGGAAAGGGTTAACAGACCATACCATCAATTGCTGCCTTTTGGCAGTGTAATACATAATTTTTGGAAACCCTCTTCCATTTTGGATAAAACAATCAACATAATTTAAAAGAATTGTATAAAACAACAAGTAGTTCTTTAAAAAAAAAATCATTCAATTTGAAGTACCAAACTTTTTAGTGAAGTGATATGTAAGCAATGCCCATACTGAATTGTAGCATTCAAAAAGGGAAAAAAGGTACATAATTGAGTAGAAAATTTTGTCAAAAATTATTGTATTACAAACTTGATAAAATTAGACATAGTCAAAAAAATATTCAAAACCATCTGCCTTGGTAGATTTAGTAAGAAAATTTCTTTTATAATTTTTATGGCCCTGCAACGAAGTTGTCGGTGCCATATAGTTTTACCCTCGTCTGTAATTCCGAAGTTCTGTCATTCCGTCATTCCGCAACAAACCATTATACGGAGTCTTTTTCTAAACGCCTTCAGATATTAGGATAATTTTTGGCATATGAGTTAACCAAGATGAGTTACAGATCAAGTTTAAGTTTTGTTCTGCTTGGCTAATTTTTGCCGAAATATTGGGCTATGGACTTTGATAAATTGTTGAAAATCACAGTTATATGGACTTTTTTCTAAATGCTTTCAGATATTGGGCTAATTTTTTTGTATGTGAGCTAACTAAGATGATTTGCAGATCAAGTTTAAATTTCGTTTTGCTCTGCTAATTTTTGCCAGAATTAAGGGTTAACAACTTTGAAAATTGTTGAAAATCACAGTTAAACAGACTTTTTTTCTATACGCCTCTAGATTTTGAGCTGTTTTTTGACATGTGAGACTACGATCATGTTTGTGTCCACATGTGTTATTGAAATTGCAGATTTTTCAACATTTTGAGACAGGTGCCACTCGTGTCGCTTTAACACATCTAGTTTTCATTCAGAGGTGGCCAATAAAAAGTTCTGAAGTACTTTTGAAAATAGATGTATTCAATTTTCTCCTTTTCTCCTATTGGATGAATTCTAGTATGAATTCTTTAACACAACTTTTATTAGTTAATTTATTACATTGGTTGCAATGAATTACATTGATTTCCCAGTTAGATAAAAACCGATAAACGTGGTTATTTCACTCTCTGACGTCATACAACAATAGGCGTTGTCAAGACGTCGATAACGTCGGATCAAAACAAATTGTCAATGCGTAGGAAAAAGATATAGTTCCTTACATTTTCTACATTAATTTCATAAAAAAAGCCAAATTTTGCCAATGTAATAAAAAGAATAACTAATCCCCGTATTTGAATATCAAAAATAAGACAACTTGTGACCGAACGCCGCTATGGATTAAACTCGTGCTGCGCACTCGTTTAATCCATGCGTTGTTCGGTCACGCGTTGTCTTATTTTTGATATTCAAATACGGCGATTAGTTATACTATAAATAATTTTAATTGATGATTGCCTGGATTTTGTCCGCTTCGGTCTTTTAATTTGAGCTGTATTTGTCTGCGGTAAAATGTGTTCCACAAACAATTGTTCTCTGTGTGATTTATCATCAATGGTGTTGACAAACAGTAAGTACAAATGTATTAATAGCATTCTTATTGTTATACCAAAAATCAGGGTTGTACTTGTATTAATTAAGGAAATAGGTTTTGCTACACAATATTTCAACCATAAAAAAAATGTTTCTTTACCCTGCAAAATGTTCTTGTACTTTAAAACTATGACACATCAGTAAAAAAAATTTTTAAGTTGTCTATAACTGGACTGAAATTTAATTGAGTTAACCAAGATTTTAAATGAAACAAGTTCTAAGCAGTGGTAAGAGATGTATTGCTCAAATAGGAATTTTTCTGGGACTGACGAATGCCTCAACATGTTGTCAACACAACAAGGCTTGATTGTTGGTTGGAGATGAGGAATATTGCTTTCTTGGAGCCTTTTTATTTCTAAATTCAATATTAAAATAGTTATATAATATATTTCTTATTTATATGTCTTGCCTAGACAAACTTGCAAAGGTGAGACTGAGGCGTGCTGTTTCTGGTGGGGGTAGCATCATCAGTGTATAAACTTATGATTAGTGTTCAAGTTTAGGGGAACCACTAGTGGTAGGTCAATGTTATTTGGTATGCAGTTGCACATCCATGGAGATCATACAGTTCCATTCCATCTTTCATGGTTCATTAAACATTTTGTATAATTTACATCTTATAAAGTTTGTGTTTAGGTAAGGGGAACCACTCATGACAAGTCATTGGTATTTGATATACAGATATGTTAGCATTTGCAGTTTTCGTTACCACAGAGTTTATTTAGCCATTCACCTTCAGTCATGGTTCATTGACTTTTTCATTCATTACAGTAGTTTTTATGCCCCACCTACGATAGTAGAGGGGCATTATGTTTTCTGGTCTGTGCGTCCGTTCCTCCGTCCGTCTGTCTGTCTGTTCGTCCGTCTGTCCCGCTTCAGGTTAAAGTTTTTGGTCAAGGTAGTTTTTGATGAAGTTGAAGTCCAATCAACTTGAAACTTAGTACACATGTTCCTTATGATATGATCTTTTTAATTTTAAAGCCAAATTAAACTTTTGACCCCAATTTCACGGTCCACTGAACATAGAAAATGAAAGTGCATGTTTCAGGTTAAAGTTTTTGGTCAAGGTAGTTTTTTATGAAGTTGAAGTCCAATCAACTTGAAACTTAGTACACATGTTCCCTATGATATTATCTTTCTAATTTTAATGTCTTATTATATTTTTTATCCAATTTCACGGTCCATTGAACATGGAAAATGATAGTGCGAGTGGGGCATCCGTGTACTTTGGACACATTCTTGTTTTTAATGAGATTTTCAAACAATATATACCTTTTTGCATGCTCCTCGCAAACTATTGAGACAAATAGAATGAACTACTAGTTAAAAACTATTTTAATCAGATCATCACAGATTTATATACATCACTTCCTGGCTTATTCATATTCCTTCACACAAGGCAAAGGATATGTCTAGCACATCCAGAAATCAACTTAAATCTTATTCAAGCTACATTGAATATGCTTTGCCTGATTATAAGTCAAAGTCCTTAGAGAAAAAAGGACAAAATAACCATAATAGATTTGCAGAACTGGTAATTTTAATCTATAAATAGATAATTCAATTAATGCTATTTTATATTTTACTACTACTTAACATGATAGCATTTAAAGTCATTAATTAAGGAGCACATGGTAAAATTGGTTAATGTATTATTAAAAGTGCATGCATAAGTTACTGAGTTCATATATTGTATTTAATTATAAAAAAACATGGATAGGGCAAAAATTGAAATATTTGAAATCAAAATATATGTATCTCTGTTATAATGTAGATATGGGGAATGTATCGATCAAACAGTAGCCCAATGACCAAATAAGGTTTTGACAGACACACTTGATTATAAACTGAATGATTGATCCTTGCTTCATGTGGCATCAGCACAAAAACAAAAATTACAGAGATACACACTTCAAATTATTGTATGATCTTTATAAAAAAAAGTTACAAGAAGATGACATGGTTGTAAACGTTCTGCTTATTTCAGTTATGAAGAGAAATTTATTATAATCTACATACAAAGGCTTCTGATATGACAGTTGTTGTCCATTATTTTGATGTGTTTCAGCTTTTTATTTTGCCATTTATTACGGGACTTTCTGTTTTGAATTTTCTTCGGAAGCGGTATTTTTGTTATTTCACCCTTTAAAGCATTGATACCTTTAAAAAAGACTAATATTTAACTTTAATTGATTTCAGCTCCCACAAAAAAGACAAAAAAAGGCTATTTTAGTAAATGACGATTTATCTATGACGAGACTCAACATTGGCAGTGTTTGCTATAGTAACAATATTGTTTTATTGGAAATGAAATAGATTGCTCATATTACCATAGAAACAATAATAAAAGGTGCTGAAATTTTGCTGCAAAGATGTAGTAAGGATTAGATTGTGACGACAGTATTAAAGACAGCCAAAGACTTTGATGTTTGCATGGTCAGAATAATCCTATATTTGATTTGAATTATTCATGTTATCAAACAAACTCGTGTTTTGCAAACTTTGGTTTTGGGCAAGAATTATTTCATTTAATAAGATCAGACAAGTTTTAAAAACTATGATAAAGATTCAAAACATTTTTAAATCTAGCACCATTTTTGTATTTCAAATAATTGTATGCATTAGTGATGTTATGTAAGCATAATAAAAATTCTTGTTAAATTTAGTAACCACGAAATTGTTAAGTTCATAATTCTGTTTCTTAAATGATATAGAAATATTGAGCTAGTTGTGGAATAAAGATTTAGTGCTATGTTTGTGAGAGAAGAAACACACAAAGTTTCCATTGTCTATCAATTTAAATGCTGCCTTAACAATTTTACCTGAAATAAACCCATTTCTTTGCCTGTATTTTATGTAATACAATTCAAAAGCTTTACTTAAAAAAACCTTTTTACTATTGTTTAAGGGAGTTCGCTTCTCAGTTTCAAAGTAATTGACTTTTCAAAACACTAGTTTATATTGATAGGGAATTAATAAAGGAATCCAAAGAGCAAACAAAATATGTAGGTCACCGTGCTTGTTTTCGAGATATTAGCCATTGAAATTTTGGCAGGAAAAATTTTTCTCTTGACTTTTCATAGCTTTATCATTGAAAAGTAATTAAAATTTTATAAGACTTTTATAGACGGCTTATCATTATACATGTAAAAGATTTACAAACAGAAAAATGGGGGTCACCGGACAAATTTTTTCAAGGCATTCAAATGGATTAAACCAGAGGATTCCGAAAATCTGACAAAAAAATCCAAAACATGACAAGCCAGCTAGCTTCCTTATTTTTAATACCACTTTGTGTTTCATGAAAAGCATTTTCACCAGTCTTGTGTTGGATTACATTTCATTTTGCATTTCCTTCATGAAAAGTTTCGAAATATTTCTGTATAAAGGCCATGTAAATTGTTTTTGTTTTATGTTTGTCATCAAAAGATATATGTGTTGTTTTATATTTTGTACAAATGTGTATTGTTTTAATGTATTTATTAACATTCTGTGTCAAAATCTTATTTCGACTTTGTTTTAGATCAGCTACAAAATTTATAGATAATAATTAATGATTTGTACTTACGGTAAATTTCTTGAAATATTGTTTGCTAAATGTCCATGACTGGTAATAAGATTCTAAAAAGGAGGGACACCTACAAAATGAAATTGTTAACAACTTGGATTTCACAAAAAGGGTACACAACATATTTATGAATATACTATTAAGATAAAATCATGCCTAAGTTAACTTCAAAACTTGAATAAAAAAAATCATTTTAAAAAGTTCAAGAATTGCTGGTAGCATTAATTATCATTTTACATGTGAATTAACAAAATTGACAAAAAAAATCCAACATAAGTTTAAATTTGCTTCTATTACATGAATACTATAGTGTTTTGCCTGCACATCAAATGAAATATTTCAAGATGTTTCCATTGTATAGGTGAACATTTCATAAATAAACATAATTGTATAAGACATCTTACAACTCCTTGTATGCATTTGTTTTATTGCTGAGTGCAGTAGACAAAATTACAAAGTCAAATTGCTTGCCTTATTTCGTTTTCCGCTTTGAGCACTCTTTAAATGTTTTAGTTCTTATTTGTTAAAGTTATTATTTTACTTAAAACAATAATTTTCATTTGAATTGAAGCAAGCATGTTTAATATCTTTGCAAAATTGATATTTACCTGTGTTACTGTGAAACTTTATTTGAATCATTCTTTCAATTCAAAGAAAAATCTATAAGTTGCCACATTTTAATACATGATATTCTAAATATCCTCAAAATATTGATGAAATCCAAATATCATTAACAATGAACATTAAGACAAACACTTGTTCATCCAAAAAAAATTTAATATGTTTTCAATCAAAAGTTCTCCATTACTCACATTCATTGAAATTCTGTGGAGAATAGCTTTCATTTTATTTGTCTAGTCAAATTGTTATTTGTAGCAAAAATAAGATGTATATGTATGATTGAAATGCCAATATTTTCTTTATTATTATGCATCTAAAGCGGGCATAGGACATTTGAGCGAAAAAGAAAAAAGCACATAGGGTCATTTGAGCGCCGACTTCATAGGACATTTGAGCGCCGGGATATTAACCTTACCTGAGTTTTCAGACAGGACATTTGAGCGAAATTTTCCCTGATAATTTTACACGAATTAAGATTTTTTTTTAAAAGTAAGAAAAAAAAGTAAGATTTAGTTATAAATTTCATGCCCATTATAACGAGCAGTTCTATCACAGTCATCCATCAATTTATACTTTCCTTGACACTATTATCAAATTGCAATCTGTGACTTACATAAAAATTCGGAGTTTGAACATTGATGCACCGCAGAGCCGAACAGAAAAGGAGAAGGAAAAGAATCTCCGGGATTTGCATTCGAAATACTGCCAGCAGGAAATTACGAGGGATTTTTATGTCAGAAGCCTGGGATATAAGTTCCAAGCCCGAACAGACTTGTAAATAATGCCGTTGCCGAGTTTTATGTTTTATGACAGTGCTTTGTTTTTAGTGCTTTGTTTACAATTAAAAGATGTTTTAATCTTTTTGTTGGTAAACTCCTGTTTTATGACTGTAAACTCCTCATTTAATGAACTATATTCGTAAGAAAATGTGGTATGATTGCCAATAAGACAATTCTCTATCCAAGACTTGTTTTCGCTCAAATGTCCTACGCTTATTCTTATTTTCGCTCAAATGTCCTAAAATTTAGGCGCTCAAATGTCCTATACTTTGGCGCTCAAACGTCCTTTTTTTTTTCGCTCAAATGTCCTGTCAATGCGCTCAAATGTCCATTGCCGTCTAAAGCACAGAAAAATGTTCAAAAAAAAGTAAAGTTGCTCTTGTATAAGGTCTATTATTATATTAAAAATTTAATTTTTTTGAGGTACAGCATCCAATATTTGTAACAGTTTATTTAACTCACTTTAAAATAGATATCAACTTAGGAAATATATTTGTTACAAACATATAGTCCAACTAGGGCATGCATATTTTTATTTTATTATATTTGAGTGAAGGGATCAATTGTGTTTTTTATGCTGGGTCAGTTGTGTTTTTTTATTCTGGGTCAATAGTAAACCACATTAAATATTGTTTGAAAAAATCTGTAATATAAATTCAATAATAAAACCAGACAACATGTCAGATTCATGAACTGATACATCATCTTGCTTTATATGCAAGTCTTCCAGAATATATTATTAAACCAGTCAACTTAAAACAATGACGAATTAAATTTTTTAAGTTGCTCATTTTGCTTCAATTTCTATGCAGAATATTCATATGTGAACATGCTTTATTTTTTGTTCATATTTATTTTATACTCATTAATAAATGTATTATTGTAATAAATTGAATAATAAAAAAACAGACTTTATAAAAGCTGTATTGAAGAATTTTGTCTGTTGATTTATGTAATATGGTATGAATTTCCTTCCAAAACTGTCACTGTATCTTGGTAGATCAAACCACAAACTGTTAGCCACTACTCGAAAACAACCTCAATAAAAAAGAACTCTACTTAGACAATACCTCTGTGTCATTTGTATCAACCTCAATCTTCAGGGGGAAATTCAACCATGTCTTAAAAGGTCCTTAAAATTGCCTTTTAGATAATAGAGGAAACTTGGCTTTCTGAAAAAATCATTTCTGTTAACTGGTAAATGTTAATGCCACTGTCATGAACTGATATTTTTACCTCTGTACATGTGTAAGCTCCAAATAGGTATCAAGATGTTTTCATAAGTCAGCCTTCATCAAATCTTTTGAATGTAGAACTTTTGTAAACTGTTCTATTTACCCATTTCCCTTTTGTTTTCCCACAATGCAACTTGATATATGGAGGATCAAGATACCAGAGTGACATTCAAACTCATAACAAAAGGTTTACAGAGACAATTCTGAACAATTTCTTGAGAAAACCTTAAAAAAGCTTTCACTTCTGTCTGTAGAGTTCCAGATAATAACCCGAGTAAGCAATCACCAAGACATTTGAAATGTGAAATGTTAGGGACCACCTAACACAGATTTTAATTCAAGACTGACACATTTCATTTTTGTCTTTCAAGAAAGATTCCCCTTATTGAAAACAAAAATTAGAACAATTTTAGTTTCTGGGAGATTACTTCAGTAAACATGGACCAACATTTGAAATTTGGGAATTATATTAGAATTAACTTAACACAGATCTCGTTTCTATTTGTTTTTCTGGAGTTTGTAATCTGAAAGTTACTGCTTCTAGTGGTTTCTAGGTGAGTTATTGTATTATTGATAGCAGCTTACAGAGAATTGTTTTTAAAGTTGAGATACTCTAACTGATAGAGTTTTTTGTCTATGCATGAAGAAAATAACTAAGTTTCTTTCAGAAATAACCAATGATGGAAATTCATAACATAATTACTAACCGGTGGTCACTAACAGTATTACCTTCTAAATTCTATTTCTGATTGGGTTTTGTATATATCTGCACCTGTGTAGAATCAAAGCCCTTTGGAGTATTTTAACATCAGCAACATTCTTAGAAAATTTACCAAAATAAAAGGCATTAAGATATATAAAAAAAATACAGCAAAGGCTGTTGCACTAAAGTTAATTACTTGATAAAGAAAATGGATTTGGGATGTTGAAACTAAGTAATTGTGATTGGTTGGATATTATGTTTTAATTGAAATTTATAAGTACAATCTTCTTTGAACAGGAAACAATCAATTTACGTTCGACTGATTTTTAATTCTATTTTTTTATTCTATTTTTTCAGCTCACACAAGAAAGAAAAAAAAGGCTATTTTAGCAAATGATGATATATCTATGAAGAGAATCGCCATTGGCAATGGTTGTTATGGAAACAGTATTGTTTTGTTGGAAATGGAATAAATTGCTCACATTACCATAGAAACAATAACAAAAGGTGCTGATATTTTGCTGCAAAGATGTAGTAGGGACTCTATAGTGATGATAGTATTAAAGATGGCCAAAGACATTGATGTATTCATGGTCAGAAAAATGTTTGAATTGATTTGAATTAACCAGGTTCTGAAACGTTGGTGTTAGAAAGAAATATTTCATTAAAGTAGGTCATAAACAGTTAAAACGCATATTACGGATTCAAGGAATTCCCGAACGTAGCACCACTTCTATAGTTAGGGATCATTTTATGCATTAGTGATGTAATATAAGCATAATAAAATTCTTGTTAAATTTGATTGCATTGTAAAATCTAAAGTTCATAATTCTGTTTCTTAATA
The DNA here is from genome assembly GCA_019925275.1 of Mytilus edulis. NCBI lineage: Eukaryota > Metazoa > Mollusca > Bivalvia > Mytilida > Mytilidae > Mytilus > Mytilus edulis. The sequence goes on along the minus strand of CM034352.1, from coordinate 112,361,328 downwards.
GATATAAAATAGTTGAACTAATTTTAGAAAATGAATTAAGTGCTATTTTTGTGCATAAAAAATGCAAAAATGTCTTCACATTTATAAATTGGTACACATATGTTTTTTAGAATTATTGTCCCATATTTAGATATTGCTTAACAATTGGTACCTAAGAAAGATTTTCTTGCTAGAAATATAGTAAAATACTAAACCTTGATTAAAAAAGACCCATTTCAAAACCTTTTGAATATTGTTAAATACCACTTTTGTGTTTCTTGAAAAGCCTTTAGACCAGTATTGTACATCTAATTTTGCATTTCCTTTAAAATGAAAAGTTTCAAAGTATGTCTATATAAAGGCCATGTAAACATTCTTTTTATGTTTTTCATCAAAGATATATATGTTGTTTTTATATTTTGTATAAATGTATTGTTTTAATGTATTTATTAATATTCTTTATTCTTTGTCAAAATAAGATTTTGACATTGTTTTAGATCAGCTATGAAGTTTATAGATAATTTTGATATGTACTTAAAACTCATGAAATTGTAAAGAGTATTTTATGCTATTTGTCCAGGTTAGAGAGAAAATTTCAAAGGAATGGGATATCTTTTTAAAAAACAACAGAATTTCTCCCCTCTTGAATCATATATGATGTAATTCATGTCTTGATATGAAAGAAATAAATTCAAATATTATTTAAGGTGGTACCTAACACTTTAACTAAAATTAATTAAGCTCGTTTAATTTTCTTAAAATTTTGACAAAGTATTTACTTTGACCCTTTGACAAAAATATGAAAATTTCAAAATATTTGAACCAACCGTTTAATCAGAAAAATTACACTGGTTATATAGCAGTTTGACAAACAGTTATTTTGATCATTGAGAAGCTTAATATTCCCTTATGAACACAACGTCATTAAAACGTTCTGCTGATTTTACAGAGTTATCTCCCTGTAGTGTTAGGTACCACCTTAAAAGCTCTTTTGTGATAATTTAAATGTCTTTACAATCAGCTTTTATATTTGATTTTGCAATATTAATTTTAGGAGAACGGGACACTTATCAGGACTGCAAATGTCACCACTATCCAGTATTGCTTCCTCTTTTGTTAAAATTAAATAACCGAAATGACAGTTGATCATTGAAAAAAAGATATGTTGGAACTTTCTTTGGCTTGCTTTTTTAAAATGTCCAATCAAAAACACAAATGCCTGTAAAAAAAAAGAAATTTGTTGAGCTTATTTCTTAATGGTTTCACATGTAACAAATATTGTACCTACATAAACTTCATGCATGTCTATTTTATTTCTCACAATTTAATGGCAGGAAATGTAAATAAATCATTATTTATCATATACATGTATTTATATCTTCATATACATTTAAGATCTTCAAGTTCTGAGTTATTTCTGTATTTATATTTTTTTTGGTATTCCTGGTGACCAACTCATTAAGCTGAATGGAACGTTCATTTTAAAAACTCAGATTGTTGCTTGCAATGTTGATCTTGGTTTCATTCATTACCGTTTTGTGAAACATCAAAGTGAATTACTCAAATTAAAACAAAAATGGAACATTGATCCCTATATGCTACTAGTATATGAATATAGGTATAGCATAGCAAAGTAGATATTTCAAGATCAAACTTTCATTTTATGGATCCAAATATCATTTAAATAGATATCATTGTACCACACCACTAACTCCTCCACAAAATGCAATGTTTATATTTCTGAGGATAGTAGCAGTTACGAAAGATAACATAGTCAAAATGCTTGGCTTATTTTGGTTCTTTTTGCTTTAAACACTTATTTTGATTGTTTTCGACATATTGATCTATTGAAATATATTAATAATACAAAGGAGTTACTTATCTTTGAAAATCAAAAAAAAGTTTTCAGTGTAAGCAGTTACAAATATTTCCTTTGGAAAAAACCTTAACTGTTTATCGTGAAAGTACACTTGATTTCTACAATTCAATGAAAAATTAACAATTGCCACATTGTTATACCAGAATTGATAAATATCACCAAAATTGAAGAAATCCAAACATAATTCAGGAAAATAGCTATTCACACACTTGGTCATTAACTTTCTAAATTTATCCACACATTCTTGTCTACCGTCAAAGTTATACTTTATTATATGTTTTTAAGGTAGATCATAAGTAAATCTTTTTTGAGACAGAATTTTCTTATACTTAGCCAGAATGAAGATTTTAATATGCTCTTTTCAAAAATATAATAAAAAGTAGGGGTCACCGTGCTATTTTTCAAGCTATGAGTCGTTGAAAATTGCCTAAATTTGGTTAGATTGTTAATGGAAAAACACAATTGTGTGCATAAAAAATAATCTATGAGATAGAATTTTGAAATAAATTGTGAAAACTTAGGTTTTGTAATATGTTTTAAGAAAATAAAAAGAAAAAATGGTGTCACCGAACTTGTTTTCTTGCTACAAGTAAAAAGAAAAAAATTCCCTATCTGTCCAGTATAAATTTTTTACTAAAAGAGTTATCTTCCCTTAAATGGCTCATTTGAAAAAAATGATTCTAAAAGCAAAATAAAATGATATTTGTTTAATTAATTTGAATTATACAATAAATTGCCAAGTTTTCTGTATATTATTAAACAGTAACCATCAAATTGCAAATCTGTCTCCAAATTTGCAGATTTAGGCAAATAACTAGACCGATTTTTTACTGTGATTGTTCAATCCAAGATGGCAGTATACCATGAATCTACCTTAAATGCTCTGAAAAAGAGCTTTCATAAACAAAATATTTGTCTAGTCAAACTTAGATTTATAAAAATATCATGTATATGGGTAGTTCCAATAATTAGTATGCATAAACAACAAAAATATTTATAAGAAAAATAATGTTACTCTCTTATAAGTCTATGATAATCAAAATAGCAAGTTTTCATGGTATCCTGTGTAAATGGTTTGTAAAACTTCAATATAAATGAAATAAGCACATTTCCACTGCTTTCTTACCAAGTTCTGTATGTTTTACTCAAAATTTTATTCACAGAAAATATGAATTGTTATTAATTTTATTCTCCTGTATAGAATAAGAGCAGTCTTTTTTTTTATTAATCCTTACAGCTTCTATACCTCTATAAAGTACAGGGAACACTTATTGATAACACAATTTTAAACCATATTGAATGTTTTCTGAATTTAAGATTCAAATGTATTTAAAGAGACGCGCATTTTAAATTCAATGACTAATATATCACCATGCCTTTTTGCAAGTCTTCCTAAATATTTTGTAAAACCGTTCAGCTTATATAAGACAATAATGAATTAGTTTTGTTAATAGCTTATTTTGCTTCTATTTCTATGCAGAAACTTCATATGTGAACAGTTCTCTATTTTTTGTTCATATTAATTTTGTACTTATTATAAATGTTTTATTGTAATAAAATAAAATAAACTTTATAAAAGCTGTTTGGTTGTATTTTGTTTGTAACATGTCAGTAATTGTTCTTCTGAAAGTTGTGGTACACTTGATATCAAACACAAAAATTATAGGCCACCAGGGATATAGGGGTACTTGCATTATGACACCACGACTATGTCATCTTTTTATGTAGTAACTTTAATCTTCTGGGTAAATAGTAAATTGAAAAAGGAAAGTTCCTAATCAAATGGCAAAATCAAAAGCTCAAACGCATCAAACAAATGGATAACAATTGTCATATTCCTGACTTGGTACAGGTATTTTCCTATGTAGAAAATGGTGGATTGAACCTGGTTTGATAGCTAGCTAGACATCTCACTTGTATGACAGTCGTTGTTCTTCTAAGTAATTGTTCTTCTGAAAGTTGTACACTTGAAATCAAACTAAAAAACTGTAAGCCACCAGGGATAAAGGGATAGTACATTATGACACATATGCCATCTGTTCATGTAGTAACTTTAATCTTCAGGGTGAAACTCGACCAAACTTGGCAGACATATTTAGCGATGAACCTTAAAATTACTTGGTTTCATTCTGATATGAGTGGAAAACTTTGCTGTCTGAGGTAATTATCTAATCTGACATGCCACTTTTGTTTTCTCATCTCCAGCCTATTGACCACATTTTCTTTTTAAAACTTGACATGCATGGTGACTTGGAGACCTTGCACACATATTCTACCTTTAGACCAGTGCTGTTTAGGAGACCCTTTACATCTTTTCCTCTTGGTGTGTTGATATATAGCCTATACAGCGATTCCTCTTTGCATTTGATAGACAAACAATGTACAAATATTTTACAAAACTTACAAAGAGAAATTCAAACTTCTAAGACGAAAACCAACTGACAACATGACAAAAAATAAAGGCAACAGTAGTATACCGCTGTTCAAAACATAAATCCAGGGACAAAAAACAAAATCGGGGTAACAAACTAAAACCGAGGGAAACGCATTAAATATAAGAGGAGAACAACGACATAACACACACAGAAACGGACCAAGCATCAGACAAAACACCACGAGAATAACAAATATAAAAGACGAACAACAGTACACAAAACACAAATAAGAAAACTAAAGACTGAGCAACACGAACCCAATCTCAGGAACTCGGGTACTCTGGAAGTGTAAACAAAACCTCCTCCACATGTGGCACCCGTCGTGTTGCTATAATGTAAGTACAAACCTGGTGATCAGTCTAATTCGGGAGATCACAATCTAGTAAATTTCATATCTGTTGTCATTTTAGAAAAAATATATTCCATAATTGTCAACATTATCGTGATGTTCGAATATATGATTTCAACTTCACTGATTGTAACTCTTGGCTTCCTTGTAAGCAGCAACCCTTCCATCAAGGAAATCATGATAGGTATTGCAAGCTCTGGAGAGAGATTTGTACTCCATATGAAGGCACTGCTAGAATGTTGCTTCTAAAAAATGGAAACTTGACGATTTAAATCTGATATCATCTCTTTTGTCGTAGAGTTTTGTTCTCACCCGACCTTCATTGTCAGTTTCTAGTTGTAATTCTTCATTTAAATTTGACTTCCTGTATATGTTGTATCCTTTATTTGAAGTTCAATGGGGTAGATGAATTCAACATAGTCGCCAAACTTTGAATTATGACGAGAGGAGAACATATAGAGGAACGTGAAATTAATGATTATGCTACTTTCTTTTCAATCTATACAAGAAGCTCCTGTATGAAGTCCGACTCGTATGGACAAATCAGCAAGAAGAGGAGTATGTATGATCTTCGATGGCCATTATTTTTATGAAACGAAAGGGGACTAAATCCTACAGTTTGTCTTTAGTTGGGGAAGCGGAATATGTTTGTAAATATCGAATGTTTTGATTGAATTGTGAGAAGAAAGAGACGTATTTCCACCAGTTGCTTCATAAAAAATGCCTGTACCAAGTCAGGAATATGACAGTTGTTATCGATTCGTTTGATGTGTTTGAGCATTTGATTTTGCCATTTGCTTAGGGACTTTCCGTTTACAATTTTCCGTGGAGGTATTTTTGTTTTTTTATTTTCTATACAGATCTTTTGATTTTTTTAGTATCCATATCTGATTCACATTACGCCATCCTTAGAGTAGGTAGTTTCACGATAAATTTCCATTGAATTAACAAGAGATGTTTTTAAATTTGTTCAGTTCAAGTCACGGTCTTATTTGGTTAGAAAGACATGTTGCTTTATCAAATATTTATCTAACGGACAGTTGCATGTACATAAACCCGTGCAAGGAAAGCCAAATCGGTAGCAATCACAGTCACCAGCTGGTCACAGTTCCCATACAGCTGAATTTCTTGCATCTGCATTTCAAAAGTTCCTGACACGAAGATGCGCCGATGGCAGGCAATGAAGTCCTTTTTGGTTTCCAACTATCATTGTCTTATTTTTTCACGCAACACTAATGTTCAGGACTTGGTACCTGTATTTGGCAAAACTTCAAGGAATTATTGGTCCTCAATGCTCTTCAACTTCACTTTTGTTTGGCCTTTCACGTTTTATATTCGAGCTTCACTGATGTCTTTTGTAGACGAAACGTGCGTCTGATGCAAATCTATGATGAGAGTTTATTTACAACCACTTGGTCGATGCCACTGCTGGTGGAGTTTTTATTCCCCGATGGTATCATCAGCCCAGTAGTCGGCACTTCTGTATTGACATGAATTATCATGATATGATCATAATTATAAATAAACTATTTTCAAAACTTTAAATTTTTGAAATACTAAGGCGTTTCTACATCAGGAATAGATTACCCTAGCTTTTTTGGTCAAAACCGTTCTCAATGCTCTTCGTACTTCATTTGGCCTTTAACATTTTTATTCGAGCGTCGACACTGATGAGTCTTTTGTAGAAGAAACGGGCGTCTAGTGCAAATATAAAATTTGAATCCTGGTATCTATGATGAGTTTATTTCAAAGCATTTATCCGTTTGAGCCTAAACATGTCCACCTGACCGATGATATGCTGCTCTTTTGGTGTGTTCCAGCAGAGCACCTCTGGTAGACGGAATGGCATCATAAGGCCGCTGATTCCTGGCAAACATATTCTCGTTAACAGCAAATGTCAGTGTTGTTCATGATGCAAACCAATGCTTCTTTGATGTCAATGTCAGTGTCTTCACTAGATTTTGGTATCATACTCAAACGGGTAAAAACGTTTGTAAATACATCTGGAAATACTTCCTATGTCTGTCAAGCTAACTTTTTTCTTTTGACAAGATATGTCGAGCCATAATCACATCCACTGAATGCCTGGAAAGAAACGGCAAGAGCAGATACACGAGGACCTAACACATTTTATATATGACATGTACAGAAAGCCATCGAAAGTCTTAACCCCTTTGAAAACCTATCCACAATTTGTCCAAACTTAGTCTTTCGAATGTTGTTATTCCTACGCTGCTACATCCGTGGCATTACTACTAAAAATATTAATTCTTTATAACCATTTACTGGAGCATGCTTAACATAGACAAATATTAATTTTGTGTATGTGCTTCTTCGTGATTACAAGAGGACAGTGGGAAACTATAAAAAATCTGTTTTGTTGGCATCTTAACTGAGAAAAGTACACAAATCCTTTACATTCAACAACTTTCCGTCAAGCACCAGTATCTCCCTTTCCTTTCGTTCCAACCTTTAAACTATCTGTAAGTAAACATCAAATATAATGTCTATACTCTTAAATACTGATCCATGAAAGATTTTTGGTAAGGCAAGATGACATCATTTAAATTGCATAATCTGTTAATCATTAAATGTGTTTGCCCCATGTGATGGCCTGGATTTAACAATTGCTGTCCCATCTACAATAAGACGTCAGAATGTATATCGGTTGGTGCCATTGCAAGTCGCAGAATGACCCAATTATATCCATTAGCTGCGATTCAATAGTTTAATTCCACGGTAACGTACAGTGGAATCACCATTTGCAAATTCCATTGCTACCCGTGAGTAGTGTTCTTGAAGGGAAGCCATATATCGAAGATGGATATGGTACCGTCGAACATAATTCACTCGATCGAGACCAAAATAGTATGGTATCATGCTTGATATGGACTGTTTGAAAAGTACGAAATCTGACTCACGAAATGAGCGTAATACCGACAGCACAAGAAATTCTAAATTCAAAATTGATCGCCAGAAATTAAACTGTGGTCGAGATAACTCTCTTTCCTTGAATCAAATCACCAAACGTCACAGAGTCATCAGCTTTATTTTCTGCGTTGATGCTTTCCTTAGTAGACATTTACAATTCAAACACAGTCATCTGATGCGCGTGCAGCCTTAGTCCTGTGTACATTTCAATATACAATAAATTAATATTGTCCTATGTACATTTAAACATACAAGAAATGGGTCTTGTTCTGTGTACTTTTGAACATGCAAGAAATGAATTTTGTCGTGTGTTCATTAGAACATACAAGAAATGAGTCTTGTTCTGTGTACAGTTTAACATGCAAGAAATGAATCTTGTCCTGTGTACATTTGAACATGCAAGAAATGAGTCTTGTCCTGTGTACATTTGAAAATACAAGAAATGAATCTTGTCCTGTGTACATTTGAACATACAAGAATTGAGTCATGTTCTGTGTACATTTGAACATACAAGAATGAGTCTTGTCCTGTGTACATTTGAAAAGACAAAAAATGAATATGCCATTCCAATTGTTACAATGTCGGATTAGGTTAGCCCACTTGTCCCTTCACTACCACGCAAAATGTCACCGAAAATTATAAAGCAAGCAATTTCAATGTGCAACTAACCAAACATGACAATCCTACTATCTCCTCCGTACAAATCTGTTTATTCCCACTGTATTTCATTTGCCGAAACAAAAAGTGGATGATCTGCAGTTATTAGTGGTGTATGTCAAGGATTAAGAATGTTTACTACCTCTTTCACCTTATCCATTAAATTCTTGTTCATTGCAACTGAATGGGCTTGTTCTTCAAACAGTGGCATCACAGAAGTTAAACTTAATTGCACCGACAGAAGGGCCTCAATTTTCAGAGAAAAGGAATGATGACCAAGATCAAATCATCGTTAGGTGAACTACGTTTAGCCCTTTTGGTCCTCAATGCTCTTCTCAATATGTTATTCAACTTTGTACTTGTTTTGGCTTTCGAACTTTTTTGATCTGAGCGTCACTGGTTAGTCTTGTGTAGACGAAACGCGCGTCTGGAGTATTAAATTATAAACCTGGTACATTTTAATAGCTATTATTTGTGTGTTTCTCTGTCCTATAAGTTCTTCCATTTATTTGTATTGTAGTCCTGTCATGTAATGTTGTCATTTTAATGTTATATTTAACATTGCCATAAAGCGGGAGGTTTTGCTACCCACAAAACCAGGTTCAACACACCATTTTTTTCCTAAATGTCCAGTAGTAAGTCAGAAAAATTGCCATTGTTATATTATAAATCGTTTCTGTGTGTGCTACATTTTAGTGTTATGTTTCTGTTGTGTCGTAGTTCTCCTCATCATTTATCAATCGATTTATGAATTTTGAACAGCGGTATACTACTGTAGCCTATATCTTCAAGATGATAATGGTCTGGTAATTTGAGTATGGTATTAGGGGTAATTGGGATGCATTACTACCACTGGGTCGATGCCTCTGCTAGTGGACTATTAGTCCCCGAGGGTATCATCAGCCCAGTAGCCAGTACTTCGGTACTGGCATGAACATACGGATTTTTTGTGTTATTAAAATTTGCTGTTACAAAATATTAGAAATTATTATAAATTAAGGAATTTATCTCCCTCATGCAAATCTCCGATTCCTTTCACGGATTCGGCTATATTTTTTGGACCTTTTGGATTATAGCTCTTCATCTTTTATATAAGCTTTGGATTTCAAATATTTTGGCCACGAGCATCACTGAAGAGACATGTATTGTCGAAATGCGCATCTGGTGCAAGAAAATTGGTACCGTTAATTTTATTTAGTCTTTATGTAGGCAAATCTAATATCGGCGTAGCGTAGATGGAAGAGAAGATTCTTGCTTGAACGTAGTCTAATTCCACGTTCAATTCCATCGTTGTCATCTGATAGAAATTTTCGTTCCATGAAAGGATGATTGGCCTAGTACAATAACACAATGACATTCCGTCATTGTGATATTGTACTATGGTAAATTTTGTATGCTTGTCTTTATCATTATATGCTTGGTCTATATGCCATTTTGAGCTTCTTTGTTACATAACTGTTTGTTTCAATATGGGGATTGAGATTATAACACAATGTTGACTGCTGTACCTATTTTTGTAATTTTTACCTGTTATGTTTGTTTGTTTTGTTCCACATCGATGTCAATATAATGGAATTTGATGCGTCTGTGATACAATTGAGAGATTAAGCTAGCTTTAAAACCAGGTTTAATCCACCATTTTCTACATGAGAAAATGCCTGTACAAAGTCAGGAATATGACAGTTTTTATCCATTCGTTTAATGTGTTTAAGCTTTTGATTTTGCCATTTGAGTTAGGACTTCCTTTTTTAATTTTCCTCGGAGTTCAGTATTTTTGTGATTTTACATTTTGCAGTTATTGTGTTGTGGTCAATAATATTGTCAAAATCACCTGAAGTGAAAGCCCCTTTTTTTAAACAGGTGGACATACTAAACCTTCGGACAAAAAGCGTTCAACCACAGCTACAATTAAGTTGATATTTGAATGTCTAATACCCAATGATATGACATGCATATCCCATTCTGAAAGAAGATATCGGTCAATTGACGATTCCTGATCCTTGCAAAATTTAAAAGATCGATATAGATATATAAAAAAAAGAGTTTCATGGTAAACTACATGCTTGTTGCTGTTGTTCTTATATTTTCTGTGTTTTTGCATGTTAATTGTACATTAGGAGCTGAGCAATGGCTAGGTCAGACTTGCATTTAGTGATACCATGGTCATGTTCAATCATAGACGCTAGTTCAAACTGTGATGGGGGACGCTTCGGTTGAAAATGAACCAGAATATTTTGTCTTATATTCCTTAATTTGTGTCCGAATAATTTCTGTGGTATTCCGATATGTATGGTGTCATCGAAAGTACATACCAATGCTATTTCTAGACAAATATCTTTTTTTAAACCAAAACCAGTGCATGCTTGAAGATCTAGTATCCGTTTGCAAGTAACATTTCTTTGAGTCGTGTTCTGTGTATTGGACGTGAACCCTCACTTAACTGTTGAACTCTTCCCATATACATAAGTTGCGAGATCTGCAAAGCTAAATTACTGCGTTGCTATTATTGTAGCCTAGCATTTAGAGCAGTTTTGCACTTTGTTTTGAGACGACAGCTACATTGCTTTACTTTAATTCATATTCTCTTATTCGACACATGTGCCTATGCAGGTCAGTTTACAAATGATATAACATACAACTTTGACATAAACTTTGCCTAGATATCGCCTTCACTTTTTGTCGATTTGAAAGGTTCCCAATAATCATTGGATTTGCAAGGAAGGAACGATGTATCATTTTGTGAACTTTGCTCACAGCATACCTGTAATTGCAACTGCTTCAAACACATAAAGAAAATATGAAGAATATGACAATGAGCATGTAAAAACATAATCTATATGAATTATAGGTTAATGTTGACAAATATACTTTTTGTGATTTGTTTCTTAATTAAGGTTTTGACTAAATTTGTATAACTTCGTTACATTTTAATGAATAGAAGATCAAAAGATAACGTTACGTTAATGTAACGATTTCCTGTAATTACAAAGTAAATCTCTTGTAAATAAAGTTAATAGACTTGATGTAATGATACAAATATCGATCTAATGTTGAGTGGGTTATGTTGTGATGCAGATCGATGCAGATTTTCTCAGGTAAACACAGGTCTCCGGTGATTTGAGGTACAACCTGAAAATTATCTCAGGTACAGCAGAGAACATTTCAAATCCACCATAAGAATACAATGTCAGAAGTAAAACAAGGAGGACTCCAGGTAAGTCATTTTTTCTTTCAATTATCCAGACTTATCAGACGAGAATACGAATATCTAGAAAGGTACTTCTTTCTGTCTTGAACACGACATGCACTTTCTAGAACAATCAGTTAACATGAGAACCCTTAAACCAGAGTGTTTGACGAGCATGTAACATCAATTTTCAATCAACATTGTTTTTCTTTTTTCAAGGACTATCAGAATTTCTGTCACATGGGATCTTGAAGTCCTTTTCTTAAAGTCATTCAATTTATATAATTAGGTTATCTACATCTAAATTTTCAACATTTATATACAATTAAGTACATACCACAATATTATTCACAAAACAATGGTCATGTTCATAATTTCATATCATCAAAACAATAATGAAATATTGAATATAATGACACCTTCAATCTTTTATGTATTTGACTTGGAGAATACACAGTAATTTCGTGGACATCTTTGACTCGCAGCTTGAATGTCTCGACATAGTTGTTTAACTGGTGGTCGAAGTTTCAGGAAAAATATCAGTCTATAAGTTTTTTTCTGCATTTGCTGATTACAAAAATAACCGCGTTGATAAGATATTGTTTAATAAAAAAATAATTTTCTGGTTAACTAATTCACAATAGGAACGTGTGAGATATAATTGATATGAGATATGTGATTATTGATATAAAAAATGAGATTTTCGATAACGGAAATAACCGTTACCACAGAAACCAAAACACAATATGAAGCCCTATGAAGATCAATGTCATAAATCGATTTAGAAATTACTTGTAATCTGTTTGAATAATAAGGAGTAGATGTGTTGACTCGTTACATATATATGTTACAGGCATTTTCTAAATTTAGGCATTTTGTAAAATGACTGAATTTTCAGGCAATTTAGAAAATGCCTAACCTTGAAAAGGTACGTACAAAATGACTAAAAATACGTAGTCATTTTGTAAAATGACTGAAATTTTGATGCAAAATTCCATAAATTGCCTGTTGAGTTTCAGGCAATTTGTAGAAGGAGGATATCATTGAGATGCATATGACAAAAGTTGACAAAAACACAATATCCTACAAAGAAAATAACTAATGGTTTGGTAAAACTAATTTATTCTCCAAAAACCAGATCGGAAGGTTTTTTTTTATGCCTTATGATATGTTCTTTTTAGTGAAACTCGTTAAGTACGTACTCACGGCTCTGTATTTCAGATACCAACAGTGAATCTATGATTATTTTGTCAATATGGCGAAAAACAAATTGTTCTGTCAAAAGAACGCAATTTACAATCACATTTTTAGAAATATAGATTCAAAACAGTAAATTGAAACATATGAAGTAGAGAAAATTTCGTTTTTCTGTTTTTTTTTGCTTTCAGTTACAAGTATGTCATGCATTTTTTAAGATGTGAACAATTTGGTTTTTATTCGTATGGATTGTTTCTACAGTGGATTGACCTTGATAAGGACAGTTTAGACTGCAGCTTGCAATTGAAATGCAGGTATTTAGGACAGAAACAGAAAAACAGCCTTAGAGTTCTCAAAAAGGTTGTCCGATCGTCTGAAAATGTCAGGGCTGGTAGATCTTAACCTGAAGAATTTTTAACCCGCATGTTAGATTTGTTCTAAATACATTAGATTTAGAGATATATTAATCCAAAAACTGTATTTTACCCCTATGTTCCATTTATAGCCATGTTGGCCATGTTGTTTGGCATTCAGGGATTAATGGGACAGATTTTTTAAACAAGATACTCTAATGACGATTGTGGCCAAGTTTGGTTAAATTTGACCTAGTAGTTCCATAGGAGAACATGTTTGTAAAAGTTAACAGACGAAGACTGAAGACAGCCGCCGAGATTAGAAAAGCTCACTTGACCCCCTTTGCTAGGAGAGCTAAAATCGACAAAGAAAAGAAAAATTACAGTGCTTTGACAGGAGAAGCGTTTCCTGCTAAAGAGGGATCACCCGTCATGGTCAGAATTGCTAGAGTCCGTTTAAAGCTATAAGTCAAAAGATGCAGATTAAACGAATCATGATGATATACTTTGATTTTTTTTGGAACATATGAAAAAGAAGATATGCATGTGAGATGTGTGTGCTCATTGCGAAACCTTATGTTGCCTAACGTTAAGTATTTTATCAGTAAAGGTAATGAAAGACCTAAAAGTGTGATGATCTAGACTTCTCCAAATGTGCATGGTCTGAGTACAAAATCAAATTTTACGCCAAACAATATAATTGCAAAAACTTACGGTTCTGAAATATTAAAAAAAGGGGGTTAAAAACACCCAACACTAAATGTAATGACCTACAAGCTTAATCCCGCTACCGTCTGCACTAAACTGACACATTTCAGCGTTGATTTAGCATGCGCGTGATGCGGCTAAATGAAAGACTGCATGGTTTAGTTTTTACAAGTCTCAATATGATATGTTCATTACAACCTGAACAATCTTTGAAAAACAGTAGTTTTTATAACAACCAAAAGACTTCAAACTTATCAATAAAATCAAGTCAACCTCTTTTGTCGTTAATTTTTTTTTCTCAATACAAAATATTTTATTGTTCAAATATCACAAAAGGCAGTGCCTATACAACTCCGTTCCCATACAAGGTGGATTGAATAACATGATAGTATATAATTTTTTCTCGTAGAGTACATAGAAAGTTTGGTTTTGTCTGCATCGAAGGTTACACCCCATTCTCCTGCCTACTGATCTAATGATTTTAGATCTTGCCCCGGGAGTCAGCTGCTGATTTCTCATCATCTACAACACAATATGGACAAGTATCATCTGCAAACGGTTTTATTTTGTTTGTAACTACATCTACTATATCATTCAAAAACAGAAAAGGGCCCAAGATGGACCTTTGAGGGACTCCTGCGATCAAATGCCTTTGACACATCCCAAAAAAATAAATCTGACATCTTTCCCTTTGTCAAGAATTTTTACTATCTCGTCATATAATAAAAGTAACTGATTTATAGTAGAGTCCTTGTTACGGAACCCTGACTGTTGATCAGTTAATATTGCACGATCATGTTTTAAGCACACGGAAGACCTTTATTGTTACCAGAATTTATTTTGAAAGTAACAGTTACTCAAAAAATAAATTACTGAATGTAATGTACAGGCAGCATTGTGTTTACAAAAAGTGTTGACGGAAAACTGAGCTAGCGCCTTCATTGCATTAGGCATGCTGTAATCAAGGGTGCTTATGCTTGCTGATGTAGTTTCATACGAAACTGCCACTGCTGCTATGAATGTACCCAGATTCAACACGAAATGAGTTATAATAGTCGATACCCGATCAAAATGTTATGCCATTTAAACAATAATACTTCTAAATAACAATCTAATTCAGAACATTCTTGTGAATCTTTCTGCTTTGTAATTTTTAAAAAATTACTTCAAAAGGAGATTATAAAATTAAAAAAAATATCGCAGTGACGTATGAGATATAAAAATAAAATTATATATGATTTATATCATATTTCTGATTTTCCGAAAAATATAGGCAACACAGTAAAACATTTCGCTTGAGTATTCAGAGATTGACAACAGAGCAAAAGAGGGACGAAAGATACCAGAGGGATAGCCAAACTCATAGATTGAAAATCAACTAACAACGATAAAGTTAAAAATAAAAAGGCAAACAGACAAATAATAGTACAGAAGAAACAACAGAGAAAACTAAGACTAAGCAAAACGAACCGCACCAGCAAAGTTAGTTTGAAGTTGTAAGCATAGTATGGATACTAGTAAGAAAGTATGTAGTGAGGCTGTGTCGCAATCACTCAATATCTCAAACCAAAAGAGAGACCAGGCGCGGATCCAGAGGGGGGGGGGGGTGTTCCAGGGGTTGGAATCCCCCTTTTTTTGGACGATCAATGCATTTGAATGGGAACATGTAATTGGAAACCCCCCCCCCCTTTGTCCTGGGTTAGGAACCCCCCCTTTTAAAATGGCTGGATCCGCCCCTGGAGACTATTAAATTTTCGTCACCTCCATGTCAAAGTTTGTACTCTCAGTCTGTACCACTTACGAAGAATTGGGAGTTTTGATGTTTACCCCTTCTCATTTTTGTCTGTAGGAAGATTTTTAAATTTAAGACGAGGTCGGGAAGGGGGAAGGGGGTTAGTTTTAATTCATAATATTAGTTTGGTAGATTCTCAGTTATATGCTTTCATACTATTCTAAATTTGACATCATAGTTCAGTATCAGCTAAAGTATCACCGTGATGGAACTGATGCAGAACAAATCGTCAACGCAACATACCGACTACGTAATTGATTTCCGGAAATTTACCGTATGATTCCGGATTTGACTTTGTATGGAATAATTTTCCCGCGGAAATATTTAGTTTCAAGAACGATTAGAATCGTTAGGCTTCAAACGACAATGATGGACCAAACTCTGAAAAGGGAATATTGTATCAATTACTCATCTTACACGATGGCAATCACATATATTCAAAGACTCAGATGATAGAGGTATTTCAACAGGTTGGGAACAGCCGCTCCCCTAGTCCAAATAATTATGACGTCTGGCAAGGCTATTTTATTTTTTTTTCTGTGAGGAAGGCGTCCCAGACGTAGGAAGGCGTCCCAGAAAAAGAAAAAAAAATAATCTTGCCAGACGTCATAATTATTTGGACTACCGCTCCCCCAAATCTGAGACTACTTATAGTAGTCTCAGCCCAAATGTCGAAATGAGGGATATCCTATATATATCCCTGAAATACCGGACTGCCCTTCAGATAAGAGAGTAGTTATAGGAGTACCTTCAACGGTGAAAATTCTTGCCAAATAACGTTAAGGGCATACGATACAGTTTTGATCCCATATTTACAGTTTGATGAAAATTTCCATATAGGCTATTTTTTGCTTGATTAAATCAAATATGTAAAAAAAATTATACCTTCATGTGCTACTTTTTGAGTTAAATCAGAGACATATATTGTATTATATGTCTCTGGTTAAATGAGGTCGAAATTTTGTATATTAGCTCAAAATTTGGATTTGTGGCCGTATTTTTGTTTCGAAAGAAAGACTAACTTATTGATTTAAAAGATAAACACAAATGGCTTTTTGTTAAATAATTTGTAATTTCTGTATTTTATAAGTATCCTAAAGATTTATGCTTTTTTTTATTCAGAAATAACTCATATTTATCAAATTGTCATGAATTGAGAAAAACACGTATTTTTTGCTGTATATTTATCAAAATTAAAAAAAAAAGCACTATTTACAGTTTTATAAAATTTGGTGCACCTAATCTCCCTGCAAAATGAAACAAAATGTCGTTTTAAAAAATAGGGGTCCATGCACTCGTTTTCAAATTAAATCAGTATAAGGAGGCTCGAGGGTATAAAAATTTCAGAAAAAAATCAAACAATTGTTTTTCATTACAAATTTTATTTATTTCATTTTGTAGTTGTTACTTTATCATATGGTACAAAAATCATTCAAAAAATCAATTCGTATTGGCCCCAGATGACTTTCAAAATGTATACATCATTGAAAAATATCCAAATTATCTCCCTTTGGTGGAAAAATGCCATTTTTTGGCTCTAAAATTGAAATATCTTTTTCAACTCATCGGTGACCTATCTTTTTTAATACAATTTCCATATAAGCTGTACTTAAGCTAAATTATTGTAAATTGTAGATTTTTGTAATAAATTTCTTTTTTTTATTTCGATATTGCCTTTATTTCTCCTATTACTTCAACAGAAAAAAAACCCCCTTTACAAAAATGTATGCTTCTTTCGAAGGCAGATTGTGAGCGCAAATGAACGGTGACCCCACTTTTTTATTTTATTTTTCTATTAACTATAAGATAAAGTTCATTTATAGAAAAATATAGAGAAATCCTATATAAATGATTTAGACCCGCGAACCCCCTTAATGATTAAAATCAGTCGAAAAATGCATCTTTTCCCAATATGTCACAGTTTGATGTCGCGAAAATAACATTTTACGTTAGCAACATCATTACCTCCCCTGTAACTGTATCGTATGCCCTTAATGGTAATTTTTGGTGCATGACGATAAAATGTACTTTTTCTTTTAGATGATAAAAAATCAACTGATTTGTTTGATGCGTCATGTTAATTTTGTTCATAATACATGTAAAATGACAGAAACAATAATTATTTGAGACATCTGACAAATCACAATAAATTCTCTTCTTTTAATGATGATGATTGGGTAGAATACATTGTAGCAATGGTTCTACATATAATTAGAGATTGAAGTTCTTATCAAAACATTTCTGGATAAAAAGAAAATAAGAAAGGTTCCCAACTTCAAGGTACAAATCAGTGTTCATTAATTCATTTATTGTAATACTACCTTTTAAGCAAGGATGAGTTACTTCCCTTGTAGAACTTTAACGTGTAACTTTATAAAGGGGAATGAGTTACTTCCCTTGTAGAACTTTAAAGTGTAACTATTTTATAAAGGAGAATGAGTTACCTCCCTTGTAGAACTTTAAAGTGTAACTATTTTATAAAGAAGCATGAGTTACTTCCCATGTAGAAGTAGTATATTCTGTAAAGAAAGTTGTTTATTAACAAACCACTTGGAAGTTGGATGTGGGTGCATTCAGTCCTGCATTGCCCAACTGCAAGGGTTCTGTTCATCTATGCTATTGAAAAAGATGTGCCTAGGTTAATTCCTCTTAGTTTGGACAGATTAATTGTTTAGTATTAAAATGTATATTTTAGGTTTGATTTGATTAAACATACTAAAATACAAATAAGGATTGTTAATTTAACTGTTTTAGTATTTAACTTTGATATTTCTATAATGTTTTAAGAATATTCAAGTACCTATGACTTTTGAAACCTTTCATTAAATCTTTTACAAAAACTCATCTTTCAACACTTAACATACTTTCAACCACGCTCTGAATGCCCTTGATTTCGCGGATGTGTTCTAGTTTAGATAATCTGGCCTACTTTGCACATGTATTGGATTTGAATTCACAAATTGAAATCATCCCAGATCTCCTATTATTCATATAAGTCAATTTGTTGTATAGGTTGCTGAATTTTCTCTTTGCGTTGAAGACCCAGTGGTTGCCTTTGGCTGTTTTCTGCTCTTTGGTCGGGTTGTTGTCTCTTTGACATATTCCCCATTTCCATTCTCAATTCAATTTTGTGTAGTTTGAATTCCAATATGGTTGTGACCTACCAATGGCATCATCACTGACAAAAAATTGAAAAGATTAGTTTAGTAAATGATAGAATATATGTTCCATCTACATCACTTCTAAAAAAAATTAATAACCATATATTACGAAAAAGAAAAGTTAGATACTAAGTAAAAATTTAAAAAAAATTTAGAGTTATCAACCAAGATTTTTATTTCAATGTAGACAATCAAAAAACATTTTAGAAGGTACTTTTTGGGATTAAATTGAGAAAGGGACTTTAGTTTTAGATACAAAAAAAAGAAATAAATATGAGAAAACTATTGTTAGATTTAGTGATCACAGTTAAATATAAGTACAAATTGTACTCTCAGTGAATTTATGTCTTATTATTTTCATATTATCATAGTTGTCTCCCTTACAGCATGTTTAAATGTGAAGTATTAAAAAAAATAGAAAAAGCATTTAATGGATTTTAATTATTACACTCAAATGACCCTAAGGTCAACTTTTCTTCATTAACCAGGAAAAACATGGAATTCTGAAATCAAATTTTTCATTTGAATAAATTGCATGAAAATTAGTGCAGGTAATTGGCATGTGACAGCATGTTTTTGAATATTCTGTGCACTGTACAAATACATTAACAAAATTACCGAGGTTTTGTATATGAACAGTGTATAAACTTGGTCACCAAATACAACATTGATCACTGAATATGACTTGATATTCAAATAAGAACTCACATTGAAAATGGAGAGGAGTAAATCAAACTGACAAATGGAAACACTTTCCCTAATTTGATCATATGATCATTTACCAGTATATTATGAGATTGCTGGTCTTTTGTTTGTCAAGTCTATGCCTTTCTTCCTCAACTTTTGATTTAATGTTGAAACCTACAATATATGGTCAGATCATATGTTTTGTACATAAAAATTTGTACTATGCATGCTTTTTCAATTGAAATTGTTAGATCACAATGCATTCTAAAAGAACGAAAACCTATGAGACGAAGATAAGTTTACAAAAATTGTATTTTAAAATGAACCTTAATTAACTCTTTAATTATTGACAGCCATTCTATTTCAGAAATAACATTTAAAGATGGTGGTCACATGCTAGAATTATGAAAAGATATAATATCAAGAAGTATGGGTGACAGTGAGGATATATTACTCCCCAGGATTGAAGTCAGTCATTTTGCTGGATCTAAAGTATCAACCATTTCGGAAGAAAGCCTCATAGGTGGTAATGAAGAGCTTCCCGGAGGAGTGAGTAATCCAGTCTTTAAAGTAGAGGAACCCAGTGAAGTAACTACACCAGAACCAGAGCATTTTACCTTTGACACAGAATCTATTCAGCGTTTTAAGACCCAGCCCCGTAGAGGAACATATGCCGGGGGTATAAATCCAGCACATAGATTGTTAATTACCGAGAGGAGAAGTAGTGAAAATGTTGGCCCGTTACAAAATGACTACATTATTCCAAGTAAGTCAAGCTACAATAACATAGCTTTATAAAATAATAAAGGAGATGGGCTATGAATGCCAATGAGCCAACTATCCACCAAAGATCAAATAAAGGTGATTCTCTACTGTGTTTCACTTTGTTTCCTGACTAGTTACAACCCGTTCAATCCATTAAGATAGCAACTCCTTGTGCTTCTATTTTTATTGGTTCTGTTTATCATTTCAATGCATTTATATATTATAGTAATTAGTTTATTTGTTCACTGTCTTAATATATTCTATGCTTGTACAACCTAACATTATTCTTAGTTACTTGCATGAAAAGAGCCGTTTGCATTGATACATTATTCTGCTCGATCAGTTTACATTGTACTTTCATGAGTTCTTGAAATCTTTTTTCCCCTGGTGGTTCTTGAAGAAAATCTGCTGGTGGTCACTATTATTTCTATTGCGAAATA